>JANUYF010000001.1:208834396-210034396 GCA_026167975.1 Phrynosoma blainvillii | reverse complement strand
ATATAAATAAAAGTGGTCTGGTACATCACATATTGGGGCAGCAGTGGGATAGTAATACCCATTGAGCTGCCACATCAAGAAAAATAAGCAGTGCTTGTGACAATGGCCATGAGCCTGAAGGAACTGAGCAGAGTGGTTGAGGATAGGGAGTCTTGAAGGTAGGTGTCTCATTCACAGGGTAACCATGAATCGAAGTTGACTTGAAGGCAGTTAACAAAAACAATAACATAGAGGCAAACAAGACTCATCAATTCCATCGATCATTACTCCATCCTTTTGAGCCACATGGGAACCAATGACACTGCAAGGGGTTATAAGGCTCTGGGAAGGAGTGTAAAGTACCTTGATGCACAGGTTGTTGTTTCATCTCTCCTCCCAGTTGAAGGACATGCCTCAGGAAGGGAAAGAATAGTGAGATGAACAACTGGCTCCACAGATGGTGCCTCAGGAATGATTTGGCTTCTTAGACTAAGGGGAGTTGCAGACTGCCAGAAATAGTGCAAATTGAGTCCACTTTTAGGGTTAGGGTTAGTGCTAGGGAATCATGGGATCTTTTTTTTTTCTGAGACATTGAGCCTTCTCTGTCAGAGAGCTCTGGTGCCACAATAAAATACAGTTCCCATGATTCCCTAACCCTAACCCTAAAAGTGGACTCAATTTGCACTATTTCTGGCAGTCTGAAACCCCCCTAAGTTTCATGAAGATGAACTTCTGGCAAGTGATGGGTTGCAGCTCATAGCAGTTGGCAGGAACGTTTTTGCTAAGAGGCTCAAAAATCTGTTCAAGAGAGCTTTAAACTGAGTTATATGGGGGATGGAGACAGTATTACTGAAGGCAGGAGTTCATCAAATTCTGGAAATAATAGCCCGAATGTTATAGAGAGAACTGGGTGAAAAATACAAGAACACAACAGTGGGAGGAAAGAAAAACCTTATATAAGCAGCTAGGGGGAAAGACACATGATCTTAGATGTCTCAACACTAATGTACCAAGCAAGGAAAATAAACAAAATGAACTTGAACACAACACAGCAAAGTAAATATCATACACCACTGAAATCTGGTGGAATGATTGGAATGTAGCAATAGAGGGTTATAAACTATTTCAGAGAAAAATGGCATTATATGTCAAGGATGTTTATACCTGGGAAGAGATCTATGATTTAAATCCTAGAATTCAAAGATATAGTGGGGTTGCAGACTGCCAGAAATAGTGCAGATTGAGTCCACTTTTAGGGTTAGGGTTAGTGCTAGGGAATCATGGGAATTGTTTTTGTTCTGAGACATTGAGCCTTCTCTGTCAGAAAACTGGTGCCACAATAAAATACAGTTCCCATGATTCCCTCACCCTAACCCTAACCCTAAAAGTGGACTCAATTTGCACTATTTCTGGCAGTCTGCAACCCCCGATAGTCATGTTAGTCTGTAGAATCAATATGTAGAGAGATCTTGTAGCGCTTTTGAGACTAACTGAAAGAAAAAAGTTGACAGCATGAGTTTTCATAGACTTAAGTGTACTTCCTCAGATGCATTCAGCCAGACTGACATGCAACTGATCAATCATATCTACAGTTCTTGATTCTTAAGGCTAAAGTTTGAGAGAACTGACTCCAAAGATCCAAATATACATAAACTGCAACCTCTCTTTAGCCATGACATAAAAAGAAGATAAAGTGTGATACACAAGAAGGCAGGCAGCCACAGGCAAAGTGATCATACAAATTGGTTCATATTAAATTTGAACTCCATGTTGCAATACTTTTTGTTTTGGGATTCCTCCCCCCACCAGCCCAGCTGCCATTGTATATGAGGTTTCATTTGCAGAAGTCACCGTCGGGCTTCTTCTTATGAGTATTGTCATTAGTCTTTTAAAATGAAAAATGTAGCCAAAGCAAATAATCAGCCAGCAGCCTTTCCCATTAGCCATAATAAACAAGAGCTAATCTGTAGCAACACCAAAGGACATATCTAGTTTTCAGGTTGTCACATTCATTTAAAAAATAAAAATAAATCCCATTCAGGAAAGAAAGGGGAGAGTGAGGGTGATAAAACAATGCATCTCCTCCTAGTGGTTAGTAGCAGCACAAGGGAAATCGCAGACTCACTGAATAGTACCGCTGTGACAGAATGTCATTTCAATTGGCTTATTAACCATATGAAAAAATATATCACAACAGTGAGAAAACCTCTCAGTTATCTATATCTTATCCCTTAGGCTATTGTCATGAGCCAGTGGCATACTAAGAAGAGAGTGCTAATTCAGTTGTCAGCTGCCTTGCCTATTAAACAAATGACACAAAAACACCAGCAACAAAACTGAAGCAAGTAATAAGGGTAAAGGAAAGGTCTAGCTATCCTTGTCCACTTGTATTTTTGATTTAAGCAAATACAGCATTTTTTTCTTGTCATTTATAATTGTGTCCATGCCAGCAGGTTGTTGTATAACGAAGCACTTATGGTGCTCAGAAGACATTTTTTTTAGTGGTGTGATGTAGAGCTCATGACTTATAGTGTTGTGTAGAGGGAAGGAAAAATAAAATAAATCTACTGAGATGAAAACATGCTGCGGATATGTAAAGAGCACGGCAGCATACAGAGAGATATAAGCCAGGGATGGAGAACATGTGGTTCCCCAGCTGTTATTGAACCTCAGCTCCCATCAGCCCTAACATATATAGCCAATGATGAGGGATTATGGGAATTAACATCCAAAGCAATATGTAGAGCCACATGTTACCCTTTCCTGATCTTAATATTTAAATGAGCCATTGAACGCTATGTTGAATTATTGGGTGGTCACCTTGCTTAGTCTCCATAAATGGATTCATGAGCCTGACAAAGTGTCTCTTTAGCTCAGGCCAAGTGCAGCTTGATGATCAACATTTTAAAGGGGAAATCATGAAACTATCAGACTGACAAAATTAATAAGGCAATTTCTTCCAACCTTATGACTCTTCACATATTTTACAAGTGTGACATGCCTATCTTCAGTTCTCCTGGGGTCTGCTCTTTTATTTAAATGTTTGTGGAGGGATTGTCAGTGCAATGTGCTGAAGTATGTTTTGTCAGACTTCATTAGTTCCATTGAGCTTTGTCAGCACCATGTATGTTATGTCAACATGATGCTTCCCAGCTCAGCTTGTCAAGTGCACAGCTGTCTAATCTATTTCTTCCCCCTGTTTAAAATGGAAATGCTACATGGGAAATATTTTGAAAAGGTGTGTTACTCTTAGACAGAGGAGCAGTTTGAAATTAGTGTGTGAGTAAAGCTATCCATTGACACCTGTTTAACACAAGGAAAGAGGAAAGAACTACAGCAAATAAAGAATGAAAGAAAAAGGATAAAAGGGAGAATAAATCTATGAAAACTAAATAAACTAAAAATTGGTAACATAGCAAGATTTTATTTAGACATTTGGAATATTTGGAATAAAGTACAATCAATTATCTTTCTCTTGTGGTTAGGATAAATTAAGATAGTGCCATACAGACAAGCTCTCGAAAGCTAGAAATCTGTAGCCAACATTTTACACTTCATTTGCAAAATTCTACCAGGGATATATTAGAAATGCATTCAGTTCAGTTTCAGAGTAAACTTACTAAATTCACACTTCCTGAACCTAAACACAAACCAGAATGCTTCATTTTCTCAAGTGTGCAATGCACTATAGGGAGAAAAATGCAAACAAAAATGCCTGCATTTGAAAAACCACACAGAAGATATGCACATATTTTAAAATACATGAATTTGAAAATATGCACAAAACCATATGAGAAAATGGGGGGGGGAAAACATTTGCAAAAATGTGTACAATTAAAATATGGACAAGGTATGTGTCTGAATATACAAATCTGGATCCAACCATAAGAAGGTGAAATTTGTGATTTTGAAAAATGTGCATGGAAAGGAATACAAAATTTGAAGCAGATGGGGAAAAACTAAACTATTATAATACATTGTGAAAACAAGATAGGAGGGACTTAGCAGTGGAAAAATGAGAGCCTGAGCAGAATTGAGCTTGATGGATTTCTCCCATCACTGTTGTAATCACAAATCCACATTCTAATGGTTAGATCCAGATTTAAGATCAACTAAAATCAATTTATTCTGTATTTCAATACGTCTATTCTCAGTTCGAATAACATTGTATTGGGTGTTTGCCTGCTCATATGAGGGTTAAGTAGGCAATGGGGACAAGGTTGTGCATGTAATCTCAATACCTGAATATCTCCAATGCAGTGGGTAGTGATTTAGAATTCTGTAGAATGAGCATGAAGGTCTGAGCAGATATCCGTCATGCTTCTGAGCTGAAAATGTTGCAGAGCACTATGACTGGGAATCCTGATACAAGCATGAGAGTTTTACAGCTACATTCAGTCTCAACTACAAAAAGAGAGATTCCACCTTAACGTTAGGAAGAACTTCCTGGCAGTAAGAGCTATTTGACATAGGAATACACTGCCTTGGAATGTAGTGAAGTCTCCTCCTATGGAGGTTTTTAAATAGAAACTGGATGGCCATCTGTCAGGGGGAGCTTTGATTGTGTATTCCTGCATGGCTGAGGGTTGGACTGGATGACCCTTGAGGTCTCTCCCAACTCTATGATTCTATGATTCATGTAATTATAGAAGCCTCTTCAGATCTTTATGCTTAATCCATAGAGGTTTAAGATGCTGTTGGCTACATGGCATGTCCACATCACCACCACCCATTGAGGACATTATCAAACCAGCTTCATGTTTCACTGCAATTGCATTTTGAAAGAAGACAGGAATATACTCATTTGAAAATGTTTGTTATCACTGTGGGGGATCACTCCTGCCACCTTGACTATTTTTCTCTTTTAAAATTTTATGTGACTGGCTTCATAGTCCTCATCACCTACCGGTCCAATAACTATCAATAACACACTGGTAGTGTTTGTTCAAAATTCTCATACAGATGCCAAAATAGGTTTTTATAAAATAGAAGAATGTTTTATTGTGTTTCAAACATACAGACTTTGCTTCTTGGTTTTAAATCTTGTTAATAATATTACCTGGTTACAGTTTCAAGTGTATTGTAGCTAATTCAAATACAATCCTTCAGCTGTTTCTATGGGTACAATCTAACCACACAGACACTCTGTACACTAGAGCTCTGTTGAACCGCAAAGAGTTCTCTTTTTTTCTCCTTTGACTCTTCTCTTTGTACAACTTAGGGCCTTTGCAGACTGCCAGAAATAGTGCACATTAAATTGAGGCACTGCCCTTGCTCAGTGCTAGGGAATCATGGGAACTGTAATTTATTGTGGCACCAGAGCTCTCTGACAGATAAGGCTCAATGTCCCAGAAAAAAATACAATTCCCATGACTCCCTAGCACTGAGCCAGGGCAGTGCCTCAATTTAATGTGCACTATTTCTGGCAGTCTGCAAAGGCCCTTAGTAGGAACAATCCACAGCCTCTGGCTTAAGGTACTGCCTCACTGTACCTCTGTCTAAGTCAGATCCAACTGACACTCTCAAAGGTTCCGAGCCTTCTGTTCCACAGTTCCTAACTGCCAACTCCCTAACTAACTATATCCCTCACCGCGTGAGCTATTTATCTCCTTCCAGCTGCTCTCTCATTGGCTGATTCCAGCTGTCTCAGGATTGGTCAGCTGTCTTCTGGTCTTCACAGCTCCCTGCTATCTTTCTGTTCATCACAATCACACCTCTTGTCTTTTACACAACTGCACTGCTTGGACTACCCCTTCCCCAGTGTGATAAGCCTCTTCACTTCAGTTCCAACATTACACTCATGAAGTGCCATGAGCAGACCTGATTCTCCTCCCCATTCCAGTCTCTACTCTCAAACAGGCTCACAGAAACTCTGTATCTGTTGGGTTATTTATTTCTAATTTCACTGCGTTTGTGAAACACAATTTCACAACTACAAAAACAATTAAAATGATTTAAAATATTTTATTTCATTTTATTCTATTTAATCTTTTTGCCATAAATACATAAACACATCAAAGATAAAAAATAAAAAACCCTGATGAACACAGAGTTAGCTTTGAAGTGAAGAGGCTTTTTGCACAACAATATCTGTGCTATAATAGTGAGATTGAGAGCCCATTGAAGGGTTTAGCTTGTCCATGAAAAGGTGTAATACACTTATAGGACAGCAGCAGAACAGACATAGTGTTGTACTGGCCAAAATATTGTTTTATCCTGTTACAATTTTGCTGTTTAGCCTCATGTGGTTATGTCCTTAGTCCAACGAATGAGCAAATGAATGTCTGAATAGGGCTAAAGTTTGATATTAATCAAGCCATAGAAAATGATTTACTAATGCAGCAACAAACACAACCAGTATTTTTGTCACTATAACCACCAAAAGTTTAGAATTTGAGGAAAGATGCAGAAACACCCCTCCAAAAATAAAATAAAATGAAACTTACATTTCAACAAGAATTTTTTTTATTTAACCAGGATGTTTTTTGTTGTTGTTGTGAGAAAGAAAAATCAAAATGATTTTTTAGACTGCCACCAAATACCAGGTGCTGTAGGCTTTATTGCAGAGGAAGGAATTATCAAAACCACCTCTGAGTATTCCTTGCCTAAAGAAAACCCTATTAAATTCATGGGGTCACTATTAAGTCAACAGGCAACTCGAAGGCACATAAATACAAACACACACAGTTCTGAATGCAGCAGCTGCAACTCCATTGGATTGGGTGGGGAGCTCAGTCAATGCTAGTGGATTTAGTATTGCACCCCTGGTTCAGTGCATAAAAGAAAAGTAATTTAGGAGAATTCAAATAAATTATGCTTGGACCCATCAATGAACAAACTTTTTAAAAGCTGTTGATGATGTTGTTCATAATAGGAGAAAATCCTGATGATCCAAATCCAAACAGGGTGAGGAGTCAGAGTTTGTCCATCAAAGAAGATTATGGCTTGTTTCAGAACATTACAGAGCACTAAAATCTAAAGTCATTGCTTTTTTTTGATTGAGCAACTGTTTTAAATCAGTTCAGCGTGTAATGCTGGCAAAATTTATGATTCTGAAAGGGACAGGCAACACGCTAAATGTTTTAATAAAAGCTGGGGGAACCATGGGATATGGAACTGCCTGTTTGAAATAATGTGCTTCACTTTTTGAAAAAGATTTTTTAAAGTTACTTGTTTTCTTCAGTTTAATAACTTGGCTACATCAAACTGGTTAAAACTATGCCATGTTTAGCCAAACACATCTTGACTACTAATGTCCTAGTGAGGCACATTTGGTTTGGAAGGGGAAATTTAAATTTGGACAATGTCTTGGAGGGGCTACACAGAGATTACCAGTTTGTACTGTTGCAACAGTGTAACCCTGCCAGGTTAGGAAAGTCAGCAACAAAATACTACACCAACTGCTTAAACTTTCTATTCAATTTTCAGAGGACGCACTAACAACCTATCTATTGGGAATCAAAATGTTTTTGTGTCCTGTGACATTTCTCATGAAATTTACCCCAAAATGAATGTGGAAAATTCAAAGTGTAGTAGAGTCCAACAGTGGCCTACAAATCTCATAAGTATGTTGTTCTTGTAGTGTCAGATCTCACACTATTTATTTATTTATTTTAAATATTTTATAGCAAAAATTCTCAGGGAAACATAAACTAAAATTAGTTTAAACAACTTTAAACACCACCTTCAAAATAAAAACAGTAAAATTAGTCTCAAAATATATTACACAATGGCGGGAATTCAGTTTTGCAGCAACAGATTGTAATCCTGAGTTACAAATGTTTAACTGATCTGTATTCAGAAACACAATGTATTCAGAGTTGTGAATGTCCTCCCAAGCCTACATTACCAGGCACATGCCAGATAGTGAGAAGGAGGTCTGTTCAGCAGACCATCAGGAGACAGGAGGATGTCATTTCACTCTGTCCTGCCAGCCAGCAAGGCTGGAGCAGTCAGAAGTAGGACTTCTGTCACAGTCTCACTGACTGGAGGAAGCAGGGGTGGAAAGAACATCCTCCTTCCATCCTGATCAGCAGCTGAACAGATTTCCTTCACCCAGTTCAACAGCTGCCTCTTAAAGTAGGCTTGGGGTGTTGGGCCAGGAATTACTAATTGCTTGTGCATATTAATTAGAATTCTGGGCAAATTTAAAACAAATTAAAACACTTAAAACCACATACATGTATAGAATATGATAAAATCTATAGACTGTAAACTCATGTTTTAACTTGGGAGATTATTGCACGCCTTTTGTTGCCCGATCCAGGCACAGGCTGGGCACACGGATCTTATTGCATGGTTCTGTGCCCAGCTCAGCCAAATTGCGAACCCGGTCCAGACATCTGGTGTACTTTTCTAGTGAACAGGAAAGTGTTGTTCTTTGAAAAGCCCACCAGGAGTCCTCCAGGTGTCTAGATCAGGTATGCGATGTGGCTGAGTTGAGCATGGAGGTGTGTGATAATATCTGTTTTCACCTATTTATGCCCATGCCCAGATCAGGCAAAAAAAGGCATGTGTGCAATAATCACCTTGGTGTCAAAAGAAGCCCAAATCTCTAAGGGTCATCTCTAAGGGTATTTAGAGGGCCATCCTTGACCCTTGGACTGTGTGGGCTTGAAGGCTTCTGTGACAGCTTTTGTTTAGTTTTGACTGCTAGTTCTCCCTGCTCACATGGTCTAAGGGGGCAGAGCTTCTGCTGAATTACTGACCTGCTTGGGGGCAGAGGTAGCAGCCACTAGCTCTATATAACTTCTGCCTTAGTCTTTGGAACTCACAGCCTGTGCAGACTGGCCTAAAGGGCTGTCCTGGGGGATGGAGTTGGGGCGGGGCGACCACACACCAGCTGCCCTGACTCCACCCTAACACTGCCGCCATGCCACTGCTCCACTGGACAGTGCTCCACTGGACAGTGCGTGGCATCAGGACACCCCATTGGCACTGCGTGTAGATACACTGTGCCAAAGGGGTGCAAAAGAGCCACAGCAGTGGTGATAAGGGTGGCTTTTTGCTGCCCCTAAAAGGAGTGGCATTTGCCAGCTCTCTTTGGAGCGGCAAAAAGCCAGATCGGGGCCATGGCATGTGGTTGCCAAGCCCTAATCTGGTGCTCCTAGGGGTGGCACAAAACTGCCCCTTGGGGGCCATCTATATGGTTCCCTCAGTCTCTGAGGGCCAGCAGTGTGCGCAGGCATATCTGTAAGAGTTATTAGTCGTGAAAGGGTTGAGGGGGAAAAACTGCAGGGATGGAGGAAAAAGGAAGCATACTTTTCTGCTGCAATATATGTGCCCTGCTTGTCTTCTTGACAGATAACCCTTTTGACTACACCTCCAATAAGTGCAAACTGGTGGCTCTTGGGGGAGAGAAGATAAATACACTGCAGCTACATGTTGAGGCTCTTCAATGCATCAGATAATGTGAGGACTTCCTGGAGAGAAGCATTGATCTTACAGAACCAACATTGGAAATTGCCAATGAAAATGAAGAGAGTTGTAAAACTGAGGGAGAACTCTAGAGGGCAGTCACCATCTGTGTCATATCATCCCTTGGATGTATCAGACAAAGAGGAGGAGGAGGCAGATTGCCAAGAATGTGTAGCTCCTGATAATGAAGCTCCTTTTGAGTCTGGTGACTGAGGGGACTCTGCTTCCCAGTAGGAGATGGTAGATCCCCAAAATGCTGAATCATAGAATCAAAGTTGGAAGAGACCCCAACTGCCATCCAGTCCTACTCCTTGCCATGCAGGAACTTAAAATCAAAGCATCCCTGACAGATGGCCATCCAGCCTCTATTTAAAGACCTCCAAAGAAGGAGACTCCACCACACTCCAAGGGAGAGTGTTCCACTGTTGAACAGCTCTCACTGTCAGGAAATTCCTCCTAATGTTGAGGTGGAATCTCTTTTCCTGTAGCTTGCATCCATTGTTCCAGGTCCTGTTCTCTAGAGCAGCAGAAAACAAGCTAGCTTCCTCCTCAATATGACATCTCTTCAAATATTTAAACTGGGCTATCTTATCATCTTCTCTAGGCTAAACATACCCAGTTCCCTAAGTCAGTCCTCATATGGCATGGTTTCCAGACTCTTCACCATTTTAGTTGCCCTCCATGTTGAAATTCATTTTGTTAGCTTTGGCCAAGCTTTCTAAACTATCAAGGTCATTTTGAATTTTCATCCTGTCTTATGGGGTATTAGCTATTTCTCCTAATTTGGTAAACATGCCCCCTATTATTTCATCCAAGACATTGATAAAGAGGTTGAATAGCATTGGGCCCAGGACCAAACCCTGTGGCACCCCACTGGTTACTTCTCTCCAGGATGAAGAAGAGCCATTGCTGAGAACCCTTTGGGTTTGGTCAGTCAACCAATTACTAATCCACCTAACAGTTGTATTGTCTAGCCCACATTTTACTATCTTGTTTGCAAGAATATCATGGGGGATCTTGTCAAAAGCCTTACTTAAATCAAGATATGCTATGTCTATTGCATAATTTTATCCAAAAAAGAGATCAGATTAGTCTGGCATGACTTGTCTTTGAGAAACCCATGCTGACTTTTAGTGATTATGGCATTCCCTTCTAAATGTTCACAGACTTTCTGTTTAATAAACTGTTATAGAATCTTTCCCGGTATTGATGTCAGATTAACTGGACAATAGTTGTTGGGATCCTCTTTTTTCCCCTTTTTGAAGATGGGAGACAATGTTTGCCCTCCTCCAGTGTGCTGGGACTTCTCCTGTTCTCCAGGAGTTCTCAAAGATTATTGCCAGTGGCTCTGAGATTACATTTGCCGGTTCTTTTAATATCCTTGGATGTAGTTCATCTGGTGCTGGAGACTTAAATTCATTTAAATTAACCAGGTATTCCTGTAATACATCTTTACTTATTCTGTGTTGCATTTCCCCTATTGTGTCCTCTAATCCATTTTTCTCAGGTTGAGCACCCTTTTCCTTTTGTGAGAAGACTGAGACAAAGAAGGTGTTGAGTAGTTCTGCCTTTTCTCTGTCCCCTGTTAGAATTTCTCCATCTTCTCTGTGCAGTGGCACTACCATTTCCTTCTTCTTTCTTTTGCTATGGACATATCCAAAGAAGCCTTTTTTGTTGTTCTTAACCTCTCTAGCAAGCCTAAGCTCATTCTGTGCTTTGGCTTTCCTGACTTTCCCCCTACATGTGCTAGCTATTTGGTTGAATTCCTCTAGTGATTTTGACCCTTTTCCATTACTTATACATCTCCCATTTAAAACTTAGTTCAGTTGAAAGTTCTTTCATCGTCCAACCCGGTTTCTTGAGACACCTCCCATTTTTCCTTTTCATTAGAACAGTTTGAGATTGTGCCTTCATTATCTCCCTTTTGAGACTTCCATCCATCCTGAACTCCCTTCTCCTTTAGTATTCACTCCCAGTGTTTCCCTAAGTTTATTGAAATCAGCTCTCCTAAGGTCTAGAATGATTGTCTGACTATGCCTAGCTTCTCCTTTCCACTGTATAAGAAACTCCAGGAGAACATGATCACTCCCACCTAAGGTTCCTACCACTTGCACCCCATTTACCAGGTCATCCCTGTTGGTTAGGATCCGATCTAAAATAGCTGATCCCCTTGTTGCCTCTTCCACCTTTTGGGCAAAGAAGTTGTCTTTGAGGAATTTGCTTGACCTTGAAGTATTGGCTGAGTTTGATAGCAAATATCAGGATAGTTGAAGTCACCCATCACTACTACATCTCTCCTTTCTGAGTGTGTGGTCATCTGTTCTAGAAAGGCATCATCCAATTCCTCCATCTGACTTGGGGGTCTGTAGTAGACTCTCACAATAACAACCCTGTTGTTTCCTTCCCATTTAATTTTTATCCAGATGCTCTCCACTTGATTTCCATTATTTAATGTTGTCTGAAGATGACATGCCTCCATCCTTTTTTGAGTGACAAAGAGAAATACTGATTCTGGTGACTGATCCCAATATTACATTGTAGATGCTGAGCTAATTAGACATCTGTAGCCTTGAAACAGCCTCCCACAAATATCTCAGCATTTCACTCATAGCTTTGATGCCAACAACAATCTTATCTTGTTGACTGCCAATACTCTCTAGCATTCTAGTTTTCATAACCTTGGTCTGGCTCCATTTTAAGGGCTCTGCTTACTTGTTGCTCACTGAGGGCATTGTAGACTGGCCTAAGGGGCCAGCCTGGGGGTAGAGTTGGAGTGGGGTAGCTGCATGCCACCGTCCTGACGCCACACACCTGTACTCATGGCGCGCGGCATCAGGATGCCCTCTTGGTGCAGCATGTACACACGCTACGCTAAAAGGGTGCAGAAGAGCCACTGCACCAGCTCTTAGGGTGACCTTTTGCCTCTCCTTTTAGGGGCGGAAAAAGGGAGGATCGGAGCTGTGACATGGGGTTACTGTGGCCCCAATCCTCTGCTAGCAGGGGCAGCCCAGAGCCACTCAAAATGGGCCGTCTGTAGAGGCCCTTAGTGTATCTGGAGTACTGGCTTGCTGTAATGACTTCTAGAGTAGCTTGCAGCCACCCCATGGTTCTCTTTTCATCTTGCTTAGATAACCTGATGACCTGGACTGCACTAACCACATGTAAGCATGGTCTTTGTAGCTACCTGGGATGGAGAATGTTTAGCTTGGGGTGGAGAATCTGTTACCATCCTGATACTTCTAGACTCTACCTCCTATCAAACCTATCCAGTGTAACCAAAAGTCTATTAAGGGATAAATTTATTTAGCTCAAATCGAGAGTGGTTCAGCTACAAGGACCCTGCGAGACCATCTCCCACGTGTATACCGAGAGATGAGGGATCTTAAGAATTGATGCAGAAGCAGTATCCTCAAATTAAGCAGTTATTTATTGGGCAAATTATGCTGCAAAGCACACACACAAACACTCATGCAGGGCTTTAGGAAATCAGGGGTTAGGTGCCAAAGCAGTGCTATAGTGATACTTACTACTGACAAAGCCTCTTCCGGAGTCCAATTGGGTGAAGGTGTATTAGACATGACCATCCCAAGAGTGTGGGTTGGATGGAGATGCTGGTAACCAAATCAAAGAACAGAGTGACGTGAGGTCCCCCTGCACTCAGACTAGCGACACCGAGGGGAGAAATCTAGGGGTTTTTAAATGAAATATCTAGCCCCTGGCAAGGTGATTGATTGTTTTGGTTAAAAGCTTGGACAAAGAGTTTGATTGTTTGGCTATAGCTCAGATTCTTTGGCTAACATGTTGGACAAAGGATTTTGATTGTCAGGTAATTTGGCTTGTCAATAGTCAAGGGGAACTGGGAGCAGATTAAGGTGTTTGGCCGATGCATCAGATGAGACATCTCAGCCATTATTGCCCATCCTTCTGATCATGGAGGTGATGATAGTCCATTTGCAACTCCCACACTATCTGCCTGGCTCTGAGGTTTGGGTATTTTCCAGCCTTCCAGGTGACCTGGCATGACCTCATTGCCATGCCATGGAGGCACATGAAGCAGGCACATGGAGTCTATTGCAGAGTCCATCTGGTGGCCATGTGGAATTCATACACACCAAAATTCAGAAAAATGCATTATCAGCAACACCAGTATTTGGAGAACTTTGAGTCAGTCTGACCCTGCAAGGCATTCCTATATATTCATAAACCCTGTTTAGGTGTTAGCATATTTAAAATTTATTTTTATTGAATTTCAAATTTTTGCAAGACAATTGTACAAAACTGGTACATAATGCAGTGAAAGAAATAAGAGGAAAAGAAAAACTTTAAAAAAAAAAGCAAGTGAATGAGAGGGGAAAATGTTCCAGACCAACTTACCTTCTTTTTTGCTATTCCCATTGTTCTTTCAATGTGAAAGTCAGTGTTCTCAAACAGCATGCCTCCTTTTATCTGTGGTGATGCCACATGGCTTGGAAGTCTGCAAGTTCAGCATTACCACATGGGAAATTTCCATGTGTAGAAGACCATAGAGAAAACAAATGCTGCTTGGGTTTGATGGGAACTAAAGTCTAGAGGTATCAGTAAGTTGGTTTCTTGGTTTCTCCTGAATACCAGGGTTCTTCTTATTGCTACTGCTGCTGCTGCTGCTATAATAATGTAAAACGACCTATATTTTCTGCCCACCCCCATCACTTGAAATTTTCAAAACTATCATATAATTTGCTTATTCTAATTCAACTCATATTTTTCTAGTACATGCTATGGACTTCACAGGCACCTTCTTGTGTGAGAGACTACACACAAGATTTACTTGGTTCATTTTTAAACAAAGAGACATGGAGATATTTGTCAATAAAAAAAATTCAGGTAAGGTAGCTTTTAACTGTCAGTGACTTAAACTGGAATGTAAACAGATGTGGCACTTAACAGAGTTTGTCACATCATCAACTGAGACCCATTCATGAAAGCAACAGGAGGAACAAACTTATTATGAGAACACACATATGTATTGCCACAAACACAATTACATTGTATCAGACTAGCCTATTCTCAAAATAGTGCAACACATGCTTTTCCAAGAAGCTCAACTCAAACTTGCTTTTAAGTAGTTTTATTTATCAGGTGATTCATAATGAATGTGAAAGCATTCAAAGGCCCTCTCACAGTGTCTCGAGGCCGCTCCCTTAAAGCTTTGATGCGATCCTTCATATCAATCTTTGAGGTGTTGGAGAAAGCTCCCACAGGATGAATGGAGTTGTAGAGAATAACAATACTGACCATTGCTCACCATGCAGAAAGTCAAGGCCTGTTTGCTGATGAAACCAGTGTCTGTGCTCTGGTGCTGAATTCAATTTGGGATTTAGCTCCCTGGATATTTCCTTTGAAGTTCAGACTGAAATCCAATGAGAATTCATGTCCCCTTTGGGATTTAAAGCCCACTGGTTTAATTCCAGCATATTTACTGGCCATAGCATCTAGACATTCTGTGTAACTCTTAGGCTGGTAGGGAGTTCACCAGTATTCAGCTCTGTAAAGCTTTACTCTGTACAGTAAAGTTTAGCTACTTAAACTTTACTGTAAGCTGCTTGGATTGCTGCCAATAAGCGGGATACAAAAAATAAAATTATTATTATTATTATTATTTAGCTTATGCACAAAAAGAAGCACATTTTACTACCCATATTGTTTTTACATGTTACCATTCTAAAGATGCCACTAGATTCCCCCCCCCCCCTCCTTTTTATACTGAAACAAACTAATACATCTTTCCCTTGACTGGTGTGATTTGTCCTTTTGACACTATGTCTTCAACCATTATTTTATATCATTTCCTTCTATTACTTTGCACAGGAGGTGTATGCTCCACAATCATAACTTCATGGGTAGACTTCTGAAACAGGGCAGGGAATAGCCAAATGCCAGCTTAAGTTCATCCAGACAGAAAATAAAATTCAGAGTTTCTGCAAAAAAAAGAAAACTTTGTCATAGATTGCTCTTGCACCAGATGATGAATTCATGGATTATTGATGGATGTGGGAAGTTTGAATGCTTTTTGTAGTCTGAGATAACACTCATAAAGCTGTTTCACTTTCCTGCTTTGCCAGCTTCAGTTAAAGGTCTTCAGCTAACCCAAGTCATTGTGCTGCCTGAGAAAAGATAGTAAATGTCAACCTCTCCTGCCAAAGAGACTACAAACTGCCAAGCTCAGGGTACTGTGGTACACCCCATGTTTCAGATATCAAGGCTTCACATTTTAAGCTATGATGGACAGACAGTCTTTTATTCTAATCATTTTTAGCTACTTAAACTTTACACCTGGTATCACAACTGTCATTTTAATTTTAAAATCTTGAATAAATTATCTCTTTCTGCTGCTCTGTGCACTTTGCCAGACTAATATCACCTAACAACATCAGCTGTACCTCAGTCTTTTAAGCTTTGACTGTTCTGCCTCCTGTTTTACTTGCCATATTATTATCTTTGCATTTCTCTACTGTCAGACTGTCTCCCAGTGTACTCCATTTATCACATGGCTCAAAATCAGATCAAGACCAAGCAATTCAGTGATCTATATTTCATCTGATGCCTCAGAATCAGGACATTATGTATTGAGGAAACAGGAAGAACCTGGGGTTTTCTAGGTACTTTCCTATATGAAACTTGGCTTATCTGAAAAAGAAGCATAGAATCATAGAGTTGGAAGAGACCACAAGGGACATCCAGTCCAACCACCTGCCATGCAGGAACTCTCAATCAAAGCATACCCAACAGATGGCCATCCAGCCTCTGTTTAAAGACCTCCAAAGAAGGAGACTCCACCACTTTCTGAGGGATTGTGTTCCACTGCAGAAGAGCTCTCACTGTCAGGAAGTTCCTCCTAATGGTGAGGTGGAATCTCTTTTCCTGTAGATGGCATACGTTGTTCCGGCTCCTGTTCTCTAGAGCAGCAGAAAACAAGCTAGCTCCCTCCTCAATATGACATCCCTTCAAATATTTAAACAGGGCTATCATATCACCTCTTAACCGTATCTTCTTCAGGCTAAACATACCCTGTTCCCTAAGTCATTCCTCATAGGGCATGGTTTCCAGACACTTCACCATTTTAGTCGCCCTCCTTTGGACATGCTCCAGTTTTTCAACATCCTTTTTGAATTGTGGTGCCCAGAACTGGACACAGTATTCCAGGTGGGGCCTGACTAGAGCAGAATACAGTGGCACTATTGTTGAAATTTATTTTGTTGGCTTTGGCCCAGCTTTCTAATCTATTATGGTCATTTTGAATTTTCATCCTGTCCTCTGGGGTATTAGGTAATCCTCCTAATTTGGTGTCATCTACAAATTTGATAAGTATGCCCCCTAGTCTTTCATCCAAATCATTGATAAAGATGTTGAATAGCACTGGACCTAGAACAGAACCCTCTGGCACCCCATTGGTCATTTTCTCCAGGATGAAAAGGAGCCATTGTTGAGCACCCTGCTGATCAACCAAGCAGATGATATTCAAACTGTATATTATCACCTGTCAGAGCAATAATATGCTAAATGCATGTGTTTCAAAGAAGCAGTTGAGAAGTCAGGTTTATCTGAAAGAAGATTTTATTTTTATTTTTTATTTTTTTGGGGGGGGGAAATGACCACTATGTACAAGAACATCATTCACTCACCAACTGACTTTTGGCAATGTAAGTATCATACACAAATGAGATTGGATGTAGACCCACTACTTCTCACACTTATATATATTAAAATAGACACAGATTTACTTGATTGATGGATCTAGGCTATCTGAACATGGGTAATGGCTTTATACCTTGTAGCCAACCTTGGTTAACAAGCTGGCTGAAAACCTTTGGATCAGCTGAAGTTTCCAAACATTCTTCAAAGGTAGCCCCATGTACAGCATGTTACAGTAATCCAAAGGAAGTAAACTAAGGCATGTCCCACCATGGTCTGATCTGACATCTCTAGGAACAAACATAGCTGGCACACAAGCCTTAACTGGCCATTATGAATCCTAGCTTCCATGCTCAGGGTTGAATCCATAAGTACATCCAAGTTACAAAGTTGCATCTTCAACTAAGTAAGGCTGAATCCCTATTCCCCGATATGCCTTCAGCTGGACAGTAATCTTGTCTGGGTTAAATTTCAGTTTGTTCACCCTCATCAAATCCTGATGAGGGGCACTGGTTTAGAACCAAGACAGCTTCCTTGGATTGAGGTGGAAAGCCATAATAGAACTTGGCATCATCTTCATACTGATGGCACTGGATCCCAAAACTCCAGACAATCTGTCCTAGCAATTTCATGCATATGTTAAAGTGTATGGGGAACAAAACTGAACCTGGAGAGATCCCACAAGCCAATGATGAAGGGGTCAAGCAGGCGCCCCACAGCACCACCTTTGGGGTTCATCACTCCAGGAAGGAATGGATTCCAAGTCCATCCCAGTGATCCAACCCAGAAGGATGATACTCTCCTTGTCCAGTTTCCAGTGTAGGTTGTCTACCAAGGTGACTAAAACTGTCTCTGTCCCATAACCAGTCTTGAACCCAGATTGAAGTGGATCTAGATAATCCATGTCATCCAGAAAGCCCTGGAGCTTGGAGGCAACCACTGTACTCCGGAAACTTGTCCGAAAATGGAATACTGGATAGTTATCCAATATGGTAGGATCTAGAAAGAGTTTTTTCATTCTCATTTCTCCAAGAATCCTGTACACATCCTCAGGCTGTACAAATTCATAGAATCCTAAAGTTGGAAGAGGCCACAAGGGCCATCTAATCCAACTTCCTACCACACAGTAATACACAATCAAAGCACTCCTGAAAGATGGCCTCCAGCCTCTGTTTAAAATTTCCAAAGAAGGAACCTCTACCACACACTGCTGAACAGCTCTTGCCATCAGGAAGCTCTTCTTAATGTTTAGCTGGAGGAGGAAATTGAGAACTAACAGAGTCCAAAGTTACACCCACTGGATCTGCAGTAATTAAAGCATCCAAATCAGAGTGAATTTGTGTGATATCTGCAAAGTGCCAGGTAGACTGATCATAACAGGCTGTCAAGTGGTCAGTATTCTTCTTTCATGGGCCATTATGTAAAAGGTAACCCCAGTCTAGCCCAGGATTCCAACAGTTACTGTCTGGATATTTGATGAAGCAAGTATTAATAATCCCCAATTGGCATGCCAATTTTAATGAAAACACACAATTTAGTGATGTCTGTATGTAAAAAGGGCCCTACATGCCAACTTCTGAACTGCCTTAGGAGATTATGATACCACACTCTTAAAGTGTTGCTATCCCACTTTAACTGCTCTGGCTGCCTCCTGTTGCATTCTGGGAATTGCAGTTTAGAAAGAGGCATTTAGACTATTTGGTCAGCGAGCTCTTAGGCCTCATGGAACTACAAACCCTAAAATGCAAGAGGAGGCAGTAAGAGCAGTTAAAGTGGAATAGCAATGCTTTAAGAGTGTAGTGCGATAATCTCCTTAGATTGACAGACCTAACTTAAATTCAGAATTATGCACTGATAAAGAATAATCATGGGTTTGGTGGAACAACAGGGTGTTGGGTACTGTACTACCTCTTGAATGGTCTGCCTCCTATTAAGAGTCATATTTACATAATAGGAATATTTCTTAACTGTGACTGTGGATCTACCAGAGCAATTTCATGCAATCAAGTAATAGCTGCATTGCCTCCTGGTGATACATGTTGTGTAAATAATTTATCAGGCTGGAAAGAATAAAAGTAGGGTAAGGAGGACTGGCAAAAAGTGACAAGATTGTGGCAAATAAATTAAAAGAAGCTATGATTTATCTGAGAAATATCCAGTCTACTGAGCTAGAAAGGGCAGACTGGACTGTGACTTTTTTAGAACTGGCAGTAGTTACACCAGCAAGAATTGCTTGGAAGAAGAGATTGCTCAGGTGGGTGAGAGATTTCAGTAGAAATATAAATAGATTTAAGTTCATAATATTCCATTTAAAAGGACATCTCAAAAGATGTTTTACAGCATCATTAAGCATCCATTCTTGATTAAGAAGATACAACAAAAATGGTATTTCTGGTAGTTTCTCTGCCTATATCAGTGTGTCAGTGTAAGAGAGACTGAAGAGAACATACCCATGTCCACAAGCTGTTAAGCAGAGTTCATAAAACATAATCAAGGTTAATTTTACATTCACAAACCAGCAATAGAGCAATAAGATCCAAAAGCAAAGTCTAGGAAGTACAGTCAAGGTCATTACTGATGCAGTTCTGTAAAACCGTTTGTCAAGGCCAGAGATGGAGTATGATAATAAACCAAGATCAGTTGATATAAGAGTGAAAGTATTTCAGGAATGCCAGGGCAACCTGTGTTGCCAAGGTTTGGACTTGTATCCAAAAAAAGTCAATTATCACTGACAGAGTCTTATTTTTAGCCATGACTCATTTCTTGTGGTCAGAATTTACTTAGCCTAGATGATCTCCTGGACAATCCTGGATAGTTCACATTGTTCCTGGACCATAGCCCTGCTACAATCTAATGAGGCCTAATTTTAAGGGATTCTGATGAGGACTCCTCTAGTGAGGACATGACATGGGGTGGTCAGATGCAGATAATATGAGACTAGTGAGATTTGTGAAAAGCTTTGTTGACAGGGTAACAAAGGTAAAGGAGAAAAGGCACTGTGACAAATGGGTGGAGACATAGGAACTGTTCATCTCAAAAGCCATGGCAAAGACCTTGGAGATGGGAATAGGAGATGACAATCAGAGAAAGCTAACAGCAAATACATTTCTGTAAATAAAACAAATGACGGGTTTATTAGACTATATATTTAGCACATTTTCCCCCAGAAATGCTCTTTCAAATGAGGAAAGACATCTCTTTGACAGCATGTGATTTTCCTCACCTACTTGTTTTGTATTTGTTTGTTTTTTCTTTTTGTTTTTTCTTTTTGTTTTTTCTTTTTCTTGTTCTTTTGCGTTAAGCACAATTTGCTTTCTGATTAGTCACTGAAAGATAAAAGCTTAATTTTGAAGTCTTATTGTTGAAGCATATATGGGAGGAAAAACAAGTTAATCAAAGGGAATGCCCATTCCCCTTAAAAATCCTAATTTCATCCTAAAAGGTTATGTCAATGAAGTCACAAATACAAATATATAAAAGGCAGATTAGAAGTGTGAGAAGTAAAGGCTAAGAGTAAAAGGAAACACACTTAGGCCACTGCAAATCTCTACTCATGTACCTGAGAATTCCCTTGAATTCAGTGGTTTTTTGACTTCTCAGTAGACTTATATAAGTTTAAGAACTCTGGAACAAAGGGTGAGTTTAGAAGGTTGTAATATGAATTTACAGAGAAAGAAAGAAAAAGGAAAGCCAAAAAACAAAAGATCATTGATGAGAGGTGACCAAAGCATAACCTTGTACAGCTATTTGAATATAAAGTAACTATATATATATATACCATGATTGAGTATAAAGTGGTACAAGGGAGGAAACTATTGTGAGGCATAGAATCATAGGATCATAGAATCATTGAGTTGGAAGAGATCACAAGGGCCATCCACTTCAACACCCCCCCCCCTGCCATTCAGGAAATCATAATCAAAGTATCCTTGACAGATGGTCATCCAATCTCTGTTTAAAGACCTCCAATGAAGGAGACTCCACTCTGAGGGAGTATGTTCCACTGTCAAACAGCCCTTACTGTCAGGAAGTTCTTCCTAATGTTGAGATGGAATCTCTTTTCCTGTAGCTTGCATCCACTGTTCTGTGTTCTAGTCTCTGGAGCAGCAAAAAACAAGTTTCTCCATCCTCAATGTGACACCCCTCCAAATACTTAAACAGGGCTACCATATCACCTCTTCTTGTCTCTTCTCCTGGCTAAACATACCCAGCTCCCTAAGTCTTTCCTCATAAGGTATGGTTCTAGCCCTTCACCATTTTGGTCGCCCTCCTCTGGACACACTCTAATTTGTCAACATCCTTTTTGAATTGTGGTGCCCAGAACTGGACACAGTATTCCAAGTGAGGTCTGATGAAAATGGGTTTTGATTTATTTATTTTTTAAAGCAGGGGTCCAAGACTGTTTCCTTTGTTCATACAATATACCAAGTAAGCCCATCAAATACAGCCTCAGGGGATGTTCAAGTGAGAAAAGATAATACAATAAGATAAGTGCATTTTTCAGAGATGATTGAGCAGCATTTGTAACAGTTTTCTTTAGGCTTGCATTTAACAGTTTTCAATAATAATTATGCTGCTCAAACAATAATCAAGGTTGTTTCCCAGTATTTATCTTAACAACTCTGCAGAAAAACTTAAGAGACTATGGAATGAGAACCTTATAATGAATGACATGACTTTATATAATTGTTGTTGTCACTGATAATAAGAACAACTATGACAACAATAACCACAATTTTACCATGTAATTAGCTTAAGCTTTTAGCAGCTTCATATATTGATGAGAAGGAATACAGGTTTGAAAAAGTGTATATGTTATAGAAAAGGCTTAAATCAATATGTGGTAACATAATGTTTATGACTGATATGGATGCAATAATTGAATAGAACATATATAACAAAGTTTTGTTTTAAGTTAAATTTTTAATTTAAATAAATAAATAAATAATCACAATATCATCACCACTACTATAACTTCATTAATAGCAATAATGCTCATTCTTATGCATGCCTTCTTGGTATGCAGTACCATTTTGTTTATTTTATAGAAAAGGCTTAAATCAATATGTGATAACATAATGTTTATGACTATACAGATGAAATAATTGAATAGGATGTATATAAAAAAGTTTTGTTTCAAGTTAAAATTTTAATTTAAAAAAATCATAAATAATTAATCACAATATCATTACCACTACAATTACTTCAGTATAGCAATAATGCCCATTTTTATGCATGCCTTCTTGGTATGCTGTACCATTTTGTATGCTTAAGACTGAATAAATATTTGAATGTCCTCATAAATGTGAGCATCCCAATGCATCATAGATTTTGCAATATTGTTTCAAGGGCCTGCAGACTCACAGGGAGGCTGATTTGTGGCCTGCAGGAGTGGCTTAATGGGTAGGGGGTGCCATTATCCTTATTTGATCCCAGGAGCCTATGCAGTGTTCTTGTGGACCTTAGGGAAGCAGAGAAATTGGAAGAGTGGTAGTCTGCTGCAGGTGTGGGACTTCACACAGACATAGAAACTGTAGGCTGATTCCAGTTCACCTGAGAAGAGTATTTATTCACTTCACCAATGCTCCTTCTCTTCCTCTTCCTCTTCCATCATCATCATCCTTGTGATTTAAATATAAAAATCAAGAGTGAAATTGATAGATTCATCCACTCATGAATGAGTCTTTTGAATGTTTTAGCTTAAAAAGTCTGGCTTTGAACTGATGTGTATCCTTAGTGATTGTGCTGCAATAACTAGAACTCACCCAGCCTGTGCAATGAGAGCTCAGATTTGACCAGGCTAAAACAATAGCATTTATATCTACACTCTCAGAACAGAAAATTAATCACTAAGATATAATGGTGTCTTCTTCAATATCAAGGCAGTCTAAAAAAACCCTTGTTTCGGATTTAAAATAGGATAGAGCATTTGAGAGCAATGAAGAAATGGTACAGGCAAGGCTTATTTAATTTGTAACAACATTGCCACCTAGTGTTCTTTCATTGTTTCAAGTGTTGTGTTCGACAGAGGATACATGCTACTACTGAAAATGACAGCTGTATGGTACAATGCACAAATTAAATGGGAAAAAAAGAGAAGAGCAAAGATATAAGCTGTGGTTGCACTGCTTTTACATTGTCACATGTCAGGACAGAAGGAGATGATCCAACTGTCTGCTTGTATGGGACTATACAAAATTTTGTAACAACAGTATATTAAGCGGGTACGTAAGCAAATATAGAAAGCAACGTACACTATTTATTCTTAAATTTGTATAACTTCTGCTGTGCAGCAGGTCGATGATTTGTCTCCAAAGAATATATCTTTAGTAAAACAAGGAAATCAATTTGTAACTAACTGTGAATAATCAAAATTGAGATAGCCCACTATCTTCAGAACGGCCTATACATGAACATAATCCTGAGTTATGAGTCCCGGTTTAACTAATAGGTTCCAGCACTTCAGTTTTAAAGTTCTGGCATTGGAGACTTCACGCTGTTTGGATTTTGTGATGTATGCAGGTGTTAATGCAAATATGGCCACTCCTCTAGTTCTTACTGCAGCAAAACTTACACTGGTTTTTTCCTATTGATTAGGGTGGCTAAGAGTGCTAGAAGGTGCAGTCTGACAACTGAAAGACCACATGATTTCCACTTATTTTTTTTTTAAATCTCCAACTATAATTCCAAACCAGCTATCTTTTAAACTAATTTTTAAAATAATAAATTCTGATAAGAGTTTAAGAAAATGTTCCTTTTTTATTTCAGTCAATTTGAGGTGTCCAATCTGTGAACATATTTGCAACTCTGTATTCACTTCCTGAGAGCCAGCATGGTGTAGTGGTTTGAGCATTGTACTTCGAACTCTGCCATGGAAACCCACTTACCTTGGGCAAGTTGCCCACTCTCAAGCCAAGAAAACCCCATGATAGGGTCACCTTATAGCAGGGGTAGGCAACCTTTCCCCTTTAAGGGCCGAGGGACTTCAGCTCCCTGAATCCCAGGAGCTATTAGCCAACATGGGACTATTGGCCAACATGGCTGAGGCTTCTGGGAGCTGAAGTCCCTCAGCCCTTAAAGGGGAAAAGTTGCCTACCCCTGCCTTATAGTCATCATAAGTCGGAAATGACTTGAAAGCACACAATAACAATTCACGTCTTCCCTTTTCTTTCTTTTTTTTAAAGTCACTTTCAACACAATCTAAATATTAGAATTGTATGCAATGGAGAAGCTTCTATACACAAACATTTAAAAGAGGGAAATCAACACCCAGTAATGATTTTTAAGGCTGTGTTCTAAATGTGTTCATCTTCCTAATGTTCACAGGATCAAATATAAATTTTCTGGATATGTTCTGGGAGGTGGAATTAAAACAAGAACATATATCCACAACTACTTCATGAAGGCAAGCTGTAGAAACAAATTCATATTAGATCATTTGCTTGGAAGATGGTGCTTGATTGGCAGGAGATACGCTTTTGATTAGCAGAGGATGCAAAATTGAGCCTGGCTGGATTGTATTACTTCAGACTGCAGATATGAGATTAAAGTATATAGTGAACTTCCTTGCAGATATAAAACTAGCACACAAGGGAGCATATATTACTTCATAGTGAGTTGTCTTGCTGACATATAGCTCCCAAAGCAACTTAGGACTTTATCATAAATGGCTTTTAAACCATGATTAGAGCCAGGATAAAGTGGCTTTGGTGATACTTATCACACAACGATGCCTCTAACCTATAGCTATTATGTCCCCAAATGTAGTTAGGGCATTCCTTTTCATTTACAGGAGAAACCCATCAATGAGCTTCCAATCACATTAATCACCAGGTGGAAATTTTTGCTACCTGGGCAGTTGCAATGTTGGCAGTTACATGGTGTCAGTGTCTCCTCCTCTCACTCTGTCCCCTCACCTCACTATTCCCAAGCAGGCTGATTGTCTTTATTTCATTTTATTTTCTATTTTGTGTCTTTCTTAAAAACTTAAATCACAGTAGCATAGCTCCAGAATTACATGAAAAAGTGAAAATGCTACAGAAATACAGAAATAGTTCTATATTCTGTATATTGTATGAGGTGTGTTAAGAAATAAGGACTATAATAGATTTACAGAGTTAAAAGAAGTACTGATATATAGATTTATGAATGGTGTACATTACTGGGATTAGTAAGAAGGAAAAAGAATTGACAAAAGTTTTGGTTATAAGCTGTGGATAACTACAGTCCACACAAAAAATGACTTGATTAAGAAGATAGTGGTACTGAATTATATTCATTATAAGAGAACATAAAGCAATATGGAAGGGGGAAAAGGAAAAAAATAAGCAAAAAGTAAAAGGGAAATGAGACATCTAAGAAAGATCTCAAAGTAGAGGAAAGGAAATATTATGTGTGTATTTGTTTCATACAAATAGACATAACATAGACATGACAATATGTATTTTAATATATTGTCATGTCTATGTTATGTCTATATTATGTTGTGTATTGTAGCGATGTTGGTTTTCTAAGTGTTGAAAAAATAAAAATCTATAATAAAAAAGAAAAAGAAAAGAAAAAGTGAAAAGACAAATATATGCAAATAATTCTTAAACCCTGAAAAATCATGCTGAGTAGGGCATAAGGCAGGGAGGTGGGCTTAAGGGGGAGTCAGGGGGAGAGTGTGATGGCAGAAGCAACCCCACTCATGTGAGTGAGAAGATCTGTAATAATGGTTGCTCGCAAACAGGTATAATTCCTTTTTTTTTTTAACAAGTGTGATTCCATTGAGAACAGAGCTAGTGTGATAAAGTTCTCACTGTCAGTATCGGCATTTCAATTGGGATCTATTCTAGCCAACTAAATTGTTTCTATAAATTGCTTTGGATAATGTATGGTGTCCTATGAATGAGCCCCAGATTTAGGCATAACAGAAGTACATCTATTGCAATAAATGAGACAAGTTGGGCATGACAAACTTAATTCACTTTGGCCTCAAACAGACGGCTCAAAAGGGCCACCATCAGGCTGTTTTTGGAGTATGGCATTCAGATGACACACACCCTGAACACGGCTGGAAGCTGTCCCATGTGAAGCTCTTTCCCAAAGAACTGGCCCAAAAACGAGCGATAAAATACTACTCCTTTTTGTCACCTGGTTCAGGACCATGACAGCAGTCCAGATTAAGACTGGGGGTGTGTGGCTGCAGCAGTCTTAGCTTTAGCATAGTGCACATTAAATTGAGGCACTGCCCTGGCTCAGTGCTGGGGAGTCATGGGAATTGTGTTTTTTTCTGGGACATTGAGCCTTCTCTGTCAGAGAGCTCTGGTGCCACAATAAATTACAGTTCCCATGATTCCCTAGCACTGAGCCAGGGCAGTGCCTCAATTTAATGTGCACTATTTCTGGCAGTCTGCAAAGGCCCTTCACTGACTTCTTCATCAGATAAAGACAAAAGGCATTAAAACACAGGCAGTAAAATTTCAAATTCATTAGGAGAAGAAAAGTAACTTCCACTGAGATACAGGCAAACACTATCCCATGTGAAGCTAACTGCCCCTTTCTCAGGCAGAGAACACTGAATTTCCCAAAAAGTCTCTACACCATTACATATGGGAAAAACTTTTAGGTGCTGTATAGGTACAATTTGTCAATTTAGTCCAAATGAAAGAGTTTTACCATTGCTGGAGGTAGAATTATATTAAACAGTTACATCCCACTCCCATACTATTTCTTCTTTGAAAATATGCACCCTAGACTGTGAAGTTTCCAACATCAGTAAAGTATTGGTCTCTTATCTCCTTTGTAGAATGTTTCATGGGTGAACACTTAGACAAATACAAGATCTGTTCTGTTAGTAAAATCCTTCTATGTCATCAGAAATGTCCATGTTTCAAGAGAACATGTATAGATACAACTGACTAGATGAATAACCCAGTGATTTTACAGTAATATGTTCTGTACCCCACAACTACAGCTGAAACTGTAAAATGCTTAGTAAATTCACAAATCTTCCATGTGGGTGTTGTTGATCTTGAACTGAAGGGGAGTATACTGTAGTGTCCCAGTTGTCATTTCATGTTTGACAGATTTTGGAATAGGAGATAACAAGATGTCCAAAATCACCCAAGACAGAACTTCCTCCTATACTAAAAACAAACAAAGGATTTGCAACCTTAGCAGGCAACACAGAGATTGAAACAGACTGCTATTTATAAATTTGACTAGCTGCTTATAGCTATAATGGAAACTAAGGGAAAAACCAGAGGATCCCAACATCATTTCTTTTGCCCCTAAAAGCAGAATAGCTGTGCTTTCTGCAACCGGACTTGTTTATCTCGGATTGGCCTTTTTAGTCATCAGCACACTTGCAAAAAGTGTGGGATGAGTCCTTCCTGAATCTTCGTTTGCGAAGAAAAGCCAGAGAGAGAGAGAGAGAGAGAAAAGCAGAATAGTACATGGATTGTGGGAATGGGGAGGGGGGATGCTTTCAATTTATGATGTAGAAATTGATAAAATTACTTGATTCTTTGTTGTTGTTTTTAAAAAGTCCAGATATTTTCACTCATATAGTACATAATTTCTCAATATAGTTTATGTCTGCTTTAAAACTTGAGCATTTGTTGCATTACCCCACTAACACTTAATTCTTCCCATTTATTTGTTAGTTTATTTTAAATATTTTTTGTTTCTGGAAAGTTGAAGAAAGCTTACACCTTAGTCTAAAACCTGTGGCAAATTAACATTTTTTTAAAAAAAATGGATAGCTGAATCAGTGCAGTGTTCAGTGCAAGATGATGCATGCCTGTTCAGAGGCAAACCATATTTACTCAGTATATCCAACAGGATTTATTTGCTAGTAACTGAAATTCTGTTTTTGTCAGCGCAGAGGTTAGTACAATAAGCTGAGTGGGGTTTAGTACCAAGTGAGGTAAATTTATAGCAATACAACCTAGATGATCCAGATATTTAAACCACACTTCCATTGTTGAAGCTACATCTAAACAAATGGTTTTATGGCATAACTAAAAGAAAAGAGGAGCTGCTGATGCTCTGTTTTTCTTCCTGCACTTTCTTCAGGAATATGCAGCATGAAATGACACAAGATAAACATTTTCTTGTCACTCTATGGAATAAAACTGAAGGAAAGGACTTCCATAAGAGTGTGACTATAATTATTCCATTATCACTGGAAAAGGCAATCCCATTGAAGTTTTGTGAGATACAGTTGGGTCTGTTAACATCTGCATCCACCCAACTAAAGACACATGACACAGCTGTGTAACATATCACTGTTAATATACTGACAACTTGGATTTTTTTATAAAGCTCGCAGTGTAACTTTGGACAATGTATTTATGCCCCCTCCCACTTCAGACATCTCTGTTAAAAGAACTCCTTGACAGCTCTCCATCCTCTACTAGCTGCTAGATATTTTTCTGAAGATCCAAATCCAGTAGCTGACAAGTGACTCCTCGAGATTGTTGATACCTATATTTTAGACAACTGTCTCCTATTGATTAACCAACTGAAGGGTACACTCCTCAATAGTAAGTGAAAAGGTGTGGTATTGCTGACAACACAAATACATACATACAATAAATTCAAAAAACAAGAACACAAAAAGTAACAGCCTTCAGGGGGGTACAAAGAACAGTCTCCAGTTCCTTCCTTGCTCTCCACACATCCTTTTATGATCTATGTAATAAAGCAGTGTAAGTCACACTGGCATACACAGTCATACTACAGACAACCATTCCATATTATGGAAAACGGAAGGTAAAATTTACAGTATGTATGTATGTATTTAAAATGATAAAAGGCAGCAGTTAAAACCATTTTACACACTGAGGCTTATACCTTTTTCAAAATGCCTTGATCAATAAACAAATTTTAGCCTAGCACTTAAAGGACTGCAGTGTGACACCAAGCAAGCAGCTTCATGTATGGCATTCTAAATCCAGGCATCACCCCAGAAAAAGCCCTTTCTCCTGTGGTTGAGACATCCCCAAAGGAAAAAGAAATTGTGAAGGCACTACAGCTAAAGATCATGGCATGGACTGGCTAGTATGAGAAGAGGTGTGTCTTCAAGTTATTTTTGTCCTCCAAAGCCAGCAAAGATAAATATGAACAGCTTAAATGGGCTTAGACATAAACAGGTGGCCAGTAAAATTGGTGTAATATGAGTAAACCTGTATTTTCAATAGAATTCTGGCAGCCATACTCTGTACCAACTACACCTTCTCAGTCATCTCCAAGGGCATCTCTATGTATATAACATATCACCATAATTCACACAAGAGATTTATTTATTTGTAGATTTGTATCCAAATTGATAAGATTGATTAGATACTCAAAGATATTGGGCTGGCTGAGGGGCCAATCATATCATAACCATCACCTGTAAATGACACAATTATTTAAAACTACAAGCCAAAAGATTTGCACCATACAAGTAGGTGTCATATCCTGTGGAGTTGTTCAGGACACCCACTCATCCATATACCAAAATCCATAGATGCTAAAGTCCCATTGCCCCTAATGGCAGCACAGCCACATGGCTGTGCCGCCATTAGGGACAAATTCACAGAAGTCCTCCCTCCTTTCCCCTCTTCCCCCTTCCTTCTCTCGGAGGCTTTTGCCCCAGGTTTGACTTCAGGAGTGGTTCAGAAGCAGAGGCTGGAGCCATGTTGGCCAGAGGGAGCCAGAACCAGTGCCAGTGCCAGAGCCAGGTCCTAGGTCTCAGAGTCCCATGCCCCCCCCCCCAAGCCCCTGGTCCAGCCCCGGCTCCTGGCTCCCTTTGGCCTGACCCCCCATGTTTCTCTATATTCTGTTCTTACAGTAGCTTCTTGTCCTAGTACAGATTTCTCATCATGACTGTCAAATGTAGTGGCGCTCCCATTTCTTTCTTGAGAGCATTCCATAGCTTTTTGTCAAAGGCTTTTCTATAGTCTAAAAAGCACAAGCTGATTTTCTTCTGGGATTCCTTGGTGTGCTCCACTATCCTTGGTATGTTTGTAGTGTGGTACCTATTGCCTCTTCCTTTCCTGAACCCTGCTTGCACCTCTGGGATTTCTGTCTCCATATATGATTCAGTCTATGCTGCAGAATTTTGAGCATAATTTTATTTTATTGGGAAATGAATGCTATGGTCCTATAGTTGCTGCAGTCTTTTGTATCGCCTTTTTTGGATGGACATGTATATTGATCATTACCAATCTGGTGGCCACTGGTTTGTTTTCCATATTTCTTGCCATATTTTAGTTAACATTGGAATTGATTATGTTTGTGTGGTATGAAGCAATTCAACTGGGATATTATCTTTTCCTGGTGATTTATTATTTCCAATTTTTCTGAGTGCCAGTTTCACCTCACTTTCTAAAATGTGGGATTCATCTTGATATGGTTCTTCATTCCATATGTCATTCATTTTTTCATCTCACATATGTAGCTCTTCTGTGTATTTTTATTTCGTCTTGATCATGTAGTGTGTTCTTCTTCTGATCATAGAGCATCCCTACCCTTGATTTGAATTGCCCTTTTTGTTCATGGATCTTGTAACTTGTCAGTATCCTTCATTTGGGGCAATAGTCTATTCTTTTTAGCTGTAGGAATTCTAACCATATTAGTCTTCTTAGATTAGACCCTTCAGATCCAATCCAATGCCTCTGTCTTTAGGGATCCATAATGTCCCATGGGTTCATGTGTTTCTGAGAAGAATATCAGCATGCCCCCCTGTAGTTGAACATAGGTAGCCATTACTCTGACTGATTGGTATGCCTGGGTGATACAAGACCATGTTGATGCATGATGCAAATAGGCATCAGAGTAATTACTGGCATAGGATTGAGAGTGGCCATATCAGGTCTTTGAAGTAGGCAAGCTGAGGTAGGAGCTGGTCATGATCAGGTATGTGCGTACAAGATATCACCCAGACTGCAGGTATATTCTGTAATACTGAAATGGCCAACCCCCATAGGAGTTCCCAGATTACCTACCCCATTTGGTGGCTGTCTTTCCCAAGCCCACTTGCTTAGTCTAGATATCAGTTAGCTACAGCCAGGTATCTGCTTGCCTTAATTTAACAGTTGGTTGCAAGCCCTCTGAGGGTTAGAGTGCCATTCTCTGAGGAAAAGGTCTAGGTTGCAAAAAGCAGGGGAGGGGTTGTCTTTGTGTTTTGTTTTGTTTTGTTTTGTTTTGTTTTGTTTTGTTTGACTCTGGGTATTTTTGCTGCCTTCTCCCTTTCTTCCCCTATCATGTAGAAACTGGAACCCATGTACTCTTACCCAGCCTATTGAACTCACTGATGGCATTTTCTGGTTGCCAGACAACTGATAATACATGATTTCTGCCATTACAGCAGGTTTCTCCAGTGGCCACAGGACAGAGATCTGCATGAACTAGCATCCTTCCAAAGCAGAGCTGATTTCAGTTTGGGTGGAGTGGAAGTTATCAGCTTCAACAAGTTACCAGAGCATGGTGAATATGGGGTTTCATACTCAGAACGCTAGAGCACCATATTGTGAGTTTCTGCATTTTATGGGTACACTTTTTATTGATGCCTTTTTAGGGAACATGCCATATATTCAGTTCATTCTGGATGTCATAATAACATTATGAAATTCCAAAGTGTGCAGGAGAGAGAGGGAATAAATCATTTTATCCTGTAGAATTTCTCTCATAATGAGACATTTTTTCTCTGTTGAGTCTCTTAGGCTTGATTATTATAGCTCCCATTCTGCAAGATTCCCTTGAGCCTTAATTATGGGAGTTAAGCCTACTCAAAATGCCAACTTTAACAGACCCATAGACAGCAATCATATTGCTATTCTTCTGAATGTCCTTTCCTGGTTCAGTTTTCCAGAGAATAAAGTTAATTTTTTGTTCACATTCCAGGTCTGCACTGGCCCCTTAACTCTTTCTCTCCTGCCCCCTGAACACACACCGATTTCTCCTACCACCACCACCAAGGCTAGTTGATCCACTTGATGTAAGAGAATCTTCAGTTTTATTTCCTAATATTTGAATTTACTAAGGACCTTATCAAACGCTGGCCATGAAGCAAAGAAAAAGCGAAGAAAAACAGAAGTAGAAATAAATTCGGTTCCGTAGCGAAATCGCCCTTTTGGCCATTTCGCAATTAATACCAAGGCTCCCTTCTCTCCCGTCACAAAAAGCCGGGAGGAAAGGCAGCCATGGGAACCGGGGAGGAGGAGGGCTGGAGGACTGGAGAAGGGAAGGCAGCCCATGGAGAGAGAGAGATCGCCTCCCTCTTCCCTCTTCCCTCTTCCTCTCCTCCTCTTCTTTCCAATCCGGTTTGCCTTTTGCCAAGGCAATCGCTTCCCCTCGCTGGGATTTTCGCCCTGCCCACCAATTCGCCTTGCCCACCAATTCGCAATGAATGCGAAGGCTCCCTAGGTACATCCTCTACAAACCGAATGTCAAAATCTCCCTGCTCCTGACGGATTAGCTCCGTATTCTGCCGAGTTCTGGGGCAGCGTCGTGTGTAGACACGGGGAACAATACGGATTAGCTCCGTGTTCTGGGGCAGCGTCGTGTGTAGACACGGGGGAACAATACGGATTAGCTCCGTGTTCTGGGGCAGCGTCATGTGTAAACACGGGGGAATAATATGTATTAGCTGTGGATGCCCTTTGGATTAGCTTTGCTTCAGACCCCATGTGATAAGGTCCTAAGAAGCAAGGCATCACATATTACTAGCAATTTATATCCACATCTACATGAGTTTATTCACATTTTAAATGTTGACTTCCTCCACTGCATCCTGGTCTTGGTAATCTGCTGCAGTTACTGAGAATGCTGTTTTAAATACCCAACCCACACATAAATACTAGAGTTGCCTAGAGACCTGTATTTTTGCCCATTTGGATGTGTAAAATAGAAGCATAGAGTTAGAGTTGAAAGGGTTCCCCAGGGCCACCTAGTCCAACTGCCTGCTAAAGCAAGTGACCCTCTTGGAAGGTTGTTGGCCCTCTCTCTGCTCTCTTTCTTTGGGCAAACTAATAGCTTTTCACCTAATCAGGCTTTTGGCTCATAATCCATGTGGCATAAAGGTGTTTTAATGTGGTGTGATGTGCTTTTAAAAAAATTATTAGTATTATTTAAATGTCTTTTAAATTTAATTTTGTGCTTTTAATAGAATAGTTCAGTTGTTGTTTTTAACTTTATATAGTAAGATTTAGACTGTTCTTTGTTTTCATTTGTTGTAAGCCATGCTGGGAAAGGCAGGGTGTAACTTAAATTAAAGAAAGCCCCCCTGAGCATCGGTCATCTAGCTTCTGCATAAAACCCTTGAACCAAGAAGAATGTGTGGCCTTCCAAAACAGTCTATTGCATAAAATTATAGAATTGGAAAGGACCACACAGGCCATTAGTCCAAGCTCTGTCATGCAGGTATACACTCCTAAGAGATGCCCATCCAACCTCAGTTTAAAGACTTTCAAAGATGGCAAGTACACCACCCTCTGAGGCAGCCTATTCTACTGTCAAACATTTCTTACAGTTAAGGAGTTATTTTTAATGTTTAAATGGAATCTGTTTCCCAAACTTAAACAGTTACTTACCTACAGGAAGACATACAACACAGTTGGGGAGATGGGTACAAGACCTCGTTGCAAACCCAGATGCCAACTCTACTCACACACCTAGTTGAGAAATGTCATCACCCACAATATTAGAGGTACTTTTACTTACTCATCCTCTAATGTGGTATATGCCATCTTCTATCAAAAGCAGCAGTTGAGAGGGGTGACACTGGTGGAAGATCTCTCAGAGATAACAGCATGGCACCATAGCTAACACTTGTTAGTACTTCACAGAAGGAGGCATGGTGAACCCCTTTTTGGATGTCTTTTACTATAAAAACTCTAAGATGAGACAATCCAAATTGAAAAACAGTGCCAGAAGATGAGAATAGATGTTAAGCAAAAAGTGACAAAAGTAGAGTCAGAACTCTGAATGTTGAGTGGCATGTGCACAGGAACAAAGGGGACTACTATAATAATCAATACAGAAAAAAAGAAGATGACAACAAAAAAGAAGAACAACAGAATGGTGGAGTCTCCTTCTTTGGAAATTTTTAAACAGAGGCTGGATGGCCATCTGTCAGGAGTACTTTGATTGTGTATTCCTGCATGGCAGGTGGTTGGATTTGAGGTCTCTTCCAACTCTATGATTCTATGAACAAGAGACCTCTTTTGCAAGATCCAAGAAATCAAAGCAAATTTAAACCAGGAGTGGGGATGCTCCACAAACAGCAGACATTACATGATATGATCAAGTAGAAATAAAAAGATGGTGGAAACAATATAATGAAGAATTATATAAATGAAATGAAAGGATGACAGATTCATTCAGGGAAGAACCATTTGAAGGTGAACCTACAATTTAAGAAAGTGAAATTGAAGCTGTACCCAGAGGTCTTGGGAGAAATATTTCACCAGGAACAGGTGCCATACCAATATATCTGCACCAAGCTACAGAGACAGAATTTTCTTTAGTTCTAACTTAAATCTGTCAAGAAATATGAAAAACAAAATAATGGTCCACAGATTGGAAAGGCTCAAGAAACTCCCCAAGAACAGAGACCCTAGGGATTCCATTAACCACAGATCAATTGCATAAATTTCCCACACAGATGAAGTGATGCTCAAAACTCTGCAACAAAGGGCAGACTTCTGGTGGCATGGCACCGTGTTAATCCCCCTGATCCTTGCTGGAGAAAGGGAGATGGCTTTCCGTGAGCTCAAGATCCCCCAGATGCCAATGTCGGGGGTTTAAAATATCTCCTCCGATAGAGGAGATTCAGAGGGGCTCGTCTGTGTCCTGAAAGACCTCCTAGAACCTTTACTTGCGGAACTATTGAAGCAGACAGATAAGGAGCGGAACTTAAAGAAGATCAAAGTAATGGAGGTCTGAAGGCTGAGCTGGCCACGACCGCGGATAGCAGCTGCAGTTTCTGCAGACCAAGCGCCGCCGCCACTAACAAAGCAACTGAGTAAGCTAACACCTGATTTTTCTTTTCCCAGCTGGAGATTTACCTCCTACTGTAACTCCATTTGTGACAAAAACCCAGTCTATACTAATTTTCAAAGTATTCTGTTTGGAATGTGCTCTTTTTAACCTCCATGACTTCCTGGACTGGAGATAGTATTAAGCCATTTTGGATGTGAAAGGAGATAAATAGAAGTGCTTAAAACTAGAATGGCTTCTGAACTCAAACTGAAAGCGACTTAATTACTTGTTTATTCAACAACAAAGCTTGGATTACCCTGAGGGAGTGGGAAAGAAAAAAACATTGCCGGATCGCAGCACCTCCCCCCCCCCTTACAGCTTTGCTTTCTTCTATTGAATTAACAGTGACTAACCCCTGAAAAATTACCCTTTGACATTAAATATCAAAGCCTTTGCTTGTCTGTAAGACTGAAGGAGAGATTGACTTGATATTGACTTGTTGTAAAATAGATCTTCACCTTTTTCCTTTTCAACAAACAACATTGTAGCGATTTGACAAGAGGAAGCGAAGGGAAAGTGAAGCAGCCATTATAGAAATGAAAGTGAGGACTGTAATTGAAACAAAGTGGATTACTTAACAACAGCAAAGACTTGGTTTGTAATTTTGTGACTCGCAAAACTCCATTAACTAATACTTCAAAGAGAGACAAGAGGCTACTATTAAACTATTCAGATTGTGGTGGATTAAAGTAGATTGAAGGCTCCCTTGGAACTCAAGCCTGTCTGCCTCCTATTGAGGAAGAGAGAAGCAATCATCGAGCCACATGGGAACTGATTCTAAAAACAGACACCTCTAATAATTCTATGTTGTGTGGTAGAACACATATATTTATATGTCTAATTTTGAATAGGAGATGACTAATAATATATATAGATAAGTATATATATATATCTACTTATATATATAAGTAGATATATATATATATATATATATAGGATTTAAGGATTTAAGTGGTGCAATTTACTGTGATCACAATATTTCTTGTTTGCTTGTTTTTCTTTTCTCTTCTCTTCTTTTCTCTTTCTTCTCTATTTTTATTTCTTGTCTTTTTTACTAATGTAAATTAGCCCTTCTTATCACATCTATTTACAGTATTTTTAATACTATTTTAAATCACTATTCTATTTAGGATTACATACATACAGGGGTTACTAGATTTGAATTTGCATTTGTATGTGAGGAATTATGTTTATTTGCCTTTGAATAAGATTGGTATAGGACTGTTTTGTATTGTTTATATTGAGATATTTACAAATATAGCTGAAGCTTTTATAAAGTACTATCCATACTAATATAGATATATATAATATAAGTATCGTAGGACAGTTAAGCTAATATAGGTAGCTAATTTATTGTTCAGCCGGGGAAAAAGTGGGGAAAGTGGGATATTTAGAAGTGATTGACAATCTTATCTTATATCAAAGAATTTAATATATAAAATTGTCTACAGTGATTCAAAACTGTAATTAGAGATAGTTATGTATGTATTGTATGCTCTCTGTTATTGACATTTCTTTTCTCTCCTTTCCCTGTATTACATAGATAAGACTAGCGCTCCTAACAAGCTCGATAGAATTTGCTCCTAAGTAGAGGTGACAATATTAGATAAAGACAATTATTAGTTCCTCTCTTATTGAATTAGGCTATTAGATACCAAATTGATAATTTAATTAAAATATCAGCTATCTTAAGTATTTAGTGTGTAGAAACAATAATATATATCTACATCTGTAACGAAAGTAATAATAAGAATATCAAAAATTCTCAATTATAGTCTTTTCTAACAAATCAGAAATTGTAAATTAAATCAGTACAGAAGATACAAGTCAGAGAATAAACAAATCAACATATAAATAAATAGATAAGTAAATACTCAAATTAAAACACATAAAACATAGAAGAGGAAGATTCTAGGTTAAAATATAATAATACAATACAAATCACAATAAAAACTTAATTTAAAGCAAAATAGTAGTTAATAGTAAATTTTCAAACTAAAAGGGACTACTTAAATATTATTAGGGATTTGCTGGTAATGATGTCCAGGAGAGAAAAAGAGAGACAGGCACAAGCAAGCCGACAAACCTCCCTAGATATGGGTACGAAGGGAAGCGACCCAAGTTCTAACTTCTTTCTAGATGAAATTAAGAAATTACATCAAGAACTAAGAAATGAGATCAGAGAATCCAAGGAAGAAACAAGGAAAGAAATACGAGAATCTAGAGAAGAGACCAAGAGAGACATGAAATATGAGGCAAAATTAATAAGGCATGATCTGGATAAGATTAATAAAGATATGGAGAAAATAATGTCAAAAATGGAAGAATTAGAACATAAAACAAAACGAGTTGAAATAAAAACAGAAGAAATCATAAAGCAACAACAAGAAGACCATGAGACTACTCTAAAACTCGAATTAAAATTTAGAGAAAAATGTTTGAAATTTAGAGGCTTGCCGGAGCAACCCAATGAAAATCTTTATGAGTTCCTGACACCCTACATAGCCAAGTATTTAAGCAGACCAGTACAGGAAATACAAAATGAAATTGATAGGATGTACAGGATTAACTCTAAACTGGCTAAAAACAAGAAGCTCCCGTTAGATATTGTTATCTACTGGACAAAGAAAAGAACTAGAGATGAATTTCTACAAAAAAACTTCAGAACAAGATTTGTAATCAAAGGTAATGAAATTCAGGTCTTCAAGGACATACCGGCCCAAATTTTGAGGCTATGGAAGGAATATCAATTTTTGACAGAACAACTCAAATCATATCGAATCCCATTTAGATGGGAGGAAATCGAAGGGCTTTCTCTGACCTGGAACCAAAAGAGGTTCAAAATAAACTCATTAGAAAAAGCTTGTGCTTTTTGGAAAGAATATAGAAAGGAAATAGAGAAATATGCGAAAAACAACAGAAGACCAAGCAGAGAGAGTGGCAATAAACAAAAAAATGATGTACCAAGTGGTATTGATGATTCAGACTTAGAAAATGACAACACGAAAGATACAAAAAATACAAAATTAAACATATCGGAAGATGAAGAGGATACAGACAATAAGGAAGAGGGGAGTAAAGATAACATAGCGAGAGGAGGAGGACATGATAGCTCAGACGACAAAAAAAGAAGTGTAGAATAAAACAATCTTGATAATTTAGACCAATTTAGCAGACAAGAAAAGGTATAAGGGACAAATTAGCTAGATGAAAATCTTAACATTAAATATAAAAGGGTTAAACTCAAAAGTAAAGAGAAAGCGAACCTTCAACTTTCTTGAAAACCAAAAATGTAATATCTTGTGCCTCCAGGAAACACATATTAAAAAAACAGAGAAAAGTTTGTTACAGAATAAAAAACTAGGAAAATATTTTATTTCAGCAAACAAAAAGAAAAAGAATGAGGTGGTAATATATGTCTCTAACAAAATTCCATCAAAAGAAATAATTAATGACCCTAAAGGCCAGTATTTAGGGGTAGAAATAATATGGGATGGAGAAGAGATCTTATTAATGGGCATATATGGTGCACTATCCAGTAAAGGGAGCTTTTACCAAAGAATCCATAGAGAGATTAGTGAAAAGGATTACAACAAAATTATTCTATTAGGCGACTTTAACGGAGTGATTGATCCAAAATATGATAGAAAGGCAAGAGATAATAAAACAACCTCACAAGGGAAACTCCCTACTACCTTTTTAAATTTGGTTGAAGATTACGCGTTAAATGATGTATGGAGACACCTTTATAAAGACAAAGATGGATATACATTCTATTCCAATAGCCACTGTTCACTGTCCCGAATTGACATGTTCTGGATATCTAAGGCAATGTTAGGTCAAACACAAAATGTACAAATTTTACCATGTGAACTCTCTGACCATAATGCACTAGTATTAGAGATGAAGGATAGGATAAAATGATACAACTGGAGATTAGATGATGATTTACTCAAGAATAAAGAGATAATAGAGAAAGCAAAAAATATGATTAAGAATTACTTTGAAGATAATGATACTGGTGATATTAGAAAAACGACAATCTGGGAAGCTGGAAAAGTGGTTATAAGAGGGTTTTTTATAAACCAAGAGGCATATCTGCGAAGGTGCAATAAAGAAAAAAACAATGAAATACGCAAATTGATTATGCAAAAAGAAAAGGAAATGGAACATAATTTGGGAGATGAAACAATACTAGAACAAATAAAAATTTTAAAGAAACAAGAAGCGAAGAAAAATTTAGTAGAAATTGGGAAGAAATTAAAAATGGCCAAACAAAAACAATTTGAATCCACTGACAAAACAGGGAAATTTTTAGCAGCTAAATTAAGGAATCAACAAGGGAAAAAAATTATAACTCAGATTGTGAAAGATGGACAAATTGTAAGACAACAAGAAGCGATAGGAGGAATATTTATAAACTTCTACTCTGACCTATATGAGGCTAAAGGAATTGATCAGACGAAACTTTGTAGCTACTTAGATAATCAAACATTTCAAATCCCAACGCAGGACCAATTAATAGAGTTAAATAAACCCATAACAACTACAGAAGTGAAAGATGCAATAAATAGATGCAAAGATGGAAAAGCCCCTGGCCCCGATGGGTTCACTACTGCTTACTATAAAATTTTTGTTAATGAATTATGTTATCCACTATCAGAAGTTATGAACTCAATTTTAGTTGAGGGTATTCCTGATTCCTGGAAAGAGGCTGAAATTATACTCATTCCAAAAGAAGGTAAATCAGAAACTGATGTGAGAAATTATAGACCCATTTCCCTTCTTAATGTGGATTATAAAATATTTGCCAATATCTTAGCAACTAGACTTAAAAATTACCTTTCAAATTGGATAGACACAAACCAACGTGGTTTTTTACCAGAGAAATGAGAGACAACACAAGAGTAGTACTGAATATCTTAGAATACTATGAGAGACACAGTGACAAAAGTTTGGGTATGTTGTTTATTGATTTGGAAAAAGCTTTTGATTCGGTTAATTGGCAGACAATTTTTAAAATTATGGAAAAAATGGAATTAGGAGCTAAATTTATTAAATGGATAAAGGAAATATATAAAGAACAAAAAGCAAAAATCAATATTAATGGGCAAAGATCAAAGCATATAAAAATTGCAAATGGAACGCGACAAGGGTGTCCCCTCTCACCACTTTTATTCATAATTGTAATAGAGAGGCTGATCAAAGATATTAACAATGAGACAGTGATTCAGGGAGTGAAAATTAAGAGACATAGGTTTAAAGTAAGAGCCTTTGCTGATGATTTGGTTATATTTTTAGAAAATCCCAATACTAGTGCACCCAAATTAATGGAGATTATAGAGAAATTTGGAGAAGTATCAGGATGTAAAATGAATAGAGAGAAATCAGTAATTATAACCAAAAATATGGGTAAAGACGACATACAGAAACTAGAAGAAATTACAGGGATGAAACATAAAAAAGAAGTTAAATACCTAGGTATAACACTTACAAATAAAACATCAGATCTTTTCAATAACAATTATAATAAAATATGGAAAGGAATAAAAAGAAAGTTAAATTATTGAAACAACAAGAAATTGTCCTTGATGGGCAGAATCGCTGTGATAAAAATGTCAATTTTGCCTAAACTTTTATTCCTATTTCAGATGATCCCTATAATTACTAGTAAGAACTGTTTCAAATTGTGGCAAAGAGATATAAACAGATTTATATGGCAAAATAAAAGACCCAGAATTCGGCTAAAATATTTACAAGAGGTAAAAGAAAGAGGAGGATTAGGCTTACCCAACCTAAACTTATATTTTGAAGCGTGTTGCTTCACCTGGATTAAGGATTGGATTTTATTGGAAAATGAAGGAATTCTAGAACTAGAGGGTGATGGTATGTGCTACGGGTGGCACGCGTACTTAGGCTACGAGAAAATAAAAGTTAACAAAGATTTTAATAATCACTGTATTAGAAGACCACTCCTACAAATTTGGAACAAATATAAATTAAGAATCCTCCCTAAATTGCCAATGTGGTTTTCACCACATGAGGCCATTCACCGATGAGAGATGAGCCACACAAATAATTGGATAACATATGGGAATTTATTGAAAATGGAGAAAGGAGGTAAATATAAAATAAAAACACAAACTGAATTAAAAGAAGAAGGGTACACCATAGACTGGTTCAAACATAGGCAACTAACTGAACGATTTAATCAGGATCTAAAAACTCTAGGATTCGACCCAAAGTATAATGAAATAGATAAAATTTGGATAGGAGAGAACAAAAAATGATAGGGAAATTCTACAAACTCCTTTTAAAATGGGACCTAGAAGAAGAGATTATAAAAGATAATATGATAATGTGGGCTAGAAATGTGGGACATACAATAAATCTGGACCAATGGGAATTCGCTTGGATTAAATCATTAAAATATACGGCCTCTCAAAGCTTGAAAGAAAACTACTATAAAATATTCTATCAGTGGTATCTAACTCCAGTAAGGATAGCCAAGATATATAAAACGAAAAACAATATGTGTTGGAAATGTCAAACAGATCCTGGTACATTATATCATTGTTTATGGACTTGTTCTGTAGTCCAGAAATATTGGAAGGCAGTTAGTAAGACCATAAATGGAATTTTGGGGGAAAAGGTTCCACTATGCCCAGAAATATATCTATTAAACATTTGGAATAAAGAATTAGATAAGGAAGTAGGTAAACTTTTATTTTATTTAGTAACTACCGCGCGAATAGTATTACTTCAAAAATAGAAAAAAAGAGAGATTCCAAATTTAAAAGAATGGATATTTAAACTATATGATATATTGGAGATGGATATGCTAACACATTATCTAAGAGGGAAAACCCTAGACAACTTATATAACGAATGGTCCCCAATTTTGAACTATTTGGAAAACCAATGGGGGATTATAGCAGTTGTTGGATATCAAGGAAATTTATAACTTAGGTGTAACAACCTAAAGATGAGGAATAGATAGTATTTGGTAGAGAAACGATGTTCCAGAGAAAGTCTTAGGTAACGAAAGAAATAACATTACCAATAGATTAAGGTAAAGGTATAGAGACAAATACATACTCCGTAAATAAAAATAATGAAATACTAAAATAGACTTACAAAAAATACTTGATTAATATGCATATGAATATTAAGCTCACAAATAAGTATATACACATATGGAGCGCATAAGTATGAGCTGCAGTTTAATTATTTAAAAATTACTCCGAGATTAACATAGATATAACGGAAATATAAAATTACGTTTGCTGTTAAGGTGATAAGGAGGTAAGATCAATTTCATGTATCAATCCAGTTTGGAAAAGAAGGAAGTTTAATTTTGTAAGGAAAGGATGAATTTGAGAGTGTAGGTGTGGAAGTAAGGAAGATAGAAAGGTTTTGGTAAGTCGAAGAAGGTATGAGTATGTAGGAAGAAGGAGAGAGAGTGTGTGAAAGGAAAGATAAGAAGTGGGAAGGTGGAAAGGAATTATGGATGAAGAGGGCATGGATTGGGTGAGGAAGAAAGAGAAGGGTATGGATGATGTAGGTTTAGGCATAGCAGAGAGTTAACGTAGCTACAAATGTGGGATTTTAGGGGAGAATTATGAACGACGAATTTTGCTCCGATATAATGCAAGCAGAGAAAAATAACAAATGCTTGTTTATTTATTTTAGAATACAAAATGTTAAAGGTCAAATTGAAGATAGCGTAATTATACAACTATATTAGCCTTTATATGCTAGACTAATTCTCTTTGCTTTTTGGATATTACTTGATTGATTCTTTTTAGAAATGCATAATTTGCAATTAATATTGTGTGATTGAATGTGTGTGAACAGTTTTCTTTTTAATCAATAAAATTAATAATAAAAAAAACTCTGCAACAAAGACTTTTACCATATATGAAGTGAAAAATGCCAGGTATCTAAGCTAGGTTCAGGGAAGAGGCACTAGGGATCATAATGCAGACATTTATTGGATAAAGACACCCCCCCCAACGTGTCGGGAGGGGTTTGCTATTGCTCTGGCCAAGTTCAAAGGATGCCGGACTCATGATTGGCTGGGAGGGGGGGATGGCCCGCCCTTTCCCCTACTGCCCAGCCAATCAGGAAAGGGATCCTCTAGGATCCCTACTCACTGGTGGTCTCATGTATCACGAGATCACCAGCGAGATTTGGGGGCTATAAAGCCCTCTGGCTGCCACGAGGCAGCAGCCATTTTGTCAAGCAGACAAGCGAGGAGCTTGTCTGCTGTGGAAGAGCGCACGACCAGGAGCAGGTCTGGAGGTCGCGGTTTGGTGGAGGAGGCCTGAAGCTGCGCTTAATTCGTGAGGAGATAGCTGCTTGGCCCTCCACAGCATTGTCCCAACCACCACGTTTAGCAGCGGTTGGAAGATCCTCCCTCACCACAGCTTAGACCTTTGGTCCTCAGTGCCGCTTCAACTTGCGGCAGATCAGTGGCTGGGAATGAGAAGGCCGGATGGCCGAGGTTTGGAGGCAGCCCAGTATTTTCCTGTAGGCGGCCATGGGAAGGAGCCTGAGGGAATTTTACAGAGCCCTGCTAGTGCGGAGGTGCCACCTCAGCTGGGCTTTGTGAGCCCTGGGTACTGTAAACCCCTGGATTAAGGGGTCCCTGGCCTTGCTTAGCCTATCTGCCAGGGGGGGGCATAGGCAAGCAGCCAGAGGAGCCCAGTGGTATGCCACTGGGTGGTGCTACACTTGCCAGAATTCACTGGCTTGGCTTCTGTGGCCCAAAAAGGGAGGTGGTGAGCCTTTGCAGCCTTATTTAGTGCTGAGACACTTGCCAGTATATTCTAGCTTGGCTTTTGTGTCCCTAAATAGGGAATTGATAGGCCTTTTTGGCCTTATTCGGTGTTGATACACTTGCCAGTTTATTCTGGCTTGGTTTCAGTGTCCCAAAAGGGGAAGTTGTAGGCCTTTTTGGCCTTAATTGGTGGTGTTACACTTGCCAGTATATTCTGGCTTGGCTTTTGTATCCCAAAAAGGGAAGTGGTGGGCCTTTTGGCCACTAATTGGGTCCCTTTCTTGGGACAGCTGTTCTGGTTCAGGGGACCTGTGCTTATAGTATAATTTTCTCACTCTGCCCTCAAATGGAGGGGGATTAAAAATTTCAACCCCCAGGGGATATTAGAAATTGGGGGGATCCTTTGTCTTAACAGCATTGGGCAATATTGATCTTAGTAGGACTGCTGTGTTAAGTACTAGTATGTAAGGGTTGTAGCTTTAGCTCAACACTATAACCATAAGCACCCTTATTGTTACTTTATTTCTGGGTAGTCATGCCGCGCAGTAAGCCACAGTCTACGCAACGTGCGGCTTCCGCTGGGCCCAATACTGGGCGGTCAGCACCAAAGAGGCCAAATGAATCACAAAGGATTGTAGCTCAATTGGCACAACTAGGCCACACTATGCAGGCCTATGTCTCTGTTTGCGAACAGCTAGCCCAAAAAGGGATTCAAGGTTCGAATCTAGGGTCCCAAGTTGGTGCAGTCACAAGTGGAGACCAAATTTCTGAGCAGCAGGCTACACAGGTGCAACCAATTACTTCACCTGGCATGTCTTCTAAGGTTCTAGCAAGTGGTCCCCCAATCACATCAGCTATGGAGGTTGGTCAGCCAACCGTAGCAGATGTTATGGAACTGTTAAAGAGAGTTCCAGGTGTCACACAACAGGGAGCGGCTGCCCTCTGTGCTTGAGCAGCCCACTCTGGCAGACTTGTATAGTTTCGTCCAGAGGGCTGTTTCAGGTCAAGGTGGTGGGTCTGCACCTGAAACTTGTGAAATTTCTAACAGGGATGGGGGAAGTGTTTCTTCTATTCTGCAGATTGGCACCCGAGCAGAGGCTTCAGCACACTCGGAGGGAGTGTCACAAACATCTAGGGAGGCTGCTCAGCAATTGGCTAATACAGGTTTGTCCCTGCCTTCAAATTATCCAACTTCTTGGCCCACCTCGGTTTGGTCCCCTGGTGGCCATGTGGGGCAAAATGACAATGGGACAGGTTCTTCAACTGTTTATGTTGCAGCACCCTCGACTTCATCAGTTGCACCATAGGTGCCTGACTTGAGGGTGCAAGCCGAGCAGCCCTCGGTCCCCAAGGTAAGTGACACAAGACCCGTGGTCACTGTGGGAGCATTAGGTCTAGCTGGGGCAGACCAAACAGTTGAGTGCAACCCTTATGCAGGGATGTCAACTCCCTTAGGATCTCATCTTCCTCTTTCTACTAAAGAGAGAATTTGGAAAGGGGAATACATCGATCTATTTTCATTGACATTTCGCGACCCCGAGTGGAGGATTATGGTGAAGGACAGGGTCGTGTTTAGTCTCCCTAAAGAATTCCAGGCTCACAAGCGTCCTAAGCTTGAAAAGAACTTCGTGAACTGGATGATGGGATTTACCATATATAGAGGTGTGATTGAACAAAAAGATCCGTCTAGGTCTCCCGGTTTTTCTAAGTACCAAGAAATCATGATCAAAGCGTACACGAATTGTCATTTCAATTTGAGAGGGTATGCATGGCTCCAGTATGATGAACAGTTCAGGATGAGAGCTGCTTTGGATCCTTCTTTGTCTTGGCAGCACGTTCAGTCTGAGCTGTGGGCAGATGTTATGCTAGGGGCCTCCCCTTCGAGCAGGTGTGACAACGGCTTTGTGCTCATGGTCATGCAGCTGAAAGGGCAGTATGCGAGGCCTAGCACGGGAGAGAAAAAGGTTACAGGTTTATGCTGGGACTTCAACTCTGGCAAGTGCTCTAGGCAGCCCTGTAGGTTTGAGCATAAATGCAACACCTGCAGAGGTAATCACCCAGGCACTTCCTGATTCAGGGGAAGGAAGGCTGGGGCTGGAATCTCCTTGCAACCTTCCACAGTGGGAGGAAAAAGTGCCAATACCAATTAAATTGGATGTTTTGGCTGATTGGTTGTGGATATACCCAAATAGGGATTCCACTCAGTATTTGTTAGATGGGTTTTCAAATGGTTTCCATATTCCTTACACTGGTTTGAGGGTTCACCGATTCATGCCTAATGAACGTTCAGTGAGGGAGTCACCTCAGTTAGTCAGGAAGAAGCTGGCTAAAGAGTTAGCTGCTGGTAGGATATTTGGGCCCCATCAACATCTGCCAATGCTGACACTAAGGCTGTCACCTTTGGGCGTTATACCCAAGAAGGCACCTGGTGAGTTCCATCTAATTCACAATTTATCATACCCAAAAGGTGAATCTGTTAACAATGCCATTGATCCAGCTTTGGCATTGGTAAAATATGCATCATTCGACGCAGCGGTGCAGATGGTATGGGAATTGGGTAGGGGCACCCTATTGGCTAAGTGTGATATAAAATCTGCTTTTAGGCTTTTGCCAGTACACCCTGAGGATTTTGACTTATTAGGCTTTCAATATGAAGGGATGTAATATTTTGACAAGGCTATGCCAATGGGGTGTTCTATCTCGTGCTCAGCATTTGAAAAATTTAGTACATTTTTACACTGGTGCACCATCAAGAGGTCAGGTAATCATGCTATTACTCATTATTTGGATGACTTCTTGTTTGCAGGAGATCCAGGTTCTACAAGGTGTGTGGATACCTTGTCAGCATTTCAGGTGTTGATGGCCGAGATGGGAGTTCCTTTGACGGAGGAAAATACGGAGGGTCCTGGCACCCGTCTGACCTTTTTAGGCATTGAGTTAGACACAGTTGAGGGGCTTTCCCGCCTAGAAAAACTTGAAGCGATGAGACACCAAGTAAGACTAATGAACAGTAGGACCAAAGCGAATTTCAATCCCTGACAGGGTTGTTAAATTTCGCTTGTAAAGTCATTGTTCCAGGATGGGCCTTTTGTGCTCGCTTATACAATGCTACTAAAGGGGTTTCTGCTCCACATCACCATATTAGGATTACTAGCAGGATAAGAGCTGATTTGAAGGTTTGGGAGTCATTTTTGGATCAATTTAATGGAGTCTCCTTTTGGAGGTCTGAAATGCTCTTAAAGGCAGACCACCAAGTACACTCTGATGCCTCTGGCTCACATGGTTTTTGGCCTTTATTGGAAAGGTCAGTGGGCAGCGGAGAGATAGCCACAAGCTTGGGTGGATAAGGGTTGGACACGTGATCTCACTTTTCTCGAACTCTTCCCTATTGTGGTTGCAGTTCATGTGTGGCCAGTTCAATTTGAGAATAAAACTGTTTGGTTTTGGTGTAACAACCAAGCAGTGGTTCATGTGGTGAACTCCCAAACCTCCAAATCTTTGAGGGTGATTGCATTGGTTAGATCAATGGTTACTCAATGTTTGAAATATAATGTGTTGTTTCAGGCTCGCCATGTACCAGGTTTACTAAATCAGTTGGCGGATGCCCTTTCTCGTTTTCAGTTTTCCAGGTTTCGTCAACTCGACCTGGAGGCAACACCTCAACCACTGGAAGCACCAGAACATCTGTGGAGCCTTGGAGAACAGAAACCGACAGGGCAATCCTCCAGTCTTTTGCTCCATTGACATGCAAGTCGTATCAGCTCACAATGTGAGCTTTTAGGCTGTTTCTGTCTATGGAAGGGGAGGTTGAGGTTTGGCCCTTGAGGGTGGAGATGGTATTATGTTTTGCTGTTCACCTTCGACAGTCGGGTTTGTCCCTTGTCACTATTAGGGCAAGGTTAGTGGCTCTGTCTTTTTATTCAAGAGCGGGGGGGCGGTTTCAATGACCCTACCGTGGACTTTGGAGTCTGTAGGGCTTTGGAAGGATGGATTAGGGAGCTTCCTTCGACACGTAATACTCACTTGTCAGTAACGGGATCGATTCTCATCCAAATTTGGCAATCCCTTCTGAACGTATGTTCTTCATCTCTGGAAGGACAATTTTTTCTGTGGCATTTTTTGCGGTCACTAGAATTAGCAAGCTTGTCCCTAGCTCCCGCTTGGATAGTTCAGGCAGAGCACTCTCCTTATCTGACATCCAAATTAGTGAACAGGGCATTCAAATCTGTTTCATGCATTCTAAAACTGACCAGTTGGCTAAGAGCCAAACTGTAACCTTGTCTAGAGCACCAGTAGGTCAAATTTGTCTGTTTCGACTTTGTTGGACTATCTTAGAATTTGCCCGACTGGCCCAGGCTATTTGTTCCTTCATGTTTTGGGCCTTCCATTAACACAGTTTCAATTTTGAGCTGTGCTGCAGGAGACTTTGAGGCATGCAGATCTGCGAACGACCCAGTTCTCTTTGCATTCTTTTTGTATAGGGGCAGCGACCGCTGCTGCTACTCATGGCTTTAGCGACGCTGCAATCCGATGGATTGGGTGTTGGCGTTCCAGGGCTTTCAAGTACTACATTCGCCCGTAGAGTCTTGGTTCAGAATGGCGATAATGAGTTTAGGGGTTGCACAGTTATAATTAATGTGTTTTTCCTATTCAAGCAGATGTTGAATTAGAAGATGTATGGATCATCGGGCACAGCCTTGTGTTTTGGGCTGAACGTCGTGTTCTCCAATCACGTCGTGACCGGAACCTGTGGATAAAAGAGGTCCGTCGAGTACGGTGGTTTGGTCCGAGAGGAATGCTATGGGGAGCTCTCATTCCACGCATCATCGAGCTATCTGCAACTTTCACACTACACTGCCCAAGATTCTAATGGTGCACTTGGGGGAAAATGACTTAGTTCAAGTTCCTTGTTTCAAGTTGGCCAAGAGGATCTTGAGTGACATGCAAGACATTAAGTGGAGATTCCCGCAAACGGTGTTGATGTTGACTAAGTTTTTGCCTCGACACCCTTGGGTGGAAGCAAGGAAAGACTCTTCAATCAGCGCGGCCTGTCGTTGGCTGAATAGATCCATGGTTAAGAAGTTTGGGGCTTTGGGGCTTTTAGTTGTTGATCACATAGGGATTCAGATTGGTATGCCACATTTGTACAGAGTCAATGGGGTTCATCTCTCCCCTGAGGGCTGTGATGTATACTTGGAGTCTGAATGAGCTCTCCAGGGGGGGAGGATGCCAAGCTAGGCTGGCCCCCTCCTGTGGAAGGCATGGACCACCCCCACCCCACCCCCCTGAGGATAATTCAGTCAACTGGAATTACTAAATTGGATTACGTTGATTGGGACAAAGATATACGTCAATTGGTTAACAAAAAATTTGCTATGCCATCAACAACCAAGTTGATGACATCATAGCCATGTTACATCATGAGTTAGATTATGATGTCATTTCCGGTTCGGGGGAGATGATTTATTTGGCTAAGTGTTTAATCGGAACTTGATGTTCTTGACACATGTTCTAATGGGATTGGTTTACCCTATCAGCAAGTGTTGTTATGTTTAGGGACACATGTGTCAAGAACAATATAAATTGGGGTTAATTTGACTTGTTAATAAAGTTTTTTACGACCCTGTACAAATAAATAAAGTTGTGGCCAAGTTTATCAACCATAATGCTGAGTACGGTGTCCTTTTTCTGCCAGTGCAATGGAGTATACCAAAGGAAATTTAAAAAATCAGCCTGTGTTTATAGATTATAGAAGCAAAACTTTTGATTGTCTAGATCATGTAAAACTATGGACCATTCTTGAAGAAATGGGTGTGCCACAACATCTGAATTTTTTTAATGCAAGACAAAATGCTACAGTTAGAACAGAATATGGAGAAACAGAATGGTTTCCAATTGGAAAGGAAGGGCCTTTGCAGACTGCCAGAAATAGTGCAAATTGAGTCCACTTTAACTGTCCTGGCTCAGTGCTAGGGAATCATGGGAATTGTATTTTTTTTTTCTGAGACATTGAGCCTTCTCTCTCAGAGAACTCTGGTGCCACAATAAATTACAGTTCCCATGATTCCCTAGCACTGAGCCAGGGCAGTGCCTCAATTTAATGTGCACTATTTCTGGCAGTCTGCAAAGGCCCGAAGTTAGGTGCATTTTATCACCCTATCTCTATAATTTTTAACCTTGAACATATATGTCAATCAGGATTAAACCCAGAGGAAGAAGGCATGAAAACATCAACAATTTAAGATATGCAAATGATACCATATTACTAGCAGAAAATAGCAGAAACATGGAATGATTACTGAAGAAAGTCAAGGAAGAAAGTGCAAAGCTGAACATTAAGGAAACATGATCACAGATGATTAACCTAACTTTAAAGTAGACAATGAAGATATTGAAATAGTTCAAGATTTTTCATATCTTGGCTCAGCCTTTAATCAGAATGGAGAATGCAGTCAAGAATTCAGAGGACGGTGACTTGGAAGGGCAACTGTAAAAGAATTAGATAAGATACTTAAGTGTAAAGATAATATATCATTCAGTACTAAAGTTAGGATTCTCCATATCATCATATTTCCTATTTCTATGTATGGTTGTGAAAGTTGGATAGTGAAGAAACCTAACAGGTAGAAAATAAATTCATTTCAATGTGAGGTATATTTAGCCTGGAGAAGAGAAGACTAATAGGTGATATGATAGCCCTGTTTAAATATTTGAAAGGATGTCTTATTGAAGATGTAACAATGTTGTTTTCTGTAGCTCCAGAGAATAGGCCATGCAGCAATGGATACATGAAAAGAGATTCCACCTCAACATTTGGAAGAACTTCCTGACAATAAGAGCTGTTTGACAGTGGAATACCTCAGAATGTGGTGGAGTCTTCTTCATTGGAGGTTTTTAAACAGAGGTTGGATGGCCATCTGTTTGGGGTGCTTTGACTGTGTATTCCTTCATGGCAGGAGATTGGACTTGATGGCCCTTAAGATCTATTCCAACTCTATGATTCTTTGAAAAGTGGTACTGGAGAAGAGTTCTATGGATGCTGTGGACTTCTAAAAAGACAAGTAAATGAGTCCTAGAACAAGTCCAGCCTGAACTTTTCCTAGAGGCTAAGGGCCTCGGCAGACGACTAATAAAGTCGTCTCCGAGGCAAGGAAGAGGGGGGGCAGCTGCACGAGCGGTGCCCCTTCCTCCTCCCGAGGTTGCCCTCGGAGCTGCCGGCCCTCCGCACGGCTGGCGCTCCGGGGGCAACCTCCCGCCACAGCGTCCTCACACGGTGCGGCGGAAAAGCAAGGGAAAGTGCGCCCGACGCATTTAGGGCACACTTTCCCTGACATCTGAAAGGAGCGCCAATTTAGTGCTCCTTTCAGGGACGCCACCGGTGCGCCATGGTGCGGCTGCCATGGTCCCGCGGCGCACCGTCCCAGGGCGTCACGGACGCCCTGGTCTGCTTCCCCCCTAAGATAACTAAACTGAGGCAGTCGTACTTTGAATATGACACATTCACTAGAAAATACAGTAATGTTTAGTAAGGTAGAAGGCAATAGGAAAAAGGGAAGACCACATTACAGGTGTATAGATTCAACCAGAGAAAACATGACTTTGAGACCTAAGCAAGGCTGTTGATGGTAGGGTGACTTGCAGGTCTTTCATTATCCAGGCTTCCATAAGCTGCAGTCAAGTTAACAATAAATACATCCAACCAGAAAGGGACATATCCAGCATCATATGCCATATGAAAGTATACGAAAGTCTTTATTACATCAAAAACATTTAGTTGAACTAGACAATTTCTCTTTTAAAAAATTGTATTTTCCAATCTAGATGAAACATCCTTTTTTGCTAAACTGAAAATAATCTAAAGAAATTTTAGCTGTTGAAGTTTTCCACTAACTGATTTGTGAAGGAAAATCTAACCATTTATTCCACTCAATTCTATTTAATTGACATCAAATTTAGTATTTGCAATAAACATGTATAAACTAAACATGGGTTTCGTTTCTTTGAGGATATAATAAATGCTTGTAGCACAGTAAGAATGGATGAAACATAACTCATGGACCATTTATAGACACCCAAAGGGGTTGCAATAATAAATAATGCCACAGTACACCAATGAGCAACGGATCGTAAATTGCAGTATCAGAAATAGCAAGCATTCTTGATCTGGACTTATCAATTGAACCAAAATATTAATCCCATGGTCATAGAATCATAGAGTTGGAAGAGACCACAAGGGCCGTCCAGTCCAACCCCCCCTGCCATTCAGGAACTCAAAATCAAAGCATCCTCGACAGATGGCCATCTAGCCTCTGTTTAAAGACCTCCAAAGAAGGAGACTCCACCATACTCTGAGGTGGTGTATGGAATCTCTTTTCCTTTAGCTTGCATCTGTTGTTTTGGATCCTGTTCTCTATAACAGCAGAAAACAAGCTAGTACCCTCCTCAATATGACATCCCTTCAAATATTTAAACAGGGCTAACATATAGAATCATTGAATCATAGAGCTGGAAGAGGCCACAAGGGCCATCCAGTCCAACCCCCTGCCATGCAGGAACTCAAAATCAAACCATCTCCAACAGATGGCCATCCAGCCTCTATTTAAAGACCTCCACAGAAGGAGATGCCACCACACTCCGAGGGAGTGTGTTCCACTGTCAAACAACGCTCACTTTCAGGAAGTTCCTCTTAATGTCGAGATGGAATCTCTTTTCCTGTAGCTTGCATTCGTTGTTCCAAGTCCTATTCTCTGGAGCAGCAGAAAACAAGTTAGCGCCCTCCTCAATATGACATCCCTTCAAATATTTAAACAGGGCTAACATATCCCCTCTTAACTGTCTCTTCTCCAGGCTAAACATCCCCAATTCCCTAAGTCATTCCTCGTAGGGCATGGTTTCCAGGCCCTTCACCATTTTAGTCACCCTCCTCTGGACATGCTCCAGTTTTTCAACATCCTTTTTGAATTGTGGTGCCCAGAACTGGACAGAGTATTCCAGGTGGGGCCTGACCAAAGCAAAATACAGTGGCACTATTACTTCCCTTAATCTACATATAATACTTCTATTAATACAGCCTAAAATTGCATTGGCCTTTGTAGCTGCTGCATCACACTGTTGACTCATGTTCAATTTGGGTTCTACTGGGACTCCTAGATCCCTTTCAAACATAGTCTCATTAAGCCAGGTGTCCCCCATCTTATATCTATGCATTTCAATTTTTTTGCCCTAAGTGCAATATCTTACTTTTCGTCATGACGAAATTCATTTTGTTAGCTTTGGCCCAGCTTTCTAAACCATTAAAGTCATTTTGAATTTTCATCCTGTCTTCTGGGGTATTAGCTATTTCTCCTAATTTGGTAAACATGCCCCCTATTATTTCATCCAAGACATTGATAAAGAGGTTGAATAGCATTGGGCCCAGGACTAAACCCTGTGGCACCCAACTAGTTACTTCTCTCCAGGATGAAGAAGAGCCATTGCTGAGCACCCTTTCGGTTTGGTCAGTCAACCAATTACCAATCCACCTAACAGTTGTATTGTCTAGATCACATTTTATTCTCTTGTTTGCAAGAATATCATGGGGGACCTTGTCAAAAGCCTTACTGAAATCAAGATATGCTATGTCTACCGCATAATTTTATCCAAAAAAGAGATCAGATTAGTCTGGCATGACTTGTCTTTGAGAAACCCATGTTGACTTTTAGTGATTATGGCATTCCCTTCTAAATGTTAACAGACTTTAATTATCTGCTCTAGAATCTTTCCTTGTAAACCGTTTAGACCAGGGGTAGGCAACCTTTCTCCTTTAAGGGCCAAGGGACTTCAGCTCCCAGAAGCCTCAGCCATGTTGGCCAATACTGCCATGTTGGCCAATAGCTTCTGGGATTCTGGGGGCTGAAGTCCCTCAGCCCTTAAAGGGGAAAGGTTGCCTACCCCTGGCTTAGACACTGTATAGCCTGGTATGAAGCAGTATATAAATGAAGCTGCTTTGCTTCCTGGTATTGATGTCAGACTAACTGGACAATAGTTGTTGGGATCCTCTTTTTTCCCCTTTTTGAAGATGGGGGACAATGTTTGCCCTCCTCCAGTCTGCTGGGACGTCTCCTATTCTCCAAGAGTTCTCAAAGATTATTGCCAGTGGCTCTGATCTTACATTTGCCACTTCTTTTAATATCCTTGGATGTAGTTCATCTGTTCCTGGAGATTTAAATTCATTTAGACTAACCAGGTATTCCTGTACTACCTCTTTACTTATTCTGTGCTGCATTTCCCCTATTGTGTCCTCTTCTCCATTTTCCTCAGGTTGAACACCCTTTTCCTTTTGTGAGAAGACTGAGACAAATAAGGTGTTGAGTAGTTCTGTCTTTTCTCTGTCCCCTGTTAGAATTTCTCCATCTTCTCTGCGCAGTGGCCTACCATTTCCTTCTTCTTTCTTTTGCTATGGACATACAAAAAAAGCCCTTTTTGTTGTTCTTAACCCCTCTAGCATGTCTTAGCTCATTCTGTGCTTTGGCTTTCCTGACTTCCCCCCTACATGTGCTAGCTATTTGGTTGACTTTCTCTTTAGTGATTTTGACCCTTCTCCATTTCTTATACATCTCCCGTTTAAAAGTTGAGTTGAAAGTTCTTTTGTCATCCAACCTGGTTTGCTGAGACACCTCCCATTTTTCTTTCTCATTGGAATGGTTTGAGATTGTGCCTTCAGTATCTCCCTTTTGAGAAGCTCCCATCCATCCTGAACGTCCTTCTCATTTAGTATTCCTGACCATGAGATCACTCCCAGTGTTTCCCTAAGTTTATTGAAATCAGCTCTGCTAAGGTCTAAAATGAGTGTCTGACTATGCCTAGCTTCTCCTTTCCACTGTATAAGAAACTCCACGAGAACATGATCACTCCCACCTAAGGATTCCACCCTTGCACCCTATTTATCAGGTCATCCTTGTTAGGTAGGATCAGATCTAAAATAGCTGATCCCCTTATTGCCTGTTCCACCTTTTGGACAAAGGAATTGTCTTCGAGGCAAGTGAGGAATTTGCTAGACCTTGAAGTATTGGCTGAATTTGATTTCCAGCAAATATCAGGATAGTTGAAGTCACTACTACATCACTACTACATCTCTCCTTTCTTCCGTCAATATAGACAACTGCACATACTTAACAAAACTATCATACAACCATATACAAAGATACAAAAGAAAAAGATATAAAGAAAAAAAGAAAGAAAAAAGAAAAAGATAGAAGAAAAAAATAGAAAAAAAGAAAAAATAGGAAAAAGGAAAAAAAAGGAATAAAAAATAAAAAGAGGGCACAGTAAGAAAGACACATATAACATTAATAATATTTCCTGGATCCTTAGCCGAGTCCTATACCTGTATGCTTCGTCACCTTTCTTCTTATACTAAAGATTAATACTAAGCAGAGTTTTTTAATTCTCCAAAAACTATATGCATCAATAACTTTAAATTATCCATTAACAATTTATCTTATGTTTTATTAACACTATGCAACATAGGTTTATGATATTCTCTTACCTTTACATTAATAACTATTCTAATATTTCTTAGTCATCTCTCTATATCTTACTCCTAACCAACTTCCTTATACCTACTTTCATCCCTCAATAAATTTAAGTAGCGGTTTCCAAATTTTGTTGTTCTGTTCCCAATCTTCTCCTCTGAACATACTCGTTAATTTATCTAGCCACATAAGTTCAATTAGTTTACATATCCATTCCTCCTGAGTTGGGATAGTATCTAATTTCCATTTTCTAGTGATGACAATCCTAGCACTAACTACCATATAAAAAAGAAGTTTCCCAAATTTGGAATCTATTTCTCTATCCACACGTATATTTAACAGAAATAATTTTGGATCCATATCTAATTGGACTGCCAATATTTTTTCAACAATTTTGTAGATACTAATCCAAACATTTTTAACCTTCTTGCAACTCCACCATTGATGGTACAATGTTCCTTTTTCTTGCCCACACTTCCAACATTTATACGATGTATTTTTATGCATCTTGGCTAATTTTGCGGGAGTCATGTACCATCTATGGTGCATTTTGATTACATTTTCCCTTAATTCGTAACTGGTGATATATGTCATAGTTTTATTCCATACCCTCTCCCAATGCTCTAAATCTATGCTTTGCTTATCATCCTGTGCCCATTTAATCATGTATTCCTTAATCATCTCCTCTTCCATTTCCATATTTATCAAACATTTATAAAACAAGGTTATCTTTCGGGGGTTTTCTGACCTCATCATTTCTTCAAATTCTGTGGGTTCTACTCTTATCCCATTTGTTTTTATATCCAACAGAAATCTTTCTCTTAGTTGTCTATGTAACAGCCATCCCATGGTATAGCCTTCTTTCAAGAGTTGGTCTAAACTCTTAAATTCTAAGTCACCATTGGTTGGGTTAGATGTTATTAAGTCCTGGTACAGTACCCATTTGTCTTGATTAATGGCTTCTCTATAATGTAAGGCCTCATGCATTGATGCCCAAGTTGGAATTTTAGGGCTTATCCTCTCCTTATACTTAAACCATACCTTTAAAAGTGATTTCCTTACAAAATGGCTCAAAAAGTCCCTATGGATTTTATGTTTGTGATAAAAAAAAGTTATGCATGTAGGCCAAATCTCTGGTCTACTCCCTCTAAGTTTAATAATCTTTTATCTCTTAACAACATCCAATCAATAAGCCATTCCAAACAGTTCACCTCATAGTAAGTTTGAAGACTAGGGAGCGCTAAGCCTCCTCTTTCTTTTCTGTCCAACATAGTTTTGAATCTTACCCTAGGTCTCCTCCCGCTCCAGACAAACTTTGAGATTTCCCTGTTCCAATTCTTGAAAGGCTTATTATTTGTTATGATCGGGATATTCTGAAAGAGGAACATGAATTTAGGCAACACACTCATTTTTATTGTCAAGATTTTACCGTACCATGAGAGATTGAGTTTACCCCATGTAATTAAGTCTTTTTTGACTTCTTTCATTAATTTCTCAGACTCCTGGGTTTTTTAATTTATGTTTACATTTGTATTTATGTTTACATTCATTTTAATTCTTTCTTGGTTTAATCTAGTTTTAAGGGGTAGGAGGGTTAGGGTGTGGGATTTGGGAATGTTTTAATTGCTTACTGTTTTTATAAGGTTGTACGCCGCCCCGATTGCTGAGCAGAGGGGTGGGTTAAAAATAAAATTTAAAAAAAATTTTTTTTTATATAGGTCCACATTTTTTGTTGTTATTACTACGCCTAGGTATTTCACTCTATTTGCCACCTGATGGCACGATATCTCCTCAATTCTTCTATTTTCTTCTTTAGTTACATTTTTCGTTAACACTATCGTCTTGCTTTTATTTATCTTAAGTCCTGATACCTTACTGAAGTTAGCAAGTTCTTTCAGCAATTGTTCCAAGCTCCCTGCAGTATCTGACATTCTGACCAAAAAGTCATCGGCATAAGCTTTAAGTTTATATTCAAAGCCTTTGTATTTGACTCCTTTTATTTCTTCCTCCTTTCTAATATTATTGGTTAAAATTTCCATTACTATTAAAAAAAAGAGTGGAGACAGGGGACAACCTTGTCTAGTCCCATTCTCAATAGCTATTTTTTCATTTTCTCCCCATTTACTAAGATCTGCGCTTCCTGTTTATTATAAATGGCTTTTATCCACTTGATAAAGTTGGGTCCTACATTAATCTTTTTTAATATTTTATCCATAAATTGCCAATTGACCTTGTCAAATGCTTTCTCGAAGTCCAAAAAAAGCATAACTAATTTCTTATCAATCTTCCTCTCATGAAGTTCTATAATATCTAAAACATATCTGATGTTATCCCTTATTTTCCTCTGTGGCAAGAAACCATTTTGGTCTTATTAATCCAATTAGCTAGTATTTTTTTAAGTCTAGTAGCCAAGACCATAGCAAAGATTTTATAATCACTATTTAAAAGGGAAATTGGTCTGTAATTTCTGATATCTTGGTCATCTTTACCATCTTTTGCTATCAGGGTTATATTAGCTTGGGCCCATGTGTCTGGAATTTTACTATTCAATACCTCGTTTAAGACTACAGCTAATGATGAAGCCATTAGATGAGCATAAACTTCGTATAAAATTCCATTGGGAAGCCATCTGGCCCTGGTGTTTTATTCAATTTTGTTGCCTTTATGGCCTCTATTATCTCCTGACTTGAGTTTTTTTTTTTTTAATTTAATTCTACTCCATGTTGTTCATTCAATGGTTCTATTTCAGTTCTGTCGAGGTATTTCTGCATACTTTCTTCATCTAAGTTTTCTTTTGTATACAGTTGACTGTAGAAATCATATACTATCTCCCTGATTTGGTCCTGGCTTGTAGTTTTGTGTCCTGCTTCTGTCAAGCCATTTATCTGTTTCTTCTCTCTTTCTTTTCTCATTTGATAGGCTAACCACTTGCCTGGCTTATTAGCTCCTACACACCTCTTCTGCTTCATAAAGTAAATTTTATTTTGAATCTCTTCCATTAAACACAATGATATTTGTTGTTGTATTAATTTAATCTCTCTTTTAAGCTTATTGTCATTGGGGGGTTGTTTCAACTCATCTTCTTTAAGATTCAGCTTTCTGTATAACTCATTTATATTAGCATTTTGTGTTTTTTTTATTATGTGTGATTTTTTCATATATAGTCCTCTAAAGACTGCCTTAGCGGCGTCCCAGACTATATCTACTCTTGTTCCTTTGTGCATGTTTTCTTTAAAGTAGCTTTCTGTCTCTTTAGATATTTCTTTATAACGTCTTCCTTTTCTAGTAATCCTGTTTTTAATTTCCAATTAAATTCCTTTAGCCTTAGATCCAGATCAATAAGGACCGGATTATGGTCTGACCATATCTTTGGTTTTATTTCTATATCACTGATCTTAGGTATTAACTGAGTAGAGGCCAGAATCATGCCCAATCTAGCCCAGGAATGATGTCTATCGGAGAAGAAGGTATACTCTCTCTGATCCCCCCTCTTATCCCTCCAGACATCGGTAATATTTAGTATTTCGCTTAACTGAAAAAATTCCCTGGGCAATTTACCCTGACTACTTTTGATCTTCTTCCCGGAATGTCTATCTTTCACACGGTTAATAACCCCATTCCAATCCCCCCTAAAAATACACATCTCATATGAGAGTTTTTCTACTTTATTTAACAGAAGTTTATAAAATTTCCCTTTATTGTTTAAGGGCCCATAGATTCCAAGTATTAAGGCATTTACCCCCATCAATGGTATTGTAACTCCAACAAAACGTCCTTTCTTGTCATTTAACACTTCTTGAGCTTCATATTTTGAACTAATGTACAGGGCAACCCCTCTTTTCTTCTTCTTAATTACCGAGGCAAATAGTCTTCCTAATTTTGGTCATTCTAATAGTTTTAAATCATCTCTTTTAATTCTTATTTCTTGCAGGCATGTTATTTCACTGCCAAATTTACTTATGTAATGAAATATCCTACCCCTCTTATCCCGCCCATTTAACCCTTTCACGTTCCAGTTTAATACTTTTAGTTTATTCATTAATGTGAAAATACAAATATCAAAATTAAGCTATCTCTTGAACTATTTCTCCTTCTGATTCTTCCTCACTTAATATCGAGTCTAAAGGCCTTTGCAGACTGCCATTAATAGTGCACATTAAATGGAGGCACTGCCCTGGCTCAGTGCTAGGGAATCATGGGAATTGTAATTTATTGTGGCACCAGAGCTCTCTGACAGAGAAGGCTCAATGTCCCAGAAAATAATACAATTCCCATGACTCCCTAGCACTGAGCCAGGGCAGTGCCTCAATTTAATGTGCACTATTTCTGGCAGTCTGCAAAGGCCCAAAGTTTTCCTCTGAGTTAGATTCTTCTTTGCCTAGATCTCCTGTACTTAGTTCACCTTGTTGAATTCCTGCTTCTTGTGCTTGTAATATTACCTCCTTCCTCCTGTTATTTCTGCTTGTCCTTCTTCCTCATTTGCCTTTCTCTCGGGAAGTTTATCCTGGTCTTTTTTCTTTGTTTGGGTATTTGGGGGTTGCCTACCTCAAAAGAGGTAACAGAAAGGAAAGAAGTAGAGAATTTTTTAATTCTGAAACAGGAAAAAACAGAGAGGAAATGAAAGGTGATAGGCAAGCCCTACACCTCTCCTTTCTGAGTGTGTGGTCATCTGTTCTAGAAAGGCATCATCCAATTCCTCCGTCTGACTTGGGGGTCTGTAGTAGACTCCCACAATAACATCCCTGTTGTTTCCTTCCCCTTTAATTTTTATCCAGATGCTCTCCACCTGATTTCCAGGATTTAAGTCCTGGATCTGTTCATTATATGTAAACATCCCTGACATATAATGCTATTCCTCCTCCTTTCCTGTTTGGCCTATTTCTCTTAAAAAGGGTATACCCCTCTATTCCTACATTCCAATCATGAGACTCATCCCACCAGGTTTCAGTGATGCCTTTTATATTGTATTTGCTTTGTTGTGCTAGGAATTCAAGTTCATCTTGTTTATTTCCCATAATCTGTGCATTGGTGTAGAGACATCTAAGAGCATGGGTCCCCACTTGCTGCCTGTGTGAGGCTTTTTGCCTCCCATTGTTAGGCCCTTGCATCATTTGCCTTGTTCCCTCTATAACATTTTGACTATTATGTCCAGCCCATGATGTATTTCTTCCTTCCAAGATACTGTCTCCCTTCCCCACATGACTCAGTTTTAAAGCCCTCCTGATCAAATGTTTGAGGCTATTGGCAAAAATGTTTCTGCCAACTGATGTGAGATGCAGTCCATCTCTTGCTAGAAGTCCACTCTCATGGAACTGCAGCCCATGATCCAAGAATCCAAATCATTCTTGGCAGCACCATCTACAGAGCCAGTTATTCACATCTTCTATTTTCCTCTCCCTTCCTGGACTATGTTCTTCAATTGGGAGAAGAGATGAGATAACAACCTGTGCATCCAGCTCTTTCAGCTTTCTACCCAAAGCCCCATAATCCCTTCTGATATTCTGAAAGCTATGCCTTGTAGTATCATTGGTTTCCACATGGACCAAGAGGAAGGGGTAATGGTCAGTAGCTTGACGAGTCTTGTCAGCCTGACTATCACATCACAGATTCTTGTCCCAAAGAGACAACACACCTCTCGGGACATCTTGTCAGGCCCACAAACCACTGCTTCTGTACCCCTCAATAAGGAGTCTACCACCACCACCAAATGCCTCCTCTGAGGCTTAGCAGTGGCTGTTTCCTTTGGTTATATTCTCAGGATCCCCTGAACTGTCCCTGAGGACTGTCCCTGCTGCTCTTCCTCTTCATCCTTGACAAGAGAGAGAGCTTCAAATTGATTCTGTAGCTGCAAGCTCTCAGGATGACCTCTGGTTTCCCTACTTCTCTGTGTGAGGTTTCTCCAGCTGTCTACCTCCTGTGTGAGTGAAGTGACCTCCTCTTCAACAACATTCTCTGTGTGAAGCCTGTCCAAGACCCTTCATTCTGTTTTGTCCAGGAACACCTCTTGTTCCCTAATATGCTGGAAGTGTAACTACCTGGGCCTCCAGCTGCTGAACATTCTCTTCCAAGAGGGGTACCAACTTGCACTTGGTGCAAGTGAAGTTCCTCACATCTCTAGGCAAAAAGACAAACATACCACAAGTGTTGCAGGTGACTGCAGCAGCTCCCTCAGTGTCCGAATTGAGACTTCTTAAGTAAGCAGTGAAACAGGACTGTGGGCTTCTCCCTAAAAATTTCCCCCAGTAAAGACCCACAAAAAGGGGCCCTGTTCGCTTCGTCTTTTCACCAGGCTATGTCAGCGAGCTCAATCAACTGGGTTTATAACTCTATATAGAGCTCCTGGCTGCTACCTTATTCTGGAGGCAAGTCTCTAACTGTCTTTCTCTGAGCAAAAAAAAATTAAGGAAAACCTCTAAAACAACGTTCTCAAGCTCCCTTCTACCTGTGCTGTGCTTTCCCTTGTCTTGCAAAAAAGTGCGTGCCATTAGGTGCATGTGTCTGGCAGGAGTTATATAGAGCTAGGTGGCTAGCTCCACCCCCTAGTGACTCACAGATGTGACTCATCAAAGCCCCATCCCCTCAGCAACAAACACACTCTCCCAAGTGTTGTTGTTGTTTTTTTTTAATTTAAACACTCACCCACTCAAAATGGCTGCCCAGAAACTGTTTTCCTTCTTCTTCCTGGCAGGGACTTTTTCTTTCTGGTCAAAACTTTTTCTTTTATTAAAAGGCTTATCTTGTAATCTTCAATTCAGGATTGTCTCATATGAGATTATCACAGAAGCGTAAAACATGGAATTAAAGCTGGATAGTAGCATCTATAGCTGAACCTTATCACACAACTTCATGGCTGATGTGTAGCTGGTCTATGCTCTAGCCATAACTATGACACCTCTTTTAATTAATGGGAGAAACCCATAAATAACTGCCACTTGCACTGCTATCATAGTAGTTCCCCTTGTGTGATAACACCAGTTGCATTTCTGGGATTGGCCAGTCATGTGATCTCAGTCTCCTCCTTTTCCCTTCCCCCTTGCTATCCCCAAGCAGCCCCAGTAGCAAACCACAGCAGTAGCCCAGATCAGGGCTGGGCGTGTGCAGTTGCCATGGCCTGCTTTATCAGGCCTGTCTGTTTCAGTCCCTAGTTAACTTAAATTGGTTCAAATCAACCAGGTCAGATGAACTGCATCTCAAAGTATTCTCTGAACCCATTGCTATCATTTTTGAGAGCTCTTGGAGAACAGGTAGAGAACTGGAAAAAGGCTTGTTCTTCTCTTCAAAAAAGATGAAAATGAAGATGAAGATGAAAATGGAGAAGGAGAAGGAGATGATCCAAGAAGCTACAGACCAGTCAGCCTAACCTCAGTACCAGGAAAAATATTTGAATGGATTATACAGAAATTTGTCTGCAAGAATCTTGATAAGAATGCAGTGATCAGGAGGAACCAGCATAGTTTGTCAAATACAAATTCTTCCCAACTAACCTTGTATCATTTTTTCAGTCAGGTCACTAATTTATTAGGTGTTGGGAATGTCATGTCAATTATCTGGATTTGAGCCAAGCATTTGATAATGTCCTCCATGATGTTTTGATTAGCAAACTGGTTAAATGTGGAATAGATGGGGACAAATCAGATGGACCCATACCTGATTAAAAAAACTGCTCAAAGAGTTGTCATCAATAGCTGCACTTCAAACTAGAAGGAGGACTCAAGTGGACCACTCAAGATTCTAGGGCCATTAGTCTTCAAAATTTTTATCAGTGAGCTAGATGACAGAGTGGAGGGAATCTTTACAAAGTTTGCAGATGACACAAAACTGGGAGGAGTGCCTAACACATTGGAAGATTGAAACAGAATTCAAAGGGACCCAGATAAACTAGAAAACTGGGCAGAAATTAATGAAATTAAATAGAGCCAAAAGCAAAATTCTACATTTAGACCACAAAAACCAAATGCACAGATATAGGATCATGGAAACTAGGTGGAAAGCATCTCAATGAAAATTAAAGGGGAAAGAAACAATAGGGATGTTATTGTGGGAGTCTACTACAAGTCAGACTGAAGAATTGGATGATTGCCTTTGTAGAACAGATGACCACACCGTTTGAAAGAAGAGAACTAGTAGTGATGAGTGACTTCAACTATCCTGATATTTGTTGGAAATCAAACTCAGCCAAAAATTTAAGGTCCAGCAAATTCCTCATTTGTCTGGAAGACAATTTCATTGTCCAAAAGGTAGAAGCGACATCAAGGGGGTCAGATGTTTTAGATCTCATCCTAACCAACAGGGATGGTTTCATTAATGGAGAGCAAGTGGCAGGATCCTTAGGTGGGAGTGATCACATTCTCCTGGAGTTTGTTATACAGTGGAAAGGAGAAGCCAAGTATAGTCAGACACTCATTCTACACTTTAGGAAAACTGATTTCAGTTAACTTAGGGAAATACTGAGGATGATCCCATAGTTAGAAGGGGAAGAAATGCACCAAATAGGATGGTGGACACGTGGCTTGATAACAGTACATGTGAAAGAAATCTAGGAGTCCTAGTGAACCACAAGGTGAACATGAGTCAACAGTGTGATGCAACAGCTAAAATACCCAACGTGATTCTAGGCTGAATCAATAGAGGTATTGTGTCAAGATCAAGGGAAGCAATAGTACTATTCTATTCTGTTTTGGTCAGACCTCACCTGGCATACTGTGTCCAATTCTGGGCACCATAATTCAAAAAGGATATTGACAAGTTGGAGCATATCCAAGGAGGGTGACCAAAATAGTAAAAGGTCTGGAAACCATGGCCTATAGGGAACTGAATATGTTTTGTCTGGAGAAGAGAAAGTTAAGAGATGACATGATAGCCCTGTATAAATATTTGAAAGGATGTCTTATTAAAGATGGAGCAAACTTGTTTTCTGCAGCTCCAGTAATCTCAAGACATAGAACAATGGATGTAAAGTATAGGAAAAATGATTCCACTTAAACATTAGGAAGAACTTCCTGACAGTAAGAGCTGTTTGATAGTGGAACACACTCCCTCAGAGTGTTGTGGTGTCTCATACTTTGGAGGTTTTTAAACAGAGGCCTGAAACAGATGGGCCTCTGTCAACCACTTTCCAGGCTCTTTGGGGGCACAGCGTTCAAAAGATGCATGCCCCCAAACCATAGAATCATAGAGTTGGAAGAGACCTCAGAGGCCACCCAGACCAACCCCCTGCCATGCAGGAACTCATAATCAAAGCACCCCCAACAGATGGCCATCCAGCCTCTGTTTAAAGACTTTTAAGGAAGGAGACCACCCACAAGTCATTCCGAGGCTGCCGAAAGCAGCATGAAGCTCTCCTGAAAAGGAGTGGCCAAAAGCCACTCCTGCCAGTGGCTCATTCAGACTGTGGCAGCTGCTGGCTTCATGACTGTGGCATCCAGGCACCATGGTCTTAGAGTAATCAGGGCCAGAGCAGCCTCTGGCCACTCCATTTGCCCTGTCTGCTTCACCCCAAAGCACTGTGGGGGGTGCTTTGATTCTCTGTTCATGCATGGTAGGGGGTTGGACTGGATGGCCCTTGAGGTCTCTTCCAACTCTATGATTCTATGATTTTATTCTATGATTCTAGGATGTGGGATGCATGGCTCAGCAGGACTACATGCAAAAAGGACCTTGGAATTCTTGTTGATCATAATTTGAACATGAGCCAGCTAAAATTCAAAGATATAGCTGTGTTTAGTCTGTAAAATCAGTACGTAAAGAGATCAACTGAACTCATTTGGGGTTTATTTTTTAGCAGATTTGTACAGGGGTATATTTCTGGTTTATTTCAAGATTCATTTCAATTTTCATTAGGGATCAGATTTTCATTTTGTTACAAAAACAAAATTTGCCTTATTTTGGGTTAGTGACTTGTGTATTGATGACATTTTTAATAAAATAATTAGATTAGGTGGCCAGAAGGGACTATTTACAAGTTCATTTTTGTTTATTTATCAGTTCCAATAGAATTTGCATCTTTCTTATTGCCTGAACCTTATTGAGAAAAATTGGTTTTCTGCAAAGTACCACTAAGAAACTTCTTTGTCATCTGTCCTATAGGGAAATGTTGGAATATTGCATAGTAGTAAAATACCATGTTTCCACCAGCTCTCCCTGTCTCAAAGGAATGCTATAAGGTGCCTTTAATAGGGACCATATGGTAAGTAACTTAAAAGGCAAGGGTACAGTGCTCTTTTTAAGATTTCCTTTGAGCATTTAGTTAAAACTTCAGCTTTCTAATTTGCAACCAGACTGTCTTGAGACTTTATAATTCTCCAAACTCCTTTCTGTAATTCATATAACTTATGTCACTAAAAATGTAATTCATAGAATTCTGGCTTGATTTGATCTCAAGTACACAACATCTTTAACATATTGTATTTTCCCCTTCTAGGTATCAGATGAGCTATTTGTCTTTTGTGGATGATTGAATTTATAAAGTGCTTAGATTGTCTATTTCTTTGGATACTTTGTTTTTGCGCTTTTTAAGGACTGGTGCATTTGTTTGCAAAATTTTAATTTTTTTTTTAATTTCATATGTGATTTTATGCTTGTTGTTATTGTTTAGCAGCAATAGTAGCAGCAGTTAATTCCTTTGCATGAAGTTATTTCTGGATAATGAATAACTTGGTAAGAAGTGGGTGCATAGCACAGGATATTCAGAATACGGTTTCTTTTCTAAAAGTAGATCATTGTCTTATCTAGGTTTACAGAAAAGAAAGGATATACTCAAACACTAACAGCAATTATTAGATAGCTTTACCTTGGCTACACTTACTGCCTCTGCTTATCCCATTCTCAGAATTCACATTTATTTGTTTTTTAAAATGACAACAACAAGTCCTTCAAGAGCGCAATCATACTACCTAAAAGGAACAGAAAGAGATAGTACTATTACTTCTGAAATTAATTTTAAAATGATTAAATCATAAAAGCTACACTGAGTGTAGTCTTTGATGAAATGATTTATGTTTATTTAAGGAAAAACTGTAAAAAGAAAACCAGCTTTATATGGCAATATCATTGTGTATATATAGACCTACATTTTCCAGCTTTAAAAAGTGCAAAAGTTAGCTCCTGCCATGCTGTGTACGATGGAATCTGGAATAGCAATACCAGAGAGCTGTCAGTCAGCCATCCATCCATCTAATTGCCTTCTTACCATCTTTCCATCATGTTTTTTTTATAACTGGTCGCCTCTGGCTAAAATGCAAATCATGAAGAAGAGCCGTCTAGAAAAGCTGCTGCTTTCTTAATTATCTGTCAGCGTATGGACCAGTGGACCCTGGGCCACAGAGTACAGTTATGCTAAGCAGAAAAGCATCATGGGAATTGGAGTGACAGCTCATTTTCCTCCAGTGTTGTTTTTTTTTTTTTCCTCTCCCAGCATTCGAATGACAATGCAGAAATGTGGGTTTTTCCCACACTTTCTCTGAACACCTGGGCCAATGCCCGGGGGAGCACAAAGCCAAAACTGTCACATTTCCAGACATGGTCTTATTGCTGTCACTATGACAGGATTGTTGACAAATGCCAGCAGTCATCTCAGCATCTTGGGAAATGTCTGCCGTGGTTGTGTCAACAGCCTGACAGAAATTGTTAATGTTTAAACTTCTTCCACTGACAGAACCCTGTCTTGCTGACAGTATTTGTCATATGAAACTCAGTCTTTGTCAAACTTGCTTAAAAATTAACACTTCCTCTATTTCTTCTGCAGTGAACTGACTAGCAGTGCTCCCCCTTTTTTTTGTAATAATATTTCAGAAGGTCTGCAAGGAATCCAGATGCCCCAGCACATGATGAACTTAAGGCCAGATTGTCCTTTTGACCTCTGCTGGAGTGATAATTACTTGCTTATTTCTTGCTTCTTCTTCCTTTTTCCCCCCCTTTTTTTTGGCCTTAGGAATCAGCATTCTGAATTATTCAAGAGCTGTTTTAAAAAAAACCTATTTCTCAGTGTACAACATGGAAAAATCAATTAAGCAGAGTTAGCTTAGCACTTATATAAAAATCATGCTGCAGGTTTGTAGATGTACATTAAGTAAGTTCTTTCCACAATGCAAGTTTTGAAGGTCAGTCTAGTTGGACAGCAAAATAACAACAAATTCAACATGGATGATTCCTTGTTGATGTGTTAATAACTTATGCCAAAGAATAGCTAGTATTAAATACCATGCCGCTAAGGCATGGTTGCCTATTAAGAAAATGTGAATAGGACCTTGAGTGTATTTTTATCTTATACTTTTGAGACATTTTTATCTTATACTTATACTTTTGAGACATGTTCATTTGTGTTCATCCCTACTTCATAAGTGAATAGTTATTGCAGTTCCATTGATTCGTTGCATCTCTTCTAGCTGGTATTTAAAATTTAGAATTGCATTTATTTCACATGATGATGCAAGTACAAAACAGTTAAGTTGTAATTATCCCAACACTTAATAAAAACATAGTTAATATTTTTAAATGTATTTTTTAAAAGTATGTCGATGACAGAAATACTTCTCGTTGGTGCTGTGTCTGTAATGATTGTTATGGAAATAAATATAGATACAAATGTAAAAAAATAGCAGCAGATTATATAAACCCTGCACAGACCAAATGTGAACTGATTCATGTTCAGAGAAAATGTTCAGAGAAAGTTACATTCTCTTGAGAGGAACTCTAACCCGCAATTGTAATTTATAAATGTTGATTGTAAAATGCTGCACTGGATTGTTACAAACTCAGAACCTAGTGGAATAAACAGTACCCTATACATTTTCTCTATTTCAATGAAAAATTGTCCTTGCATCAATATCTAAGATTTCTTTAGGTTTAAATTACGTTTGGTCTGGCAATAATCATAGTAGACACACATCTCCATCTTTTCAGGAAGAATGTTGCCAGTTCAGCTGAACCTTAATGATGCAATGGAGGAAATGATATACAATGTGAATGTGTCCAGTACTAGGTCATTTGTGACTGTATTAATTTTGTATTAGGAAATTTTTGTATATTTGTAAGTTCATATTTACTTTTAAATCATATTCTTGTGACCTGGAATTTAACAGATGGTCACTGTGGCTGGATTCAGCATGCCTTTTTTATGGCAAAAGGACTTGCATTCTGCTTCATCTGTGTATGAATATGATCTTGCAGACAGCAACTTTGATAAAATATCTTTTAGACATACACTCAACATATATTAATGTTTATATAGCCCATTACTATATCCTGCATATTTCTCTTCCTTGTTTCTTGTTTTTCTTTCTTTTCCTTTTTCCTCCTTCTTTTGTATTTACAATTAAAACTTTAATTTAGAACAAAGACCAGCACAATGTTTCTATATGGCCTTATTCAATTTCTGGCCCAATAAAGGAATTCCTATATCTGAAAAACACAAAGAAACTCCAAAAAGCTTTGATTTTCTTCTCATGCCATTCTTAGGCAATATATATAATCATCACTGAACTTCTACATTTTTTTCCGGTCCAAAATGATCTTCTTGTGCCCATTCTGAATAAAACAACACTGCACATGGAACACTCACCTCTTCATCCAGAAATCCAAGTAGCAGATTCCCTTAAGAAAGGAAGGGCAAGAGACAAAATGACATATCTACCCAATAAAATTTACTGTCATCACTCACCAAGTATCTTGGTATGGAGAAGATGCTACAAATTCTTGTTGTTGTTTACTGCCCTTGAATCAACCTCAACTCATGGTGACCCTGTGGATGAGACATCTCCAAGCTCCCCTATGCTCTGCTTAGGTCTTGTAGATTTAGGTCCATGACCTTCCTAACTCAGCATAGCCATCTGGCATGTATTCTTACTCTCTTTCTACTACCTTCTACTTTTCCTAGCATTATTGTCTTTTCTAATGAGTCATGCCTCCTCATGATGTGGCCAAAGCACAGCAGCCTCAATTTAATCATCTTGGCTTCCAGGGAGAATTCATGCTTGATCTGTTGAAGGAACCATGTGTTTGTCTTTTTGGCTGTCCAGGGTATTCTCAGCACTCTTTGCTAGCACCACACCTCAAATGAGTTGAGTTGATTATTGGAACTATTTTTCTCTTCATGGAATCACCACTCCCAGTGGGTGCTGAGAGAAGACAACCTAAGCTTCTTGTGTAAGAACAGACCATCCATCAGGCAACAAGGTCAGAAGCTAACAAAGAATTTCCCTACCCATATATTTGTTGATCATACTATATTTTATAAAGAACATCTGTTCTTCAAAGCAATAGAATTCGAACCTTACAGGCACAGTTTCCACTGGTACATATACCAGTTAAAAGATTTCTGTGTAGACAACTACAGATATGGTTTCCAACCAATTCTGAAAAATGCAAGCATTAAATATTTTCATGTTTTCCCATCATGTCCTAGAAATTGGGGGCAAAGCTATTCCTCAAACTTTTAAAAATGCATTTTAGCTATACACTTTAGGAAAATAGTCACTTTACATGGCACAAAATACTTGGCTCCATCCCCAGAGCACTTCCTAGAAATATTTCCCTTTCTTGCTTCATCCCTTCCCCAGCCTGGGCTCAGAAACATTCAGTATAAAGGAAGTTGGAAGAGGGGCTGGAATGCTGATGCCTAACATATTTTTTTTTCTTTTCTTTTTTACAATGATTCCTTTTTTGATTTTGTTGATTTTTGATTTATTATATAAGTTTATTAATATAACATATTGCCTTACATACCAACAAATCATTTACATTCTATCTCAAAAGTGCCCTCAACTATTAACTAATCCCCCATATATATATAATATTTCTATTATTATTATTATTATTATTATTATTATTATTATTATTACTACCCCTTCCACTCTCTCCCAACCACCCAACACAGGAACAGTGTTTCCTTTTTAATTTCTTTTTCCTCTAATGTGGAAAAACATTTTAAGTATTTCCTTTACATTTTCATACCCCTTCTTCTCATCAACAAACTCAGTCATTATTTTCCAATTACTAAACCATATCTATTCTTTCAATTGATTAACATAAACCCTCCTTTTTCCATTATAAAATAAAACATCATATAAAAAGATAAATGTTTCTCCTTGACATGAATGTCTAGCTGTAACTGACTGTAGGAGGTGGTGCTCATCTGAGCCGAAGAGCCAGTGTTGTCTGAAGACAACTGTGGTGTCATGTCGCTAGCACGACTGCAGGTAACAAAGTGGTACCTATTTATCTACTTGCACTTGCATGCTTTCAAACTCCTAGGTTGGCAGAAGCTGGGACAAGTGATGGGAGCTCATTCCATCACATAGCACTTGGGCCTCAAACTGCCAACCTTCTGACCTTAAAATCAGCAGAATTAATTAGTGTCTTAACCGCTAAGCCACCATGTCCCATAATATTATATACTCTGATATATATTGCTTCCACCTATTACAGTTTCACCTTTCTTTATTCTTTCCATATGCAATCACTGCATATGCTGCTATAATTAATTGTTTGGTTTAATATTTCTCCTTCTTCTGTATTTCTATATTCCTAACATTACTAATTACAGTCACCCCTGCGTTCCCTCCATTCTCATGGACTTCATGTCCATGGTTTTATATATTCATGGAGGGGCAACCTCCATCTAAAACAATACAGCATGCTCCCATGGGTGTGCCCCATTCAACCTGCAAAAACAGACGGCCAATTCTACACATCTTTCTTAATTTAATTGAACTTTCCCCCATTATTTTATTAATTTCTTGTTCTAGTTCCTTCTAAAATCTTTGAAATTTGCAACACTCCCACCACATATGGATATATGTTCCTTTTCTCCCATACCCATGCCAACAAGCAGATGATACATTTTTATTAATATATGATAGCTGTTGTGGTGTTCCATGCCATCTTCATATTACTTTCATCTGTTGTTCTCTAACATTTTTAATATTATTGATTTTTTGTAACCATTGTTGGATTTCTTCCTTATTAATCTTAATATCCTTTCCCCATACTCCTAACAAACCTACTATGAGTTTATATTAATTCTCCAATAGCATCTTGTAAATCCTACCTTCCTGTTTCATCTTCAAAATTTCTTCTACTGGATTTTGGCAACCTTTTATAGATATTATTTCCTGTAGTCGCTTACATATTTCATTTAATTGAAGCCTATATTGATTACTTATCATCTCCAATATTTCATTTATCTCTGTTTCGCTGAATTATCTGACAAATCACCAATTATCCTATACCAAATTTCCCCCAGTTTCCTTAATACTATTCCTTTACTAACATCTCCTTCCTTATTCAAATATTCTATCGAGTGCCAATAATAGTAATCAGTTTTCAGTTTTCTTCTCCATTTTCCCTGCTGCTTAACATATTCAAGCCTGCAAATTAAACCATACTAAATAAAACAAAGAAGAGGATAAAAGGATCCTACTGTTTTCTAGTAATTGTGGCCAGTGGAAATGTGGCAGGGGATGGGGAGCAGACTCTCAGGATCATTTTATCTGGTGACCATTTAACCTCAGAAATGAGCATTTTCTTGTATTATATGCGATTAAAATGTGGTCTTGGCAGTTGGGAATGGCACCTACCTTATTTTGAGTAAGGGGGGTTGCAGACTGCCAGAAATAGTGTGAATTCAGTCCACTTTTAGGGTTAGGGTTAGTGCTAGGGAATCATGGGAACTGTTATTTTTCTGAGACATTGAGCCTTCTCTGTCAGACAACTCTGATGCCACAATAAAATACAGTTCCCATGGTTCCCTAACTCTAACCCTAACCCTAAAAGTGGACTGAATTCACACTATTTCTGGCAGTCTGCAACCCCCCTAAGTTACTTGTGTCTTCTGACTAATGGGTTGATCCCCAAGAGCCATTTTATGATGGAATCCTTGATTTTTTCTGAAATTTTCCAAATGCAAAAAATAGTACAAAATGGATGTTACAAAAAACATTACAAAGTAGGGAATATCAGCCATATCAATTGATATTATTTACCAGTCATAAGTAAGCTCCAGCTAAATATTCCAGATATTTCCAGTACAGTGAAGCATAAACAAACACAACCAAAAACCAGTAGCAAATGCAGAAAATAGCAAGCAGATTTTTTACAATCTGCAGCACACGATCACTCTCACACCCAGTCTCTAATTCTGGGAAAGTTGTTCAGACTTCAGAAGAGGTGTGTGACTTGTGTTTGGATGGATAGATAGGCTTTCTTTTCCTGTGCTTCGGATGCTCCTGCTGCCTGTAGGAAATATACTGACCTATCTAGATACCCTAAAGGTGCCAGATCTTATCTGATCTTGGAAGCTAAGCAGACTCTGCCCTGGTAAGTACTTGGATGGAGACCCCCAAGGATTAGCAGGTGCTATAGACTATATTTCAGAGGATGGAACTGGCAAAACCACCCCAAGTATTCCTTGCCTAAGAAAATCCTATGAAATTCATGGGTTCACCATAGGTTAACAGGCAACTTGAAGGCACATACACACACAAACTGAATACTAGTCATTTTCATTTAAGGGAGGAAGCAAGGGGGGAAGAAAAAGAATGTGGCAGGACCTTTAAGACTAACTGGTTTTTATTTTACCATGAACTTTCATGGGTATAAAACCCACTTCTTCAGATGCAGTACAGAGTGATAATAAATGCTTAGATATAAAGCATACTTACACAGTTGTGGGGGTTGGATAGGATGTGATAGGATCCAGAAAGATGCAAATCATGAGCCTTTCCCAAAAATTTTAATGGGCTACATAATAGGGAATGTAGGTGACCACTAGGAGCATTCTGTCATTTTGTCACTTTGGTCTGTCTTGTAGTAAATGCATCTACGAAAGGTCATGCTACCAACTTCTTCCTCTCAGTAGTCTCAAAGGTACTACAAGATCTCTCTACATATTGATCCTACTGAGACTAACATGACTATGGGCCTCTACAGACGGGCGGCCACAGGCTGTCCCAAGAAGCCGAGGATTGGGGCCGAGGCTGCCCCACTCCTCGGTCCCCATCCACTCTTCATCCAGCCCTGGAAGGAGTGCTAAAATAGCGCTCCTTCCTCAAGGTGCAGAAAGGACACTGGAAGAAGCTGTGCGCGCCTCTTTTGCGTCTCTTCCATCGCAGCATGTCCAGAAGCTGCAATGGAAGGACGTCATCGGAGCGCTCACCATGTGCAACAGCGGGCACTCCAATAACATCCTCAGGAAGGGGTTGGGGTGCCCAGCATCCGACTGCCCCTCCCCTTCTTGGCTCGAAGATGGCACTTCGCACTGTCTGCAAAGCCCCTATATCTTTGAAATCTACCACCTTGTAGTAAATAGTTCCTTTTGCCTTCCTAATTTGTTTCTTCCCCTCCTTAGGTAGATACTGTAGTTTGACAAATGCATGTTGACTGTCTTGTTGGTTTCAGCAGATGGGATTATATCTGAGGGCTCAGATATAAACTATAGATTTCGTAGTATGTTCTGCATGGAAGCTGGAGGCATATAAGTATGCGTAGCAATCAGTGGGTTTTTCATAGAGCATGGTACTTAGAAGACCATTGTGCAGTTGCACAATGATGTCAAGTGAATTTGTTGTGTGGCTTTTCCAGGTTCGGGTGGTTTTGAAATCCTGATGGAAAGGGGAGGGCAGAGGGAGGAAAACAGGTAGGAAAGGCATGGTATTTCTGGATTGGGACTCTTTTACATGTAAATATAGGGGATTTTATTAACATGTAAATATAGACTTCCCCGAAGCGGCAGTTTCTCAGCAGCTTGGGGGCATGGTGTATGCACAGCATATGCCCCGACACCGTCCCCAAGCTGGCATCATGCCACCCTACTAACCACACAGTGGGCAGAATCATGGGGTTCCAGCAGCCCAGTGTTTACACATGCCATGCTGCAAAATCACCAAAATGCCACCATCATGATGGAAAAGCTGGCTTTTTGCTGGTTCAAAAAGGAGAGGCTTTCTGCCACTTCTTTTTGAGTCATTAAATATCCAGATCAGGGCTGTGGTGTGTGATTGCTGTGGCCCCAGTCTGACACTCAAAGGGGTGGCATCACACCACTCCTTTGGGGCAGTCTGTTTCACTTCACAGACCCACTAATTCACATACCGAGGTTAATGTTAATTTCTAAAACATTTTCAGAATGAATATGTCCAATATTCTGTTAATTATTAATGACAAGTCTAATTTCTGTAATATCATTTTTAAAGTGTTGACTCCTTCTTAACCAGCCTCCTATTGTTTCTCACATTCCTTATTAAAGGAGAAGAACGGTTGGTACTTGAAACTAGACAGCATTACTGCTGAATGCTGTTTTCTTTGACTTTTCCTTACTTTTCTATTTCTTTGAGTGCCACTTGAAGGTATCACAGAGAAGGTAGCTAAGAAGAAGAACAATTGTTCATGTTCCTTTTGGATAACATGGATAGTGTTTGTGAGAACATAAATACCTCATACAGATTTTTTGATATTGGGAACTGATAAGGCTCTCAAAGACATAGAAAAGTAAGAGAGTAATGGGGGTTGCAGACTGCTAGAAATAGTGCAAATTGAGTCCACTTTAAGGGTTAGGGTTAGGGAATCATGGGAACTGTATTTTATTGTGGCACCAGAGCTCTCTGACAGAGAAGGCTCAATGTCTCAGAAAAAAAAAAAACAGTTCCCATGATTCCCTAGCACTCTGCAACCCCCCCTTAGTTAAGAAAAAGAGCATTCAGCAGCAGCAATATCTAGTTTCAAATACCAAACATTTTGTTCTTCTTTAATTATACAATTATTTGATAGGCTTAAAAAAAAAATAGAACATTATGGAACACATTTCTGAAGCGGCACACTTTATTGTGTAGCGCCAAATTATTTTGTTGTTGTTAACTGCCCTCAAGTCAATCTTGACCCATGGCAACCCTATGGATGAGACATCTCCAAGACCCCCTGTCCTCCATTACTCTGCTTAAATCCTGCAAACCCATACCCATGACCTCTTTAATAGAGTCCATCTACCTAGCATGTGGCCTTCCTCTCCTCCTACTTTCCTTCACCTTTCCCAGTTTTATTGACTTTTCTAATTAGTCTTCTCTTCTCATGATGTGTCTGAAGTACGACAGCCTCAGTTTGGTCATCTTGGCTTCCAGGGAGGTTTCCAGCTTGATCTCTTCTCAGACTCATTTGTTTGAGCACCAAATTATACTGGAGAAAATTCCCCAACCCTAGGTTTTTGTTTTGTTTTCATCTAGAGTGAGGTTTTTGAGAGTTTAGTTTTTCAAAAGCCACAAATGGAATTGTTTTCTCAGAACTTTTTGCCAGTCACAGAGCTCCTACTGCCCATGGCATGGTAACCCTTGAACATACATAAGGTGGTCATGTTGTTTCAGTGCAGCACCTGTAGATCAGAGTGGGCCCTGAAAATGTAAAGAGCTAATCATCCCAGCACTATCTGTTGTCTAGTTTGCAGCACAACAGAAAGCCCATAAGACATTTGGGAAATTTGCACAGACAAGAAATATAAACATATACATAGGCTATTTTCACACATTACTCTTATGTCCCTCTCAATTCAATAGATTTGCTTGACAAACTCTGGGCCAGCCCTATGTTTAACTTTCTCACATTTGAAAATCACATTTTAAAAAGACATTGTTTGAAATACATAATGGTTGGGATTTTTTAAAAAAAATCTGCTTTCTCTCACAGAAAACATTCAACAAGTGATGTATTCTGGACTAGATTAAACTGTTAACATTACCTGCAAAAAGAAAAAAATACATACAATTATGCCTATGTACTAGGACACTTGATATAAGGTGAGTTGATGGCAGCAGAACAATTTATTGAATGAAAGAATATAATTTATGTTTAAGTGCATAGGTGTTCAACGTATCTGGTTCGAGAAAACATCCATGACTATGGGGTAATATCTGGGTAATGTATTCTATTCTAACTGAGCAGGACAAAGAGGTACTTCAAGCAGCTTGGCAGCAGACTGGAAGGAGAAGTTCTGGACTAGTTATTTTACTTGTAGGCAGAGTCTTGGATCTCAGCATTAAATCCTGGTGGTTTTATCCATGTAAAAAAGAAAAGAAGAAACCCTGATTCACATTTTCAAACTAGCAGTCCATCTACGTACTTGGTCTCCTTGGGGATCACCTACCTGGAACTTAGTGGAAAATCCTTCATTCTCCTTGACAGTACTCAGCTAATATTAAAAAAAATAAAAGAAAGAATGGGATGTAGAAACTATGAGAGCAGGAAGTCTGCAGCTGCAAATTTCCAGCAAAATAATTATCTTCGGGTATTGTATTATTTGCATAATTAAAAAGTTTGGTTGAGTTTCTGACATGCTGTCTCCTACATTAGAGATGTAGTGGGGGGCGTGCTAATCAGTAGAGGAAAGTGAAGGTTAATGAATTGTTATTCATATGGTACAGGTCCTGTGAGATTTGTGGATAATTGACACCAGTTGGGAGTTAAAGCAGAGTGGAAGAGGAGAAAGAGAAGCTGCTGCTTCTGTTGCTGCTGCAGTTGTTAAATGACGAGGGGAGCGGAGAGTGAACAAATTATAGGTTAGCACCAATTATAATTTTGATGGGCTTATTTTCCCTTCCTCTAAATTAGTTGGAAGAAACTTAAACAGAGGAGGAGGAACCACTGGAAATTCAAGCAGCTAATGAAAGTCATTTTGTGGGACTAAAGAAACAAGAATGTACCATACGATGAAATTTTGGCTAGCAAAAATGTATGGAATACTTGAAGATCATTCAGGACTATTTTGCTGCCTGAAACATAACATTCCCCAGGAAGAAAAGCCTCTCCCTCTTTGTGGTAGTAAAAATATAGCAATCAGTTAAATAAATTACCATTTAACTTATTCATGATAAATAATCATATAAACCAACCATTTATCATTTCATTGAGATCCAAAACCAGCTGTCTGAAGTGGCTGCCTCATTCTGCAGAGGCTGGCCTGTCACCCAATATAATTGATTGATAATGGAATTAGGACAGAGAAAAGTACTTTTTCATGCAAGGCGTGATTAAATTATGGAAATAAGTAGTACGCCAGGAGATGACCAGAAGAATAAAGGTAGGGTGATTTATCAATGGATATTATCCACAAAAGTTGGATAGGACTTCCATGATTAAATGTAGTGTGCATCTAGTTGCTGGATGCTGGAAGGAAATGACAGGGTGTGGTTATTAGATCATAACCTGCTGGTAGATTTCTTGTCTAATATAATTGGAAGCTTAACATTGTACTAGATGGGCACTGATCCAAAATGGTGGTGGCTATGTGGTATTGTTAAATTTGACCACATATAGAACTTTTTCTATTTTTCTTATTCTTTTGAAATGTGTAGGTTGTGAATTGACCCTTATGGATGCCAATGAGGGATATAACCAGATGTGAAAATGTTCAAAAAGCCAAAATTATATTTTTAAAACCTAAGGAACTATCATAGAACCTATCTTCCTCTCCAATTCAGTCCATGATCTAATTCATTTATTCAAATTGGCCCCTGACTTGGTTCAGCCCAATTTTCATGCCATCCCACACTGAAATTTTGAAATCTGAATAGTTGTACTTCTCTTAATGGTTGCATTGGGAAATCAAGATAATTATAATATTTTTATTAAACAGTTCATAGAAGTGCATTAAATATGGAATCATTATAAGCCCCAAAAGGTAAATAATTGCCAAATTTAAGCCATCTCAATGGGGGTTTCCCTTGCTATCTTTAAATATTGCTTTAATATGTTTAAAATTTGCAAATTTGTGTGCTAATTTTCTATATTATAATAACATCTGAGAATTATGTGTGCTCCTAGTGAGTCAAGACATACTAACACAGACACAGAAGAGAGAGAGAAAATAAAGAAAGACCAAATACACTAAAGAACAACAACAACAACACACAAACTGCAGTCAAAATCAAATGCAACCTTTAAAAAAAACTAGGGCCAAAATTAGGGGGAGAAGGGTAAAGTAGGGACTATCATTCAGCATAAAATGTGATTAAAGATCAATGATACTGTATTTCAAGAGACAGAGAAAACAGGCTTTATTACAAGATCTCCATCTAAGGCAGTACTTCTCAAATAGTGGGGTGCGCCCCCAAGGGGGGGCGCGAGGCTCCGTAAAGGTGTACTTATAACAATTTTATAGACAAATGATACTATTTACAGTCGGGCAGGGGACGAGAAATGTTTTCTTCTTCCTGGGGGGGGCATGACAGAAAATAATTGAGAAGCACTGATCTAAGGGAAGGATAGTTACTTGGGATGCTACAGTAGGCTACATGCCAGAGGAAAGATGGAAGGAAAGTGAAACCATCCCTAAGAAAGGGGGGAGAACAGGGGAAGCATCCAAATGGCTCTGCTTGGCTCCACCATACTAACCCTTGTAAGCTTTCAGACTCTGTGCACAGCATTGTTGCATTAGTCTTCACTTTCAACAAAGAGACTGATAAAACCGCACTGAGACCAACAGAGATACACTCAAATAAGCAACAAATATAAAGAACAAGAGTGGGTGGGTCTGGACTGGGATGGGAGGATTGAAAAATGGATGCTGGTAGGATGAACATGCTACAGTAAAAACAAAGCTAGCATCAAACCCCAATGAAGTTCTTTTATTAAAAAAAAAATGCCTGTTGCTAACAATGAAAGAGTAAAGTCTTCACCATCCTTCCACCCCACACCTGTATTGTGCTTGGAGAGTATTGGTAAGGGTCTACCCTAGACTGGAAGCTTGTGCTGACAACATTTATTTATTTATTTATTTATTTATTTATTTATATTCCTCCTTTCTCCCAAAGTGGGACCCAAGGCAGCTAACAACATATATAAAACACATTAGACAACAATTAAAATAGTATAATTAAAACCGAAAAAAATATAAAAAATACAAATATAAAATTTAAAACAGAGTTAAAAATAATAATAATCTAAAATGACCCCCCCCATCCACCAATGAAACCAAGCCTGCAGGATTTTAAAAGGTTTGCTTAAATAAAAATGTCTTCGCCTGCCAGCAAAAGGCCACCAGTGAAGGGGCCAGCCTAGCCCCCCCATGGAAGGAAGTTCCACATGATAGGAACAACCACTGAGAAGGCTCTCTCTCGTGTCCTCACCAAACAAGCGTGGGATGGTAGTGGGACTGAGAGAAAGCTTTCTCCTGAGGATCTTAGGGCTCTAGGTGGTTCGTATGGGGAGATATAGTCTCTCAAATAGTCTGGACCTAAGCTATGTAGGGCTTTATAGGTCATGACCAGCACTTTGAATTGTTGACACGAATCGGTAGCCAGTGAAGCTGTTTCAACACAGGAGTTATATGCTCCCTCTAACTGGCTCCGGTCAGTGTTCTAGCTGTGGCATTTTGGTCCTGCTGAAGTTTCTCAACAGTTTCCAAAGTCAGCCCCACGTAGAACATGTTGCAATAGTCCAAACGGGATATAACCAAAGCATGTGTCACTGTAGCCAGATCTGATGTCTCAAGGAATGGGTGCAGCTGACACACAAGTTTTAATTGTGCAAATGCACTCCTGGCCACTGCTGAAACTTGGGCATCCAGGCTCAGAGTTGAGTCCAGGAGCACACCCCAAGCTGTGAGCCTGAGATTTCCGGGGGAGTGTAATCCCATCCATCTCAGGCACAGCCCCAATTCCCTGATCTGGCTTACGACTGGCCAGGAGCACCTCTGTCTTGTCTGGATTAAACTTCAATTTGCTTGCCCTCATCCAGTCCATTACTGACAGCAGACACTGGTTCACCACAGAGACAGCTTCCTTGGAGTCAGATGGAAAGGAAAGATAGAGTTGGGTGTCATCCACATACTGATGACACCACACCCCAAAACTCTGGATGATCTCTCCCAGCGGTTTCATGTAGATGTCAAACAACATGGGGGACAAAACAGAACCCTGTGGGACCCCACAGGCCAGCAGCGAAGGAGTCAAACAGGAGTCCTCCAACACCACCTTCTGTGCCCGCCCTTCCAAGAAAGACCAGAACCATTGCATAGCAGTGCCCCCAAGTCCCATCCCAGAAAGGCAGCTCAGAAGAATACCATGGTCAATGGTATTGAAAACTGCTGAGAGATCTAACAGGACCAACAAGGATACCTCTCCAAGGATCCTATCCACATCCTCAGCCTGCACAAACTGAAATTTATCCAATACTATGGGACAAGCAGCTGCTATGATTACATCCACTGGACTACAGTCTCAACTACAGCATCCAAGTCAGAGTGAATCCAAGTGATTTTGTCTGCAAAATGTCTTGTGAATTCCTCACAGTGAGCTGTTGGGTGGTCTTTGTTTCCTTCTTGGGGTCCAGAATGTAACAGGCCCCTGACAACTCAAAACAGCTCCACTGGACAACACTGTGCAGACACAATGGTGGCAGAAAAGTATAGTTTCTTTGCTGGATGACACTGTAAGCAAACTCCAACTCCCCCTTCCACCTCACCCTGGTCTTTTCCTTTTTAGGTACAGTTTTAGAACATTTTAAGACAGCTGTCTGAGTTTCTTTCACTGCACTTTGGTGTTCAAATCACCAAAATATTTTGACCCCATATGACTGGATCCAGATCAATCTGACTTAAACCTCAACTAAATACGTCTAAATCAGTGTGCACTGATTTGGGACTGGGCCATACTGATTTGGCACAGGTCAAGAGTTATCTGCACTGTTTTTATACATTCTTCCCCTCTTTCTATAGTTATTTTGAATGGTTAGGTTCATGCTACTATTGTTAGCTTCTCTGAACTTCATTGTCAAAAGAAAATAAGGTCGAAACAGGAAAGAAAATGGGAAAATTGATCTCATTTCCTGGTTGTTGGTTGGTTTGAATTAAATAACAACCACATGTGGAAGTACAATAGTTCTACAGTGGGTGGATTCCTCCTTTGCCAATTTTAAGTGACCCTATTCCACTCTTTCAAACACACATAAATGCTTGTTTTTCCTTTATTTTTTTTAAGAGATGGAAATTTGATCACAAGCCTACTTTGGAATGAAGGCTGCATCCACACTGCAGCAATAATCCAGTCTGATTCCACTTTAACTGCCACAGTTCAATGCTATGGAATTCTGGGATTTGTTATTTCGTAAGATACTTAGCCTTTTCTGTCAGATAACAGAAAAACCCATAATGCTCTAGGATACTCTCAATATATTAGATATAAGGAATATTCCATTCTGTCCAACACTGTTAATTCACTTCTTCTTTCTGGCCTTTTATTTTATGACATGATTCCTCCAAACAAACATAACTCTGCCTTTGCATTTCCCCTGATAAATTTCATTACATTTGAGAAGAAAACTCTTGCATGAAAATCTAGCAGCAAAATGAGAGCTATAACTTTTCCACAGCAAAGGCCAAGTGCCTACTCCCTTGCTGCTGACACGGAGATCTGCATGCCCTATTTTAAATTTTAGACTGTTCATGTCCTCCCTCTACTACTTAGTTTCTTGTATAGGATGGCATGAAGTGGTTTAAAGTATTCTAGAATTTTGTTCCATAAAGAAGTTGTGGAGCAGTGTGTTACAATGCCCTTCCTGCATTACTGAAATATAAGTTAATGTTTGCCCTGTTCAGTTGGCTGGAAAATATTGTGTACTGACTGGCCAAAGTGAATGATTCTTTGTTTGCCACAGACAAAGTGGAAGAATACCAATTTTTTGGCTCTTGGAGTCTAGCTGGCTGTGTGAATGTTCTCTCTCAAACAAGCCTGATTAGTAAAAGAAGAATGAGACTTTGGGGGAGACAGCAATTATTTAGAAACTCCTAATAAGAAAGCAGAGGGAAGAGATAACATATTGCCCGAGAACAGTGCATGGCTTGAGGCAGGGAGAGGAATGGCACAGTGCACAGCTGTGGAAAGGCTGTGTTCTGAGAACTAAGCAGCTCCCTAATTTATTGGGGAAACAAGCTACCTATCAGATACCGACCATCAAAGAGAATTTTGGCAGAGAATGTCTAGGCAATGCTGGTATTTTGCAAGATGAAGCTATGCCTTTTCCCCCTTTCATTGATAATAATGATGAATTAATTTATTTACATTGGTTTGATTTTATTGTACTTTGAATGTATTGTGCTTCAAGTTTTTATCATTTTATTTTCATTTTGAAGAGGCAATTTAAAAATGGGGGGAAATTAATATTTTTCCAGAAATACATGCAAGTTAGAAAATTCAGCTTTCAGCTATGCATTTCTCACTACTAACTCAAAATGCCTGCAAGACTGATTCGTAAAATACTCCTGTATGATACTCATACTCATACTCCTGTATGAGGAGGCCATGTAAACATTTTGCAGAGACAAAGAGGATCTTGTGACATCTTAAATACTTAAAAAGTTTATTATGGCATAACCTTGTTAAAGTTTTTAGTCCATTTCTTTATTCTACAGAAGTTTGTGCCATGATTAAAATTGTAAGTATCCAAACTCTTTTGTATTTTTGATGTAAGTTTGTTTGTTTTATACAACAGCTTTCTCCCTAAAAAAGCCAATCTGGATGGCTAATGATAATAAAACACACATAAAATAGATTAAACACAGCATAAAAACAAATGAGTTAAGAATGCAACTCAAAACACTACAATAATATCCAGCACTAAACCAGTGACACCCCCCTTTAGTTGCTTACATGCTAATCATCTGAAAAATTGTCCCAACTTGCCAGTTGCCAGTGAAAAGACAACAACAAAAAGAGAGCAGACTAAGTAGCATTGCTACCAGAACCTGAATTAGAGCTATTTATTAATTCAATGGGGAGGGTGTAGAAAAGGGTGAGCAGATTGATCCAGACTCCGGAGAAGCGTCCTGCTGAGGAAATGTTACAATGTTGTAGTCTTTGGGTTTTTAAAAGTTGAGTGAAGGGACACATGATAGAGATGTATAAATGTGTGCACTGTGTGGAGAAATAAAGCAGAGAAAAACATAAGACACCCACTGAATCTGAATGGTGGGGGATTCAGAGCAGATGTAAGGCAAGTACTGCATTGCTACACAATATATAGTGAAACTATAGATTTCTCTCCTGTTAGTTGTAGTGATGGCCATCAATTCTGATGCCCTTAAAGGGGGATTTGACAAACTCATAGAATTTAAGACCATTGATAACTGTTGCTGGGCATGATGGCTATATATTACCTCTAATGCCATATGCAATATATCTCTGCACACCACATGATTGGAGTATGGATGCTTTTTTCCTCATATCCTGCTGTGGACTAACAGAAGCAAATCTCTTTTCTTTCTCAAATATGTTTAATAATATTTAATTATCTTAATTGCCTGTTTTACATGGGTTGAGAATCTGGATATTTTTTCAGGATTGCTTCATTTGTTTGTTGGCAACACAGAGATACCTTTGGTAAGCATCTCCCTTCTTGAGCAAAGCGTGACTTTAACTATGCTGCATTTCTCACCAAACACATGAAACAATGTTATTCATGGAATCCCACTGCATCCTAGCTCCTTGCTTCTGGCATCATCTTCTGTTTCAGACTACACTGTCTTGTTATGAAGGCTAATTTTCAGTTTCTGTGTCACTACTATGCATATTTGCTCAATGTGACATTCTTGGATGTATATTTTTATTTTCTTATTCTCTCTTTTAAAGTTTCATATTTTGTGTTTCAACATTGTTATTTTATTTATTACATTTGTAGTTGGCCTTTCTATATATACCCAAGATAGCTAGCAACAATAAAATCTACAATTAAAGTAATATAACAAATAATAAAAAACCCTCTAAAATCAATATTTAGACTTTTTTAAAAAATGGTTAATTGTTTCTATCAACTTCCCTTCAATTTTGTCATCATTTCCCTGTACAAACTTCTCAGTCCATTCTTCACTTTCTTTACTTCTTCATTAACTTGTCATATTATATAATATTTGCTGTTTTCTATTCAACCTATCCTAACATTCTTCAACTTCCATATATATATATATATATTCATAAAAGACATTTCTGGCCCTTTTTAATTTTGGTTATTCTATTTTTTTAGACATATTTAAATATTTTTTTCCAAAAGTCATTAGATTTTTCCTTCTTTAGAATTTGCTCAACAAAGTTACAAACATTTTGAGCCACAATAAAAGATTGTGGGGGTTTTCCCAGCAATTATGTGAGGAAGATGTTTTAAAAGTTGCAGGAAAAGTTATCACTTGGAGCAATAGCATATACTTCCCAGCTTAACCAGTTCAGTCATTGCTATAGGAAATAAGAAATAAATAAAAGGAAAGGAAGTAATGTAAGTACAATAGAAAAAAAAATGGCATGAGAGGGGAAAAGAGCAAACCAGAGGATTCTTGAACATTGGGTTATGATTTAATCTTAAATGTACAATTGTATACAATTGTACAATGTATACAATTATGATTTAGTCATGAGTAGTTCAGTTCCAAAAGAAAAAAATATTTCATCAAAAAACATGTCATCAAAATCATATCAGGAAAGCATATCATTGTAAATTCTCAAAAGTAAAATTCATACTTAAAAGGATATAAATATTACCCTTCAGTCTTAATAAACAGAAATATTTCTCCTGGGTGTGAAAGTTAATTACAGCTTCCATAATTGCCAGGAATTGGTGCTCAAGTTCAGAAGTATGGTATGCTGGCATATTTTGTTTTAATTGTAATTTTAGTGCTAAAATATTATAGTTTTGGGTGTTATGTGTAACATTTACATTCTGAAGGGTTTTTTTTCCCCTTTTCAGGTTTAAAATTGATAATTAATCAAAAGTTCATAGAAATATTATTTTAGCAATAATGACTAATAATAACTAATAATGACGATAATAAAACTGATTAATAATAATGATCAGTAATGACTAATGCTAAAACTAACATATATTTTTTCAAAATTAATTCATAACTAATGGACAACGCTAATGTGTATTGACCATTTTTAGTAATATTTCCAAATTTCTTTGAAACTGATAAAATCCAATGAACACATAAACAGATACAACACAACAGTGGCCACAGAAATGGAATCCATTTGCTATATACTGGAATAAAAAATTAGAAATTCATGAGGACTGAAAGGAATTTGTTTTCCATGAACTTGATCTTTATTGTTTTCTTTAACAGTGTATTTTTAATGAAGTTTACTTTTTTTCTTAATGGTCTTTTTATAACAAAAGCCCATGTGAGTATTCTTCTAATGCAGTTCTCTCCAGTAATCTGCAATTATTTTAAGTATAGCTGGTTTCAGGATTGAGAAAAGTGAAAAGGAGTTACTTTTTCAATGCATGTAATAAATCCCAACATATGATAACATTTGAAGGCACTTGCCCCTCTCTGCCCAAATGACTGCATATGGAGGATAAGGCCTCCACCCTTGCCAACTGTGCACATACTTTCATGTCCTCTATTGCTAAGAACAAGAAGCTAGTGTACTCTTCATATACACAAGTAGAAATCCCTCCCCTACTTCAGCACACTCCTGTCATGGAATGATTGGAGCCTGCCAGCAGAGCCCAAGGAATGAGGCAAATATCTCTGGATGCTTGTATGGGAAGTCCATGGAGGCTTCCCATCATAAATGTCCAGGAGAGATAGAGGGCCTGCAGGTAAGAGCTTGGGAGGAAAAATGATTGTGTCAGTCTCCTTCTTTGTGCACAGTTTAATATAGGTGGGCTGGGAGGAAAGAAGGCACTAGAGAGTCGATTTTAAAAAATACTTTCATTGTGAAAAAGACACTTTGAATTTTGAATTTTGAGAATCAAATCCTTAAAGGTTTTCAAATATATGTGTGTGTTAAGGTTTCATAAATCATGGAATGTTACTGAGCTTTGTGTTAAAGATTATTTGACTCCAGGTATGTGAGGCTATAGAAAATCAAATATAGGTAGAGAAGAACTACCAGTGTTAATCAAACCTAAAGAATGAGCTCTGCCTCTTTTTTACAACCATGCTTACTCATAATTTTTTTTTAATTTTGAAAGCTCTGTACAGATAACAGGACAGCATGCAGTCATTGAGTTCCTGCATGGCAGGGAGTTGGATTGGATGGCCCTTGTAGTCTCTTGCAACTCTATGATTCTATGATTATGTGCACAATGGAACTGGGTCTTTCATGCCAAGTCCTCCAGTACCTTGGGTTTAAAAACTGTTTTGATTTGAAAATAGCATTGTGAACAGATCCCCTTTGGACTTTCAGAAAAATACTAAATGAAGCAACAAAGGCTGTAATCCTCTACATACATTCCTACTGAATTTAAGCAGCCCCATTAAGATACTGGATTGCAATCCAATGGTTCTTCTATAGAAGGTAAAGGTATTGTTGTACATGTCAAGAAAGTGAAGCCATTTGTTTCAAGCTTTATTCTCCTAGTATACAGATGCATTTGCAGAAGCTAGGTTAATGCAGACAGGGATATTCTATGATTCTATATAGCTGAAGAGGCTAACGATAATAAACATAATTTTAAAAGAGCTGTGGCTAAATTATTTTGTGGAGTGTGTGCTATATAATACTCAACATCAACAGTAGCATGCTAAAATTCAACATGGAGTGATTTTTTATACCCAAACAATACGTACTGAAAGTGAAAGTCTATAACAGAAAATACTGATAAAACCATAACTATAAGAAAATTGGTTTGGTTAATATTCCCTTCCAAATGAACTGCCATTCTAAATTATTCTTCATCTTCATAAATTTAAGATAACACAGTAATTCAGAATTGCCAAGATTTCAGTTTAGAACCAATAAAAAGTAAACTTACAGCTATTGCTATAATAAACACTGGTCTATACACATTTGCTTCACAGCAGGTGGTCTTTTGGCTTCATGGGCAAAAACACTGCAATCCATTTCAAAACTAATTCCATAAAGTTGCAAAAAGACATACTGCTAAACTTCCTCACAGTCATTCTAGCAATGAATTTTTGAAGGAACAATGCACAAGAATAGAATTCTTTTTTACATTGTTTTATTCTAATACCACTACACAGTGACAGCTGTCTCAACATATTACTGCAATATGTCAGGAGCAATATACACAGAGGGAAATGTAACCTAACTCTAAATATACTGTACTTCTTTGTACCTATTTAAAACTTTCTGCAGATTACTCTTTTTAAATGTTTTTTTTAAAAAAATCTTCCACAACAAGCAATATCACTACTTTTACTGTATATTCTGTTTTCATGTATGTGACATTCCACAATGTAGAATTTGTCTTCATGATTCTTCACTGTAGCTCCATTTTTCTCTCTCTAATAACTGTTACTTGTAACTGTCCTCCACACTTAGAGAGTTGCATTCTCTTTTAAAAATATGCAAACCAACTACTCACCAACAATCAAAAATGTCAAACAATTTTGCTAATCTTATCAAATTTCTGTTATTCTTGATTTAACATTATATTAATGCAGATATTTTAACCTCACCAGGTGCAAGGGTACTGTTTAAGATTTCAGCATGGTGTGGTGAATTAGAGGGAGTGTGTTCTGACCATTTTTGAGACCTCAGATAAAATCAGCACTAATATTGTTACAAGATAATAAGGTCATGTTGCAAGAAATAGCAGATGTATTCCAGGAAGAGACTACACAGTTCCCACTTGCCTTATGAACAAACAATTTGATAAATGTCCAGGTAAATGGGTATTGTATTAAAAACTCTGCCATTATAAAATGGCATTTGTATCTTTTCCTCTTCCTCATGAAGCCCCATGGAGCTCTATAATATCAGCTCTGGGAGACCAGTTGTTTAAGGGAGGGAAAGGACATAACAATGATGGATTTAACAGTGTCTCCCAGAATATCAGGTCCATAATCTTAAAAGCAGCTGTATAAGTTAAATCCAGTGTCACACTGATGGCCAGTTGCTAACAGCTGGACTTCTGCTCTCCACCTCTTCTCAACCACAGACTTTTACAACACCTCAAATTATGCCCTTGTGGGTGCAAGGGGGCTTAACCCCCTCCCAGTACCATAGGAGGAAGTCACATTCTCTGAGGGACAACTCTATTGGGTTCTGGCCATGAACATTCTAAATAGTCAGTGATCCTCATTGTCATCCCAAGTCACATTTATTGCCCTTTTAGGGTCAGATTAGCAGCTTCCATCGTTATAAATCCAGAAAATCACTATCTTCATCTTCATCATCTCTTACATGCCTCCTTTTCTTTAACACTGGGACTTAAGGAAGCTTACAAAAATGAAAATAATTACAGTTCATAGAATCAAAGAGTTGGAGGGGGCCTTGTGGGCCACTGAGTCTAACCCCTGCTCAATCTCCAACTACATCATCCAAATAGCAATTGGATGCCCTAGGCCAGGGATTCCCAAATTGTGCTCCAAGTAGCCTTAAGGGATCCACATGAACTTCCCAGGTGCTCTGTGGCTGCTTCTAAAAAATGAAAGAAATAAATATTGAATTAAATTAAAGAATAAGAATATATTATATATACTCCTAAACACTATTAACTTGTAAGACATAGAGTGGGCCTCTTAGGGGCTCTGCCATAGAAACAAAGGCTCCATGAGTCAAAAAGGATGAGAACTCATGCTCTAGGCAATTGGTTCCATTGCCAAACTGCTCTCACTGTCAAGACATTCCTTCTAATGTTCAGTCAAAATCTACCCCCCTGTAACTTAAAACCATTAGACTTAGGGGGTGAGCAGATGAACAAGAAAAAGCAGGCTGATAATGTTTTCCCCCCAAACCAGTTAAAAACCCTACTGTCCATACAGCCCACTCCCAAGATGGGCCAAACACCCATGGGCAGTTTGCACTGGCCTGGAGCAATCATGGCATAGAACTGTGAAACACCATTATTATTATTTTTATCAGCTCCCCAACACATGCACATGATTGCATGCATGCAGAGACTGGAACAATGTCCCTGTGGATGCACTCCCATGTGCCAATCACACATTTAATGATTAGACATCCATCTGTACAATCACACCATTGCACCTCCATACACTCATAGCCCAGTTAGATCATGGATCATGTTACCAGAGTGGGCTGCATTCGCAATCCTGCTACAATCTTCTGGTGCAGCCAGTGGGCCACTGACCATGCAACAATGCCTACAACATGCACCCCAAGAGCCCCCACCAGCAATACCAACAGCCACAGACACCAAGACAGGTCATCCTATGCAGCAGTGCCACACGGCTATCATAGTGGCTGCTGCAGCCATCCAAGGAAGCAGTGCCATGGCCCCATCATACTAGCACTGGCCAGATGTATACCCAACCATCAGGGACTGGTGTAGGAATTTGATCATTATCATCTGGGCAGACGAACAGTGGTGGAGGTTTTTCCAAATGCCCTATGCCTTCTTCCACAGGATAATGGACGAGCTGCATCTGGAGGTGGAGAAGGTCAATACTATCATGAGGACAGCCATCCTGGTGGTGGAGAGGGTCACAATCACTATCTGGATGCTGTATAACTGATGCAGCTATCTCCAAACCAACCAGCAGTTTGGGGTTGGCAGTACATCATTGGAGAAGTGTTAATGGAGATAGTCTGGCCATGGAGAAGCTACTGCTGTCATGTACCGTGTACCTGAGCAATGTCCATCAGGTAGGTAGAGGTACATACCCCCAGTTCCTGTGGCATGCTCATAGCATGCCCCTCACCACATGCATGCCTTTTCTGTCATGATCCCCCTCTGCCCCAGGGTGCAGTAGATTGCACATGTGCCACAATTGTTATTGTTCCTCCTCCTCCTCCCCCTTCCTGTCACCCACAGGTCATGGACAGCTTTGCTGAGTTGGGCTTCCCACAAGCTTTGGCCACTGTGGACTGTCTGATCACGCCCCCAGAGTGGCTGGGAGGCCAGTTCATTAGCCAGAAGAACAGCTACTCCATCCTACTTCAGGGAACCTGCAACCACAGACATGGAGATTGGCTGGATTGGGAAGAATCACAACACACATGTCGTGTGTAACTCTGCCATCTTTGAGACCATGGAGGCTGGCATCTTTGTGCCACGGAATCCAACTATCACGCCAAGGTCAGCCCACTTCTGCTCTCCAACAGTGCCTCCACCATACAGGAGTGGCTCCTGAAGCCATACCCATGGGCCACTGATGCAAAGGAAAGAATGTTCAACAAGCACCTGAATCTCACCAGGAATGTCATGAAAAGGGCATTTATCCACCTGAAAGCATGCTAAGGACAGAATGTTGGATAAGGCCCATCACTACATATGCTGCTTTGTTCTGGACACCCTGGGGGTACCCATGGTGGACCAAGAGGTGCAGAAGAAGGAAAAGGGTAAAGCAGCATTCAAGTTTACACCAGGAGGCGATGAGCCCCCCCCCCCCCCATGAGCAACCAAGGGGACAAAGAGCCAGTTGCAATCTGTTATGCACAGCACTCCAATAAATGTGTTCTAACAATCTACAACCTCCATGTATGGCAGTTGGGTATGCAGGCATGCACTAAGTGCCATCCACCTACCCAAGAGGAACACACACAAAGACACACTGCAAGGGTCCCAAAGGGCATGGAGGAGGAGCAGCTGGCACCAGTGATCTTGGCATGTGATGTGAACACTACACCAATGGCTAACCATCACTCTGAGAAGTATCAACTCCCTTCTGTTCAGGCCTTCCCAATGGCCACTTGACGGTCACTGTTTCCAGCCCTGAAGGGTACATTCTTTGATGCCCTAGAGGAGCACAGGGAGGGCCACTCTTCAATGCCCAGCTCCATGCCCTCTGGGTAAGGGCAAGCTGGCCAAGTAAGTACCAGGTCTGTACCATGCTGGCCAATACCTGTTCTGACCATGACTCAGCCCTCCTCACTCCACCTCTGGCTATCCGCTGCTGCCACATGCTATGCCTGATGGCATTCACATTGTGCTCTATTGTAGGGATGAGCAGGCACAGTTCAGTTACTGGGCAGCCATTTTGAGTGAGTGAGTTGTTAAATTCTTTTTAAAAACACTTGGGGAGAGTGTGACTGTTGCTGAGTGGGTGGGGCTTTGGTGAGTCACATTTGTGAGTCAATAGGGGGTGGAGCTAGCCAATTAGCTCTATACAACTACTCCCAGAGGTTTTCCAGGTCAGTTTCTGCTAGAAAGAAGGAAAGCAGTTCCAGAGCAGCCATATTGAGTGGGTGAGTGTTTAAATTCTTTTTTAAATCACTTGGGGAGAGTGTGACTGTTGCTGAGCTAGCAAATTAGCTCTATACAACTCCTCCCAGCGAATTTTTTTTCATAGAACAAGGGAAGGCACAGCACAGGTAGATGAGGACCTTTGACCTTTCTCTTTACAGGTTCTCCTAATCATCATCATCATCATCATCATCATCATTTAAAGGGCTTTGAGAAATAAAGAAACCCAGTTGATTGAGCTCGCTGACTGAACCTGGTGAAAAGACCAAGAGAACAGGGGCCCTTTACATGGATCTTTACCAGGGGACTTCTTGAGGGAGAAGCCCACAGTCCTCTTCCATTGCTTACTTCAGATTTCTCAATATGGACACTGAAGGAGTTGCTGAAGTCACCTGCAACACTTGTGGGATGTTTGTCTTCTTGCCAAGAGATGTGGGGAACTTCATCTGTACCAAGTGCAAGTTCGTAGCCCTCTTGGAAGAGAAAATCAAGCAGCTGGAGGCCTGGGTAGCTACGCTTCAGCATATTAGGAAGCAAGAGGTTTTCCTGGACAGAGCGGAAAGAACGTTCTTGGAAGGGGACCACACAGAGGAAGTTGCTGAGGAGAAGGTCATTTCATGCACACAGGAGGTGGACACCTGGAGGAATGTCACACATAGAAGTAGGGAAACCAGGGATCATTCTGGGAGCTTGCAGCTACAGAATTGATTTGAAGCTCTCTCCCTTATCAGAGATGAAGAGGAAGAGCAGCAGGGACAGTCCTCAGGGACAGTGCAGGGGACCCGAAGAGTACCACGCCAGGGAACAGCCACTGCTAAGCCTTGAAGGAGGCGTGTGGTGGTCGTTGGAGACTCCTTGTTGACAGATACAGAAGCTGTGATTTGTGGCCCTGACAAGATGTCCCAGGAGGTGTGTTGTCACCCTGGGGCAAAAATCCATGATGTGACAGCGAGACTGACAAGACTTGTCAAGCCTAGTGACCATTACCCCTTCCTCTTGGTCCACGTGGGAACCAATGATACTGTAAGGCATAGTCTTCAGAATATCAGAAGAGATTATGAGGCTTTGGGCAGAAAGCTGAAAGAGCTGGATGCACAGATTGTTATCTCATGTCTTCTCCCAGTTGACGGGCATAGTTCAGGAAGAGAGAGGAAGATAGGAGATGTGAATAACTGGCTCCGTAGATGGTGCCGCCAAGAATGATTTGGATTCTTGGATCATGGGCTGCAGTTCCATGAGGGTGGACTTCTAGCAAGAGATGGGCTGCATCTCACACCAGTTGGCAAAAGCGTTTTTGCCAATAGTCTCAAACATTTGATCTGGGGGCCCATTGGAACGGTTTGAAATTGTGCCTTCAATATCTCCCTTTTGAGAAACTCCCATCCGTCTTGAACTCCCTTCTCTTTTAGTATTCCTGTCCATGGGATCGCCCCCAGTATTTCTCTAAGTTTAGTAAAGTCAGCTTTCCTAAAATCTAGAATGCATGTCTGACTTTGCCTGGCTTCTCCTTTCCACTGTGTAATAAACTCCAGGAGGACATGATCACTCCTGCCTATGGATCCAACCACTTGCACCCCATTAACTAAGTCTTCCCTGTTAGCTAGGATCAGATCCAAAATAGCGGACTCCCTTGTTGCCTCTTCCACCTTTTGGACAATAAAATTGTCTTCAAGGCAAGTGAGGAATTTGCTAAACCTTGAGGATTTTGCTGAGTTTGACTTCCAGCAAATATCAGGATAGTTGAAGTTACCCATCATTACTATATTTCTCCTTTCTGAGTGTGTGGTCATCTGTTCTAGAAAGGCATCATCCAATTCTTCTGCCTGAGTCGGGGGTCTGTAGTAGACTCCCACACTAACATCCCTGTTGTTTCCCTCCCCTTTAATTTTTATCCAGATGCTCTCCATCTGGCTTCCAGGATTGATGTCCTGGATTTCTTCACTGGTGTAAATATCCCTGACATATAATGCTATTCCTCCTCCTTTCCTGTTTAGCCTGTTTCTCTTGAAAAGGTTATACCCCTGTATTTCTACATTCCAATCATGAGACTCATCCCACCAGGTTTCAGTGATGCCTATTATATTATATTTGCTTTGTTGTGCTAGGAGTTCAAGTTCATCTTGCTTATTTCCCATGCTCTGTGCATTAGTGTAGAGACATCTAAGACCATATGTCCCACTTACTTGCTGCCTGTGCATGTTTTTTTGCCTCCCACTGTTGGGTCCCTGTACTGTTTGCCTTGTTTCCTCTATGACAGTTTGACTATTTTTTCCAGTCCTTTTGTCTTCCAGGACACTGTCTCCCTTTTCCACATAACTCAGTTTAAAGCCCTCCTGATCAAATTCTTGAGACTGTTGGCAAAAACGTTTCTTTCAACTGGCGTGAGATGCAGCCCATCCCTTGCCAGGAGTCCGCCCTCATGGAACCGCAGCCCATGATCTAAGAACCCAAATCGTTCTCAATGACACCATCTGTGGAGCCAATTGTTGACATCTGCTATTTTTCTCTCTCTTCCTGGACCATGCCCTTCAACTGGTAGAAGAGACGAGGTGACAATCTGTGCCTCCATTTCTTTCAGCTTCTTACCTAGAGCCTCGTAATCCCTTTTGATGTTCTGAAGGCTGTGTCTTCCTGTGTCATTCATTCCCACATAGACCAAAAGGAAAGGGTATTGGTCAGTAGGCTTGACCAGTCTTGTCAGCCTCTCTGTCACATCTTAGATCTTTGTTTTCTTCCTATCATCTTTCTTAACTGTCCAGCACTCACATCCATACAATGGTAATAAGGAATACAATAGCTTGTATGATTCTAACTTTTGTGCTGAGTTGTATATCTTTGCATTTTAGAATATTTTCTAGTTCTTTCATAGCCACCCTCTGAGTCGTCTTCTGATTTCCTGACTGTAGTCCCTATTTCTATTAATATTTGATTCCAGGTGTGGGAATTCTTTTGCTATTTCTATTTCTTCATTGTCTAGGTTGAACTTGTGAAGGTCCTCGGTGGTCATTATTTTTGTTTTCTTTATGTTCAGCATTAAGCCTGCCTTAGCACTTTCTTCCTTGATCTTCCTTAGTAGGGGCTCCAGGTCTGTGAGGTTTTCTGCTAGTACTATGGTGTCATCTGCATATCTTAGATGGTTGATATACCTTCCTCCTCATTTCTCCTTCTTCTGTGTCCAAGCCTGCTTTTCTTATAATAAAAATGCATGCAAGTTTAACAGATAGGGTGAAAGGATGCAGCCTTGTCTGACTCCTTTGTCAATTGGGAACCATTCTGTTTTTCCATGTTCTGTTCTGACAGTAGCCTCTTGTCCTGAGTACAGATTCCTCATCAGGACTATCAGATGTGTTGACACTCCCATGTCTTTATGGGCATTCCATAGCCTTTCATGGTCTATGTAATCAAAAGCTTTTCTATAGTCTATAAAGCACGTGCTGATTTTCTTTTGGAATTCCCAGGTGCATTCCATTAGCCATCGTATGTGGTCCCTAGTGTCTCTTCCTTTCCTGAACTCCACTTGGTTGGAGTTTATGTTGCAGAATTTTGAGCATGATTTTGCTTGAATGGAAGATCAGTGCTATGGTTCTATAGTTTCTGCAGTCTCATGTGTTTTCCTTTTTGTGGATGGGGATGTATATTGATCACTTCCAGTCTACTGGCCATTGTTTTGTTTTCCATATCTGTTGACATATCTTGGTTAGTACAAGAGTTGACTGTCAGTGTGGATTGCAGCAGTTCAACTGGAATATCACCTGTTCCTGGTGATTTGTTTTTTGCTATTTCTCTTATTGCAGATGCTACAAGAGAAAAAACATAAAAAGAGACAAATTGCTCTTACTTTCCTATTTTCTGGATAATAATGTATTGTTACATAACAAATGCTTAATTGTCGTGCATAAACAAATCACCCAAAATTCCAAAATTGAAAATGTGCAGACAATTTGAACATTCACACATTGTTCCAAGGACTTTGGGATTTGTCACAGTATGAGAAACACCATGAACAAAACATATGTCAAGGGAGCAACCAGTGACAAATTTGTCAAAAAAAGGTTCCTATTTGTTGACTATTTGAATAACAACGGACAATTCCATTACATTGCCAGTAATTTTGTAAAGACTTTAATGTAATTACACTAGACCTTATGACAGAACCTTTAAAGATACTCCTGACCAGCTGGACGTCATCAGAAACTTAATAATATATTTGTAACAGCTACATGTCAACATTTATTTTATATACCCACAAGCTGTCATCCTTGATGTTCTGTTTTAAGATGTTTTAAGTAAAAATAAAACTGGGGGGGGGGGGAGGAATCATCTCCAGAAAAAAGATCCTCAACAACATGTATATCTACCAAGCATGAGGTGAATCAAACATAGGGCTCAGTGAGAGGAAAGGCTCCCCCCCCTCCTATTCATTATTATGAGCAAGCACAATATATACTTCTAAGGGCCTTTGCAGACTGCCAGAAATAGTGCAAATTGAGTCCACTTTAAGGGTTAGGGTTAGTGCTAGGGAGTCATGGGAATTATTTTTTTTCTGAGACATTGAGCTTCCTCTGTCAGAGAGCTCTGGTGCCACAATAAAATACAGTTCCCATGATTCCCTAACCCTAACCCTTAAAGTGGACTCAATTTGCACTATTTATGGCAGTCTGCAAAGGCCCTAAGTCCCCTCCATGTATTCAGTGTAGTTCACTCCAAAGGAGGTTTGCCTACAATACATGGTATGCAGCCTTTGTTATTACTGTGACGACTCAAATACTGTAGCTAAATATTTGTGTGGGTGGGTGTTCTTCACCATTTTTAAGTACATTTTGATTGATAATTCCTAAGGAGACTCAACTATTTAGAAGTCTTGATGGTCCAATTTGCCTGATAATTTCAAGCCCCCATCTCCCCTCCAGAGGTCATGGATTAAAGGAAATAGTAATTAGCCCTTTCATCAATATCATTCCCAGTTGTACAAGACTCAGGTGAAGAAAAATTACCACCTTGAAAGCAGTCACCAGCAAGTCAAATTGATGCAGATGTGAGAGTGTAAAAAGCAGATCTTGGGACCATTCCCACTACCATCTTGCCAAGTAGGCTAACATTTAGCTGTACTGCCTACCATTGACCAGTCTTTCCATGAAAAAAAGGCTGTAAAGAAAACTAATGGGGGTTGCAGACTGCCAGAAATAGTGCAAATTCAGTCCACTTTTAGGGTTAGGGTTAGGGTTAGGGAATCATGGGAACTGTAGTTTATTGTGACACCAGAGTCCTCTGACAGAGAAGGCTCAATGTCTCAGAAAAAAACCAATTCCCATGATTCCATAGCACTAACCCTAACCCTAAAAGTGGACTCCATTTGCACTATTTCTGGCAGTCTGCAACCCCCCTAAAGCTTCACTTCATGCAGAAATGCAGCTCATCTTCCCTCAAAAACATGCAATCATACAGCTGGAAGAGACCTCAAGAACCATCAAGTCCACCCCTGCCATGCAGGAACTCACAATCAAAGCACCTCCAACAGATGGCCATCCATCCTCTACTTAAAAGCCTCCATAGAAGACCCCATCATACTCTGAAGCAGCAAATTCCACTGTTGAACAGCTCTTATTGTCAGGAAGGTTTTCCTAATGTTGAGGTGGGATTTCTTTTCCTGTAGTTTGAATCTATTGCTCCATGTCCTATTCTCTGGAGTTGCAGAAAACAAACTTGCTCTATCTTCAATATGACATTCCTTCAAATATTTAAACAGGGCTTAAACAGGTTGTGTGACTGATCCTTAGGCTGATAGGTTGGCAACTTTCAGCCTCTTTACACATCACTCAGATGAAGGGGACATCAAGCTAGCAATGGGACCTGCTTGTCAATTAGCACTCTAGCACTGAAGAGACTGTCTGCCATCCCCCAGCATACACACACTGATCCACAGGTTACCATGGTCATGTTCAGAGGGAAAGCTATCACTCATACCAGGATATGGATGTTTTGAGGATGGGAGTATCCAAAAAAGTGTGCTTATTCATGCCAAGGAATGGGCCAAAGGCACATCTGTATTCGCCAAGTGCCAAATGCAGGAATTTTGCTTGTGTCCTAGGCAAGTTCATCCACCACCAAACATTCAAACTCATTGAATAAAGTCCTCCTGCCCATAAAAAGTGAAGGAAGAACTATCTTCTGACAGCTCTAGGGACATTAACAGGCTATCAGTTCTCTGTAGAAAATGAAAGCTGGTAATCTGCAGCATCATAGCAGAGAAGGGTCTTGCATGGTCAAGACCACAAAAATCAAATGCACACAGAACATCTTGAGAGCAAGAGTGTTTCAGCAATGGAACTAATTGTAATTTACCTCAGGAGGTGGCAGGGTCTCCTTCTCTGGACAGCTTCAAAAAGAGGCTGAACAGCTATCTGCTGGGGATGCCTCAGTTGGAGATCCTGCATTAAGCACGAAGTGGAACTTGGCTCATGGGGCCCCTTGAAACTCTATGGTTCTATGGTTCTATCTTACACACTACACAAATATAGCAGTATGATTACAATTTAACTGCTATGGCTTCCTCCTGTGGAAACCTGGTCTTTGTAGTTTAGTCACAGACAACAGAACAGCTGTGAAGTCATAGGCTTTCATGGCTGGCATCCATAGTTTTTTTGTGGGTTTTTCGGGCTGTGTGGCCATGTTCTAGAAGAGCTCTCTGACTAAAATTTCTAAATGCTATTTCATCAACTACCAATCCCATAAGATGTTGCCATGCCAGTTAAAGAGTAATTATAGCACTATTGTTGTGTAGTATGAAAGGTCTGCTGGATTTCAGAAATAATATTTCTTTGTGGTGGGAAAATAAATCCCTTAGGTGTATTCATACTGGTGTATTCATACTGGTGAAGTTTCTGCCTTGTCACATGGGCTTATGGAAAGTACAAATAGTGGATGTTGGTTGTTTGCATCTTTTGGATTGCTAATCTTATCCTTCTGTTCTTAGTGTGCATGACTGTTTTGCTTAACACAGACAGAAGAAAGGTGCTTAGTGCAGAGGTGTCCTGCACAAATTGTAGAAAAATTGGCAGAGAAGAGAAACTTCCAAATAGGGAGCAGAAACTCACCCTGCTGTTGGTGATTTTTTAACAGAATATCTTAGTGTCTTCAGATACCTTTTCTTGCTGTGGGTGAAAAATTCAACAAATATTCTTTATTTCTTTAGATTATGGGCCAGATGTAACATTGACTACATACTTGCATTTTGAGACTGTCTTGAGAATATACCACTGAAAGCTGTCGCAACAAGAATCTGCACTTCAGCATTTACCACTGCACCACTGCCCATTGCTTAGCATGATGCCCATTACAGTATTAGTCTGATCACTCTTTGTGAACAATTTCCCACCCCATTTATTTCATCCCACTAAGAAAAGATTTTTGACTTTCTATAAACCTATTTCTTGCCAAACAGCATATGTTTGATCTTAACTGCAAATTCTTCATTTCCCTCTGCCTAAGCAATTTGAGGCATTATTTAAGTGTTGCATTTCCAAGTATTCATGACTTTCTCTGAACGAGACTCATCGTACATCACTCATGCCTTATTTTAGAGGCAGAGTGGGTAATTAGCATCTTCTACAATTAGATGCCATTATTTGCTTTGCTAATTTAATTCCATCATGAAGGTGATAACTTGACATGAAGCTGTAATGTACTAGTTGATTTATTGGGCTCCATCTCTTATGGATGGAAATCATACATTTTGTCTTTATGGAGTGGAGGAAGAATAGGGAACATCCATCTGAAGAAGCAGTGTTTTGAAAAATTGAGCTGTTGTGATTGAGTGTGAGAATATGCAGTCAAGCCAGTTTGGGCATAGTTGTCTCAGCTTTGCATTAATCTTGATTTATGTGACTTTTAATATGCATTTTACTTGCATAAAGCAAACTTGTCTTATGTCTGAGAAAGACAAACCTGATGAGTAGTAATTCAAGAGCTAAACCAGAATATTGATTCACAGTTCAGTGTTTGAGCCAATATACTTCATAACTCCATTATACAATAAAATGTGCCCAGATAGATTCATCTTTAAATGAAAAGTTTTACTATTGCTGTTTCTTAGTAGATTCCATAGTAGCCAAATCCTCTTTATACAGCTCAACTTTCTATGGCTTAAAAGATGAGGCAAAATCTTTGGGAAAATCTAGTTTCCTTTGATTAAAAATGGCAAAACAACAATAAACATGATAGTTCTAATTCTTTACATATACAAGAAGTAAGAAAACAGATACAGCAGTTGGAATGCTAGATCACAAAGGAGCAAAGGGACTGCTAAATCTGGACATGGTAAGTGAATTCCTTCCATCATTCCTTACTGGGGGAAAAAATGTTAGACAACCAGTCATCCCTGAAGTACTTTTTCCAGGGAAAGCCTCAGAGGAGCCAAGGGAAAAGAAGGCAACAAGAGATCAGGTTCTGGGGCTAGTTGACACTGCAATTAAGATACCACATATGCCTGAAAATTTTTGAAGAATTCAGATTTGAGATTGCAGCATCATTAAAAACATTTTTCTTACCAGATTGGAAAGTAGGCAATGTAACACCCATTTTAAAGGGGAAGGGGAATCTAAGGAAACCAGAAAATTATGCGCCACTTAGAATACTTAGCAATTGTGTAGGTGCCCTGTTCACATCTCATCACTGCATAGTAAGATTAAGGTCTTTATCAGCCTTGTCAGACAGAAAATCCTGCCCACCTCCCAGAACATTCTGGAATCCTTCATATTCCCTAAACCAGGTCAGGGAGAAGGAGGCACAGTGATCTGTCATGAGTATACCCTCACCCACCCCCCAGTGAATATCCTGTCTGACAAATTTTCAAGGTTTGACAGTATATACCAAGCAATATGGGGTAATAGGCAAGCACACAGGTTTGTAATTCTACTCAATGGTATCCCTTTGCTGAGCTGGTGGGGATGGTCTTGGACATAGTGCTGATCTCTCTTGAACTTATTTTGTTCAGGGAATTCAACATATCTCTTTATTGAGACCAGCTTGGGATCTTGTCTTCCATGGCAACCCTTATCAGTATCTGATCCTCAAAATAAAGTAAGCAATGCAGCTGATATATTTTTTCTTGTTTACCAATCAAAATGAGGTAGATCCATGGGGAGAGGTCATTTAGAAGGGAATGCCATAATCACAAAAAGTCAACATGGGTTTCTCAAAAGCAAGTCGTGCAAGTTTTAAGCAAATACTGTGGATATAGCATATCTTGATTTCAGTAAGCCCTTTGATGAGGTCCCCCATGATATTCTTGCAAACAAGCTAGTAAAACATGGGCTAAACAATGCAACTGTTAGGTAGATTTGTAAATGGTTGGCTGGCTGAACCCAAAGGATGCTCAGCAATGGCTCCTCTTCATCTTGAAGAGAAGTGACAGTGACAAGTGACCATTTATCAATGACTCAGATACAGGGCATGCTTATGAAATTTACAGATGACACCAAATTAGGAGGAGTAGCTAATACCCCAGAAGAGAGGATCAAAATTCAAAATGACCTTAATAGATGAGAAGGCTGGGCCAAAACTAACAAAATGGATTTCAGCAGGGAGAAATGTAAGTTACTGCACTTGGGGGGGGTGGTGGAATTAAATGAATAACTATAGGAGGGGGGACACCTGGTGTAACAAGATTACATGTGAAAGGGATCTAGGAGTCCTAATAGATCACAAGTTGAACATGAGTCAACAGTGTGATGCAGCAGCTAAAAAGGCCAATATGCTTCTAGACTGCTTCAATAGAAATATAGTGTCTAGATCAAGGGAAATAACAGTTCCACTCTATTCTGTTTTGGTCAGGCCTCATCTGAAATACTGGGCACCACAATTCAAAAAGGATGTGGAGAAACTGGAGCATGTCCAAAGGAGGGCCACTAAAATGGTGAAGGGTCTGGAAACCAAGCCCTATGAGGAACGACTTAGGACCTTCTCACACGTGGCCCACAAAGCTATAATAATCCTGAAATGACAGATTCCAAAAAGAAATCGAAAATAAACCTTCATTCCGCAAATGGTTTTCACACGCAATTACCTTCATCACGCATTTAAGGAAAGCACTCCTGGGAACCGTACTTGCCGTTCACACACAAGTCAGAAAATCCCGTACATGAAGAAGCAATGATGTTCTTGCACATGCGCACTATGCTCACTGCGGCTGTCACTCGCCACGGCTGTCACCCTTTCCCAGGTCGTCCTCGGTGCAGCCGACCCTCCACACGGCCGGTGCTCTGAGGACCTCCCACCGCAGCGTTCACCGAGGAGGTCCTCCTTGGAGCTGCAGCCCTGCGTTGGATCGGCGCCCCGAGGAGGTCCTCCTCGGAGCGCTGGTCCTGCGTCGGATTGGCGCTCCAAGGAGGTCCTCCTTGGAGCGCCGGCCCTGCATCGGATCAGCGCTCTGAGGAGGTCCTCCTCGGAGAGCCGGCTCTCCGAGGAGGTCCTCCTTGGCGCACCGGCCCCGTGTCGGATCGGAGCTCCGAGGAGGTCCCCCTTGGAGAGCCAGCGCTCCGAGGTGGTAATGACAGGGAAATGCTCCCCAATACGTATTTGGCAATACGTATTTGGTGATCACACTTACGGCAAAAGCGATATTAATCCCGTCGTGCAATTGTACTTCCTGAAGAAACCGAAATTCAAAAGATCACGGATCATTCCACATTGTGTCGGGGTTCTGTCGGGGTTCTGAGCGACGTCGTGTGGAAACACGGGAAAATAATACGTATTCAGTCGGGATTTCTTTTGGATTCTGACTGCATTGGGTCCTTAGGGAGCTGGGGATGTTTAGCCTGGAGAAGAGAAAGTTGAGAGGTGATATGATAGCCTGTTTAACTATTTGGATGTCATACTGAGGATGGAGCAAGCTTGTTTCCTGATGTTCCAGAGAATAGGATCTGGAACAATTGATGCAAGCTATAGGAAAAGAGATTCCACCTAAACATTAGGAGGAACTTCCTGACAGTAAGAGCTGTTTGACAGTGGTACACACTCCCTTGGAAAGTGGTGGAGTCTCCTTCTTTGGAGATATTTAAACAGAGGCTAGATGGCTATCCATCAGGAATGCTTTGGTTGTGGGGTCCTGCAAGCCAGACAGGGAAAGGGGTTGGATTGGATGGCCCTTGAGGGCTCTTTCAATTCTGTGATTCTATGTCAATCAACAGACTCTGACCATTTTAAAAAAAAGGAGGCAAAAGAGAATATTAAAGCAAAATAAAGTTAAGTTCTATCTCCAAAAGACCACATGAATTATCCTTGTGATGTCCAGCCTAGACTGTTTAAATTCTCCCCTGCATTTTCCTTCATTTTTAGTTCTGTCCTTAGTATGTTTGAGCATAGGAATGTTCCACTGTATTAGTTTGTGGGAGGAGCTGTAGGAATCCTCTGAATTTTTCTAGTTTTTGGTTTGCCCCTTCCCAGCAAGCTCTGCTTCAGCTTAGGATTTTTAGTTTTTTTCTTAGGCAGGCTTGGCAAACAGGCACAGACAGCCAGAAAGGGCATTTCTTACACCATTTAGCCAATTTACTTACCATTTAGCCAATTTAGACACCATTAGCCAATTTAGGGGGGAAGCAGATGGCTAATTGGGCCATTTTGGGGGCAGGGAAGGGGAGGAGCAGCCGCACGATCGGCGCCCCAACCCCTTCCCCAGGTTGTCCTCGGAGCAGCCAGCCTTCTGCATGGCCAGCGCTCCGAGGAGGACCTCCCGCCGCAGCATTCACACACACTGTGGCAGAAGAGTCGCCAAAGGTGCGCACAGCCTTTTGTGGTGCACCTTCGGTGACTTGTGGAAGGAGCGCCAATTTAGCACTCCTTCCAGGAGCGGCGAAGCCGCGCCACGGGGCCGAGGTGTGGGGATACTTCGGCCCCGTGACGCAGCTTCCTAGGGCAGCCCACGGCCGCCCGTCTGCTTCCCCCCTTAGTTACCATTTAACCATATTAGTTACCAAAAGCAGTTAATTAAATTGAATATCAACAACAAAGAAGTCAAGAGCACCAGAAGCTGAAAGACCCTGCACCAGCTTCATTGAGTAGGAGATCAAATCAAGATCAAACCCAGAGAGATGACAACACTGAAGATTGCTGAAACCTAAACTGTAAAGTACCTTTTATTTTAAGCCTATTAGAGCTGGGGAGGAGAAATCTTTTTGTTTTGTTCCCCTTTTTGGACTTTACATTCAGGTTTGGAGCTTTTTTGGGTATAAGAGTTTGATCTCACCAGGGTACTGGCGTTGCACACCCATATTTGCCACCACCTTTAGTTGGGTGTGTCTTCACAATCTTCTTGATGTAGTTATGGCAATTAATAGTCCAAAACATAATCCAGTTTGAGACCACTTTAATTGCGGTGGCTCAGTGCTAGGGAATTTTGGAAATTGTAGTTTTGTGAGACATTTAGCCTTCTCTGTCTGAGAGCTCTGGTTCCACAATAAACTGCAATTCCCAGGATTCCCTAGCACTGAGCCAGGGCAGTTAAAGCAGCTTCAAACTGCATTAATTCTGCAATGTGCTTTGGACCAACATCATTAACAGCCAGTTCCTCTCTTTTTTAATCACACAGACCACTGTAACATGTCTTTACTGGTCTGTAAAGTGGGCCAGATTAATTTTACCAATATATGACTGATGGGCTCTCCATTCAGGCCAAAAGTCACATGTTGCCCCTGGCCTGATGTCGTCTTGTCTAGACAGTGCAAGCCAATACTTCCAGGCCAGGATCAGGCAGACTGGACACCGATCCAACAGTCCCAGTCCAATCCCAGTGCTAAGGGGCCTTAGCACATGTCAAAATGATCTGCTGTTTGCCACAGAGTTTCTCTTAAACTCTGCAGCAGGTCCTGGCAGATAGGATGACTCCACATATCCCTTACCTTCCTCTGCGATTGTCATTACTGAGAAGACTCCCATTGCAGAAACAGAGAACCTGGCTAAGTGAGTGAAAACAGGAACCTCAGTTCCACATCAGATGTGGTGACAGGAGTCTTCTCTGTAGCAATGACAGTAGCGGAAGGTAAGGGGCATGCGGTGGTAGTAGGTCCATGATGCAGCAGCAGGTGGGTGTGGAAACAAAACAACCTGTCCATCCCCACACCAGCCCAGGGACCAAAACAGGTTAGGACTTGGGCCATGATCACATGGGCTTGATCCATGCCATCCTGGCCTATCTGCTGAGCCCTTAAACTGAGAAAACAGTAGTTTGAAGAAAAATTCCAAAAGCATAGCTCACAGTTTCTTTTTCTACATGCCTAATCACAAGTAATGCCTATTACATTCCCTGAGGCTCATTCCAAAGTAAGTGGACAGTCTTAGCTGTTGTACTACATCTCTTAATTATTAATGAGGAATTATTAGTTTTCCTAAATTCTCCAGGCTCCTATATCCTTTTGCATGTGATGTTGCTTTAACTTAGAATTTCAGGGCAAATTGAAGTATAGTAAAGACTTGAGTTTAGGTGGCTTTTATTTTTATTTTATACAAGAGGATGAAAATTGGCCATAAGTCCACTAGATGGCACCCTATCATTTCTTGTATGGCTCTTATACAGAACTATTCTCAGTATACAGGAAAGGTAGAGAGATTTTTGAAAACCCTGGGGAGATCAGAAGTTGGATTTTAAACCTAGCCTTCTGCCAAAGCATTTTTCATGTATTTCTGAAAAATTGCATAAGAAAGCAATCTTATGCATTTTACTTGGATAGCTATACCCTAATGGGGCTTACTCAAAGATATGTTGTTCCAGACTAAGGAGTTTATCACGTGGGAGGCTAAGTGGCGAAATCCCATGTAGAAACAGAATTTAAATCCCAGAAAAATCCCACAAAAGCAGGATCATTTTCAGATGCATCGAGGACATTGAGCATTAATGCGCCATTAACCCACACCAAAAGTGAACAAAATCACCTGCTTTTTACTTTCAGGAAAATCCCGAAAATAAAATGCAGCCAATTTTGTTCACTTTCTGTGTGGATTAATGCTGCATTAATGCTCAATGCCCCTGATGTTGTCTGAAAATGATCCCGCTTTTGTGGGATTTTCCCGGATTTAAATCCTGTTTCTGCATGGGATTTGGCCATATGACAAGTTCCATAGACTTTCTTATGGGGCAATAAGAGATGGAGGTGAGGAGGTGGGGCAAAAAGAAGAAGAATGGGAAGGAACTGGCTTGGTTATCTCAGAGCTTTGAATGTACAAAGCTTTCCATTGCTTGACTATATGGAAAATATGGAATGTATAAGGCTTTCATGCTTTTGTTGTTGTTAACTGCTCACAAGTCAACCCTAACTCATGGTGACCCTATGGATGAGATACCTCCAAGACTCGTCCTATAATTTCAGACCTGTGACCTCCTTGATTGAGTCTAGCCATCTGGCATGCAGTCTTCTTTTCTTTTGACTGCCTTCTACCTTCCCTAACATCTTTGTCTTTTCTAATGACTCATGCTTTTTCAAGATGTGGCTAAAGTAAGGGAGATTGCTGGCTTAATCTTCTCAAGAACCAATTTGTTTGTCTTTTTGGTTGTCCACAGAATCCTAAACACCCTTCTCCAGCACCACATCTCAAATGAATTGATTTTCTCCTTATCTGCTTAATTGTCTAGTTCTCACATCCATTCATGGTGATAGAGAATGCAAAGACTTGTAGGATTCTATCTTTCATTCTCAGTTGTATATCTTTACATTTTAGGATCTTTTCTAGTTCTTTCACAGCTGCCTTTCCCATTCCTAGGACGTTATCACATGTGGGCCAGAAAGCGGAAATAAAAGTGGAAATGAGGCATCCCGAAAATAAACGGGAAATAACCCTTGTTTCCGCATACGTCATTACCTTCATTGCGCATTTACAGTAAGTGTATCGAACGTCCACACACAAGAGAAAAAAACCCATAAATGTAGCCGAAATGAGCCTCCTGCACATGCGCAGAGAGAGAAATGCTTGCTGGAACCATGGCAACAGCGGGGAAATGCGCCACAATACGTATTTGGTTATCAGACCTATGGTAAATGCGAAATTATTCCCATCACGCAATTGCAATTCCTGAAGAAACCGAAATTCAAAAGATCTCGGTACTTTCCACTTTCTGTCAGGGTTCTGTTGGGGTTCTGTGTGACGTTGTGTGGAAACACGGGCAAATAATCCAGATTCGTTCGCCATTTCATTTGGATTCTGTTTGGATTGAGCCCCGTGTGATAACGTCCTTAGTCATCTTCTTATTTCTTGACTGCAGCCTCCATTCTGATCAATATTTGATCCAAGGTATGGGTCTTTAACTACTTCAATTTCTTCATTGTCTTTGTTGAATTTATGTAGTTTCTTCATGATCATTATTTTGGTTTTCTTTATGTTCAGCATTAGGCCTGCCATTGCACTTTCTTCTTTGATCTTCTTTAGTAATTGTTCCAAGTCTGTGATATTTTCTGCTAGTAGTATCGTGTCATCTGCATATCTTAGATCAGGGGTAGTCAACCTTTCCCCTTTAAGGGCTGAGGGACTTCAGCTCCCAGAATCCCAGGAGCTATTGGCCAACATGGGACTATTGGCCAACATGGCTGAGGCTTCTGGGAGCTGAAGTCCCTCGGCCCTTAAAGGAGAAAGGTTGCCGACCCCTGTCTTAGATTGTTTATGGTCCTTTCTCCTATCTTCACTATTTTTTCTTCTGAGACTTCCTTGTTCTTCGTTTGATATTTTCTGCATAAAGGTTGAACCCCATTTCTAATTGGGAACCATTCTGTTTCTCCTTATTATGTTTTCATTTTAGCTTCTTGTCATAAGTACTCATCATCAGGACTATCAGGTGTAGTGGGACTCCCATATCTTTAAGGGCCACCCATAGTTTTTCATGATTTGTGAAGTCATAGTCTATAAAACACCTGTTTTTATACCTGTTTTTTTAATTTTTATAATAAATTTTATTTTATTAAACATATTAAAATTTGTACATTCATACATTCCTTTTTTTAAAACCAAACATCACATACAACTTACCAGCATACAAACTTACAAGCCTACAAGCATACCTACGTGTATATTTAATATTTTATTTATTCATTACTCTATTACAATCTGTATTGATGGTCTTCCAATTATTCCCTTTCGTCCTTTATCCTTTCTACTTTATACCCTCCTTTCTCTTCCCTCCTCTTCCTTCCATCTCTCTGATACTTCCTTAATCTTTAATACCCTTCCTTTAAATCCTTCTTATTATCTTACCTACCTCAACTATCTTACCCAACTTCAATTCTCTCTCTCCCTCCATCTTTCTACTTACTCTCACCCTCTTCTAACCTTCCTACACTTACTTTCATCCTCTTTCCTCACATACCTTACTTCATTTCCATCATTTACCGATTTATCAATTTCTTTGAATCTTCCAACTTTCAATTGCTGTTATATTCACTGATACCACATCTACATAACTATCATTATATTTTCAATTAAATTCTTCTCTCAAGCTTACTTTTATAGTCACTTATTCTGTACATTTTTGTATTGTTATTTACATCATCAACCATTTATTTTTAATGTGTATTGCTCATTTTGTATTTTTTTGGGAGCAAATTTCAAATTTAATTTACCTCATATCACTAATTCTGGAATAACAGTTTGATTGTATTATCAACTATACAAATTCTATAACTCTATACATTATATTTCTCTTACTTGAGGTTTTATAATAAAGTCTATTTCCATATAACATTTTAAGTTTCTGTCCTGTTTTCTCAGTTTCTTCTCATTGCCTATTGAACAGTTTCCCCCTTGTTGTGAAATTTTTAAGAGACCATAAATGTCTTATTCCCAGTCTATACACTTTTTGTTTTTCATTCTTTCCATTCCCCCCCCCCCCAATGATTGTAAACAAGAGACCATTCTTCTTTGATCTTATCTGGTGATTTTCTCTCATTAATTGGGTTAATTTGTCCATTTCAATTGGATCATAAAAATTTAACAAACATTTTTTCCCTCCAGTATCAATTCTAATTTCCATTTCTGTGCTAGGGCTATCTTTGCCATGGTGATCATGTAAAAAAGTATTTTTCCATGCCTATTTTCCAATTCTTTCTCTACCATATTCAGCAAGTAAATTTCTGGTTTCATCTGTATATTAGTGTTTAATATAGTATTTATTGTATTATTCACCATTATCCAAAATTTCTTCAATTTTTTACATGACCACCAGCAGTAATAAAATGTTCCAATTTCTTTTTTACATTTCCAACACATGTCACTTTTGTTTTTGTATATTTTTGAAATCTTTGATGGCATCAGGTACCATCGGAAGTACATTTTATAAGAATTCTCTCTTAAATTCTGTGACATTGTGTATTTCAATACCTTTTCCCATGAATTCTCCCAATCACTTGATTCCAATGGGTGCCCATTTTACCATCCTCCTTTATTACTTCTTCTTCCATTTTTAACAGGACCTTGTAAAATTTCCCTATTAATTTTTTTGAATCTCCATTCAATATTTTGTTAATGTCAGATTCCTTAGATTCATATCCAAATGTTTTACTATCCATTATAGATATCTCTCTAATTTCTCTATATGGGAACCAGGTTATGTCATGTCCTTCTTCCTTCAATTCTTCTTGATATTTTAATTAGACTCTTCCATTTTGCTTTTTTAGCAATAGTTTATATGTTAACCAGTTCTCGTTTTGCACCATTTGTCTCCTTTGGAAAGCCTCTGGGGGTGATATCCATAATGGAATTTTATTTAAAATTCTGTTTTTGTATCTTTTCCAAATTCTGAATATTGCTCTTCTAATACAATGATTGTTAAACTCCTTATTGATTTTTTTCTTTCTCATATCCTAAATATCCATGACATCCAAATCTGAGGCTTTCCCCCCTCTAGTAATCTGCTATTATCTAATTTTGCCCATTCCCTTAGCCAGGTTAAACAACATGTTTTGTAGTACAGCTTTAAATTAGGTATACCTAAACCTCCCCTCTCCTTTGTATCTTGCAAAATTTTGAAATGGATTCTAGGTTTTATATCCCTCTAAATGAACATGGACAAATCTTTGTGCCATAATTTAAATATTCTCTCTGGTATCACAACCAGATCATTTGAAAAACAAATAATATTTTTGGAAGGACTGTCATTTTTATTGCCACTATTCTACCTAATAGTGATAAATTTGTCTCATTCCACCTTATCAAATCTTTTTTTTAATTTTGACCCATACTTTTACATAGTTTTTCTTTTACTTTTTTCTTTTAATTACTCCCCATACTTTTACATCATTTTTGCTTGGGATATTTATTCCTAAATATTTCACATTTTGTGTATTCTAATTCCAATATCTTCTTCAAAATTTCAGTTTTTTGTTTTAGATAGATTTTTTGTAAGAATTGTTGATTTTTCTTTATTGATTCTACCCCCTGTGATTTCCCCAAAATTTTCTATTATTCCCCATAATAACTTAATGCTCTCTATTATTAGGTTGTCTGCAAATGCCCTACTTTTTAAATTATGCTTTTTAATTTTTAAGCCTTTATGTATTTATTTATTTATTTGTCTTCTTTAACTCTTTGGATCAAGTTTTTGATAGCAAATAGAAATAGTAGAGCAGATAGAGGGCATCCCTGCATTGTGCCTCTTTTTACATAAAACTCTCTGGTTCTTTCTCCATGTATTAAAATCTTGGCTTTTTGTTCCTTATAAATTTCATTTATCCAATTAAAGTAATTTTGACCTAGATGCATTTTGTGACAAATTCCCTTAAGTGTTGTCCAATTAACTCAATCAAAGGCTTTTTCTAGATCTACAAAAACTAACCCTAACTTCTTTTCTATATGGCATACATAATATTCCATCATATTCAAAACAATTCTTGTATTTTCCCTCATGTGTCTGTCCATTAAAAACCCTCTTTGATCCTCATCTATCAAAGATTGTAAGCATGTTTTTTAATCTGTTTCTAAAATTTTGGTAAATATTTTATAGTCTTGATTCAAGAGTGATAGTGGCCTAAAATTCTTTGGATCCAAAATATCCTTATCTTCCTTAGGTAAAACCACTATATCTGTTTCTTTCATTGTGTTTAGGATACCTTCCTTTAATATAGCATTAAATGTTTGCTGCAGTGGGTTGATTAATTCTTCAATAAAGATTTTGTAATATTTAGCTGTGAACAAATCCGGGCCAGGTGCATTTCCATCCTTACTTTTTTTAATTGTGTCTCTTATCTCTTTTGTAGTTATAGTTTCATTTAGCTTTCTTTTTTGTTCTGTATTTGGAGATGGGAATCTGGTTTCCTTGAAATATTCTCTAATTTTCTCTAAGTGTGTTGGGCCTTCCATATGCAAAGTTGTGTAGAATTCATAAAATGTCTCTTTTATGTCTTCTTGTTTTGTCTGTATTTCCTCACTCTTTTTTTTCTTGTTATTGTTCTTTTTTCCCTTTCTTTCCTTATAGAATCATAGAAGTATAGAGTTGGAAGAGACCACAAGGGCCATCCAGTCCAACCCCCTGCCATGCAGGAACTCCTAAATAAGTATCCCCGACAGATGGCCATCCAACCTCTGCTTAAACACCTCCAAGAAAGGAGACTCCACCACACTCCAAGGGAGTGTGTCCCACTGTCGAACCGCCCTTACTGTCAGGAAGTTCCTCCTAATGTTGAGGTGAAATCTCTTTTCCTGGAGCTTGCACCCATTCCGGGTCCCAGTTTCTGGAGCAGCAGAAAACAAGCTTGTTCCCTCCTCTATATGATATCCCTTTAAATATTTAAACAAGGCTTTCATATCAACTCTTAACCTTCTCTTCTCCAGGCTAAACATCCCCAGCTCCCTAAGTCGTTCCTCATAGGGCTTGGTTTCCAGACCTTTCACCATTTTAGTTGCCCTCCTTTGGACATGCTCCAGTTTCTCCACATCCTTTTTGAATTGTGGTGCCCAGAACTGCACACAGTATTCCAGGTGAGGCCTGACCAAAGCAGAATAGAGTGGCACTATTACTTCTCTTGATCTAGACACTATATTTCTATTGATGCAGCCTAAAATTGCATTGGCCTTTTTAGCTGCTGCATCACACTGTTGACTCATGTTCAACTTGTGGTCTACCTGGACTCCTAGATCCCTCTCACACGTAGTCTCATTCAGCCAGGTGTCCCCCATCGTATATCTGTGCTTTTCGTTTTTCCGCCCTAAGTGCAGTACCTTACATTTCTCTGTGTTGAATTTCATTTTGTTAGCTTTGGCCTAGCTTTCTAGTCTGTTCAAGTCATTTTGAATTTTGATCCTGTCTTCTGGGGTATTAGCTACTCCTCCTAATTTGGTGTCGTCTGCAAATTTGATAGCTATGCCCCCAATACCGTCATCCAAGTCATTGATAAAGATGTTGAATAGCGCTGGGCCCAGGACAGAGCCCTGTGGCACCCCACTGGTCACTTCTTTCCGGGTTGAAAAGAGATGCAGCCCATCCCTTGCCAGAAGTCCGCCCTCATGGAACTGCAGCCCATGATCTAAGAATCCAAATCGTTCTCGGCAACACCATCTGCGGAGCCAGTTGTTGACATCTGATATTTTCCTCTCTTGTCCTGGAACATTGTTTGGGGATTCTGCTAGTATACCGACCACCCTGTTGTCTAGCAGACTCCCTAACTGAGCTGACGCAACTGGTCTCAGAGCTGCTGTTGGAGTCCCCCAGACTTTTAGTTTTGGGAGACCTCAACATCCTGCTCGAGACCAGTTTAACAGGTGCAGCTCGAGAGTTCATGGAGACCATGACTAACATGGGCCCATCCCAATTGGTTACTGGGCCCACACATTGTGCTGGTCATACACTTGATGCAGTCTTCAGTACGGAACAGGAATATCCATGCACAGAGGTTACTAGTACCTCCGCTCTGTCATGGACGGATCATTTCCTGGTCAAGATGAAACTTAGAGCCTATATTCACCCCACCAGGGGTGGTGGACCCATTAGAATGGTCTGCCCTTGAAGGCTAATGGATCCAATTGGATTCCAGAAAGCTTTAGAGGGTTTAATGGTTGGGAATGCCGATGACCCTGTCAATGCCTTGGTTGATACTTGGAACATCGATCTCACCAGGGCTATCAACACAATCACTCCCAAGCGTCCTCGCCATCCCACTTCAAACCGTAAGCCATGGTATACACCAGAGCTTAGAAAAATGAAGCAGGTTGGACAACGACTAGAGCACAAATGGTGGAAAACTCGACTCTTATCTGACAGAACTCACCATAGGAACCATCTTCGGTCTTCTCAGGAGGCAATACATGCAGCGCAGAGATCTTTCTCCTCTGAACGTATTGCATCTGCAGAGTCTTGTCCAGCACAGCTGTTTAGGGTGGTGAGGGAGCTGACGCAGGTACCTCCTGCACCAAATCCCTTACTTAACCCAACAACTGCCTGCTGTGACACATTTAACAACTTCTTTGCAGATAAAATCATTCAGATAAGAGCCGACTTAGACGCCAGGGTTTTAACAGAAAGTACAGATGAGGCATCCAGCAACTCCGCCGATGTAATTATACTGGATCAGCTGCAATCTGTGAGTACCGATGACGTGGACAAGCTTCTTGGTAGTGTGAGAAAAACAACTTGTCCTCTCGACCCTTGCCCATCTGGGCTGGCCATCCGGGGGGGATGCGTTGAGGAGGCTCCTTACAGACATCATCAACACGTCCTTCAGAGAAGGACATATTCCATCATGTTTAAAGGAAGCGGCTGTTAGGCCGCTTCTGAAAAAATCTTCCCTGGACCCCCTGGATATGAATAATTATAGGTCAGTCTCTTTATTACCATTTTTGAGCAAGGTTATTGAGAGGGCAGTTGCTCTTCAACTCCAAGCTGTCTTGGATGAAACCGATTATCTAGACTCATTTCAAACTGGCTTCAGGACAGGCTTTGGGGTTGAGACTGCCATGGTTGCCTTGACCGACAATTTGCGTCTGAGCATCGACAGGGGTAGTGTGACCCTGTTGGTGCTCTTAGACCTCTCAGCGGCTTTCGATACAATAGATCACGGCATCAGGTGAATGCGACAGTCAGGAGCACCTGTTATCAACTTCAGCTGATATGCCAGCTGCACCCTTTTCTGGAAGTAAGGGATCTCGAGACTGTTGTGCACGTGCTGGTAACCTCACATCTGGGCTTCTGTAATGCGCTCTACATGGGAGTACCCTCATGCTTGGTTTGGAAACTGCCATTAGTACAGAAGATGGTGGCAGGAATAGTGTCGGGAACATCCAGGAGGGACCATATTATGCCAGTACTAAGATCCCTATAGGTGTTGGTTATCACCTATAAAGCCTTAAATGACTTGGGTTCAAACTATCTCCAGGACCACCTTCTCCCCTACAATCCTCCCCATGCACTCCGGTCCTCTGGGAAGAATAGGTTGCAGCCAGAAAGATCTAGGCTTTCGACTACCTCCCAGAGGGCTTTTTCTGTTGTCGCCCCCAGACTATGGAACGGCCTGCTGGACAAGATCCACCAATTGACATCTTTAGACAGCTTTTAAAAAGCTGTCAAGATGGATCTCTTCCGACAGGCCTTTCCAGAATAGTTTAGCCCAGTTTATTCTCAGGTTTTTTTCTGGGAGCTCTTCCTAGAGACTCCTTTTAGTGTCTCATGTAAAGCGGCACAAAGTCGCTGTTTTCTGCTCTCTCTTCCTGTTATTAATATTGTTGAAGCTAATTGCTGTATTTTTATTCTATTGGTTTTAATTTTTCTGATTTAATATTCTTTTATGGGGATAGGGAGTGGGTTGAACTGGGATTGGGATGTACTGTATTTTTAAATTGTCAGCCGCCCCAATTGTTCTCAGAGGGGTGGGGTATTAATAATAATAATAATAATAATAATAATAATGCCCTTCAACTGGCAGAAGAGATGAGATGATAATCTGTGCATCCATTTCTTTCAGCTTCTTACCCAGAGCCTCGTAATCCCTTGTGATGTTCTTAACCTGTGTGCCAGCCATTTTCCAATCTTATTTGAATGTTCAAAGGTTTTTTATTTTGCTTCCATTAATTTTTTTTCCTATTTCTGTTATCATTTCTAGTGAAATTTACTTTTTGATCACTTTAACTTCTTCTATCACATTTCTATTCTTTGGGTTTCCTATTACTTCTTTTTCTTTTTCTTCTAACAGCTTATTCAAAAGTGTTTTTCTTTTTCTTTTTTTCTTTGAAGTTCCACATTCTGTTGTATAAAGAACCCTCTTAAAACTGTTTTACTCGTGTCTCAGATTGTTGTCATCTTTGTTTCTTCAGTCATGTGTTCTTTGAAAAACAGATTTATATTTTCCTTTGCTTTTGCAATTATATTCTGGTCTGACAACAATTCAGCCTTCATTCTCCTATATATGGATTTTACTTTTCTTTATGATAAGAATTAGAGGGTTGTGGTCTGAAACTATTCTGGGTAGAACTTCAACCCTTTGGATGTCTTTGGCTATTGTTTTTATAATTAAGAACATATTGATTCTTAATAGGGAGTGATGTCTCTCGGAATGTGTATTCTTTCACTTGTTTATTAAAGTGTGTCCAACTATCTATCATCCCTAACTCTTATTTTAATTCAAAAAAAACTTTTTGGTAATTTACCTTGGTTCTGCCTAATTTTTTTTCCTGATTTTCTATCAATTTGAATGTTGATAACTCCATTATAGTCATAGAATCATAGAATCATAGAATCATAGAGTTGGAAGAGACCACAAGGGCCATCCAGTCCAACCTCCTGCCATGCAGGAACTCCCAATCAAAGCATCCCCGACAGATAATATTTTCATAATCGTATTCCATTATTTCTTTCTGAAGCTTCTCATAAAATGTTCTTTTATTTTCCCTGGGAACAATATAACCCTACAACTAATGTTTTCTTTCCTTGTATGATAATTTCTGTTCCTATGTAGTGACCTGTTCCATCTCTAAAAATCTCTTTTGCCTCTATCTGATCTGTTACATATATTACAACCCCCTTGTTTTGGTTACTAGTTATTAATTATTAAATTTGTTCTATATATTCCTCTTCCATCAAGAGGGATTTTTCCTCTTCCTCATCTCTTGTTTCTTCTTTCACTCTTGAATCTCCTATATCTGTTCCTGTTTCTTCCTCTTCTTCATTTATCTCCTCTTCTTCATCTTCTTCTTTATTGTCTGGTTTCCCTCTTTTCTCTTTGTTCCCCTTCATCTTTTCCTTTTGGTCCAGTCTCTTTTGATATTCTTCTCACTTCTTTTCTTGCTTTTCTTTCTCTTCTGTATCTTATTTTCCAAATTCTGGGCTCCGCATTCTGGTACTTTCAATCTCTCTCCTGTATCTCTCCCAAAATTCACTTGCTTTCTCTATAGAATTTAATTTGTGTCTTTTTTGTTTCCATGTGACTGTTATTCCTCTTTATTCTCCCATGTGTATGAAATTGAGAAGTATTTTAGTTGATCCATGAGGAATTTATAATCTTTTCTTTAAGATTTTTGTTGGTGTATCTTTGTATATTTGGATTTCGTTTCCTTAGATCATTAAAAGTTTGGGGGTTTTGTTTTTTAAATTGAAAACAAACTCTGGTTTGTTTTCTTACCCAGTAAATTTCAATATCCCTCAGAAGTTTTTTCAGTTTTGCTGTTTTTTAATTTAATCTATACATCATGTCAATTTCCCAGTTAAGTTTCTGCAAGGGTGCATCAAAATATTTTGCCAAATAGGGGGGTTAAAAATTCATATAAATTTTCATTCTGTTGTTCGGTCACAGCTTTTAATTTCAAACAAGATTTTCTTTGTTTAAGTTCCAATCTCAATGCCGATTCCTGTTCTTCTTGTTGTACATTTGTCACTTCCTCCAGTTTCATCTCTAGTTTTTTGGAAATGTTCTCTAATTTCTCTACCTTACTAGTTATCTTCTCTACATCTTTGTTGATTTTATCCAGGTGTTGCCTTATCAGGTTTGTTTCTCTTTTCAAATCCTGTTTCACTTCCTCTCTCAGATCCCTTATTTCTTGCTAGACTTCTAAACATGAACATCTAATTTCATCCATAATCTATGAGAATTGTTCCATTGTTTTCTCTGTGTTGTCTAATGATGGTCTCCTTTGATTTGTTTCTTGCTGCACTGCCTTTCTCCTACTCACTGCCATTGTCTTGTTCTCTTTCTTTCCTTGATTTTTCAAGAAAGGGGGAGAAAATCCAGGGATCTTTTCCTAATTGTTGTTTTCCCTTTACTTACTTAATTTTCCCTTTCTTACCTCCTTTTCTCTAATTGGTTCTCTTTCTATAGTTAACTCCCAAATTTATCCTCTATTTCTCTATTTCTCTATTTTTGCTTTTTATTTACTGTTAATGTTGCTATTGTTTAATTTATTAATTTACTATTTTTATTTTTTTATTTTACTAATTTGTTGTTTTTATTTCATTAATTCCCATACTCAATTATTTATTTGTTTAATTGTTTACTCCTATTTTTATATGAATTTTTGTATGAATTTCTCATCTCCTTCTTCCCTTTTCAATTATTTTATCCAATTGAGTAAATTAAATTGCCCAATTAAATTAATTATTTTATTAAATTATTCTCTCTCTTTTTCTTGTTATTTTTATTTTTCCTCTTTTCTTCTCTATGTAAATATAGCTACATTTAATTTGCTGTGTTTCTCTCTTTTGCCAATAGGTGTCTCTCTTGTTTCACAACTCAATTACCACTTGCTTTGAAATTTCTGTTATCTCTACTTTTGTTTTGTCTACTATGTGTTGATTCACTCCTTACACTTTTTTCCTCTTTCTTTTAAGTTTAAGTGAGACACCCTTTCCAAGGTCTTCTGTTTTCTATTTTGTTTTGAATTTTCTTTTTTCTGTGTTCTGAAGAACTGATAAGTCTCTTCATGAGCACCCATATATAAAATTGGTAAAATTCTTGATATTATATTCTAAGGAAAGAAAATCAAATGATTACTTATTGAAGAAGTAATAAAGTAGGAGAGAGAAAAGTTTTTAAAAAAAAAAGCTTGCAAGCCCTAAAATCCACCTTCTATATGTAAACATACCCTCTATATTTACTTGTAGAGTAGTAATTTCTATTATGCTCTAAATAATCGGTTCAGATAGCTAAGCCAATGACTTGTATTTGTGATTTTAAACCTTACAGTTTGTACCTAATATATTCCAGCTTCTGACTTATTACTCCTTTCTAAATGTTTAATTTAACAAAGAAAAGCAGTTCCATATCAATATCAGATCAGCACATTTATCAATGTCTTACCATTTTAAAACAATTCAATGACAACTAGCAATAAGCTATATACACTTTTATGTTTCCAACCTTTGTTAATATCTTATTTTCCCTCCTTTTCTTCTTGCTGTTGCTTTTTCTTTTTCCTATTTTTCTAAAGATTTTGTAAGAGGTAATAGTCCAGAAATATCAAAAAGTTCTATTTTTTATCTTGCTTTATTGTAATATTTTTTGTATTAGTTTCCCCTCCACTTCAGGGACAATTCTTGTCAGGCAATTATTGTTTTCCACCTGACCTAGACACCACGACAGGCGATCAACTCTCAGAGTGACCTCAGAGAGATGTTCTATGATCCTTCATGCCACCAGAAGTCCAAAAAACACCTGATGATTTTTTTTAATTCCTTGATTCACTCCATTAGCAAAAAAGAACCTTATGATTTTATTTAGCAAGGCCTTTATGCATTGGACAAGTGTCAGTTCTTATTGATGTTTTATTCTTTATTGTAATACAGGTATGTTGTGAAAAATTGCCATATTTTTTTTTTGAAAGATTAACAAAGTTTTTTCTCTTCATTTTAATATACTTTCTTGAGATCCTAGAGAAGACCACTAAACATAGGGCCCATGAACATTTAGAAGGGAATGCCATAATCACTAAAAGTCAACATGGGTTTCTCAAAAACAAGTCATGCCAGACTAACCTGATCTCTCTCTCGATCTCTCGATCTCTCTCTCTTTTTTTTTTTTAATAAAATTACCAGCTTGGTAGATGAAGCAAATTATGTGGATATAGCATATCTTGATTTCAGTAAGCCCTTTGACAAGGTCCCCCATGATATTCATTCAAACAAGCTAGTAAAATATCGGCTAGACAATGCAACTGTTAGGTAGATTTGTAATTGGTTGATTGGATGAACCCAAAGTGTGTTCAGCAATGGCTCCACTTTCTCCTGGACAGAAGTTACCATTGGGGTGCCACAGGGTTCTGTCCTGGGCCCAGTGCTATTCAACATCTTTATCAATGACTTGGACAAAAGAATAGAGGGCTGGAGCTAGTTTGTTTTCTGCTGTTCCAGAGAATAGGAACCAGAACAATGGATTCAAACTACAGGAAAAGAGATTCCAACTCAACATTAGGAAGAATGGCCTGACAGTAAGAGCTATTTGACAGTAGAACACACTCCCCCTCAGAGAGTGGTGGAATGTCCTTCTTTGGAGGTCTTTAAACAGAGGCTGGATGGCCATCTGTTGGAGATGCTTTGATTGTGGCAGTGGGTTAGACTGGATGGTCCTTGTGGTTTCTTCCAGCTCTATGATTCTTTGATTCTATGAGATAATTTTCATTACAAATATTAATCTCTTGCTGTTATTGATCTTCATTTTGCTGTGGTGTTGTGTGCCTTCAAGTTATTTTTTGCTTATGGTAACCCTAAGGCAAATCCATCATCAGGCTTTCTTGTTGAAATTTGTTCAGATTGCATTTACCTTTGCCTTGTTCTGAGGCTGAGAGAATGTGACTTGTTCAAGGTCACCCAGTGGTTTTCTATGGCTGAGCAAGAATTCAAACCCTAGTTTCCAAAGTCTTAGTCCAATACTAAATCATGCTGCCTCAGAAAAGGGAGAATCTTCATTGTACCATATCATAAATAGATAGGGTAGAAATGCTCCCTAAGTCACTTTACTCATGCTATGCAACTTATTAAAAGTTCCAGTTTATTTACAAACATTCATTTCAGCTGTGTACATTAACATGCACACATAATGTATACTCAATGAACCAAGAAAGTGAATAATAATATAGCACACACTTGTCAGAGATGAGTTTAAATCTGAAAAATTCTAAACATAGACCAGAGACTAATTTTTACTACATTTAGAACTATAATGAAATATATACTTGATTATAGGTGCATGGAATCAAGCTGCATGAAATACAAGTGCCTTTTAAAATTTTCAATGACTGTACAGACCGTCAGTAGAACAACCTTTTCCCCTTCATCCTCTTAGCTCACCTAGTTGCCCAGCCATCTGCAAATATGAAAAGCATCACCTGGTAGGATACATGCACAGCCAGTTGCCATGTTTGACTATAATTTCTATGCAAACATTAAAGTTACCACTAGATGGTGTTTCTGCATTATTATAAAGAGAGATCTGAGGCCAATCACTCAGTTTTGTGTGCTGAGTAAATATATAACTGTGTGTATTTGTTCCTTTGGGCCCAAACATCATCCAAAAATATACAGTGGAGTAGTAGAAAAAGGGTTTTTATGAGTCGGGATGACTTATTATTAGCAGGGATAGTATTATCACACACTGTCTCTGTTATCTCCAACTTCTCAAAGTAGCTGCACAGTGGATGTAGTGGGTAGATTTCACTGCAGCAACATATTGTTTTAAAACATCCCTGCTATCTTGTGAAGGATAAACATGCTCCCTGTGGAAATACAAAATTGCTACAAATGGTTTATTTTTATGGATAGAAATCACCGTATTTTTCATCTATTTTTGGTCTTGGAACTGTTATTATTAATGCCTGCACATCAGAACTTGCCATTGCACCACCAATAGGTACTTCTTTTCCAGGGATATCACATTTTCTCATAGTTAAAACTACAACATTTTGGTGGTGGAAGAATGAGGTTCTTTCCTAGGACAGTATGATTTGGGAACATAGAATGTGAATAAATCTCTTCTCAGGCCCAGATGTACACCTAACATATTTTCTGGTTTTGTCCTATGATTTAAGTGACTGCCTCATGACATTACAGCTGCTAATTACAGTTACCAGCCCTGGTGGTGCAGTGGTTAAATGACTGTACTGCAGCCACTCATTCATAGACCACAAGGTTGCAAGTTCAATACTAGCCAGGGCTGAGGCTCGACTCAGGCCTGCATCCTTCCGAGGTCGCTAAAATGAGTACCCAGCTTGTTGGGGGGCAATCAGCTCACAGTTGTAAACTTAGACATCCCATAGCGTGATATGAAGCGGTATATAAATGAACTGCTAAAATTGTCTTCTTCAAGACCTGCTAAGACTACCATTCTTTAGCATGGTGATTCTGAAGTATGTCCTTCCGTGGTGGTGGTGTTGTGTGCCTTCAAGTCATTTCCGACTTATGGTGACCGTAAGGTGACCTTATCATGGGGTTTCTAGAGCTGAGATTGTGTGACTCACCCAAGGTCATCCAGTGGGTTTCCATGGGGAACTGAACCCTGATCTCCAAGGTCATAGCCAAACCACTACACCACACTGGGTCTCCATGTTAAATGATATTTATTCCCACAAAGTATACACAGCATTCTAGCCTCAGAAAGTAGAGAAGTGTTAGCATATGTGATTTTTCATAAAAGTTTGGACACCTGTGGAGTTCCCTCTATGACCCCAGACTGACCTCTGAGGGATGTCAGCCATAACCCCCTAAATGGCAGGTCATGTAGGCACTGAGAGATCTGCCCAGGACAGCTGGAAAATTCCCTACCAGACAAGTTTGGGAGTTGCCAAAGGAAAAAATCATTCTATTTGTCTTGAGTCTCACACTTAATGGGGCAGTGATTAGATTTGATTGCACCCTTTTCTCTAGCCTCCCTTCCTTGATAGTATTGAAACCAAATGCATTGCTTAGACTATTCTCACACCTAGGTTTAACAAAGCTAAGACTATCAACACCTTTGTCCCTGCTTCAGCCAAGCCATTAGTTAATAGCCAGAAGGTAGAAATTTCCTATTTAAACCCTGAGATTTGTAGGCTCCACGTGCTATCTTGAGAGTGCATGCTGACTCCATGTCAGTCTGTGATCTGATCATAGCTCCCTTGGCCATTCTTACCCCCATTTCGGCAGCTATGCATCATCATCATCAACAACAACAACATCCACAGTGAATGCCGGGGAAGCCTTCAGAAGTGAGTAACTCCCTCAGTCTGGCCCATCTCAAGCTATTCCCACTTTCACTCCTTTATTCCTAAGAGTGCTCTGTGTGTGTATGCTATATTTGTGTGTGAGCAGTTTCCCCCTTTTTTTAATAAATATTTAGACTTAATTGGAGAAGCCTGCCTCAGCATCATCCATTGTGGGATTCCTTAGTCCTCTGCTATACATAATGGTACCCGGTCCCATGGGGCTTTGTTAGGACCCCACTCTTGCATATTTGGGCGAATTATAAATTCCCCTAATTAGATCCTTCCTAACATTTTGGTGGAGACCACTTGGGCAGTGTAAAGTACCCTGAAATTTGGATGCGCCAAACTGATCACTTGGGCCATTTAAATCTTGGTACGTAGGAGGAATACGTTTTTTGGACAAAGGAGATGCTGGTGTAATAGCTAGGAGAGCATGTGATTGTGTTCTTGTGTGACTGAAAAGGGCTATCTTGGGTTGGCTATCCCCTTTTGTGCTTTGAATATCTCTGTCACAGGTTGGGAGAGAAGAGACAAGCTCCCCCATTCAAGTTTCTCCTTCCATAATCCAAAACTTAGACTGTCCCCCAAACCCACCTTGAATGAGCTTAGGTAGGTGAAGTGAGGAGACATCCCCATCTGAGGCTGTAATCCCTGGAGCAAGGTTGGTCATTTTTAGTTAGCGAGGGCAAGGTAGCCTAGTGCAGCTAATGAGTTTTAAAACTCACAGCAAGGGTCTAGCTGGGGCCCTAAGGAATAGTGATTGCTAGGAACCTACTGCAGGAGGTCAACCAAGTAGGATGGCTTCACTTGAACTTCCCAGTGAATGGTTAGGAGGAGGAACTAACCAATCCATGGCTGGGGTCTAGCGCAGGTTGTCCATGGCACTAGTTGTAGTAGTAAGCCCACAAGTTCAGTGACAGTGAGCGGTCAGATACCGGCTCGACCCACAAGTTCACCAACAGGATTGGGTGGTCGTATAGGTCCAGAATCCAGTTAGTAAGGATGGGAGTGTCCTAGTGGGGCTAGCAAGTTCAAGCTGGTAAGGGTGGGAGTGTCCTAGTGTGGCCAGCAAGAGAGTAGAATCCAGCTGGTAAGGATGGGAGTGTCCTAGTGGGGCCAGCACAGTTAGGGGAATCCAGCTAGTAAGGACGGGAGTGTCTTAGTGGGGCTAGCACAGTTAGGGACATCCAGCTGGTAAGGACAGGAGCCAGCACAGTTGAGATTTGTTAGAAGGAGAAAGAGTAAGGCGAGGAGATGGAAATCACCAACTTATTTAAAGAAGAGCAGGTCCAGGACAGGCTTCAGAAGTAGATCACCAAAAAGGGCCCCAATCCATAGGTATCTGGAGGGTTCCTCATGGATGATCCATTTCTGACCTTACTGGAGGCCTATAACCTCAGAACAGAAAAAAGGGACTAAAGAGTGTCCCCAAAGCAGAAAAAGACAGGCTATTGTCATAGTGAATCTGGACCCTAGCCTATGATGCAGTAGAGGAAAATAAAATATATCAATTGGAAGTGGAAGTCTCGAAATGGTAAATTGGCAATCTGGTTACCCAAATTCAAGACAAGGTGACCGAAAATACTCTCCTCACAAGGACAGGTAATGAGGCTAGCCAAAAAGCCGATAGGGCCAAGAAAGAGAACGCCGCCCTGAAATTGAAGGTAGCAGAATTAGAACACAAATTGGGACAGGCAAAACAAGCTGAAGACTTTGGCACAAAAAACGGAAGTAGCACACCAAGCTGACCACACCATATACGAGGCCAAAATCAGGGAATTAGGGAGTAGAATAAATATGAAGAGTGCAGAATAAATTTGAAGAGTGCTTTAGTGGCCACAGTACAACAAAGCATTTTAGAGTTGGCCATGCAAGCGAATATCCTTCAGGAGAATCCCTCGCCGGTAGAGGCATGGACTCCTCCTCTCTAAAATCCCCAATGGAGCCCCCCAAAAGGGAATAAACCCATTAAAACCTGGAGTAAAGTGGAAAGGAAAGCCATCTCTGAGGATGGTACAGTTACAAAGACAGTGGTAGAAATGGTCTCTTGGTCCCTAATGGAAATCAAGATCATAGCAGACCAACTAGGACAGCTGAATCCCCAAACCGGAGTCCAATGGATGTCCACCATCATCTTCTCCTGTCCAAAGGCTAAAGGGTAGGACCTCACACAGATAGCTAGGTTGAGCATAGATCTCATCTACCTAGGCCCCTTCGAGGCAGCAGTTTCCAACTATGATTTGTCAAATCTAGAATTAAAGGAATGGATATGCGTGATGGTGCAGATACTCTGGCCCAGCACCACCATAAGAGCCAAATACCACACTGAGGTACAGCAACCAAATGAGGCCCCAGATACTTATATAGCCAGGAAGAAAATGCTAGCCATTCTAGCTGGAGAAGTTGGCCTTAACAGTGAAGGAGTGCTGCTTCTAAATAGCTCAGATTTTATAAGAGAGGTGTACTAGGGTTTGAATGAAGCTACAAAAACTTACATAGGACCTGCTTCCCAAAGGTTAAGTACAATAGACTGGCAAGGATTCTTAATGCACATCCAAGAAGCCTCCCAGGTATTTTGGACCCGAGAAGCACAGAAAGACATGGCTAGGAGTTTGGTAGTGGCAGCATCAGGAAAGAGTTCCCGTAGTGTAGGCAAGGAGGCAGACAGGGACAGCCAGCCAGTTCACACAGTTACATACCGGAATGCCAGCCCCCACTCTCAACCCCTATCCAATGAGCCTGGAAGATTCAGTAATAACAACCCTTCAGGAGAAGTGCCAGGAGCTACCCCCACAGCCCGCCAGTCACAAAGGACTCCAACAAAGACCCATTGCAAGAGATTAGAAGCACAATCTGGAGGCAGCTGAAGGAATTGGGGTTGCTCACCCATAAGATACATGGCAGACCTACTCATGAGTTTACAGACCTACTACTCCGGACCTTGAGTGGTCGGGACCCCAGCAGACTTAGCCCAAATGCTAATATCCCCAACCCCAGAATCACAGTCAAAGCACAGGTCGGTCAGGCTAGGAATGCCCATGATCTCACAGCTCACGGAGAGCAAGGGAAGACCCTCGGATCCCTTGGGCTGAAGACCCTCCTGCCCAAACTACGCCACAACCTTCCCCCAGGACTGGACCTATTAAGAACCCGGTCTCTGCAGTTGTCCCTCAACTAGAAACTCCCGCACCCCCTTAACTCCACCAGCAGATTGTTGCAACCCTCAAACCCGATTTATGGGGATGCCCAATGGTAAATGTAAATAATAATAATAATAATAATAATAATAATAATAATAATAATTTGTATCCCGCCCCTCTGCAGAGCAATCGGGGTGGCTTACAACATTAAAATTTCCAAACAGATATGTTAATAAAATGTGAATGGAACCTAAAAATCCTGAAACCCACCCGACCCTTAAAAAGTAAGGGTTCTTCTTCTTAGTCTAGGCCTGATGGAGAGGGGCCTGCATCTCTCCCCCAGATGATGTCGGATGGAGTGGAGGGAGGGCTCTTCTTTTTAGACTAGGTCCAATGGAGATGGTCCTGCATCTCTCCCTCAGATGATGTCAGATGGAGCGGAGGGAGGGCTCTTCTTCTTAGACTAGGTCCGATGGAGATGGGCCTGCATCTCTCCCTCAGATGATGTCGGATGGAGTGGAGTGAGGGCTCTTCTTCTTAGACTAGGCCCAATGGAGACCCCATAACAAATCCAAACCAGTCAAGTTACTTGTAGACTCTGGTGCCACAGTTAATACCCTGAGCCCCAAACTAGCCACAGTAGGGACCAAAACACAGGACAGTATGGAATTAGTCAGATTTGGCACCATCTGGAAGGACATCCTCATTCACTTAGGCCCCATTATAGACAGCATTAAGGCATGTGAGAATCAGGGAGAGGACAATGGAATTCTGGGAGTAGGATTTTTAAGGAAGAACTGATTGACCTTTGATTTGGCCAACAGTCTCCTGTGGCAATTGGAAGAAGATCCTCTAGTACTGCCAGCCACCCACAAATGCACTGCCTTAAAAGCCCTGGCACCCCTCTACCCTATTCTGAATGACCTCTGGACCACAGATTTTCCTGACATATGGATTAGAGACAAGAAGGAGTGTGGGAAGGTTAAGGGATCTTGCATGCTCATAGATGGGAAAGATCCCCTCCACAAAAACAGTACTGCTACCCCCATGAGGCAGAAGAAGGAATAGCAAAAACCATAGGTCTGTTGAAGTATGACATCATTCTCCCTATGCAATCAATTTGTAATTCCCCACTCTGGCCTGTAATAAAAGCTAATGGCATAACATGGAGGATGACTGTGGACTTTAGAGCCCTCAATACGGTCACCCCCCCCCCGTAGCACCTGTAGTAGCCAAATACAATGAGATCCTAGCAGCCATTGCAGCTGGAGCTAAATTTTACAGCGTAATAGATTTAGCCAATGTATTCCATTCCATCCCACTCCACGAGAGTTGCTCCTACAAATTCTCATTCGAATTCCATGGAAGTCAAATATGCTTCAAGAGAACTCCCCAAGGTTTCCACTCCAGCCCCAGTATTTGCCATGCCCATGTGGTCAAAATGTGGACCAAGCTGCAACCAACGTTGAGCTCCCATGTTTTGTCTTATGCAACCAACGTCGAGCTCCCATGTTTTGTCTTTTGTCTTTAATGTATTGTATTTTAATATTTGCTCTTAATCTGTTTGTTGATTTATTTTTTAATATTGTATATTTTATGTAATTGTTGTAATTGTTTGTTATTTGTTTTTTGGGGGTGGGGGGGTAGGAGGGATGGGATTTGTATTGTATTTATCTGTTTGATGTTTCGAATTGTGTACGCCGCCCCGATTGCTTGGCAGAGGGGCGGGATATAAATAAAAATTATTATTATTATTATTATTATTATTATTATTATTATTATTGATCCACTCAGATTTCTAAGAAAAGACTGCAGACATCACCAGAGAAGTGTTAGGACTCATTCAAGACACTGGATTCAAAGCTAATATGGAGAAGGCTCAGTTAGTTCAGACTCAGGTCGAGTATTTAGGATTAAACCTTCAGACTGATTGCAGGACCCCAGATCTGCAGAGAGTAGGGACAATAGGAAAGCTCCCTGCCCCCACTGATGTAGCATCCCTGAGAGCACTCCTAGGAATCTTTAACTTCTCTAGAGAATTCATTGAGGCTTTTGCCAGCAAAGCCAAGCCCCTGTATTCCTTACTTAAGAAAGGAGCAGTGTGGATATGGGCCCCGAGCAGCAGAAAGCATTTGCCACCCTGAAAACAGATCTAGCCAAAGCCCCCACCTTAGTTTACTTCGATGTAACCCAACCATTCTACATTCAATTGGCTGTAGCAGATAGTCACATAGGAGTAGTCCTCACACAGTTCAGGAACAATGTGCATAGAGTAGTAGCCTATGCATCTAAGAACCTCTCTCCCACAGAAGTAAAGTTCAACCCATGCAAGAAAAATTGCTTAGCCTTGATATGGGCCCTAACCTGCTAGGAGTTCATTATAGGTGGAGCCAGGGTCATTTATTCAAACCCCACACACCCCACTCAAGTATGTACTGTCTGGAAAAATCCAAGATGGACAAGTTCATAGTTCTCGAATAGTTCCCAGATGGATGTTAGAACTAGTGAAGCGAGGCATAGATTATAGCAGGCAGGCTACTGAACCGGTTGCCCCCTATGGGCTAGTAGTTTGCAGAGCTGCCCATGATGCCCTGTCCCCATTACCACACAAAGCAATTGGCCAGTAAAGGCAGGAAAGACACCAGCAGAAGCCATGCAGGCAGGATTCATGTGCTGGTTCTGCGACGGCTCCTCCGCATGCCCCAATGGAACCTGCCTAACAGGATTTGGAGCAATTCAGGTGAATGACCAGTACACATTACAGGGAACAGGTTGGCCTCATTCCAGACAGGCAGCAGAAGTAGAAGCCCTCTGCGCTGTCTTAGAATTTGAAGACCCACACGCCCCATTAGCCATATACATGGACTCACAATGGATGGTGAATGCTGCCATAGATTGGCTCCCCATTTGGATGTCCAGAGATTGAAAGACCAACAATAATAAGCCAGTCACCCATGCAGATAGATGGCAGGACACTGCCAGTTAATCATGAGACAGACAGCCCCCACCTGGGTGTGTTACATTAAAGGCCACCAGAAAGGCATTGGAGAGGAAGCCTGATGGAATAACAAAGCAGACACTGCAGACTGCCAGAAATAGTGCACATTAAATTGAGGCACTGCCCTGGCTCAGTGCTAGGGAATCATGGGAACTGTAATTTATTGTGGCACCAGAGCTCTCTGACAGAGAAGGCTCAATGTCCCAGAAAAAAATACAATTCCCATGACTCCCTAGCACTGAGCCAGGGCAGTGCCTCAATTTAATGTGCACTATTTCTGGCAGTCTGCAAAGGCCCACTAGCTAGGGAAGCAGCAACAGCACTGATGGCACCTATCAAGATAAAACCCAAGGAGTACACCTTGCCAGAAACTTTAGATTTGGCCCAGCTTCAGAAAGGAGATAGTGAGATAAGGGCATTGGCAGCCGCAGGGAAAGACCCCATGGGAAAATACGGCATAGTGCAAAAGGAAAATGTATGGTGGGCGATAGATGGGGAAGGAACCCATCATTGGATTGTCCCCACAGAAGTCCGTGGAGACCTTATCCAATTTGTACACAACATAGAACACAGATGAAATCAGGTCCCACTAGAAAAAGTTAAGGAAACAGAATGAAGGAAGACATAGAGCAGTGGGTAGAAAACTTCCTTGCCTGCTCTATGGTTAATGCGGATTCCAGCGTCCTTAAGGCGCCCATCCACCGCCAGCATATAGAAGGCCCCTGGTCCTGATTGCAAATGGACTACATAGGTCCCTTGCCAACCAATCTTCAACATCATAAATACTATCTGACCATCATAAATCCCTTTAGTAAATGGGTTGAAGCTTTTCCCACCCGGGACAATACAGCTGCCACCACAGCTAGGATATTGTTTGAGCACATTTTCAGCCATTGGGGACTGCCTCAATCATTCACAATTGACCATGATTCAGGCAGCCATTTCACTCGTGAAGTCATAAAAACTCTGTGTACAGCCCTAGGCATTAAGCAGTGATTTCACATTGCAGCCCATCCCCAGAGCTCAAGGCATATAGAAAGAACCAATAGAACCCTGAAGGAAGCCATGAGAAAGGTAGCTAAGGGCCTCGGCAGACGGCTTAAAAAGCCGTCCTTGGGCCAAGGAAGGGGAGGGGCAGCCGCACGCTCGGCGCCCCTTCCTCCTCCCGAGGTCGTCCTCGGAGCCGCCGGCCCTTTACGGCCCTTGCAGCGTAAAAGTCAGTGAAAGTGCGCCGCAAGCTTTTGTGGCACACTTTTGCTGACTTGTGAAAGAAGTGCTATTTTAGCACTCCTTTCCAGGGGTGACGATGGTGCGCCGCGGGATCGAGGCATGGGGATGCCTCGGTCCCGCGGTGCACCTTCCCAGGGCGGCCCCGTGTCACCCGTCTGCTTCCCCCCTAAGGCTTCTGGTAAGGACTGGGATGCAAAACTTCCCATAATCCTCATGGCCTTCAGAGGAACAGTAGCTTCACACAGCTTCATGCCACAAGAAGTAATGACTGGACGCAAGATGGTTATGCCAGAAGCATTTTGGCTGAACACCACCCTCCCCTCAGATTTAGAACCCATAGTTTTAAACCACAAGTGGATGAAAACTCTCTTACAGAGCATCCAGCAGACACACAGATTGGTAGCAGAAAAATTAGGCCAGAATATGCAAACCATGAACAGAAGGTTAGGATGGGTATGTAACCCTCAGCAATGGGACCCAGGATAGCAGGTTATGTACAGTAACTTCTTTAAACAGAAGCATAATTTAACAGCCAAGTGGCTAGGACCGGTAGAAATCACAGAAAGAGTATCCTTCTCAGTCTACCAGGTCCACATCCCCAGCCATCACGGAACTATGATAAAGTAGTTGAAGCCATCACAGTTGAAGGAATGGAAGGGAGGCCCAACTCTGGTAAAGCCGATCCACTTGGAGCCTGCGCCAGTACCCATCATAGACTTAACTGAGACGTTTAGAAGTCTCTTTCCTGTATAAGTCAGCCCTGGTGAGCTGCCTCTTTATTTCCCAACAGCAGGGGTAGGCAACCTTTCCCCTTTAAGGGCCGAAGGACTTCAGCTCCCAGAAGTCTCAGCCATGTTGGCCAATAGTCACATGTTGGCCAATAGCTCCTGGGATTCTGGGAGCTGAAGTCCCTCAGCCCTTAAAGGGGAAAGGCTGCCTACCCCTGCTATAGACACAGAGGCTATAGCCAGCAATTAGGACTGGTTGGATCTCACACTAAAGAACAAGGTGTATCTATTGCCTCAGGTCTAACTGGCCCAAGGTGTAGACATAATTGGTCATATCCTGCCTCAATGGGTAGGCATAGAAAAAGAAATCATCATAGACATTGGAAATTCACTTAAATCCAGCATTTACAATTTATCCATTGCAATCCAATGCACCCAGATCCAAAGTAGCCTCATGGCATTCGCATCCCAACTAATACAGGCATCCCTGATGAAATTTATCCACCCAAAGGTTGTGGGTCTGCTTAAAAGCCTATACCCAGACCCTTTCCAACACCCCACAGATTTGATTAAGATAACAGGAGCACAATGGAAAGATATGGTGCTCAAGATAGGCATTTATCATGAGAAGGTATGGGTTCCCTAAGTCATTCACCCCGCTTCCCACATAGGTCTTCCCCTAGCAGAGAGTAACACCACTATGCTACCTGAGAAGACCCTATATTGAAATAATGGCACCCACTTGTATCGTTTGTCTGGGTATGTAAAAACACAGCAATGGATGCACTGTTACAGTGGCTTAATAGGAACCCCATGTTATAGTCCCGGTCCAAACCTCCATCCTGGTGCAGCTAAATCATGACTGTTTTTGCCTCCAAACCTCATGTGACCGTGTCCTCCTTATGTCATTTCAATGCATCTTAGACATTGATATGTCATTGGGAAACCCCTGTTTCTGCCAAATGTATGTAAGGGACTGTTTTGGCAAGGAACTTTATTTTCATGAGACTGTTAGGGAATAGACAAGTGAAGCCCCATACCAGGTAAACCACCAACTGTTACAAGGATTTCATTTAGAACAGAGATAGGCAACCTTTCCCCTTTAAGGGCTGAGGGACTTCAGCTCCCAGAAGCCTCAGCCATGTTGGCCAATAGTCCCATGATGGCCAATAGCTCCTGGGATTCTGGGAGCTGAAGTCCCTCTGCCCTTAAAGGGGAAAGGTTGCCTACCCCTGATTTAGAAGATGAACTATAGATCTCAAAACTTGAGTTAGGCTGCCAAACAAATCAAGCAGACTGAGGCCAGAATTAAGATTTCTGTAGACCTCAAGAACCAGCAAATCATTGAAGTCACGCATGAAATCAAAGACGCAGTGAAAAATACTTGGTTTGGAAAGTTTAGCCACAGGATAGGCAATTTTAAATTTGGTCACCAACCCCATTGCAATAATCCTGGTAATACAGGTCATCACTGTTGTAGGCGCTGCGAGTCTTGCATGGTGGGTAAAAAAGTAAGTGGCTGAGTTCCGTGTCATTAGACGCAGATTGGACCTCCCACAACAGCTGACCATTAGGCATTACACCCCTTTTCACCAGCCAAGCTCTTTTTTGTGTCGCCCCTGTTCCTCCGGGGATGAGGAGATGAAAGAGAGCCTCCTCGGTTAAAACGCAGCCATGTCTCAAAATCCATAGTCTCCGTTTTCACTCTCCCACCCTTCCAGAGGGACTCTCCCTGGAGAGCCCAAGAAAGAGAACGATAGTTTTGTTGGGCTATCTTTTTCAACTCAATAGGAGATGGGAGACTAGCCCCCACCTTTTTGTTTCAGTCAGTAGCAGGTCTCCCTCATGGAAGCCCCGCCCAGGGCAATTCAATCCCAGAAAACATTGCCACCCTAGACCTATCCACCACCTTCCAGGTTATCATGACCAAACTGCTCAGAGCTCAGGACTTAAATCTCTGCTCCAAACTGCAACCAACCATACCTTTCACATGGTCACAAATGCAATGGTTCAGATGATTCAGGCCAGTTTTATTCCAAACAGAAATCTAATCTGCATATTTTCCCGGGGGCCCTGTCCCCACTCCAAGGTGGCGACCCAAGCTTCATCCAGACCAGGTGCCCACAGTTCAGATAGCCTATGACAGGGGTAGGCAATTTTCCCCCTTTAAGGGCCAAGGGACTTCAGCTCCCAGAAGCCTCAGCCATGTTGGCAAATAGTCCCATGTTGGCCAATAGCTCCTGGGATTCTGGGAGCTGAGGTCCCTCGGCCCTTAAAGGGGAAAGGTTGCCTACCCCTGGCCTATGAGGTTCAACGCCTGGCCCATTTTGACCTATCCTTGCACCCCCATGTAATAGATTACTCTGGTACAAGCCCCAAGTTTGCAGATAGTTTTGTGTAAACCATCAGGCTTTGAGACAGTGTGTATCACTCAGCCCTTGGAATAGCTGCTGTTGTAGTTTTAATAGAATGGGCCTTAAGCCCTCGCTAGACTCTTTGTTGCATGCTTATTATTGTGGTACTTCTACCTTTGGCGCTATATGCCCCCTTTTGGTGATGGATTTCTTTGTGTTAATGGTGATTTGGAACTCTCTCTCTCTCTCTCCTTCCTTCTCTTTCTCTGTTTCTCTGCCACTGACTCCAGTGCTATCCTGTGGCAGATCCTTTAGCCAAGTCTCTCCAGAGACAAAGGGGGGGATGAAAGTCACCCTCACCCCCATTGCATGGTCTATATATATCAGCACTGTCCCTCTGAATCTTACAAGAGGAAGATAAGCCTCCAATGCGACACCTGAGCCCCTGAGATGTCCGCCCTCTCCAGATGTCCCCCAATGTCCCCTTCCATTGCGGACACCCACATCCACCTCCAGCCCTCCAATTCCCAGTCGAATGAACTGTCTGTCATCTAGTGATCCACCACCAGTCTTTGCCAAGCCAGCATCACTGTGTCCTCCCGCCAAGGCTGACAAGCTGCCTCCTCATGACCTTCATGGCCACATCATAGTGTTTTCCTGACACTGCAATCACCTGCATTTCTATGCTAACTGCCCGCATTCCTGGACACCGCTCACTACCACCTACGGACATTGTTGCCAAGTATAATCAACACTGCCCCTCGGACTCTCAACTCCTCTTGCCTCTACTGGACACTCTTTGAACTCTAGCCCTTGCTCATTAACAGTGTTTATTGCTGAGTGTTTTTCACGTGGACTCTCATTGATCATTGATCATACAATTGCTGTTACTGATTGTCTCCTTGACTGACACTGCTCATTGATATTACTTACTGTATTCATTGACATTGCTTTTTGCTTTCTTCTATTGCTGTTATTGATTATGTTATTGCTTTAGAATGAATGAGTTCCAGATGCATGATGTGATTTTAGGAACTCTTCCCTATGAGAGGGAGATACTCTCTTCCACACAGCGACATCTCCCTCCAAATTCTCACACCAAAATTTTATGACAAAGGTGAATTTGAAAGACATTGATCCCACGCACCCATGCTTTGGTCTCAATGCCTTCGGGGGGGATCTGTTAGCATATGTGATTTTTCATGAAAGTTTGGACACACGTGGAGTTCCCTCTATGACCCCAGACTCACCTCTGAGGGATGTCAGCCATAATCCCCTAGATGGCAGGTCATGTAGGCACTGAGAGATCTGCCCAGGACAGCTGGAAAATTCCCTACCAGACAAGTTTGAGAATTGCCAAAGGGAAAAACCATTCTATTTGTCTTGAGTCTCATGCTTAATGGGGCAGTGATCAGATTTGACTGCACCCTTTTCTCTAGCCTCCCCCCCTTGATAGTCTCGAAACCAAATGTATTGTTTAGACCAGGGGTAGGCAACCTAAGGCCCAGGGGCCGGATGCGGCCCCCTGAAGCCTTTGGGCCAGCCCCAGTCCAGTGCTGCCGCCGGCACCGCCGCTGCCTGCCATTATGATATTGATTATTGTTGTTATTACTTGTTCTTGGGGTTTTATTGGCATGGCTTTTCTGGGGCTGAGAGAGTGTGCATGCATATTTTTTATTTTTTTTTATTTTTATTTTTATTTATTTATTCATTTATTTATTTTTGGTGCTTCGGCCCGCAATTGTCTGAGGGACAGCAACCCGGCCCCCGGCTCAAAAAGGTTGCCTACCACTGGTTTAGACCAGGGATAGGCAACCTTTCCCCTTTAAGGGCCGAGGGACTTCAGCTCCCAGAAGCCTCAGCCATGTTGGCCAATAGTCCCATGTTGGCCAATAGCTCCTGGGATTCTGGGAGCTGAAGTCCCTCAGCCCTTAAAAGGGAAAGGTTGCCTACCCCGGTTTAGACTATTCTCACACCTAGGTTTAACAAAGCTAAGACTATCAACACCTTTGTCCCTGCTTCAGCCAAGCCATTAGTCAATAGCCAGAAGGTAGAAATTTCCTATTTAAACCCTGAGATTTGTAGGCTCCACATGCTATCTTGAGAGTGCATGTTGACTCCACGTCAGTCTGTGCTCTGATCATAGCTCCCTTGGCCATCCTTTCCCCTCATTTCAGCGGCCATGCATCTTCATAATCATCATCATCCACAGCGGATCCCGGAGAAGCCTTCGGAAGTGAGTAACTCCCTCAGTCTGACCCATCTCAAGCTATTCCTGCTTTCATTCCTTTATTCCTAAGAGTGCTGTGTGTGTGTATGCTATATTTGTGTGTGTGCAGTTTTCCCCTTTTCTTAATAAATATTTAGACTTTAATTGCAGAAGCCCGCCTCAGCACCATCCATTGTGGGATTCCTTAATCCTCTGGTATACATAACGGTACCCAGCTCCATGGGGCTTTGTTAGAACCCCACTCTTGCATATTTGCGCTAATTATAAATTTCCCTAATTAGATCCTTCCTAACAGAAGACTTGACAAATGTGTTAGTACTCATTTTGAAGCAGTTCAGAAAGAAACAAACAATCATTCTATATATAAATAAAGAGACAATGAGACATAGAATTGATGAGATGCTGATTCATTGAACAGACTACTATAAAACACTGTAAGTGTTTGAATTCACAATACCCCATTGGGTGCAGCTTAAATCAAAACAACCAATTGATTCTAAAAACATAACATAACAAAATCAAAATAGGCAATACCTCAAAGTAGCATTTAAAATATTGGCGTTTATTGTAAGGTGTACTATGAATCTATATATCTTGACTTAGGGCCTTTGCAGACTGCCAGAAATAGTGCACATTAAATTGAGGCACTGCCCTGGCTCAGTGCTAGGGAATCATGGGAACTGTAATTTATTGTGGCACCAGAGCTCTCTGATGGAGAAGGGTCAATGTCCCAGAAAAAAAATACAATTCCTATGACTCCCTAGCACTGAGCCAGGGCAGTGCCTCAATTTAATGTGCACTATTTCTGGCAGTCTGCAAAGGCCTTTACTGTCCTCCTCAAGGGCAAAATAATAATAATCTTATCCCAGTGGCAAATCTAGAATTATAACTTTAGGGGGGTTGCAGACTGCCAGAAATAGTGCAAATTGAGTCCACTTTTAGGGTTAGGGTTAGTGCTAGGGAATCATGGGAATTGTTGTTTTTTCTGAGACATTGAGCCTTCTCTGTCAGAGAGCTCTGGTGCCACAATAAAATACAGTTCCCATTATTCCCTAACCCTAACCCTAAAAGTGGACTCAATTTGCACTATTTCTGGCAGTCTGCAACCCCCCTAAGATTATCACAGTGAATGTTGAAATCCACAAAAGTTAGAGCAAAGGAAATATTAAGGCATATTTCTTGCTTTCTTTGTTTTATAATTGCTGTGCTGAAAATAGATCCTGTTAATATTTCAATGTTTAAATGAGCTTTTATTTTAAAATTTTATTATGCAATGTTATTTATTAGTGTTGGGAATTTTAAACTTTTTTTACTTGCCGTTTTAATAATATGATCAGTTTAATATGTATTTTAAAATATAAATTATTGCATTTTATGGGTATCTGTGTTTCAAGTTATTTTGGAAGTATATTCTATCCATGATAGAAAGGCAGGATATAAATCTAATGTATAAAAATAAATGTTTGAACACTGATTTTCCACAAGCAAAAAAGAGGAGGTACCCATTTGGCTCCACAGAAGCACAGAAATGGAGCACTACAAAGTAGCTGTGCCATTTTCAATAATAATATCATTCAGTGGGATAGCAATCTTTAATATTTTTGTGACTTGTTTAGCTGTTTTATCAATTAAAAGGTAAGAGTTTCAGGAAATGGTATATCTAACATACCAGTTATTTCAGACTACATATAATTGGGAATCCAGGAATCAATGCTTGATGAAGAACCACATTGAATCTGTTATGGAACATGTCATCACATTCAGAACAGGATTTTTTGCCATGTGTCAAGTTCTCAAACACCTCAATTCCATATTAAATATATATGATTTCACCGGGATGCATGTAAGGATATCACTGCTTCATTTGGATCTGATGAAAAAAACGAATCATTAGAACTGGTGCCATCAGCATACCTATGTCATCATAGCCCATGACTGCCACACACATATGTGGTGCCCCCCCGCGCACTCCGGTCCTCTGGGAGGAACCTGCTGCAGCCTCTGAAAACTAGGCTGTCACAGACCTCCCAGAGGGCCTTTTCTGTGACCGCTCCTAGACTTTGAAATGGCCTGCCGGACGAGAGCCATCTCATCACTGTTCTCGATAGTTTCAAAAGAGCAGTGAAGATGGATCTCTTCCAGCAGGCCTTCCCGGAATAATCTCCCAGCTCAATCCAGGTGATTTGTTGACTCGTCCCTTGTGGCCTCCACCACTTTTGTTTGGTTTTAGTGTTTGTTTTTAGTGTCTTTTGATTGTATTTTGTTCTCCAACCGCCATTTTAATCTTATACTAGTTTAATTTAGTTTTAAGGGGGGGAGAGTTAGGGACTGGGGAGTAGGAGTGTTTTTAAGTTGTTATCTGTTTTAATCTTGTTGTACGCCGCCCCAGTTGCTAAGCAGAGGGGCGGGTTAGAAATAAAACTTATTATTATTATTATTCAATGACACCCTCCTAAGACGTTTGGCCTGAGTGTCAGTATATCAGTCCTGCAGTGCCAACATAGTATAGTTCTGGCAATGGTTATTTATTTATTTATTTACAGAGCTGTTTCTGATTTCACTGCAGTACAGGTTGAATCTCCCTTTTCTGAAATGCTTGGGATCAGAACTGTTTTGGATTGTGATTTATTTTGTTTCAGATTTTGGAATATTTACATATATGTAATGAGATGTCTTGGAGGTGGGTCCAAGTCCCATGTCTAAACATGAAATTCATTTAACTTTTGTAAACACCTTATATGCATAACCTGAAGGTAATTTTATACACAATATTTTTAATAATTTTGTGCATGAAACAAAGTTTGTGTACATTGAACTATCAGAAAGCAAAGGTGTCACTGTCTCATCCACCCATGTGGTCAATTTTTGATTTTGAAATGTTTTAGATATTGGAATTCCAGACAAGGGAGACTCAACCTGTACTTTGAAATAATCCCTATATATAAATAACTATGAATACTGTTGTGCAACAACAGAAATACTGTGGGGAGAGATTAGTGATTCTTGCCAATCCTTGTTTCATTTTTTTTACCAAGATAAATGAAATGACACTGTGATAAATTGATAAGCTGTATTCAACCTGTCTGGTAGCACAAGAATAAATTTCCCACACTCTTATTTCTGGGCCCTTATTTTACTCAGCTGGTACAAGTAACTCTGTATACACTGTTCCAGAGATGAATAAAAACATGACAAGATCTAAAAGATTTATCAGATCTTGTAAATTTTTGTACATTTCAAAGCAGATTTGGTATCCTAGAAAATTCTGAGTAAGGTGCAAAGGCAAGATGATTAACTTTTTTCTACCTTTCAGTGGATTTAAATCTGTCCCTCCCATGCAGCTAGCAGTTGTACAAATGAATAAAGTACTGGTTACCTCTCTCCCCCACCACTAATAGCAGTTCAGGTAATAGCAGCCAAGCTGATTATTTGAAATAAGGAATTACCATGAGAAAAAGTTATATCCCCTTCCTCCAGCACCATACGTCTGATTAAATCTGTCCCAAATAGCTTTTTTCAAAACAACAATAATCAGGGAGGCATTCCTCTTAGAGTTGTCCCACATCACATGGTGTTTTGGCCCTCAGTTATGTTAGAGCACCGAGTGGGCATCTGTTGGAGGCTAGGGGAATGCACTGCCTCTCTCAAAGGACCTTGAAAATCTGTATCCCTGCTTGTTTCTTTATTTTTACTTTTTTGACCTAATGCTCTCTAAGGGACATGAGGGGGTCTTTCTTTCCAACAGAAGGAGGCCTGCAAGTTAGTTACAAGATGTTTGGGGGCTATTTAAGGGCCCCTCAAATTCTTTTTTAAAAAAACTCCAAGGAAATTGGATCCATGGGGGTACCACAGGTGGCCCACAGGCTCTACTATCTCCAACCTCTGTGTTACAGACTGCTAACCACAAACAAACAATATATGATTTATCCCCAGGATTTTTAGAAAAACTTTGGAATATGGAACTGCATCAAAGTACTGTGGAAATGATGAGGGGAAGAAACCTTTTTCTGTCCTCCTATTTTTCTGCTAAAAGAAAATCTTCCTCATATAGGTTTAATTTTTGCTCCAGAGGCAGAAAGAAGTGGCTATCTCTATCTTTTATCATCAGGGTGCCTCTCTTCTGCTTTAATTTACATACCCATGGCTGCCTTTTATATTACAAAATGGGGACAAGCCACATGTGACTGAGCATATATTTTGGCCCTTAATCAGGGGTAGAAATTAAACCAACCTCTAGGTGTTGCTGAATTGTAGTTCTTAACATTCCTTGTTGTTGACTGTACAGGCTAGGACTGGTGGGAGATGCAGTCCAACAACAACTGACTCCTGCCCTTAGTAAACTACTTTGAAAACAACACACTAGTGATGCATAACGTTAGCATATTAGTACAAATATTCATTTTATGAAGATATTGATATTGTTCATATCTTTATGCAGACTTCCACATATATTGCAAAATTTCAGATACTTGTGTTTTGAGGGGGTTGTTTTTGTTTTTGTTTTTCAACAAGTAAAAGCCCTCTAGGATGCTCAAAGAATAATTTTATAGAATTAAAAATTGCTTGATAATTAAAGAGGTATTCCAGCATTGAAGCTGTTTACAGCTTAAAAGATAAAAGCAAACAATACAGAAGCTCTGTTTTAATTTATAACTAACATTAGCAAGTATGTTGCCATCTTCATTCATTTTATCTTTACATTGGCTTCATCCTTTTCCATTAAGTTCAAAGATCTTTTGGGAAAATCCAGACACTATTGTATTTCAGACTCACAGAGACAGGACCCATGGCAATTCTGTTTAATTAGTGGGTGATTACATGAATGTGCCTTCTTCAGTTTGGCACAGTTGCTGAACATATCTTCATACATGCAAGGATTGGCTGAAATGAAAGGGATGCATGTGTTTAATGCAAGAGGTCCCAAGCTGGCAGAGTCAAAAGAACCTATGAAGACCCTTGGCTTGGTCAGGCCAAAGGCCTGTCTAGTAGTAAATGAGCACTCTGTTACACAAAGGCTAGACATTTGCTTATGGGAAGTCCACAAGCATGATGAGAGTGCACTAGCACTTTCCTTTCCATGCTCCCCAGCAACTGATACACACTGCCTCTGGTCATTAAAAGAATCACAGAAGCTTAGAGTGATCAGACAGGATGGATCCCATGCAGAAACTGGATTTAAAGTGAACCCAAACAAAGTATTAATAACCTGCAAAAGTGGGTTGTTTTTCAGATGACGTTGGCATCAAGGAGAAATAACACAATATTAATGCAAATGGAAAGTCACCAAAACCCACTCCTTTTCACTTTTGAGAACTTCCGAAAGTAAAAAGGAGCAGGTTTTGGCAACTTTCTGTTTGGGTTAATGTCATGTTATTTCTCCTTTATACAAACATGTCTGAAAAACAACCCACTTTTGCGAGGGGTGTGTGTGTGGATTTTTAAATCTTGTTTTTGCATGGGATTTAAGTGATTTGCCTTCAAGTGATAAAGTCCTTGGAAAGAACCACAAGGCCATCTAATCTAACCTCCTGCCATGCAGGAATACACAAATAAAACATCCACACTCTAGTTAAAGACCTCTGCTATCAAAAGCACTGCCAAAGATGGAGAGTTTACCACCCTCCAAGGGAGTCTATTCCACTGTTGGGGGGGAAACTTCTTTTTAATGGTCAGGTGGAATTGTTCTTCTTGTAATTTGAATTCATTTTTTTAATTTCTAGTCTCTGGAGCAGAAGAAAACATGCTATCTCCATCTTCTACATGACATCCTTTCAGATATTTAAAGATAGCTGTCATGTCACCTCTCAGTATTCTCTTTGCCAGGCTAAACATATCCAGCTCCATAAGGTGTTCCTCCTAAGGCTTGGTTTCCAGATCTTTGATCATCTTGTTTACCCTTCTCTGGATGCATTCCTACTTGTTGATATCCTTTGGGAACTACTGTGCTCAAAACACTATTCCAGGTGATGTCTGGCCAGAGCAGAATAGAGTTGCACTATTCTCCTGTAGATGCAGCATCAGAATTGCATTGGCTTTTTGGCCAATTGATCACACTTATGTTTAGCTTATGGTTTACTAATGATGCTAAAATTCTTTTCACATGTACTGCTTTCAAACCAAGTTTACTCATCCTATATTTGTGCATTTCATTTGCTTGCCAAGATATGTTATGTTACATTTATCCCTGTTCAAATTTATTTTGTTAGTTTTGGCCCAGCTTTCCAATCTGTCAAGGTTATTTTGAATCATAATCCTTTCCTCTGGGGTACTGACTATTCCTCCTAATTTGGTGTCATCTGCAAATTTGATAAACATCCCTTCTATTCCATCATCTAAATCATTAAGAAAGATATCAAACAACACCCAGCCTAGGACAGAAACCTGAGGAACTCCACTAGTTATTTCTCTCCAGGATGAAGAGCAACCACTGGTGAGAACTCTCTGGATTCAGTTGGTCAACATATTACAAATCCAGCTAACACTAGCACTGTCTAGCCTGCAGCTCACCAGCTTGCCTGAAAGAATATTATGTCTCTGAGATTACATCTGCAAGTTCCTTCAGTACTCTTGGATGCAGTTCCTCCAGCCCTGGAGACTTGAATTCATTTAAAATGGCTAAGTATTCCTTGACTACCTCTTTACTTATTCTGGACTATAGTCCTCCTACTGCATGATTTATTCTATTTTCACCAGTTAAAGCACTGAGTTTCTTTTGGCGAAGACTAAGAAAAAGAAGATATAGAACAGTTAAACCTTCCTTCTGTTCCTTATTAACATTTCACCATCTTCTCTACACAGTAGCCATAGTATTTCTCTGTTCTTTCTCTTACTCTGAATATAGCCAAAAAAACCCCTAAAAAACACCCTTTTAGTTATTTTTAATCTCTCTAGCAAGGGCTGCCCTCAATCTGAACTTTAGCTTTGCCTGCAAGTATTGACTATATGTATTCCTCTTTGGGGATTCCCTCCTTCTTCCAATTCTTATACAAGTGTTTTACAAATCTCAGCTCCTATGAAAATTCTTTATTTATCCATCTTGGTTTTTTAGACAACTCCCAGTTTTCATCTTCATTGGAATTGTTTGAAATTGTGCTTTCAATATTTCACTTTTAAAGACACTTCCAAGTATCATTAACACCTTCACTTTGAGCATTTCTGACCATGGGATCTCACCCAAAACTTTCCTAAGCTAACTGAAATCATTGTTCTTGAAGTCCAGAGTATGTTTCTGACTCAAATCCAAAATAGCTGATCCTCTTGTTGCTGCCTCTACCCTTTATGCAATGAAATTATCTGCAAATTAAGGGCCTTTGCAGACTGCCAGAAATAATGCAAATTGAGTCTACTTTAAAGGTTAGGGTTAGTGCTAGGGAATCATGGGAATTGTTGTTGTTTTTTCTAAGACATTGAGCCTTCTCTGTCAGAGAGCTCTGGTGCCACAATAAAATACACTTCCCATGATTCCCTAACCCTTAAAGTGGACTCAATTTGCACTGTTTCTGGCAGTCTGCAGCAGGTAATAAATTAGGAATTTGTTGGACCATACATGTTTGGCAGAGTTTGACTTCTAACAAATATCAGGGTGATTGAAGTCTCCCATTACTACTACAGCTCTCCTTTTTGTTTTGGGGAGGCATCATCGAAATCTTTAGTCTGGCTGGGGTCTATAATAGATCCAACAAAATAAGATCACTGTTGTTTCTCTCTTTCTATTATTATTATTATTATTATTATTTCACAAATGTTCTCAGCCTGTTTTCCATGCTGTATGTCATGGATCTCCTTACAAATATACGCATCCTTGACATGTAATGCTATTCTTCCTCCTTTTCTATTTGGTCTATTTATCTGGAATAGGTTATACTCTTCTGTTACTATATTCCAATGAGACACATCCTACCAGACTTCAGTGCCTATTAAATCATATTTGCTTTCTTGTCTTAAGAACAAGTTCATCTTATTTATTTCCCCGACTCTGTGTTTTACTGTAGAGACATTCTTTCCAATGCTTCCTTTTTTCTTTCTTTCTACCCACTATTGGATTCTATTGGCAGGGTGACAAGATGGCCTCTTTTTGAAAGTCATGAGCTACATTTAAAAGTTCAGTCCAAAAGAAATTTTAAATTGTTCTCCATTTTGAGCATGATTAAGAAGCATGTATTTATATTTATATGAGTGTTTTTAGCTTTTCTATATTGTTATGTCCTACATTTTCTTGAATGTCCTACATTTTACAGTGCCTTGTCTTCCTTTGTGGTTAGGACATCTGGTCACTCTGACTATTAACCCAATTCCCCCTCTATCATTCAGGCAACTAGCCTCAATACCTGCTGTCCTCTGGAATACTGTCTCCCTCCCCAGCCCCTTCGAATTTCAGTTTCAAGCCCTCCTGCTCAGATTTACATAACTTCTAGCAAATAAGTTCTTTCCAACTATTATGAGATGCAACTCATATCTTGCAAGAAGTCTTTTTTCATGAAGGTGCAGACCATGGTCCAAGAGGCCAAATCTTTCTTGATGAAACCAGTTATTCACTTCTAGTATTCTTCTCCCACTTCCTGAACAATGTCTTTCAAGAGGAAGAAGCAATTAAATAAAAACCTGTGCCCCAAGGTCCAGTAAATTCCTCACTTGCCTGGCAAACAATTAGGTTGTCCAAAAAGTGGAAGAGGCAACGAGGGGATCAGCTATTTTAGATTTGATCCTAACCAACAGGGATGACCTGGAAAATGAGGTGCAAGTGGCAGAATCCTTAGGTGGGAGTAATCACATTTTTCTGCAGTTTGTTATAAAATGGAAGGGAGAAGCCAGCATAGTCAGACACACATTCTAGAGTGAAGTCGAAGGCTTTCATGGCCGGCATCCATAGTTTTTATGGGTTTTTTGGGCTGTGTGGCCATGTTCTAGAAGACTTTCTTTCTGACATTTCGCTAGCATCTGTGGCTGGCATTTCCAGAGAAATGCCAGCCACAGATGCTGGCAAAACGTCAGAAAGAAACTCTTCTAGAACATGGCCACACAGCCCAAAAAAGCCACAACAAACTACATATTCTAGACTTTAGGAAAGCTGATTTCAGTAAACTTAAGGAAATACTGAGTGTGATCCCATGGTCAGGAATACTAAAAGAGAAAAGAGTTCAGGATGGATGGGAGTTTCTCTAAAGGGAGATATTGAAGGGAAAATGGGAGGTGTCTCAAGAAATCAGGATGGATGACTAAAGAACTTTCAATTGAGCTAAGTTTTAAGAAGGACACATATAAGAAATGAAAAAGGGGGGAAATCACCAAAGAGAAATTCAAACAAATGGCTAGCATGTGTAGGAATAAAGTCAAAAAAGCTAAAGTGAGAATACGATTTAGAGAGATTAAGAACAATAAGAAGGACTTTCATGGCTATGTCCATAGCAAAAGGAATAGGGAAGGAAATGGTAGGGCCACTGCATGGAGAAGATAGCAAAATGCTAACAAGGGACAGAGAAAGAACAGAACTACTAAGCATCTCCTTTGCCTCAGTCTTCTCACACAAGGAAAAGGATGCTCAACCTAAGGAAAATGGCGCAGAGTACACAATACAGGAAAGGCACCACACAATAAGTAAAGAGGCAGTATAGGAATACCTGGTTAATCTAAATGATTCAAATTTCCAGGGCCAGATAAACTACATCCAAGGGTTTTAAAAGAACTGGCAGACATAGTCTCCAAGCTATTGTCAATAATCTTTAAGAATTCCTGGAGAACAGGAGAAGTCCCAGCTGACTGGATAAGGACAATGTCCCCATCTTCAAGGGGGGGGGGGAGGGGAAGAGAACTCAAACAATTACCTCTTGGTTAGCCTGACATCACTATCAGGAAAAATTCTAGAGCAGCTAATTAGAGAGTCTGTAAGCATTTAGAAAGGAATGCCATAATGGCAAAATGTCAACATGGGCTTTTCAAAATCAAGTCATGCCAGACTAATCTGATCTCCTTTTTGGATAAAATTACCAGTTTGGTAGATGAAGGGAATTCTGTGGATGTAGCATATCTTAATTTCAGTAAGGTATGGCAGCCAGGCTTGTGTCATGAACATCTAGGAGGGACTACATTACTCCAGTTCTGAGGTCCCTCCACTGGCTGCCTATCAGCTTCCAGGCCCAGTACAAGGTGTTGGTTATTACCTTTAAAGCCCTAAATGGCTTGGGTCCAAGCTATCTCAGGGACCGCTTCCTTCCATACAATCCTCCCCGTGCCCTCCTGTCCTCTAGGAGGAACTTGCTGCAGCCCCAAAAATCAAGGCTTGCAGCGACCTCCCAGAGGGCCTTTTCTGTTGTTGCCCCCAAACTCTGGAACGACCTGCCGGATGAGATCTGTCGGTTAACATCGTTAGACAGCTTCAAAAAAGCTGTCAAGTGGATCTCTTCCGGCAAGCCTTTCCAGATTAATTATCCAGCCTTGGGCTTTTCCATCCCTATGGTTCCTTTCGTGGCCCCATCATTTGATGGATAAGGAACGCTGTAGGAGACTGCCAGGGCATTGTGTTGCGTCTCTTTTTTAGATCATGTCCTTTTTAGATTATGTTTTTAAATTGTGTTTTACTTGTTATGATATTTAATTCTGTTTTAAGGGGGGGAGAGTTGGTACAGGGACATTTTGTACTGTTTTAATTGTAAGCCGCTTAGATTGATTTATCACATAAGCAGGATATAAATTATTATTATTATTATTATTATTATTATTATTATTATGTCTTTCACAAAAGAGCTGACAAATAACCCAACTGCTCCCCAATGGGATGCAGCCGGGTTCTATCATATTCAATTCACCGCCAATGCCACTGGGCGGGTCCCAGGCACACTTCAGAAGCGGCTTTTCATAGCTAGGAGCTTTCAGTCTTTGAAAAGCAGCTTCTCAAGTGTGCCTGGGACCCAGGGTATAGCTGGGCTGTACTTGCCTGGCAGCATCAGCGGTGAATTGAATATGATAGAACCCGGCTGCATCTGGGAGCAGTCAGGTTATTTGTTGGTGTGATAAGCTCCAAAGTCCCCCACAATATTCTGGCAAACAAGCTAGTAAAATGTGGACTAGACCAGGGGTCCCTAAACTACATCCAGAGTCATGTGCATGCGCCTGGTGTTTTGCGTGCATACACACAACTCCGGGTGCCATTTTGGAAGCCGAAATGGTGTCTGGAGTCGCACATGCATGTGTACTACTCGGGCACCATTTTGGCTTCCAAAATGGCATCCAGAGTCGTGTGCATATGCGTGTGACATCGCATGCATGTGCGTGACTCCAAGCGCCATTTTGGAAGCCCAAATGGCGTCTGGAGGCACGTGCATGCGTGTGCGCACATCCGGCCCCCCAGAAGATCTGGGGGCCAGTGAACCGGCCCCCAGATCAAAAAGTGTGGGGACCCCTGGGCTAGATAATGCAACTGTTGGGTGGATTTGTAATTGGTTGACTGGCTAAATCCAAAGGGTGCTCAGCAATGGTTCCTCTTCATCCTGCAGAAAAGTGATTATTGAGATGCCATAGGGTTCTGTCCTGGGCCCAGTGCTAGTAGACCACAAGATGAACATAAGTCAACAGTGTGGTGTGACAGCTAAAAAAGCCAATGTGATTCTAGGCTGCATCAATAAAGTATAGTGTCTAGATTGAGGGAAGTTATAGTATCACTCTATTCTACTTTGTTCAGGCCTCACTTGGAATACAGTTCTGGGCACCACAATTCAAAAAGGATATTGACAAGCTGGAGCATGTCCAGCAAAGGGCAACCAAACTGGTGAAGGGTCTGGAAACCATGCCCTATTAGAAGCAATCTAGGGAGCTGAGTATGCTTAGCCTGGAGAAGAGAAGGCTAAGAGGTGATATGATAGCCCTGTTTAAATATTTGAAAGGATGCCATATTGAAAAAGGAGCAAGCTTGTTTTCTGCTGCTCCAGAGACTAGGATACATAGCAATGGATGCAAACTACAGGAAAAGAGATTCCACTTCAACATTAGGAAGAACCTCCATACAGTAAGAGCTGTTCAACAAAGTCTTCCTCTTTTGATGTTTTTAAACAGAAGCTGGATGGCCATCTGTTGAGGGTGCATTTATTTTGAGTTCCTGATTGGTAGGTGGTTGGACTTGATGGCCACTGAGGTCTCTTCCAATTCTATTATTCTGTGATTTTAAGGACTTGATGGGCTACATCTTAAGGAAACTTGCTGCCCTATGAAAAACAATGAACACATCAGGAGCTCAGAACTATCAACCCAAATATACTATCAATGCTCCCAGTGAGATATAGGCTGAGATTCTGTGCTACATCTCTCCTTTCAGCACCAGACCCACTACTTAGCTGTTGCAGTCTCCCTCCCATGGATATTCTGTGTCTCCAGCGAGCAAGGAGAATTAAGGAAGCTTTTGGTTATGTCCAAAATCAGTCACAGACCAATCACATCATCCATTGAGATCCCCAGGGTACTCTGGAAGCCACAGCATATGATGTAATCATTCTGTGTCTGACTACCAAGACATAGCCAGGCACTGCACCAATCCTCCTTGCTCTCCACAAGCAACTGAATGATTTCGGGGAAAGGCTGCAGTGGCTAAATGGTGAATAAGAGGGAACTTTAGTAACTGTAGAAAGTGGGAAAGAATGACATCTTCCACAATGACCAAAAAAAGACATGTGCAAACATACATTGGACTTACACTTGCATGTGTAATGAAAAGGATGCCAGCCATGAATTCCATGGTGTCTAATGTCCACACTGAGAAATACTTTTCAAACATGTTTCAGAGCTTCTGGTTCTTGGAACACTTGGGAGTCATAGTAGCTCATATAACTAACTAATTCAGATAAGAGATTACCAATTTTAACAAAACTATAACAAAACTGAGCATTGCAACCTGACCAGGTTTGTATTCCAAGCCAGGTGAACATAAACTTCAGCAATATTACTACCATGAGCAAATGCAAATGACCAAACTCCTCTGTAGTGATCACGTCCATGCTTGTTTACACATCCAAGGAAAGACCAGCCATCACTCAACACTTACATACCTCCTCTAAGAACATAGTATAAGTGCCCTTTATGAGCCCACTAGAGTGTTGAGAATGTCCAGAGAAATCCTGCTCTCTGTCCCACCAGACTCTCAGGCATGTTTGGTGAGAACAAGAGAGAGGACCTTCTTGGTGGCTTCTCCCAGGCTCTGGAACTCCCTCCCTAGAGAGGCCAGGATGGCCCCATACATGCTCACCTTTCAGTAGCAGATAAAAACATCTTTGTGCAGTCAGACTTTTTCAGATTGACAAGGCTTTAAATGTTGTGTAATTCAGATATAAAGTTTGTTTAGAGTTTTTAATACATTTTAAATTTTAAAGCGTTCATTTTAATTGTTTTTTAAACTTTGTATTTATATATTTTAAAGTTTTTGTATCATTTTAAATTGTATTGCTTTAGAGGTGCTGTGTGCTGCCTTGAGTCCCTATATTGGGAAAAAGGCAGGATATAAGTAAATAAAAAAACAATAACAACTGTAAGCTTACTATTGTACCCTTAACTCTTTGACACATGGTTATCACCATGGAACAGGTTGGATTCTTGTGACAGCACTGGGAAATGTACCAGTTATTGCCAGATTGCATTGGATATAAGCATTTAACAACTGGCATGGGGGCCGGAGTTGTGGAAAGGTGATCTGGTGGCCCTTGGCTGTCTTGGGTTTTGTTTCCATCAAAGTGTGTGACCATAGTAGAGAAATCAAGGTCATTCACAATAAAGGGCTTCTTGGAAAATGTATATATACATCAGAAAAAATGTGACTGGACTTCCGAGACCAATGGTGGAGCGTGTGCAGCCAATTCTGTGAGCAAGAATTTGGCTGACCGGATCGCAGTTGTTTACTCCGCATTTATCCACCAGAGCGGAGTGAAAATCCTCTTGGTTAAAAGGGGATCGGACGGGCTCGAGATTCTGGCTGTCTGGGTAGGAGGAATCTAAAAGAGATTTTAGAAGAAAGAGAAGTTGTGGGGACAGCAGGATCACGAGCGAACTGCCACCGCACTCTGGGACTTGGACAGCAAAGCCCCGCTGGTGCCGTTTTTAAAAAATCAGAAGCAAGAAGCAAGAAGATTCAGCAACAAAGTAAGTTCTAAAGTTAATAGAACTTCTATAGGAACATACATTGGACTTTAGGAGATTAAAGCTGGTGACTAATAAGTAAACCGGCAGCTTGGAAAGAGAGAGTGAAAGGTGGAGTGGAGTGGAAGCAGGAAGAAAGGGGTGTGTGAGTGAAAGTGATAATCGATTTAAGGAGAATAAGTGTGGAGGGAAGAAGCGAAAATACCATCTTATTGGATTATAAAGGATAAAAGATAAAGCTGCTTGTGCAATATAAATTAAAATAAGACTGTGATACCAGACCAAAGGCTCGATGTTTAGAGATGAAACGAGAGTGAATAAGTGAAAGTGAAGAGAGCCTTATTGGAATGAAACAAAATGGTGATTTGAACTGTTGTGATAAAAAGTAGCAAATGATTATATGCTGACACAGAGACATCACAAAGATCCCCCCACTGTAATTAAATTACAATTTAAGAGGAGAGAAGGGAAGAGAGATTAAAAGAAATTGAAAGTGGTTGAGAAGAAGAAGATTAATTAAATAACAACAGAAAAGGCAAACTGTTGTGATTTATAAATAGAATAAGAAGGAAACTAGGAAGGAAGGAAGATACTAGGTGGATAAATGTGGTAAGAGAGCAAAAGGATAGAAAGGAGAAAGAAAGGCTGCATCGGAAGGAGGACTGGGGACGGATCATCAGAGTAAAGACTGGAAGATCAAAGACATCAAAGAGGGAATCTTCAAATAAAGAAAGAGTGCGTCAGAAAGAGGACAGGAGGAGGGGTCAGCTGGAGGAGAGAAAAGATAAGCAGAGAGGAAAGAGGAAGAATACAAGAAGATGGGATCAAGAGAAGAAATAGGACATCAATCTGAATTGCAAGTAACTAAAGGGGACAGATACATACAGTGATAATATTTTTATTTCCTGAGAAGTTAACTTTTGTACTGCCCCTTGTTTTTCTTTACCCTTTTTTCTGAAACATTAATCTAAACTTATAGATAAGGTATATTTTTAGGTATTGCCTGGCAACTGTGATATAACAAATACTGGAAGCACTAAATAATTAATTAATTGGAATAGGAACTGGCTATTTATTAAAAAGGCTAAATGTGATAAGATTGAAAATAGGGTGAACAGATACATTTTATTTGGAAACTAGTTTAAAATTCTTGACTAAAGAATTCCAGACAGAGGACTTTTTCCTACATTTTGAAACTTTTATAAATTATAAATCTTTGAAATTTATAAATTACCCTAAAGAGGTAACTTGTTGGAAAGAATCAACTGTTATTGAATGGATTCAGATCTGATTTGATGAAATATTGCATACCTTTAATAAGAGAAAGTTCAGATTCTATTTAGGAATTTATATAATCATACTTATATTCTTATGCTGGAATTATATTGTATTGTATTGCATTGTACTGATAGATGTGTGTAAGGGAAATATAAAGTAGAAATAACGATTACGAGTGGAACTATATAGAGAAGAAGAATGATATCTAGAAAGACAGCTCAAGCACAGGTTCAAATACAGCAGCAAGTAACTGCGAGAAAACCTTCATTGGATACAAGTGTAAGACCTAAAGATCCCAAGACGAAAATTTTAGAAGCAATAGACAGAATGGGAAAAAACTTTAGACAAGAACTGAAGGACTCTAGACAAGAAATACGTGGGGATTTTAAGAGAGAAATTGAAGGTCTTAAAAAATCAATTAAAACACTCACAGAAGATATGAAAGAAATTAAGGTTAAAGTTGATGCTTTACAGGTCAGGACAGGGAATTTGGAAAGTAAAACTAAGGAAATTGAGAAAGTCCAAAGAGTAGAAGAAGATAATACCTTACTTAGAGAAATTAAAACAAGACGAAGATGTCTAAACATAAGAGGTTTAGCAGAAACCCCCAATGAGAATCTCTTTGAAATAATAATTCCTTTTCTGTCGGAAATAATTGAAGTGCCAACACAAGTAATGGACGCACAAACTGACAAGATCTTTTGAATTAATTCAGCAGTAGCAAAAAGGAAGCAACTCCCCAGAGATATAGTAGTCTACTTGGTGAAAAAGAGAATTAGAGACAAAATTATTCAAGAAAGCTATGGGAAAGAAATGAAAATAGCTGGTTGTCAGATAAATCTGTTTAAAGACATCCCAAATGAGGTGTTGAGTAGACGAAGAAACTACCTCACTCTCACAAGACAATTACAACTTAGAGGCATAAGATATAGATGGGAGATATTGGAAGGAATAATGGTAACATGGAAAGGGAAAATGTACAAAGTGAATACTCCTGAGAAAGCAGCAAAATTAATCGAGATGATACAAAGGGATAGTAATGGAAGAAAGGAAGAGGCCTCAGAAAGTGTGAAAAGGAAAACGGGGGGGAAAGCTCAGATGAAATCCTACTACAGCTCAAGAGAGAACATGAGGACAACAGGAACCAAGAGCTGAAACAACGGGAGGAGGATATAGAAAAAGAAGAACTCTTGGGAGAATCTGAGGCTATAGGGCACTCAGAAGTATCTACAGAGGGATATCAGATTGCTGAAGGCCTTGAAGAGGAGCAATAATCTAAGGAGGGGGATATAAAGATAAATTAATAAGAAACAGAAATGAACAGTTGGAAGATAATTTTGTGGAATGTGAGAGGGATGAATTCGCCACATAAAAGGAAGCAGATATTTCATCTATTGAGCAAAGAAAAAGCACAAATAACATGTATCCAGGAGACACACATTAGAAGCCAGGACATCAAATTTCTTAAGAACCCCAAATTGGGACAATTATATGTATCAGTGAGGAAGAAAAAGAAGAGTGGGGTTGCTATATATGTCTCAAACAATCTAATAGCCAAAGAAATTAAGGTAGACTAGGATGGCAGATTCCTAATAATAGAAGTAAATTTGGATGGGAAACCTACGCTTTTAGTAGGACTGTACGCACCTTTGGAAAATAAAGCAAAATTCTACAAAAATATTGGAAAAATTATTGAGGATTTGGAATATGAAAGAATTTTGATGATGGGGACTGGAATGGGGTAGTGGATTCTATGAAAGACAGAGACTCTAAGAATAAGAAAATAAAAATGACACAAGGGAAGCTCCCCCAATCCTTCTTCTCAATGATTGACTCTCTGGCCATGATAGACCCCTGGAGAACAAAAAATAAATCTGCCAAAGACTTTACCTATTATTCAGAGAGGCACCAATCGACATCCAGGATTGATATGTTTTTTTGTTACGGTGAACCTCTACATAGATGTCCAGGACTCTGAGATTAAATCTAATAAAATTTCAGAAAATTAACATGATTGTTTTAAAACTAAGACAAAAGAAGAAAGACATGGTATGGAGGTTAAATGTTAGCTTATTACAAGATGAAACAACAATCAGACATGCAAAAGAGACATTAAGACTGTATTTTCAGGAAAACCTTAATAAGGGAAAGGACTTGAGAATGGTGTGGGACGCTAGTAAAGTGGTAATGAGATAATTTTTTATGCAAAAAAATTCTGAAAAGAGGAGAGTAGAAAATAAGAAGATTGAAGAATTAAGCCAACAAATTCGAAACAAAGAAAAGGATTTGAATTTGAATTTAGGTAATAAAGAAATTCTCAAAGATATTAAAAGATTACAAGCGCAATTGGCAGTATTAACAGTAGAAGAAATAGAGAAGAAATTGAAATTTGTTAGACAGAGACAATTTGAATTTGGAAACAAACTGGGGAAACTATTAGTGTCAAAAATTGCTTGTTTGAAAAAGAGAAGACTGATTTCAGAGATGAAGGATGAAGGAATTTCATTTGAAGGGAATAAAGTCAGTCTTTGAAAAGTTTTATTAGGCTTTATATAAAGAGGGGAAAAAGAAGGATGGGTTCAAGGATAGATTGGTTAACTATATACAAAAGCATACATTGGGGAAATTAAACGAAGAACAAAAAGCCCAATTAAATGAGAATATCTCTATGATGGAGGTGATGGAGGCGGTTAAAGGATTGAAAATTTGGGAAATCTCCAGGGCCAGACGGTTTGACAACGCTCTATTATTTAAAAAAAAAACTTTTAGATGAATTAAGCCTCCCAATGCATTTTTTATTTAATGAAATAAGAGATCTTGGTGTGCCAGATACTTGGTTAAATGCATATATTACTCTCATACCAAAGGAGGACAAAGATCTAACCCACCCAGAAAATTACAGGCCTATCTCCTTACTAAATCAAGATTACTAAATATTTGCTTCAATTTTAGCAAATAGACTAAAGAAGGTACTACAACAAAAAATTCAGGAAGAACAGTGTGGATTTCTACCTAAAAGATATATGAAACAAAACATTAGGACCTTAATTAATTTGATGGAGTACTATGAAAAAAATCCGGGGAAGAAGGTGGCTTTTATATTTTTAGATGCTGAGAAAGCCTTTGACTCAGTGAATTGGGAATTTATGATGTAGACTCTAAAAATTATGGATTTTGGCAAAAAAATTATAAATTAGACATGGGCAATTTATAGGCCACAATATTCAAATCTGATTATTAATGGAGAGATGACTAGTAGATGTGAAATATCGAAAAGCACAAGACAGAGGTGCCCACTTTCACCTTTATTATTTATTCTGGTCCTGGAAATCCTAATCAACCAAATAAGACACCAAGACCAAATAAGATGTGCCCAAATTAAAGGTTATAATTACAATATTCGTGCATACGCGTACAATATGGTTATGATTTTGGAAGAACCGAATTTAAGAATCAATGAGTTAATGGATACAATCCAGGAATTTGGACAATATGCAGGTCTAAAGATTAATAAAACTAAATCTAATATCTTTACATGGAATATGTCCAAAGCAGAAAAAATGGAACTACAAGAGAGATCCGGATTTCAAACTAGCCAGAGAATAAAATATTTAGGAATTGTCTTTACTAGAAAGATTACAAGTCTTTTTGACAACAATTATTATTCTTTATGGCAGGATATCAAAAAAGACATGATAAGATGGAAAGACTTAAACTTGTCATTGCTAGGAAGAATATCTTTGATTAAAATGTCAATACTTCCAAAACTGATGTTTTCATTTCAAAACTTACCAATATTAACTAGTGATAAGCAATTCATAACATGGGGAAAAGAGATCTCAAGCTTTATCTGGGCTGGGAAAAAGCCAAGAGTCAGATGGAAATGTTTGAAGGATGGGAAAGAAAGAGGTGCATTGAGTGTCCTGGACTTCAGATTATACTACTACTCATGTGCCCTAGACTGGATTCATACATGGATTAAGCTGGATTACAAGAAATTATTAAATCTAGAAGGACATAACAAAGTATATGGCTGGCATGGTTATTTGTGGTATAACAGAGTAGACAAAAACAAAGACTTCAATGACCATATAATAAGGAGAGCCCTTTTGGGAGAGGGAAAATATACAGAGGGATACCACCATGGCTTTCCCCACTAGAAGCATGGAAGATAGGACATACTAAATCTATTACAGAGAGTTTACAATATCAGGATATTTTAAAATGGACTGGTTCCATGCCGAAGCTCAAGACCATTGAGAAAATAAAAATACTCAAGAAAGATTGTCACTGGTTCTCGTATTATCAATTAAATGAGAGATTTAAATCAGATGCAAAGATGGAAGAATTTAATAAAGAACTTAATGAATTAGATAAAATTTTGATGGGAGAACCAAAAGGGCTAATCGCTAAATTATACAAGTTAATGTTAAAAACTGGACACCAGATTCCTTTAGAAAAGTGGGAAAGAGGGACTTCCGGTTGGTATGGCATACCAGTGAGACCTGTTTGGGGCATTGTCCATGAGGAACCGTCTTGCAGAAGGTGAAATTGACTGCAGGGACTTCTTTTTTTGCAGCCAGAATACCCCACTGGTAAGGTAACTCCGAAGTCCACCAACCCTGATTCTAAGGGGGGGGGTGAAGAGAAGAAGAAGAAAGGGGGATACAGCAGGGAGGAACTTCGTTCGCCTTCAGGCTTTCCCCTTTTGGGGTTTAGGAACGCCACCAATTTTTATTTAAGTTTTGTGAACTAAAGTTACTGGGAAAACTGACTGAAGTCGGTATGTGGGACACCTGGTCAAGCCTTATAAGTCACCCTTTCATTGTTTGTGAGAAGCGACATATTTAATAGAAGGGGGAGAGTCCCCATCGATAAAATAAAGCCGTCGCGGCTGGATAAATAGAAACAAAGACTTGCCCACTCAGACTCTTGTCCAAAAGAATTAATCCTAAGGATAAAGGCAAACATGGAAATTACAGTTGTTTAAAATAAAAGAATACTGAGAACAAAGAGAGTTTAGAACTTACTAAGGAGGAAACCCCATTGGGGAGGTGAACAAAGAACGGAGGACATGGAGCTGCCCCTCCCAATGTGGGCAAACCCTGAGCAGAGAGGAACTCTGGGAATGGTAGTTCCTGAAGCCCGGAAATAGAACATCACCAAACCAGAAGGTTGTTAGAAAAAGCTACCCCTTGTGCTTCTGGGAAAGGTAGTCCTGAATCAGAGAAGTGTAACTTCAAGGCTGGGAAACAGGGAAGCCGTTCTAGCAAAACAGATAAGAACAACAAAAGGGAATCTGATAAATTGGACTATTGAAAAGAAAAAGATAAAATCAGAGGTGAAAGGCATGGAGTGCCCTGCTCTTCTAAGACTTTTAGGATCATAGAAAGCTAACATACAATGGTGACAAAAAGGCGGTTGGATAGAAGAAACGTTACTGGGAGGTGTTAAAAATCTATTTCTCATCGGATAAGAACATAATAGAGACTTTGGAAGGACTAAAGTGATACTAAAAAGGAGTGGTAACTGGGGAAAAGAGTATCAAACTCCTGGTGTTGGGGAGGGTGTATAAAAGGCTGTGATCCCTGTCAATAATTGTGGAAATTGTGGAATTTATGTGTGTAACATCTTACACCTGGTCAGTAGAAAAAATCTTTTCATAGATGGCAGCTAAAACCAGAGCACAAACACAAGCGCAGGCCCAAACACAGGGTAATCGTAGACCTTCATTAGACCAGACAAAGAGTGGTGAATGTAATATGTCACTTATGGAGGAATTAAGGAAAATATGAACAGATCTGAGTAAGGAGATCCAGGGGCTAAGACAAGAGATGTCAGAACTTAGGACTGAAATTAAAAATGAACTAAGGGAAGACCTGAAAGGAGTAAGTGGAGCTATTGATAAGATGTCATTGGAAATGAACAAAATCCAAAATAAAATGGAAAGAATAGAATCAAAACATGAAAGTTTTGAAGGGAATCTAAAAGAGATAGAACAAAAACAAAAAGATTTAATGGAAGGAAATTTAATGAAAGAAATGAAGGCCAGAGAAAGGACTTTGAAAATAAGAGAGATACCAGAGAAGGAAGGAGAAGACATATGGTATAAAGTTATAAAGATGATAAGTACATACTTAGAAAAAGATATTAGTTTATGTGAAATGGAGGTGGATAATTTGTTCAGAGTGAGCTCCTATATAGCAAAGAAAAGCAAGAGTCCAAGAGATGTAATTGTTGTTTTTGTCAGGAAACAACTAAGAGATACTCTTTGGTTTAAACATAAATCTAATCTGATTAAATTTGATAATATTGAATAACAATTGTTTAAAGATCTACCTCCAGAAATTATTAGGAGAAGAAGAGAGTATAACTTTCTCACAGCAGAGCTGCAAGAAAGAAATATTAATTATAAGTGGAAATTGCCTGAAGGTCTTACCTTTTGGTTTCAAAAGAAAAGGGTAGAAATAAGATCATTATCGGAGGCAAAGGAGTTTTATAAATATATTAAAAGAGATCAAAGGAGAGAAAGAGACCGTGGGAAGGATACAGAGAACAAAAATAAAGAAAAAGCAATAGTAGCCTATAGAGAAACAAAAAAAGATGTTAAAAGAAAAAAGGAACTAGACTCAGACTCTCAGGATAAGGAAAGAGAACAAAAAAGTGATCAAGGAAAAGCAATTCAAATGATAAGGAGGAAAGTAGAGGAGCTAGAATATTCAGTGACAGGAGATAATGAACAGCAACAACAATTAAGTTTAGAAGATTTAGGTACTGAAGAGGAATTAGAATCAGAAGAAGAGACAGTGACAAGCCAAAGAGAAAAAGAATTAGAAACAGGTGGGGATTATAGTTGCCTCTGAATCTAAAAATAATGCATACTCTGAATGTACTAACCTGGAATGTAAAGGGGCTGAATGGACGTGACAAAAGGGGTAAAAAATTTCATTATGTAAACAAATTAGGCTGTGACATTGTATGTTTGCAAGAGATAAGAATTAAGAAGGAGGACAAAAAACTGTTGGAAAGACCTAAATTAGGGAAACTATTTATCTTGGGGACAAAAAATAAAAAAAAAAGGCGTAGCCTTATATATTAATTTGAAATATGAAGCAATGGAAATACTGAGAGATGAAAATGGACACTATGTTGCAGCCCAACTGACTCTGTTGGGGATGAATGTGTTAATAATGGGAATATATGGCCCTCTAGAAAATAAGGGAAGTTTTTTTAAACATTTGTTAAATAAAATGGAAGAATTCTCATTTGATGCATATATTTTAATGGGAGATTGGAATGAGGTGGTTAATCCAATATGGGACAGAAAATCTGAGAAAAATATCAAAAGTAATCAAGGCAAACTACCGAAAGATTTTTTTTAATTTATAGAAAGGATGGGAATAAAGGATATATGGAGAAAGAAATACGGGGATAAAAGGGAATACACTTTTTTTTTGGATAGACACAAGTCCTGGGCCAGGCTGGACATGGTCCTAATTTCATCTAATATGATACCCAAAATTCTTGATATAGAAATGAAACCAAGAATCTTATTGGACCATAGCCCTGTTCTGGTAAGAATAGGGTTGAGAACAAAGGAATTTAATTGGAAGCTAAGAGCAGAGATATTGGAAAAAGATAAGATATATATAAAGAAATACTAATAGGGATAGAAAATTACTTTAAAGAAAATATAAATATGGATATAAATAACAATACTGTCTGGGATGCAGCCAAGGCAGTTATTAGAGGATTATTAATGGAAAAATCACATATATTAAAAAAAAAAGAGCACAGAAATTAGGTGAACTGCAAGAAAGATTGAATAGAAAAGAAAAAGAGTTAAAAAGTGCACCGAACAATAAAAGATTAATACTGGAGAATAAAATGCTACAGCAACAAATATCATTACAATTAATGGAAGAACTTCAAAATAAGATCAATTATATTAAGCAGAAAAAAATTGAAGGGGCAAATAAACCTGGAAAATGGCTTGCATACCAAATGAGAAAGGAAAAAGAGAAAAAACAAATAAACTGCCTGATAAAGGCATATCAAAAAATTGTAGACCAAGACTCAATTAAAGACGTAATCCATCAATTTTATAAACAATTATACAAAAAAAGTAATTTAGATGAAGAAAAAATGAATAAATACTTGGAAGAAACCAAAATAAAACCATTTAATAAAGAAAAAAACTTATACTTAAATAAGAGAGTCACAATCCAAGAGATTGTTGAAGCAATTAAAATAACAAAACTAAATAAAGCCCCTGGACCAGATGGTTTTTCGGGTAAGTTTTATAAAAAATATGCCGATCAAATGGCACCTCCCCTATGTGACTTAATAAATGAAATGGCAGAGGGTAAATCTAGAATTCCTGATACATGGACCCAAGCGGATATATGCCTGTTACCAAAGGAAGGTAAAGATAAATGTAACATTAAAAACTGTAGGCCAATCTCTCTGCTAAACAGTGATTATAAGATCTTTGCTACTGTTTTAGCAGAGAGACTAAAAAAAGTTCTGAAAACATGGATCAATAAAGATCAGAGTGGTTTTTTACCATCAAGAAAAATACGCGATAATATAAGGATAGTAATTGATTTGATTGAGCTTCATGATCGGAAAATTGATAAAAAATTGACCATGATCTTCTTAGACTTTGAAAAGGCCTTTGATAAGGTGAGTTGGTTATTTGTCGAAAAAATATTAGAAAAAATAAAAATAGGTATCAAATTTAGCAACTAGATAAAAGCAATATACAATAAGCAGGAAGCCCGGGTCATTGTTAATGGAGAAAAAACTGGAAAAGTCAAAATAGAGAATGGAACAAGACAGGGATGCCCCTTATCCCCATTATTGTTCTTAATTGTTATGGAAATCCTAAATAATAATTTAAGGGAAGCTGAATTAATAAAAGGTATTAAATATAAAGGATATGAGTATAAATTAAAGGCTTGTGCAGATGACCTGTTGGTCACAGTATCGGACCCTGAAAAAAGTATACTAAGACTAGTGGAACAATTAGAAAAATTTAGTCAAGTATCAGGTTTAAAGATTAATAAAGAAAAAATGATAGTGTTAACAAAGAATATAACCAAAGAGGAAAATGAAAGGATTCAGGAAATAACAGGATATCAAATAGGTAAAAAAGTGAGATAGGTATAGAGATAACAACCCAAAACGTGGATCTGTTTAGAAACAACTATGAAAAACTAATGAAAGAAATAAAAAGAGATCTGACAACATGGAAAAAATTAAACCTCTCCTGGCTTGGGAGGATATCTGCAATAAAAATGAATATACTCCCTAAGTTCATGTTTTTGTTCCAGTGTATTCCAATTATAGTAAACAATAAGCCTTTTAGAAACTGGAACAAAGAAATTTCTGATTTTATATGGAGTGGGAGAAGACCAAGGGTTAGATTTAAAACCCTTCAGGACAAGAAAGAAAGGGGAGGATTGGATCTACCTAATTTACAATTATATCATGAGGCAAATTGTTTAGAGTGGTTGATGGAATGGCTTCACTTAAAGGATAAAAAGCTACTTGCCTTAGAAGGGGTAGACCAAAGATTTGGTCTACATACATACCTATTTTACCAGAAGCAAAAGATCCACAAAGATTTTATGAACCATTTTGTTAGGAAATCTCTTTTGAGAGTCTGGTACAAATATAAAGAAAGATTGTGTCCTAAAATACCGATTTGGACTTTGATCCATGAAGCCTTTCATGGTAGTGAAGTAATCCACCAGAAAAACTGGATAACTTATCGAGACTTAACAATAACTAAATCAACTGAAGCCAATATAGAATTTAAAAGCTTAGACCAACTTGTTGAAGAAGGGTACACGATAGGATGGTTTGTACATAGACAATTAAAGGAAAGATTTACTTTGATTCTAAAACAATAGGGATAAGAACTAATGGGCTCAAGACATAAAACAAATAATCGAATTAGAACAATGGGAAACAGCATGGACCAAGACCTTAAAGTACACAACCACCTTTGATCTGAGGGAAAATCTGTACAAGATGCATCATAGGTGGTATGTAACCCCAGTTAAATTAGCTAAAATATATAAAGGACTTTCAGATAAATGCTGGAAGTGTAACCGAGAAAGGGGAACATTTTATCACCTATGGTGGATGTGTAAAAAAGCTAAAAAGTATTGGACTACTATCCACAAAACAGTGGAGGAAATTTTGGCAACTCAGTTAAATATGGATCCAAAAATGTATTTACTAAACATATGTGTAGATAAAAAGTTAGAACATAGGTTTGGGAAACTTCTTTTTTATATGACTACTTGTGCTAGGATCCTATATGTGGGTAAATGGAAAAGCGAGAAGACCCCACCTCAAAAGGAATGGGTATGTAAATTGACTGAGCTAATGCAGCTGGATAAATTGACTATTATGTTAAGAGGACAAGATTGGGGGAAAAATGAAAAAATTTGGGAGCCGCTACTTAACTATATCAATAATAATAAAAAAAGAGGAAGAATAAGATGTAAGATAAGGAGAGATGACTGAAGAGATTCGGTAATGAAGAATATTAGATGAAATTGAAATTGAGATAAAGGTACATAATTAACAAAGAGATTGATTATTGGCTTTTCAATTATTAAGAAGGTACAAGCAGATAAGATATATTTATAGGCTAGAATAAATCTCAGTTTAATTCTTAGAATAAGATGAAAGGTAGTTATTATGCATAGAAAAATGACTTGACTAAGGATCCAGGAAGTCAATCAGGCTTTGTTAGCTATTGTATGTTTTTTGTTTTAATGTTTGTTTTACGTTGTATGTATATAAGTTTGTATGTTCATGTGATATGTTCTATGTTGATTTTAATTAAATAAAGTATTTAAAAAAAAGAAAAAAGAAAAGTGGGAAAGAGCTTGGGGGGGGGGAGATTTAAAGTTTACATTGTGTATGGACATAAAAGAGAACTATTACAAAATGTTGTACAGGTGGTACCTGACACCAAACAAAATTGCAAAGGCCCCTGAGTGAAAAGGGGAGAAACATTGAGCAGACTAAGAGTTTCATAGCCATATCTGATTTCTAAGTTCAGGGATGAGGTGAAGTTTGGGTTTTATGTAGGGATTTCCCAAATAATACAAATAAACATATGTCTGAAAACTGATTTTTTTCCCCACACTATATGGGAGTTTCCCCTTTTGATATAGAACCAGGGAATGGTCCATCCATTTCAGCATAAAGTGTCTGATAGAAATGCAGAAAGAAGCTTCAGATCAGATCACATTACCTGCTAGACTTTGGGCTGGAGAAGGCAATGACTGGACCTGGCATCTTATAAGACAAATCTTACCACTGAACTACAATCTTCCCAATGGTCTAACACTGATGACCATAATGGTCTTCTAATAGTGTGCTGTTCCGTTCTTTTTATCTTCTGTCTCTTAATGAATTTTTAAATGGTTTAAATTCCATAGATTATTCAATGGCATTGTAAAATAAAATTTATATGTTTTAATAATGCTATATATATATATATATATATATATATATATATATATATATATAATCTGCATTTGCTTTTATTATTGTAAGCTGTTTTATGGCAGGCTTTACACGCACCGCCACCACCATCATCTTGCTTGACTACTATCCACTAACTGAACACTGCAAATCCTGTCAAAAAATAATTGATCATTTTTACTTACTGCACAGTCCATCATCACATTTGCTGGGACAATCTCCACATCGCTCTCCTTTCTTATATGGGGAATAATAATTAATTCCTAGTACATTTCCCCTGAAATTTTTAAAGGGATAAAAAGAACATCATAAATAATTTCCCATTTATACTAAAATGTTTTGTTTACAGGCAGAGAGTCACATCGTAGAAGTTCAGGAGATATGATCCAAAATGGATGCACATCAATGAATCCATAACTTTATCTCCCAAGTACTTAGAACTGAAGGCAGAGTTTCACTCCCTCCTGCTATCCCTATTATCAGTAATCCTCCCTCCTTCCCAGAACTGCATGTAAACAATAACTGCATTGGTTTTGGTTTCGGGGGTTTTTGGAAACTCTAATTAGGCAATGGTGACATATATAATATAGTCTTAAAAGAGCAGGTTTATTAATTTCATGTTTCAGGCATAGTCCCAAGCATTGTGCATAGGCACAAGGAGCTCAATAAATCAAGCACGTTTATCCTCTTGTAAGGTTATGCTATCATAAATGCAAATCCTTCATAGGTGGGGATGACAAAAGAGGGCTTTCTTAAAGGTTGTTTCCACTTTCTGGAACTGGCTACCAAGCACATTTGGTGAATGTTTCTTTTCTGCCTTGAGACATATAATTATCATGCCCAACATGATAATTTGTGGGTGGATAGATTCCTATATAGTTTCTATTACTTATTTTGTCCATCTGAAGAGGATGGTAGACCTCTAACATAACAACAGCTATGATCTTTGGTGCCCTCTCCTAGATGAAAGCCCTCAAAGAACAGGAATTTGAGGAATTTCTTAGCATAACATTAACATCAAATCATCAGTTCATTAGGGTCAACACATTGGATAATGATTTCATTTCTTAAGAATTATTTTGTCTGGACTAAACAGTCTTCTATGTTGTTAAGCATAATTACTTTTTCTACTCTTTCCCCCAAATATTTTCTTTCATCCTAAAATAGGATACTACTGTTCTGATGTTAATCCTTTCATAAACCAGAACTATAAATTCAGATGTTATGTTAGAAAAATTGCTTCAGGATTTTAGAAGTAGGAATTGTATAAAAAGAATAATATCTGTTATACATACGCAGGACAGTATTGGCAAACGTAGAAGTACTTATATATCTTGTGGTCACAGTGCGAAACTGCACAACCAATAAGGTAGGATTTGTACCAAACTAGCTGTAAATAAGAAAATAAATCTTATTAAGGTCCCCACAATATTCAACTAGTTACTTTACACAATATTGTGAAGATGGAGTATCAAAATGTCAAAGTGGTAGGGCAACTGTTTTAATCTTTGCAGCAAAACAACAGTCTTGTGACACTTGAAAGTGTCATGATGAAGTTGGTTAGAACCCACAAAGGCAGAAAAATGTTTTAGTCCTTAAAGTTTTGTAAGACCTACTTTGTTTCTGTGTTGAAGACCTTGTGGCCCTCCATACATTGTGGAACAAATCCTGGCAAAACCACCTCTGAGTATTTCTTGCCTAAGAAAATGTATGTCTTTTGTTTTTTCTGATCCCCCCCCCACAAGTTCCTCTTTTTATTTTTTAAATAAATGTTCTTTAGAAAATACATCCCCTTTCCCGGGCCTTTCATTTCTCATCCCTGCCGCTTCTATGCCTTCTGTTTCTCTCTCCTTTTCCTTATTGTTTAGTCTTTCAACCCAAGATAAGAGTTTGTTCTTTGTTTTAATTCAGTTATCTTACAACATTTTGTTCTCAACATTTGTTCTCAACATATTGATCAGGATTTTGCCCACTCATCTTAGATGTGAGTCTGCTGGTCTCCACACACTATTCTTTTCTCACAGAATAATAGATAAATTCTATGGTTCTTCAGAAAAACCCCAGAAGTGCTATTACCCAAGATTATCTCAGGAGGACCCCAGTGTCTGCTTCCTCACCACAGAAAATCCACATAACAGGAGGTCAGCTCGATGCTGATCACAATGGTAAAAGAGTTTGCACACTGTTTTCATAGAATCATAGAGTTGGAAGAGACCACATGGGTCATCCAGTCCAACCCCATGCCATGCAGGAAATTACAATCTAAGTATCCTCAACAGATGACGATCCAGCCTCTGTTTAAAGACCTCCAAGGAAGGAGACTCCACCACACTTTGGGGAGTGTGTTCCACTTTTGAACATCTCTTACTGTCAAGGCATTGCTCCTAATGTTTAGGTGGAATTTCTTTTCTGTAGCTTGCATCTATTGTTCTGTGTTCTATTCTCTGGAGCAGCAGAAAACAAGCTTGCTCCATCCTTAATGTGACACCTCTTCAAATATTTAAGCAGGAGTATCATATCACCCCTTAACCATGTCTTCTCCAGGCTAAACATATCCAGCCCCCTAAGTCTCTCCTCATAAGGCATGGTTTCCAGACCCTTCACCATTTTGGTTGCCCTCTTCTGGACATGCTCCAATTTGTCAACATCCTTTTTGAATTGTGGTGCCCAGAATTGGACACAGTATTCCAGGTGAGGCCTGACCAAAGCAGAATAGAGTGGCACTACTACTTCCCTTGATCTAGACACTATACTTCTATTGGTGCAGCCTAAAATTGCATTGGCCTTTTTAGCTGCCACATCACACTGTAGACTCATGTTCAACTTGTGGTCTACTAGGACTCCTAGATCCCTTTTACATTATGGAGTTTATCACACGGAGAAAAAATGGAAGTTTAAAATGCTAAGAACATGTGATTATCTCACAATTGTGCAAATGGTTTTCATATGCAAAGTTCTGTTATCTCATGCAGAATCCAAGATTAACCCATACTTGCATGCAAATGCAGGAATGGTTTTCACATGACATAACTATAGGGGGAGTGCAAGGGGAGAAGGCATCCCTCAGTAGCTGTTTCTTTCAGAGCTTTGGCTAGGAGGGAAGGCTGTCCCCTTGAGGGATTTTGGACTTCGGCTCCCAGAAGCCTCAGCCATGTTGGCTAATAGTCTGGGTTTCTGGGAGCTGAAGTCCAAAATCCCTTTAAGGGGACAGTTTGTTTGTCGCTGCTGGCTCCAGCAGACCAGGAAGCAAGCATTCATTCACTCTCCTCTCTTCCTCTCTCTCTCTCTCTCTCTCTCGTTCTCTCTCTCTGCCCTTGCATCAGCTGTTTTAAGAGCTCTGGCTACAAAGAAGGGCAGGACAAAGCAGCACTGGAAGCAAACTTCTCTTTCTCACTTGCTCCTGTTGTGTTCCTGACTTCCCTCAGCAGCTGCTCCTTTAAGAACCCTGGCTAGAGGAGGAGAGACATTCACACAGAGAGAGGCATGGGAGGAAGAAGCAAGCATTTTCTCTTGTGTCTGTGTGCCTCTGCCTTTGCTTGAGCAGCTGTTCCTTTAAGAGCCCTGGCTATTATCCCCAAAGAACCATGGTAAATATGACAACAAGAATAGAAATGGGGACAATCCTGCAAATGGCTTTCACACTACAGTAATTGTGCAAAAAGAGTGAATTTGTGAATTAAACAGAAATGAAATCATGGTATTTTCCTGAAAATGACTATTTACTGGTTTGTGTCACTTTCTTGTTGGATTCTAAGTGGTTTGCATGCAAAATCATATGCGAACCATTCACACAATGGCTGCTAATACACTGTATAAGTGTGGGTTCTTACCAGTTTAAACTTCCAATCTTCCCATGTGATAAACTCCGTAGTCTCATTAAGCCAGGTTTCCCCTATCCTATATCTGTGCATTTCATTTTTCTGCCCTAAGTGCAACACCTTACATTTCTCCAAGTTGAAATTCATTTTGTTAGCTTTGGCCCAGATTTCTAATCTAGAATCTTCTCCCAGCACAAAAGAAACATTTTCCCTTCTTGCAATTGTGTCTCCAAAAGGCAGCACTTAACCTTTGTCCAAGAAAGTGTGAATGGCATCTAGTCAGTGTGTATCCGGGGGGAAGTATGCAGGCTAAACAGCCCTATTGACTCCAATGTCTGGAGTGAGGATCAGGCTCTGGCCACCAGCACCCTGAACAATGTCCCAGATTCCAGCCAATTTACAACAGTATTCTACTGAGATCATTAAGAATTGTTTTTACAGGTTCAGATAATCTCTTACAACTGTGTCTTCATCCGCAAAGCTCCATTTTAGCTTTTTAAAAAAATCTTTGGCAATTATATTGGGAGCCACAGGCCAACAGTACTTGGAACTATGTTCCAAATGTTATATGTAAAGAAAACTCACACACACACACCATCCCTCCTCATTTTCCTGAAAAGAAATGGCCAAATAAAATCCAATTTGGGTGTGAAAAGGGATTCTAAGAAGTATGGTTTTCCTCATTCTCTCAAAGCAAACAATTGACTCAGAAACAGACCATATGTAACAAGAATATGACTTGCCAAGAGATGCAAGTTGGTAGCCCTCCTGGAAGAGAAAGTTCAGCAGCTGGAGGCCCAGGTAGCTACACTTCAGCATATTAGAGAGCAAGAGGTTTTCCTGGACAGAGCGAAACAAACGGTCTTGGATGGGAACCACACAGAGGATGTTGTTGAGGAGGGGGTCATTTCATGCACACAGGAGGTGGACACCTGGAGGAACATCACACACACAAATAGGGAAACCGGGGATTGTTCTGGGAGCTTGCAGCTACAGAATCGATTTGACACTTTCTCCCTTATCAAAGATGAAGGAGAAGAGCAGCAGGGTCAGTGCAGGGGATCCTGAGAGTACCATCACAGAGAACAGCCACTGCTAAGCCTCAGAGGTGGTGTGTGGTGGGGGGGGAACTCCTTGTTGAGGGGTACAAAAGCAGTGGTTTGTGGCCCTGACAAGATGTCCCAGGAGGTGTGTTGTCCCCTGGGGCAAAAATCCATGATGTGAAAGTGAGGCTGACAAGACTTGTCAAGCCTACTGAAAATTACCCCTTCCTCTTGGTCCATGTAGGAACCAATGATACTGCAAGGCATAGCTTTCAGAATATCAGAAGGGATTGTGAGGTTTTGGGTAGGAAGCTGAAAGAGCTGGATGCACAGGTTATTATCTCATCTCTTCTCCCAGTTGAAGGGCATGGTCCAGGAAGGGAGAGGAAGATAGCAGATGTGAATAACTGGCTCCGTAGATGGTGCTGCCAAGAACGATTTGGATTATTGGCTCATGGGCTGTGGTTCCATGAGGGTGGACTTCTGGCAAGAGATGGGCTGCATGTCACACTAGTTTGCAGAAACATTTTTGCCAATGCCCTCAAACATTTGATCGGGGGCTTTAAACTGAGTCATGTGGGAGAGGGAGACGGTATCTTGGAAGGAATCTTGGAAGGCAGGAGTACATCATGGGCTGGAGATAATAGCCAAAATGTTATAGAGGGAACAAGGCAAATGATGCAAGGTCCCAACAGTGGGAGGCAAAAAAACCTCACACAGGCAGCAAGTGGGGAGGACACATGCTCTTAGATGTCTCTACACTAATGCACAGATGCATGGGAAGTAAACAAGATGAACTTGAATTAATAGCACAACAAAGCAAATATGATATAAAGGACATCACTGAAACCTGGTGGGATGAGTCTCATGCCTGGAATGGAGGAATAGAGGGCTATACCCTTTTTAAAAGAAATAGGCCAAACAGGAAAGGAGGAGGAATAGCATTATATGTCAGAGATGTTTACACCTGTGAAGAGATCCAGGACTTAAATCCTGGAAATCAAGTAGAGAGCCACTGGATAAAAGTTAAAGGGGAAGGAAACAACAATGATGTTATTGTGGGAGTCTACTACAGACCCCCCAAGTCAGATGGAAGAACTGGATGATGTCTTTCTAGAACAGTTGACCACACACTCAGAAAAGAGAAATGTAGTAGTGATTGGTGACTTCAACTATCCTGATATTTGCTGGAAGTCAAACTCAGCCAATACTCCAAGGTCTAGCAAATTCCTCACTTGTTTCAAAGACAATTTCATTGTCCAAAAGGTGGAAGAGGCAACAAGGGGATCAGCTATTTTAGATCTGATCCTAACCAACAGGGATGACCTGGAAAATGAGGTGCAAGTGGTGGGATCCTTATGTGGGAATGATCATGTTCTCCTGGAGTTTCTTATACAGTGGAAAGGAGAAGCTAGGCATAGTCAGACACTCATTCTAGACTTTAGGAGTGCTGATTTCAACAAACCTAGGGAAACACTGGGAGTGATCCCGTGGTCAGGAATACTAAAGGAAAAGGGAGTTCAGGATGGATGGAATTTCTCAAAAGGGAGATACTGAAGGTACAATCTCAAACTGTTCCAATGAGAAGGAAAAATGGGAGACATCTCAAGAAGCCAGTTTGGGTGACAAAAGAACTTTCAACTGAACTATGTTTTAAACAGGAAATGTATAAGAAATAGAAAAGGGGCAAAATCACTAAAGAGGAATTCAAACAAATAGGTAACACTTGTAGGGCTAAAGACAGAAAAGTCAAAGCACAGAATGAGCTCAAGCTTGCTAGAGCAGTTAAGCACAATAAAAAGGGCTTCTTTGGGTATGTCTATAGCAAAAGAAAGAAAAAGGAAATGGTAGGGCCACTGCACAGAGAAGATGGAGAGATTTTAACAGGGGACAAAGAAAAGGCAGAACTACTCAACACCTTCTTTGCCTCAGTCTTCTCATCAAAAAAAAGGGTGCTCAGCCTGAGGAAAATGGATCAGAGGACACAATAGGGGAAATGCAGCACAGAATAAGTAAAGAGGTGGTACAGGTATACCTGGCTAATCTAAATGAATTTAAGTCTCTAGAACCAGATGAACTACATCCAAGGATATTAAAAGAACTGGCAAATATAATCTCAGAGCCACTGGCAATAATATTTGAGAACTCCTGGGGAATAGAAGAGGAGGGCAAACATTGTCCCCATCTTCAAAAAGGGGAAAAAAGAGGATCCCAAAAACTATCATCCAGTTAGTCTGACATCAATACTGGGAAAGATTCTAGAGCAGATCATTAAACAGAGAGCCTGTGAACGTTTAGAAGGCAATGCTACAATCACTAAAAGTCAACATGGGCTTCTCAAAAACAAGTCATGCCAGACTAATCTGATCTCTTTTTTTGATAAAATTACCAGCTTGGTAGATTAAGGGAATGCAGTAGATATAGCATATCTTGATTTCAGTAAGGCTTTGACAAGGTCCCCCATGATATTCTTGCAAACAAGATAGTAAAATGTGGGCTAGACAATACAACTGTTAGGTGGATTAGTAATTGGTTGAATGACCAAACCTAAAGGGTACTCAGCAGTCGCTCCTCTTCATCCTGGAGAGAAGTGACCAGTGGAGTGCCACAGGGTTCTGTCCTGGGCCAGTGCTATTCAACATCTTTATCAATGATTTGGATGAGGAATAGGGGGCATGCATCTCAAATTTGCAGAGGACACCAAATTAGGAAGATTAGCTAATAGCCCAGAGGACACGATGAAAATTCAAAATCAGCCCTGGTGGTGCAGTGGTTAAATGCCTGTACTGCAGCCACTCACTCATAGACCACAAAATAACCCCAATAGATTAGAAAGCTTGGCCAAAGCTAACAAAATGAATTTCAACTTAGGACCTTATCACACGCTGGCCATGAAGCGAAAAGTAACCGTAATAAGAATAAATCCAGTACTATACCGAAATGATCCCAAAGAGCCCCCACAATACGTAAATGGCTATCAGACGCAACTAGAATCATCGTGCAATTATCGTGCTTCCATTAAAGTGCATCCTGGATACGTATTTGCCGTTCACACACAATTCAGAAAATCCCGGACATGGCCCCGCGCCGGCTTGTGAAGGAGGGGTTTGGGTGACAGCCGGCTGTCAAACACACCCCTCCTTTCCAAGCCGGCGTGGGGCCTGGGCTCTGAGCAGAAGGGAGCCCGCACTGACTTGAGAAGGAGGGTGCGTTTGACAGCCAGCTGTCAAACACACCCCTCCTTCCCAGAGTCCCGGCCCCACGCCGGCTTGGAAAGGAGGGGTGCGTTTGACAAACACAAGAAGGAGGGAAGGAAAAAGGAGCTGAGGAGGAGAAGAAGGAAGGAGAGGGAGAGGAGCCGGGAATAGCAACGGCTGAAGAAAAAGAGCAAGAAGGAGGGAAGGAAAAAGGAGCTGAGGAGGAGGAAGGAAAAGGAGAGGAGCTGGAAAAAGCAACGGCTGAGGGAAAGGAACAAGAAGGAGGGAAGGAGGAAGGAGCTGAAGAAGAGGAAGGAGAAGGAGAGGAACTGAGAAAAGTATCTCTTGAGAAGCAAGAAGAGGGGAAGGAGGAAGGCGCTGGAAAGGATGGAGGCGTGGGAGCGGAGGAAGGGGGCGCCGAGGCAGTGGAGGCTCCATCGGGAGGCGGCGGCAGCGGCGGTGGCGGCTCTTGGAGCCAGGATGCAGCTGGAGAAAGCGGCCCCGAGGGGAGCCTTGCCTCGGAGGACGGGGAAGAAGCCCCGGAGGAGGAGGAGGAAGAGGAAAGCCCCGGAGGAGCAAGAGATGGAGATGGAGGAGGAGGAGGAGATGCTGCTTGTGCCTCCTCCTCCGCCGCCACCGCTGTCAAACACACACCTCCTTCCCAGAGTCCCTGGCCCCGCTGTCAAACACACCCCTCCTTCCCAAGCCGGCACGGCGCAGGCGGGGGTGGGGAAATGCTCCACAATACGTATTGGGGAAATGCTCCCCAATACGTATTGCATGTTCATATGTATTTCGGAGACTCAGGCATTGCGCAATGATTTCAGAAGCGCAGTTGTACTTCCTAAAGAAACCGAAATTCAAAAGATCTCAATTCGTTTCGGATTCGTTTGGGGTTCTGTCGGGGTTCTGTGCGGTTCTGTGCGACGTCGTGTTTAAACACGGAAAAATAATATGTATTAGGTCAGGATTTCTTTTGGATTCTGTCTGCTTTGGACCCCGTGTGATAAGGTCCATAGAGAAATGTATGGTACTGCACTTAGAGTAAAAAAATGAAATACATAGATATAAGGTGAGGGACACGTGGCTTAATGAGACTATGTGTGAGAGAGATATAGGAGTCCTAGTGGACCACATGTTGAACATGAGTCAATAGTGTGATGCAGCAGCTAAAAAGACCAATGCAATTTTAGGCTGCATCAATAGAAGTATAGTGTCTAGATCAAGGGAAGTAATAATGTCACTATATTCTGCTCTGGTCAGTTCCCACCTGGAATACTGTGTCCAGTTCTGGGCATCACAATTCAAAAAGGATGTTGAAAAACTGGAGCATGTCCAGAGGAAGGTGGCTAAAATGGTGAAGGGTCTGGAAACCATGCCCTATGAGGAACAACTTAGGAAACTGGGTATGTTTAGCCTGTAGAAGAGACGGTTAAGAGGGGATATGATAGCTGTGTTTAAATATTTGAATGTCATATTGAGGAGGGAACAAGCTTGTTTTCTGCTGCTCCAGAGACTAGGACCCAAAACAATGGATGTAAGCTCCAGGAAAAGAATTCCACCTGAACATTAGGGGAAACTTCCTGACAGTAAGAGCTGTTTGACAGTGGAACACACTCCCTCGGAATGTAGTGGAGTTTCCTTCTTTGGAGGTCTTTAAACAGAGGCTGGATGGCTATCTGTCAGGGATGATTTGATTTTGAGTTCCTGCATGGCAGGGGGTTGGACTGGATGGACCTTGTGGTCTCTTCCAACTCTATGATTTTATTTCTATGACTTTCAATTCTGAAAAACAGTGACAGTGTACCAAACAGTGACTCCGAAGGAGCCAATATGGCCTTCTTGTCAAGACCATGTGGCACCCTGGTCTAGAAAATGACATTGATGTGGCAACTGAAAGGAACTGGAGCAATGATAACAGGGTTACTACAAGTCAAGTGACAGGTGCATGAGTCAGCATTTGGAAAGCTGTGCATCATGGGAAGTCTGATGCAACATGCACAGTGGATGAATCAAGCCAGTATACATCATGGGAGGTCTGATGCAACAGGCACTGGGATAAAACCAGCCAGGTTTCATTAGTGCATGGCTGTCACATGTTACTAAGGACACCACCTATATATGGGAGAGGGTCAGAATCTCCGTTGTTGGTTAATTGTTGGTGGTGGTTAGCGAAACACTTTGTTGATCTGTATAGCTGTGAGTATTAAGTCTGGTACTCTATCTTTTTAATTATTTGCAACAAAGATTAAAGCCCTCATTGAGTGAAGTCTCGCTGTCCAGCAATTACTTCTCCAGGCTGGAAGCAGCTGCCTGTGTGTGGGATAGTTTTTCCTGTGCCGTCTGGATCAAGATTTTTCACAGTAGACCATCTTCTGGGCGTTCCTGCCTACAGTTTTTCAATGCTCCAGTTTTTCAACATAACTCTGTGTGTGTATGCTAGATCCTGCTTGTCTGAATACTCCAACATTTCTGACCCTGAGAATGCCTATTCCTGTGATACAGTTGTTTCTTCTTAAAATCTGATGATAAAATTTGGGATTAGGAGACCACCGAGGGTCCATTTACAATCATAAAATTTGAATAATATGTTTTTATTCAAACCCTATGATTTAGTTGACTTAGGGAAAACATTTTAACTAAGGAGTTATGTTTTCTACTTTTGTCTGTTTTTAATATTAACTTTATATTGCTTTAACTGGATTATTTTAATTGTTTTTAATCTTTCCTTGTAAAGTTTTTAAAGTGTTTTTATTTTGTGAGCCACCTTGGGTCCCTTTCTAGGAGAAAGGTGGCATAGAGATTAAATAAATAAATAAATAAATAAATAAATGCATTATATGTATTACATATAATATTGGTACACGACATACTAGTATATGTAAAAAAGACTTGTGCCACATAGAACTATTGAGAAAGTATTGTTCCTTATCAGTGGATGCAGAACGAGAGCTGGATGTTCCATACTGCTCCTTGCTTCAGTCCATGCATGTCCATCTGAACCTATGCACATAGTCCATGGATGTATAAACAGCACACGGGTAGGCTCTCCTTTATATGATCTGATAGCTTGAATGTCTGTAATCTCAACTGCATAGGTAAAATGTGTGTGCATATATTTGGTATGCAAGAAAGCTTAGCTGAATATCTGGAGTTCAAAGAATTAAATCAGTAGATACAGTGGAACACAGGTATCTGCAGACTTGCCATCCATGGATTTGAGCATCCACATACAGCAGTGTTTCTCCATTATTTTCTGTCACGCCCCCCCTAGGAAAGAAGAAAACATTTCGCGCCCCCCCCCGCGCGATCACATGGGCGGGTTTGGCCAATCAGGATAGAGCTACTGGGGCTGTGCTGGGACAATCTCCCTCTCTCCAGCCGTAACGGGGCCCCCTTTATGGAGCCTTGCACCCCCCCTGGGGGGCCCGCCCCACTATTTGAGAACCGCTGACATACAGCAAGCCTGTGTTGTCCCCACTGACAGTGCATGCATGCAGCAGCACTGTCATTGGGGACAACTGTACTCAAGTCCTCCCTCCCCTTCCTTCCTCTCTCCCCCTCCCTTCCCCTCTGAGGCTTCTGCCCTGGGCTTGGCTTTAGGGGCAGTTCAGAGGCATAGGCTGGAGCACTGTCGGCTGGAGGGAGCCAGAGCTGGGGCTTGGGACTCAGAGCCTGGAGGTTCCATCCCAGGTGTTGGGATGGGTGGGGGCTCCAAGATCCAAGACCCAACCCCAGTTCCAGCTCCCTCCGGCCAATGGAACCTCAGCCTCCTCCTCCAAACTGCCTCCAAAGACAAACCCAGGGAAGAAGGCTCAGAGGAGAAGGGAGGGATGTGTTGGAATAGAAACAAAATCTACAACTTGAGTCATTATAGGGTTAATGACCATTATAGGTGAGTTACTGAGATACATATGATTTTCAGTTGTGTGTATTGCCCTAATCAACTGTTTAGTTTGTGATTCTCTTTCCCTTTCTCGCTCACTCTTTTTTTAAGCCTCTTTTCTGTTGCAGAAAAGGCCGACTGTACACTCCCATTCCCACCTTGCATATGCTAACATTAACAGGTTTTCTAAACATGGCATAATGAAATGTAATTTGCTATATGCTATCTGTGTAGGCTACTTACATGGTGTGTGTGGGTATACATGTACATGTTTGTGTTGTGTGCCTTCCAATCATTTCACACTTATGGCGACCATAAGGCCACAAGTTTTTCTTGACAAGATCTGTTCAGAAGGGATTTATCTTTGCTTTCCTCTGAAGTTGAGAAAGTGTGACTTGTCCAACATCACTCTGTGAGTTTCCATTGCTGAGTGGAGATTCAAACCCTGTTCTTCAGAGTTGTAATCCAGCAATATACCATGCTGGCTCTAGAATATTACATACCTGAGTATAATGTCCAATCACTGCATTCGCATGTGTTGGTCCCTTTCCAAATACAAAGTCTGCCCTCTCATCAAACCAGGCTTGTATTACCTCTGACCAAGATCTAGGGACACTTGAATAAAATAGATTTTCACCACATAACATGTCATCTGAAAAAGAGGGAAAGAGAAAGATAATAGAAATAAATATATGTTGATTATATTTAAAGATTAGACTAGTCTAGGGTATTTTTAATTATATAATTGTTAGATGATCAGATCTGAGCCCCAGAAAGTACCCGGAGCAAACAGAAAGAGAGATGATATTTGTGCAGTCAGTCAGACTACCTTTGTTTATATTTGTGTATGGCTTCCCACACCACTACAATTATATCCCCATCATCTTCCTGCAAGATAGATTGGTCATAGAAATAATGAATGATGGATGCATGGTCACCTCAGGAGCTTGGGTAAATTTGAGGAGTAAGTGGATTTGAACCTGAGTCCTAGGCTCAAAACAGATGGGCAAAAAACACTGGCTTCGGGCCTCTTCAGGGCATGGCATGCAGATGATGCACATCCCCAGATCAGCCAGAAGCCCAAACCCGACCACAAAAGGAAAGAAAAATCCACTCCTTGCTGGTGGTCCATTTCAGACCACAGCAGCAACCAGCCTCAGCAGCCAGTCACCATAGTCCCACACTTTCAACTGGAGCAGCCAGAGGATACTCCAGGCCACTGGTCTGCTTCAGCTATCTCAATGTAATTGGAGAAGGTGGTGTTACTATTTTTATTAAGGATCATGGGAAGCAACTGCTTCCCATAAGTTGTTAGGCTGCAGGCACTGTTTTTTAAAGCACTAGATCCCATCTGATCTTGGAAGCTAAACAAGGTCACTTAAGTTTTTGGATGGGAGACTACCAATGAACACCAGTTTTCGTAAGCTACATTTCAGAAGAAGGATCTGGCAAAACCACCTCTGAGTCTTCCTTGCCTAAGAAAACCCTATGATATTCAACAAAGTGCTCAGGTGACTTGAAGGTACATATTCACTCACACAAAGAAGAATACTTTTGGAAAGTACTCCCATTTAACTTACCTTCTATTTTTCTTTGGTCTACAGGGCTATGAGAGTATACACAGTGTTCAGCCCAGTTTTTGGCATTTTTTGCAGCTGTCCCATTCCATTCCTTGAAAGAAACAGTAATATGACTGGTTGCAAGTTTTCATGTACCACATTTAACATTTGTGAATGATTTGTTCATTTTAAATGAACAATAGTCACCTTGAACCCACACACTGCTTGGTTCCCAAGGGAAAAAACACACCAAATGTTAACATCTTGCTGAGAAAATACCATCAGCAGCCCATGGGGTGATGACTAGGGGTGTGTGGTGGTGCAGCATGCATTGGATGACACTTCCCAACAGGGGGCTGACACCCAGTCAGGCCCTCCCCTGATACACACTCCCCCTACACCCTCTGTGTGCTCCCCCAATGCCCCTTTCACACATGCCATCCCTATGCATGCTCCCACTGCATGCCCCCACTCTGCCTCCCCTGCAAGCACTACCCCCTGTGTGGTTCCTGCACTCCCCCTGCACTGTCCCCATGTGCACTTCCCCACCCCACACACCATCCCACCCTTTTCCTTACCAGGAAAAGTACAGGGCAGCACAGGGAAAGGGAGTGCATCCCACTCCCACAAGCCCCCCGATGCCTTGTCCCCCATACCAGGTGACACCCAGTGTGGGGATGCCATGCATCACTCCACAAGGCTATTCTTGGCAACAAAGTCATTAGCAAACCGTGATCCCTTAATGTCATAACCACAAATTATAGAGGTGATGATTATGATACAGATCTTTTTTTATACAGTTATCACAAAGCTTGCAGAGAAATGGTGTGTGTTAAATGCCTTGACCGCACTAATAATTATGTTTTCCTCTTTGGCACCATTACCATGAAAGTTGGATGCAAAACCCACTTCTGACATGCCAACTCTCCATCCTCAGTGATTATATTTACATGAGAGATCAGGAGAGATCCCAAACCTTTGGTCTCAAGAGACACCATTCAAAGAGGACCATGCCATCTGATTTTTCTCAGACTTTGGAAGTATGTCATTACAAATGAGTTAATTGAAATTTACATCCTTTTCCCAATAACTAAAGCAAATAAAGCAACCACATTACAATAGGATAACTTCAGAATGGATAACCTCATTCATTTTTTCATCTAACTGTAATCTCTTAGGACTGATGCAGACCAGCCTAAAGGGCTGGCCTGGGAGTGGAGTTGGGTGGGGTGACCACACTTTGGCCACCCTGACTCCTCCCTGACTCTGTGCGCCCAACCGCATGGCACACAGCATCAGGGAGCCCCGTTGGCACAGCATGGACACAAAAGAGCTACTGCAGCGGCTCTAAGGGTGGCTTTTGCTGCCCCAAAAAGAAGCAACATTTGCCCACTCTTTTGGGAGCGGCAAAAAGCCAGATTGGGGCCACAGCATGTAGTTGCCACAGCCCTGATCCAGCGCTCCCAGGGGCGGCACAGAGCCTTCCCTTAGGGACCATCTGCATCAGCCCTTAGTTATTTTTATAGTTATGAGGTGTGGACTCAATGAATGGTGGAGTAATAATATCACATAACCCTTGTGCTATGTATTATTGTGGGTGAGGCACAAAAGGAATTTGACATCAAAGTATGTTTTGTACCATAGACTAGCTTGTATCATTTATTAAGATTCTTTTTCTTGTTTCTTTAAAAAATCTATAATTATTTTTGCTCTTTGTGCTATAATCATAATTAATTACTTCTAAAAACAACTTTCCAGAGAATGCTCACAGTTCATAGCTTGGAAAATACAGCAAAGGTCATAAGAAAGCCTGAGACCAAAGAAACCGAAGTGTCAGCAAAATCTTGTGCATATTCTTACCATCCTCAGCATGTTGGAAGCACTTGGCTCGACCTGCCTTCTGAGAATGTTGTGCTTGTCAACCACTTCCTTCTGTACCTCTGGCAAATCAGATGACAATGCACCAAAATCTGCAACATGTTTCTGTGATGAAATCAACACCCACATTTTCCAGTCACAAACACAAAAAATGACACACGCACACAGAGATAACACACTCAAATATGTGTGTGTGAGAGTGTGTGTGAGAGAGAGAGTCCATTAAGAGTAATGAAAACCAGATTGTGTCCTTTTTAAAGCAAAAACACTAATCTACAAACCTTCACTTGGAGCTGAGCTGTACAGTTGGAACCATTTATGGGAAGAAAATCTTAAGGAATTTAAAAGCAAAACTAAGGGGGAAATCCTATAAGAAAATAAACATTTTCATGCCTTGTTGAAACCTGGGACCTTTCCTGCTGCAGATGTCTAGCACTGTGACTCCACTTTAAATGCCATGGTTCCATCCAATGGAATCCTGGGGTTTGCAGTGGAGGGAGGAACATTTGAAGGCCTAAGCCAGAGAAGTCTCCAGTCCAATGAAACTTCAGAACCCAGGATTCTATGGGATGCAGCAACGGTAAGTAAAGTGGTGTCACAAGACTATTATTATGTCAACAGTCCTAGTTAGGAGGAAAGTGGGATACAAATAAAATCAGACAAATCAGAATGGATATGGCAGTCAAGAAATAAGAAGAAGACCAGGAATGGGAAGAGCAGCTGTGAAAAAATTTGACAAGCTCCTAAAGAGCAACAATATACAACAGAACATTAAGTTATAATCATCCATTGAATTTTCCATCACCATGTATGGATGTGAGAGCTGGACAATGAAAAAAGCAATATGAGGAAAATCAACTCATTTAAGATGTGGTGCCAGAGAAAAGTGCAGAGTTTGCCAAAAAGACAAACAAATGGGTTTTTGGCTAGATCAAGCCTGAACTCTCCCTGGAAACTTTGGGGGGTTGCAGACTGCCAGAAATAGTGTGAATTCAGTCCACTTTTAGGGCTAGGGTTAGAGTTAGGGAACCATGGGAACTGTATTTTATTGTGGCATCAGAGTTGTCTGACAGAGAAGGCTCAATGTCTCAGAAAAATAACAGTTCCCATGATTCCCTAGCACTAACCCTAACCCTAAAAGTGGACTGAATTCACACTATTTCTGGCAGTCTGCAACCCCCCTTAGGGCCTTTGCAGACTACTAGAAATAGTGCAAATTGAGTCCACTTTAAGGGTTAGGGTTAGGGAATCATGGGAACCGTATTTTATTGTGGCACCAGAGCTCTCTGACAGAGAAGGCTCAATGTCTCAGAAAAAAACAACAATTCCCACGATTCCCTAGCACTAACCCTAACCCTTAAAATGGACTCAATTTGCACTATTTCTGGCAGTCTGCAAAGGCCATTAGATGACAAAAGTGTCATAATTTGGTCACAACATGAGAAGGCATGATTCATTAGAGAAGATAGTAATGCTATGGAAGGAAGAAGGCCATAGAAAAAGAGGCAGATCATATGGCAGAGGGATGGACTCAATTAGAGAGGTCATGGGCCTGAATTTATAGAACCTGAGCAGGGCAATGAAGGACAGGAGGTCTTGGAAATGTCTCATCCACATGGTCACCATGAGTCAGGGCCAGCTCAAGGGCAGTTAACACCAACATCAACAACAAATAAAATAAAATATAGTGTGAAAGGGGGACTTCCAGTTGGCGGGGGAAGGCATGAGACATATTTCAAGGGTGCTCCCAAGAAATGCAGCGTTGTGCTTGATTTATTTTTCAGCTTAATATCAAAACTGAAAGTTAAAAACAGCAAACTAAACCCCTTTGGAACAAAGGGTTCAGAGTACCCCTACAGAGGCTTCATTTGGGGCTGGGGGCAGAGCTCTTTCAACAGCCTCCTCAGTGGGAGAGGAAAATGAACCTGAAAGCCAAAGCCAAAGCCAAAGTCAAAGGAGTGAGCCCAGCAGGGCAGCTGCAGCCACTTTAGTGGTCAAACACCAACTTCAACCTTTTTTTCCAAATAAATTAAAGAAAAGCTACTTAAATAAAAACAAGAATTAAACCACCCAGGAAGTGAGATACCAAAATACCTGCAGGAAGCAACAAGAGAATGAAAGAATGGCAAGAAGAAAAACTTCCTACTGAGAGAGGGAAGATACTGGGAAGGAGCAAAGAGAGGAGGGTGACAGAAGCAAAAACAACTGAGAGAAGCGAGAAGTGATGGTATGAGAGGTCTACAAAAATAATAGAAGACTATAAGATTTTAGGAAAGCAAACAGCAATGAAAGATTGAGAGGGACAGGAGAAAAAATCAAAGAACAAAGATTAAAGAATCTGAAGGCATACAAAATTAAAAAATTAAAAAATTAAGACAATTGAGGTATATCACTTCTCAGCTGGACTGAACTAGATTTATTTGGGAACCTGCATCAGTTTTATATTTTTTACATGGGAAGGGCTACAATCTAACAATAATATACAAATGAAAGAAAATAGACCATCTCTGCCTGCCTTTTTGCTGACATTAAAGTTACATAGATAACTTGAAGATTATAACATATTGATTCATTGGACTAACCTATTGATAATTTGATGGCTTTGGGGGGATGCAGACCAGGGCGTCGTGGACGCCCTGGGATGGTGCGCCGCTGGAGCGAGGCACTCGCACGGCGGCGCACCGGTGGCGTCCCTGAAAGGAGCGCCAAATTGGCGCTCCTTTCAGAAGTCAGGGAAAGTGCGCCCTAAATGCGTCAGGCGCACTTTCCCTGGCTTTTCCGCCGCAGCATGTGAGGACGCTGCAGCGGGAGGCTGCCCTCGGCGCGCTGGCCATGCGGAGGGCCGGCAGCTCCGAGGGCAACCTCGGGAGGAGGAAGGGGCGCCGCTCGTGCGGCTGCCCCTCCTCTTCCTTGCCTCGGAGACGACCCTATTGGTCATCTGCCGAGGCCATTTGACACACTGATATAACAAACAAAAGTTTCTCAGCAGCTGTTCTTGAATTGTGACTGAAAAAGAAATTTACTATTTGATATTTTAGTGATATTGTTGTATAGATATACAAGAACAAAGCCTCTCAGTAGAGCCTAAGCAGACGGGCGCAAAGCGCCGTCTTCAGGGCAAGGAAGGAGAGGGGCAGCCACATGCTGGGCACCCCAACCCCTTCCCAAAGACGTTGTCGGAGCAGCCGGCCCTCCGCACGGCCGACGCTCCAAGAATGCCTTTCCGCTGTAGCGGCCACACACACTGCAGCAGAAGAGGCGCCTCAGCCCCGATCCGCAGCTTCCCTTGGCAGCCCCATGCAAAAAAGTCAGATATCTGGGAATAACATTAACAAATAAAAATTCAGACTTAGTCAGAAATAATTACAAGAAAATCTGGAACAAAATTAAAATGGATATAAATAATTGGAGAGATCTAAAATTAACTTTAGTAGGTAGGATTTCTATAATTAAAATGAATATCCTACCAAGAATACTTTTCCTCTTTCAGACCATACCGATAATTAAAAAATGATAGCATCTTTAAAAATTGGCAAAAACAACTATCTGAATGTATCTGGGTGGAGGAAAAACCTAGAATCAAACAAAACTACATGCAAGATACAGTAGATAGAGGAGGATTTGCAGTCCCCAATCTGAGATTATACTTTGAAGCATGTGCCTTTACATGGATAAGAAATTGGTTAAGATTGGAAGCTAGAAGTTTATTAAAATTAGAAAGTTTGGAGTTAAGATTTGATCTACATGCTTTCTTATTTTATGACAAAAATTAAAGCAAACTGAGATTTTGAAAATCATTTTGTTAGGGCAGTGATATTTAGGATTTGGAAAAAATATAAAAGAAGAATATATCCAAAAATTCCAACTTGGGTCTCACCCCATGAAGCACTCTTTAGTTTAGACCCACAGAGAAAAGTAAAATGGATAAAATATTATGATTTATTAGAAAAGATCAATGGGAAACTAATGATGAAAAGGCTAGAGCAAAAAAGACTAGAAGGAAGGGAATGTGGTTGATTTCTTTATCAACAGTTGAGAGCAAGATACCAAATGGATGAAAAACAAACAGGAATAACAGACATAAAAACTGATTAGAAGAAGCCTGTGCCTCTATCTAGAATATATAAAAAAATTAAGAAATCTATACTGAGGAAGAAGTAATAAAAGAAAACATGATAATGTGGGTTAAAAATTGTGGACAAACTATAGAGCTAAATCAATGGGAGAGATGCTGGAATATGAGACTAAAATACTCAGCAGGTCAGAATGTTCATGAGAACTACTATAAAATTCTATATAGATGGCATCTCTCCCCAGATAGAATAAGTAGAATACAGTATAGGAAATGATCAGTGTTGGGAATGTGAAAGGGAAAGGAAAGGGGTACCTTTTTCCACTTATGGTGGACCTGCATAGGAGCAAACAGATTTTGGAAAGAAATTTATGTAAATATAAATGAAATATTAGAAATAAATTTAGAATATAGACCAGAAACAATGTCATTATGTATATTGGATAATAAAAATGAAAAAAGGTATGGGGAAATTATCTTCTATATGTTGACTGCTGCTAGACAAACTTATGCAAGATACTGGAAATCAAAAGAAGAAAATGCAAATAGATGAATGGCTAATTAAACTTTTAGACATAATGGAGATGGATCTCCTGTCAAAAGAAATCAATGAAAACATAAGAGAAAATATAACAGAAGATTGGAAAAATGATATATATATACATATATAAAAACAATTTGGGGAAATACAATAAGTATAAAAATATTGGAGGAATAAAGAGGTAAGGATTCAAACTCTTCTTTCAAAGAGGGAAAGACTTAGGAAGGAAATTATAAACATTAAAACTAAAGCAATGGAGAAATAACCAGAAGGGTAAACAAGGATAACTTTTCTTTGATTAGAGAACAAGATATACAGGGGGAAATAAAATAGTAATATAAATCGGTTAACAGATGGAATAAGGAAGTAACAATTGGATAATTTGATGTAGTAAGATTGTATAGTTGTTATATGTAATATGTCTGTTCTTTTCTATGTTTTTGTTTGTTTGTTTTGTCTTTGTTATTGTTGACAGGTTACAAATGTGTTATTATTGAATAACAAATTTTATGTAAATATGTTTTAAAGCTTAATAAAAAAAATTATAATTAAAAATATAGTGTGAAAGGGGCCTTGAAATCAGAATTTTTTTAGGGAAGATTCAGTCCAACACTTAATACTGCCAAATACCATATGCCTGGACTGTCACAGCTGTGCAACAATGGTTTCAACTCCTGCAGTTGTCAATGGAGCTCAAGGCAGCCTGCTAGTAACAAGAGCAACAAGGTAGTCCACTAGCAAGAAATTTACTAGCATGCTGAAGTAAAACACACTGTGCAGAACCAGCAGGGAAGCCCAAACAGTTAACATTCAACAGGTTTGGGATAATCAATGAAGGAGGAAATATGTTTTTGATAAATGCTCATGCTTGCGCTCTCATCAAATACACAATTCGTTTTTGTAGTGCTAATCAAAAAATTATTGCTTGCTTCACTACTACAAATGACTTTAGCTGCTTGAGTTTTGGGGTTTTTTGGGGGGTTGTGTTTTTTTTGGGTTTTTTTGTTGTTGTTGTTGTTGTTGCTGCATCTATTCAGGACAAATTACTTCAGCAGCAGCAGTAGTAGCCCCACCAGGCTTGAAAGTGTTTGGTCCAAGGAAAGGCCACAAATCTGTGTGAATGGAGCATTATGCTCCACCAGGTTGAGGTTAGTATCACAGCTACACATTTGAAGTGTGTTTGGAATTGTCCCACTTTCCCATTTTTGGAAGAAAAGAACCCAGCTGTACATAGGGATATGATCACAACCTCCTTCCAAAAAGCTCCACTCCTCCCTTCTCACCTCCCATTGCTGCTGTTTACTCCTAGGGCTACTGACAGTGAATATCAGTTATGGGGTAGGGGCACAGCAGGTGAAATAATGTGATGCAGGAGCAACCTTTCACTCATGAAACTGGGCTGAACCCTTCTGCCTCTGCATTCACCCTGAAGTCACCTCAGTTCTTCTGAAGCTGAGGGACATGGGGTGTGTGACAAAGGCAAGATATAAATTAAATTATATACATAAAGAAACCATATAACTGGGTGTTATTGGCAGTGCCTGGTATTATCACATGAGTTTCCACAGGCTATTGAAGGAAGACAGGAGACAAGGTGCTATTGGTTATTTTCATGCTCTCCCACCTTCTCCCAGTTAAATACAGCCATCTTTTTTCATCTGAGAGCCTTCTCAAAAGATATCCTATATTACTGGGTCTTTGGTTAATGTTTTCAAAATGATTATACCTATAGAAAACATTCTTCCCTTATCCACAGAATGAACATATGTGTGCCTACATCCAGTAGAGAATGTCAGTAAAAAGGATGTGTATATTTTACTCTTATGTATTATCCTTTATTCATAATCCCAGAACACTGTATTGATGGTGCAGCAGTGAAATCTTGGTTGGTTGAAGGAACAGGTGCTTCTTTTCAAATGAATTTAAAATTTCACACACCCAGCCATACCTCATTTGCAACACATTCATGTAGGCTGGCAGCCAGGACTAAAAGTGCCATCAGAGGAGACATTGCTGGAGAAAGTAAACATATCATTTATTTCCTTTGTGTTATTACAATGATTCCAGTTATCATTTCTAAGCATTTATTAATATTGGTTTGAATCCAAAGAACTGTAAACAGAAGTACTACTGTTCCACAAACATACAAGAGTTTGCACAATAGGTCATGTCAGTGATATTATGTGTTGGTTGTATAGATTCTTCCTCTTATATGGAATGTTGTGTAAGCTCTTCCTCAAGTGGAAGAATATCTTTTGCATTGATTTTATTGTTCTTACACAACAATGCAACATAAGACATAAAGCAGGCTTTCAATGAAGAGAGGAAGCCCTCTGCACACAGAAGTGTTCTTTTAGATCCAATCTACTATTTTTCTAACTACTTTTTACTAAAAATACTTGTTTTTAACTTGCTTACTACAAGGGAAATAGTGGGGAAATGAACAAAAAATGCAGTTGGCAATCAGTGCCTTCTAGTTCTCACTCTGAAGTCTACATTCGGTCTCTTATTGACGTGGTTCAGTTTGGGATTGGAATGCTGTTGTTACATTCACACACAGGAGACATTCATATGCTTAGCAGTAAGTCATATCAAATGAGATTTCTCTCCATTGATATGAGAATGGCTCAGGAAAACACTGGCTGATTGTGGCCATCATCTGTGAGTGTCCAATACTCAAAATAATTTGTTGGGTCCCGATTTGCTTGTTGGCAAACATAGCCAGGCTATATATGGGCATCAGACAGAGCAGATTTGGCAGCTTCAGCGCTTCTTGACCAAAGCATGATGGAGAGGGTAGGTCCAATATGGGCGGCAACAGTGGGTTTTGGATCAGAAAGCACAGCTCCACTCTCTTCCTAACACAATGGAAATGACATGTGCAGAAAACAACCATATGAGGGTTTTTGTTGCACAACCCGAGATGTCCAAAACTTTTTTTATTAATCAGTCACTCTTAGGTAGCTCACAGTAATGAACGTAATGTTTTGAAAGTATGCATCATTTGCAAATATAAAGATCAAAGCACAAATGACTATGACATATAAAACTGTCAGGTTGGGTCCTTGAGCCTATAAAGCATATTATCCATAGAACAGAAACTAGCTTTTAAATAATGGTATTTAAATAATGCTGACAAAAGTATATGCATCATTTATTCAGTAAATTTATCCATGCAAACATTTACCTGGAAATTTATGGGTCTGGATCACTGTTTTGAAACTCCTGAAGAAAGGTTCATAACTAAAGTACTGGAAGAAAGCTTTACAAGTGTTTAAAACAAGTAAGTTATATTTTCAAATTCTTACAGTAAAAAAGTGACTTAATAAAAATTGTTTTAAAAACCATTTTTCATCCTTTTGAGACTAAGGGCTAAATCCATTTGTTAATCCCATCTAGAGTAGATTCATATAATACCTTAGAATTTGATAATTCAACACTTTATGTAAGTTTCATTGATTCAGTGTATCTACTCTATCTGGCATTAACAAGCTTTAGGCCTAAAGACAGGTCTGTAGCCTCCATGTGCAACATAGGCCAACTGGAACAGTCTAGCTGAATCAACAGAATTTACATAAGTGTTGATTTATCTCTAATCTGCACTGCAGAAATAATGCAGTTTGACACTGCTTTAACTGCCATGGCTCAATAATATTGAATTCTGGGATTTGTATTTTGATGAAATATTTAGCCTTTGTCAGAGCACTGTTGCCACAACAAAGTAGAAATCCCAACATGGTGTCAAACTGCATTATTTCTGCAATGCAGGAGCAGCTCATGTTCTCCATGGGTCTTTTCTGGTTGGTATTAACAATTGTGTTAAGGAAATGGGATCTATTCATTCCTTTCCTTCCCCCCATCTCTGATTCTCTCTCTTGCTCTCCTGTCCTCCTCTCTGTCCATACTCTTTCCATTTTGGCTTCCTTTTCTTCTTCTATTAAAAAAAATCTAAACACCAGTAAAAAAATAACCCTGATATCAGCAAAATCTGTCCTTCTCTCATTTCAAACTATTCTCTCTTGGCTTTCTTTTCTCCTTCTATTTAAAAATCTAAATACTAATAAAACATAAGATGATGGTAGGACAGGCCCAGCCTTGAACTATTAAAGGAGGGGGCAGAAAAAAACAGGAAATAAGAAGGTGTGAAAGAGCAAATATATTCCAAGTGTTTCTTTATATAAATTAGATGACACACTTCAGACTTCAACACTGATTTACTAGTGTCTGAACTGCAAATGTATTCATATTCATCCCAAACTACAGGGTCATGGGAAGTCTGGTGCAAAAGCAAATCTATATACAAAAGAGTCTGTATTTAAGCAAACCTATATACACAAGAGTCTGTATTTCTTCAGTAGTTCCATCTATGTACATATCAGATCTTCCCAAAGAAGTAATGGATCAATGGACTCCATGGCCTATGATGCCCCTTCCAACTCTATGATTCTCTGACTCTATAACTCTCTAAGTTAGCTGACTCACTAGATTACTGCTATCTATGTATACCAGAGCAATTCAAACATCTGATTTTCTTTCTTACAAGTTCAGATCACTGAACTACTAAATTTGCTTTTCTATTCCCAGGGGCTGAAGAGAATCAGCTTTTATGTTTTTCTCCGAGAGATATTTGTGTTCCAGATCATGATCACTATTTCCACAGAAATATTCTTCAAAATAGGCTATTGGATCATTTTAACTGGTCTTTTAAGAAATTTTACTTGGATATATGTTTCATCAAGATGTCTAAATAGTTAATATGTAAAGGATGAAAGTTTTTTTTTAAAAAAAATGAAAGTGTCATTTTTATTTTTACCTACTAAATTTTATTATTTCTAAAGTACCAAAATTCTGTCTAAAGCCAAAATTTCTTTTAGTTATGTTTATATTGCACAGTGTAGAGATGACTAGTTGTTCTCCCGGATTATGATCCTACTCCAATAATATCATTGGTAGCTTTTCCATTGATTAGTAGAAAATGATTGTACTTAAAATTATCATATCAAAAATACAATAGGAAAATATTTGACAGGATTATTGTGTCCATTATTTAATTTTTTTAAAGAAATTAAAACTGATATTCAACAGCCAAATTGAGAATGATCAAAACTCAAGATTTTCAGAAATCCAAAGGCTGACTTTACAATCATTTCCTTTTTAAAAAAAAATCACAAAAAATATAAGTGATCATTCAAAATTGTGAATAGATCTCTCAAGTCATTTTATCAAGTAATAATTTAATATCCCTTATGTACATGTTTTCTTGTACATATCCATCAAAGCAAATTAGAGAAATGTCATCATTAACATGCTTTTGTATATTGCTAAAATGCTCATTACGATTCTTACCTTATCAAACTCCAACACTATGTAATTTTAAACTAGGGTTCATTGACTGTCAGGTTTGTAAAATTCAATTCAAAATAATCAATTAATTCAATTAAGTATAATCTCTAATTCACACACCCCCAATAAAAAGTAGTGACTACTAAAATAGACAATCTCTAGAGAGCCAACTGTACCTTATTGGGGGTGGGGTATGGCCTGCAGTTTGCTATATTCCAACAAAGGCAAATTGATGGTTGCAGCAAGAGAAAGAAGGCAACAAATGGCCAGAGAACGTCTTTATATTTTGGTGTGAATACCTCTTAATCCAAAAAAAGAAGAAGCTAGTTTCTCTCACTGCATGCGTGGCATTTGTTTAAGTTCATGGTCATGAACTTGTTGGCTTACTATCAACAAAAAATAAACATTTCAGACTGTAGTCATCAGACTACTAGATTTCAGGATACAAGCTATTACATTAACATAAAAAGCAGTAAGGAAGTCATCAAATAACCACTTTATTTTCAGTCTGCATTTGCTCTTCTTGAGGCTGTGGTTCATTGGTCATTTGTGTACTTATGTTCACAAACAACCTACACACAATCTATTTGCATAGTTCATAATATATGAACTTCCTCAATCCACAAATGGTAGCTACCCATACATACCCCACATCTTTTACACCCCAGTTTCTCTTCTCTCTAGTTGCAGCCTTCTTCAGCTTGATATTTTGGACTACATATATTAAGTGGCAAGGTATTATTGAGTTTGTAATAGAAAAGGATCCAGACTTGGGAAGGATGCTGTATCATATGATTGAGAGAATGTAGACTGGATAAGGATGCACTAGTACAGGGGTAGGCAACCTTTCCCCTTTAAGGGCCGAGGGACTTCAGCTCCCAGAATCCCAGGAGCTATTGGCCAACATGGGACAATTGGCCAACATGGCTGAGGCTTCTGGGAGCTGAAGTCCCTTAACCCTTAAAGGGGAAAGGTTGCCTACCCCTGCACTAGTATATGATGATGTACAGTTAACTAGGATGAGTGTACATGGGTGCTCACTAGGAAGCGTGGATACAAAGACAATGCATTACCATTCTCTGGCTCATTACCTGTATGGAATATAATAAGAACTAACACTTTGTGGTCTAATGGTTAGGTCTGATGATTGGGCATACTTTGCGTGATTCTAAGATACTTCCCAATGGCAGTTGCAGTTGCAATTGACCAATTAAAATGGTTATTGTACATGGGAAACTTGGTGCCATCTCTATCAACAACAGTCTGCCAGCTCCGTGTATTGGTTCCTATGGCAGCAGAAACACTTGGAAAGCCATGGACCATCTTTGGAGAAGGATATCCACCTATCCACTGTGTATCTGCCTGGCTGGGACAAAGAGGATTCCCTGGCAAGGGTCAGTGACTCAACCTGAGAAGTAAGAGTACTTAATAGAACATAGTCCACTTGGACTCCACAGTTCTCAATGAATTACAGCAGAGTCTTCACAACCACTTGCTCCTCATTCTTATAACTGGCTATGCTTGTGCCTTGCAAAGTAGAAAAATTATAATGTCATGTACCCAATACATCCTGATCATTATATTTATTTTGTTGTTTTATATATAGCACTGTTCAGAAACAGTGAATAAAAATAATTCAGATAGTTGTAAGACCCAAAATGGCTACAGAACACAAATTGCATAAAAACCTAAGCCAGTGGCAATCACAGAACTTTTAGACTTCCCAGAACCCATGACCATTATTTATCATGATAGAAAGGATTCTGGGGCATGAAGCCCAAATCATCTGGAAGACCAGCAGCTGAATTGAACTAGGTAGATTTCCTAGATGAGGAAAGTGAAGAAAAGAGGAATGCTTTTTACCCTATGCACTAAGGGCAATATTATTTCTGCTCTCCTTGTCACATGAGCACTACCTTCAACATTATTTTACTTATGTATATATCATGGTTGTAAAAGATTTTACAGTTGGCCCTCGGTATCTGCAGGGGATCTGTTCTGGACCCCTTCCTCCTGCGGATACCAAAATCTGTGGATGCTCAAGGTTCATTGTCCCTAGTGCTGGTGCGTGCACATAGCCATGCTGCTATTAGGGACAATGGGACTCCAGTGGTGATACATGCACACAACCATATCGCCATTAGGGACAGCTCCCATTGTTGTCAGTGATGGCGCATGCACCTGGCCGCACTGTCATTAGGGACAACTGGATGGTGAACTCCCTTTGTCCCTAATGGTGGTGTGGCTTGAATCCTCAGGTGGCAAGTCCACAGATACCAAGGGCCAATTATACTATATAATTGTAGCTGAACTATTTATATGTCAGTGACACACATCCAGAAAGCAGGAAGCCTGAAACACTTGGAAAGTTCATAACAACTGCTCCAAAGTGATTTACAAATCCTGTAGAACCAACATTGCAGAGGCATTTTGGCAGCAATCACATGAGGATCTGATGAAATGTTCTCTAATTCACAATAGCTTAAACTATAATGCACTTGTTAACCTCTTACGTGTCACAAACCCCACTGTTGTTTTTGCTACAACAAACTTCCTGTACTTGTCACCTTGGAAAGCATGATATTTATGCCATTCTGAAAACTTAATTGAACATAAAAATGGAACAAAGAGATTGTTTAACTAATTCATTGATATTCTCCCACTATCATGATATGATCATTCTTCTCATGGCTTTACAATGTCCCACAGGATCATATATCTCAACTCCTGCAAATAGGTTACCAGTAGCAGAATGTCAGCAGCTTTGAGGGGAGGAAAACCACATTATGGGATGGAGTAAATGCCCACTGTGACCCACATGCACCAAATTATGGGGGAATTGGCATACTCTGATAAATAAATAAATAAATAAATACCCCTTGACTTCACTGGCTCCATGACTGAAGCACTGGCTAGAGTTTCTCCAGAGGGTGCTTTGGCCGAGAAGCTGACATCACTCCCCATTCCTGTTCCCTATTCAGAAGAGACAAGATGGGGACCAATCTGGACATTGTCACTGCTTCCAGAGTGGGCCGAAGGTTGAGCCTGCATTGGCTTCCAATGTGCCATCTAGATGCCTTTTGTTCTCCCCTCACAGGAAACACAAGAGGAGAGCAAATATAAACAATTCAATCTCTGCTCCACAAGGCTTGACAATTGAGAGCAGCAGTGTCACTGGATGTGGTGGAGAGGAAGGCACTGTCCCCCAGTCACTGCAAGGCCTGAATTAGAACTTCTCCTCACTACATTATAGGATTCTGGCTCAGTAAAGTATACTCAGTGTCCTCCCTTTAGATCTGGAAAATGAACTACACCTAGCAATTTAAGCTGATGACTTATACCAAAGAGGTCAAAGAGAGGATCACTGAGAAAGAAAAGGAATGCAGATGTTAGAAAAGGTTTGTTGCAATCCCTTAACCTTATGAATGTATTAGTGAATAGCATGCTTAAGAGGTTGTGAGAGGTTTTATTCCAGAACTATTCAACTTCATCCTTTAATTGAATGAATATGTTGACTTAACCTTTAATTAGCTTGTTTGTTTTAATATTATTTGACTGAAGGTTCCACTCAAACAAGCAGAAGGGTTTGTGATCAATAGTATATTCCATTAAAACAACATAGGATTATGTGGCATCTCAAAGATGAACAGATTTATTGTGGAATACATATTGTAGAGTAGAACCCACCTTTTCAAACACTTGAAGTGCTATCCTCTGTTGACCAACATATGCATGTGAATATAGAGAAAAGAATTATACACTGCAGGAGCATGCCTCTATCATATCTATCCAAAGCAAAAATGTACACAAAATAGTCAGTCACACCAGAAACAATTCGCCATAATGAATCTTTTCTAGCTTTGCTATGTTAAGAATATAGAATTTTTTTATCCTAAAATATGGGATATAAATGGGTAAAAGAATGGGAAAAGACCATTAATATATCATAGCTTAATGTAGTAGGTATTTAGTGTAATATATCTAAGGCAGTGGTCCCCAAACTGTTGGGGGTTACTGCCCCCTTTCCTCCTGGGTGACAACCCTAGTGCCACCGTACCCCACCCCACCCCACCCCAGGCATATCTTTTGATATTAGGTTCTACTGCAAATTCAAAACAGCCAATCTCATTTGCTGTTTCCTTTGCACCCAATCTCCTTGGAAACAGCAATTGAGCAGCTGGCTGAGCAACAACCAAGAAGCTTCTTGTGCCGGTCTTGTAGCAAAGGCCGGCACAGGTGAGAGTCTTTTTGGTTGCTGTTTGAGTGGCTGCTCAGTCACAGCTCCTTTTGTGCCCTGTCATCCTGGGAGCAGCAACTGAGCAGCTGGCTAAGAAGAAGCCTCTCACTCATGCCAGCCTTTCAGCAAAGGCCAATGTGGACAAGAGGCCTCTTGGTTGCTACCCAGCCTACTACTCAGTTGCTCCCAGGGTAACCAGGTACCAGAAAGAAGCTTCTCTCCCGAGAAGAGAGAATCCTTTATTGGGACAGAGAAAAGTGCAGCCAGTGCACATGTAGGGGTTTACAGAGGTGATATGCTCTGGACTGGAGACTAGTGTGGTCCAGATTTTAACTACAGGAGATGCTCCAAGGCAAAGGACTCTTTCCAATAATCAAGCATAGATACTATGTCCCCAGAGATGTTGTTGTTGTTGTTGTATTCATACCCCGTTCTTTAGAAATGCTCTCAGAGTAGAAGATAGGTCTTCTGCATACAGCTTCAAGTGTCCACTCTCCCACAAAAAATTGTTTCTTCTGCTACCTCTTCTCTCACTCTGTGTGATGAAAGAAAGCAGGACCAGCAGTGCAACTCCAACCTGCCAGCCAGGTCTCAGCAAAGCTTACAAAGCTGAAGCAGGGTCCCATATTAGAAAGCTCCTTTTTGCTGTCACTTCGCCCCACTACCATATGTTCTAACTCTTTGCTCCTGTCTGTCCCAAAATGGTGCCACTCCGAGCCAAGAAGTGAGGCCCTCACAAGAGTTTCCCAGTTGCCATTACTAAAGAAAAATGCCAGAAAGGGAGTGAGCTCACATGGGCAGGCAAAGAGTGGGAGATAGCACCACACAAAATGATCAGCGAGGCTGTGTGGTGGTTTTTTGAGGACCCTGAAAAGAGGTTTCACACAACATCACACAACATCAAGCTTCATGCAACCTCATGCAACCCTCATCCCCACCATAGTCCTAAAGGTCACTGGTTCCCCTTGTCTTTCTTGCACACCAATATTTTGACTGAAGCTCACCCTGCCACCCCCTTTTTCCCTCACTGCCCCCTGGCACCTTTCACCGCTTCCAGGGGGGAACCTACCACTTTGGGAATCACTGATCTAAGAGGTTGTCTCTACACTGACAAAAGAAATTCAGCTTCAGCTCACATTTTCTAGGTCTGCAGTAACCACACAGTGACCCCATTAGTACCACACCTACTCAAAATAAACTAGGCTCAATTTGTACTGACTGCCACACATTTCCTGTGGCCAAATTCAAATCAGTACAAAAAGAGATGCCTTTTTTTTTCCCTTCCCAATATGTCAAAATTTATCAATCAATAGCCTTATTGTTTACCTGTCAATCTTGTCAGCTTGTTCTCTCACTGGTTGCCTCCCCCATCCAATCCTCTTCCCCCCTTCAGATCCCAGTGAGTGATCATGAGTAAGGACCTTATCACACGGGGCCCAAAGCAGTCAGAACCCAAATGAAATCCTGACCTGATACGTATTATTTTTCCGTGTGTCCACACGACGTTGCTTAGAACCCCGACAGAACCCCAACAGAATGAGGCAAGAACCGAGATCTTTTGTATTTCGGTTTCTTCAGGAAGTACAAGTGCGCGACGGGAATCATTTCGCTTTTACCGTAAGGACCTTATCAGTTTGAAAAGACAATACGTATTGGGGAGCATTCCCCCAATACATATTGTGGAGCATTTCCCCGCCCCCACCTGCGCTCCAAGGAGGACCTGAGGAGGTCCTCCTTGGAGCTCAGGCCCTGTGCGGGGCCTGAGCTCTGAGCAGAACGTCCTCGGAGAGGCGCCTCTCTGAGGAGGTCCTCCTTGGAGCTCAGACCCTGCGCGGGGCCTGAGCTCCAAGCAGAATGTCCTCGGAGAGGCGCCTCTCCAAGGACGTTCTGCTCGGAGCTCAGGCCCCGTGCAGGGTCGAAGCTCCAAGGAGGACATCCTCAGAGAGGCGCCTCTCTGAGGATGTTCTGCTCGGAGCTCAGGCCCCATGCAGGGTCCGAGCTCCAAGGAGGACGTCCTCAGAGAGGCGCCTCTCTGAGGACGTTCTCCTCAGAGCACGGACCCTGTGCCGGCTTGGGAAGGGGTGTGTTTGACAGCCACGGCAAGTGACAGCCGCAGCTGTACTGAGCATGTGCAGGGCATCATTGCTTGGTTATGTCAGGGATTTTCTCACTTGTGTGCGAACAGCAAATACAGTTCCCGGGAGTGCTTCATCGCGCTTTCCTTAATTGCGCGATGATGCTAGTTGCGTCTGATAGCCATTTACGTATTGTGGGGTTTCTTTCGGTTTATTCCTGGATTTATTCTTATTTCGCTTTCTTATTGCTTTGTGGCCCACGTGTGATAAGGTCCTAAGAGTGGGAAGTCTAAATGTCTCTTTTCCCTCTCTGACTATCTCTTGATTCATTTTTTAAAATGTGTTTTTGATGTCTCCTGATGCACATGCACACACACAGGACAGAAATTGCCAGCAATTGAATGTTTTATCCTGGTTGCTGCCAACCCCTCTCCTGTGTATAGGCTGGGAATTTATGCCCATTTCTTCTCTGGTGCACAGACTGCAGTCTACATTGGGCAAATAGGCCACTCTATGTGCTAACAGATAAATGGACACAAATCAGATATTAGTTATGGGAATAGACAAAAACCTGTTGCAGAACACTTCAGTCTCCCAAGGCATTCAGTCTCTGACATCAGGATGGTAGTGGTGAAAAAAATAATACAAAGGAAGATTGGAAAGAGAAACAATTGAATTAGTATATATCCACAAGCTCCAATCCATCAACAATGGGTTGAAAAGAGAATGGCTTCCTAGCACACTACACATACTATAACTCTGGTTATAATTCTCAAGAGGCTCTTGGTCAGTTTATCATATCTCATTCTGGTTCCCAGCCAGCACACACCACATTGCAAAATTCTCCCCACCATTCATATGGTCATCCACCCACCCTGACCTTATGCAATATGTTGCCTCCTGCACTAATCATAGTTAAAACTGAACTTGTCACCTCATCAGCATACCCACAAGTTTTGCATTTCTATGGCTATTCATACAGCCTGAGTATAAAGGTCCTTCCTGGGCACCGGTTCATTCCATGAATCTGAGGAAGTAGACCAAGCTACAAAAGCTCATGCTACATTGTCTTTTGTTCAGTTAGTCTCAAAGGTGCTAAAGGGTCCCTTTGCATACTGAATTATATCAGTAAGCCTTTAGAGAAAACCCATCAATATGCAATCATCATAATCCACGTTTATGCCCCAACTATAGACGCAAAAGAGAAAGAAATTGAAAGATTCTGTGCTGGAGTCCAGAAGGAAATTGATCACATAGCAAAATAGGACATGTGGATAATCATAGGCAATTGAAATGCAAAAGTAGGAAACAGCACAACAAATATTGTTGGAGAAGGTGGCCTAAGATCTAGAAATACAGCAGGACAGTGAGTGGTTGAATTTTGTGAGGCCAACAGTTTGTTCTTCAAATAACCAAGGAGATGACTGTGTAGATGGACATCACCTGATGGCCAGTATAGAAATCAAAAAGACTACATAATTGACAGCAGAAAATGGAGATGCTCCATTCCCTCAGCAAAAACCAGATTGTGGCACAGACCATGAACTGCTACTATCAACTAAACCACTAAACCAAATCCTTGTGATGAAATAGAAACTGAAGAACATCCCTGTAGGATTTAAAATTAATGTGAAAAATAGTTTTGCATGATTATGTCTAATTGATTGGGAGCTAGAAGAACTATAGACTAAAACCAGATACATTGTCAGGTAGAAATACACAAAGACATGATCTGTAGCCAAAAAGAAAGAAAGAAAGAAAGAAAAGTCTCATTGGATGACAGCTGAAACTCTTCAAGAAGGTAAGGACAGATGAGAAACAAAATTAAAAGGTACAGAAATAAGGTCAAAACACTGATCACAACTGTTCAGCAGCTTGTGCACAGGTACAAAAGAACTACTATATATCAAGAAGAAATAAAAAGATGATGGAAACAATACAGTGAAGAACTAACTTTATGAAAGAGATGAAAGGATAGCAAGTACAAGGATGACAGATTAATTTGAGGAAGTACCATTTGAAGAGGAACCTATAATTTAGAAATTGAAGCAGAAGCTGCACTCAAAGGATTTGGGAAAAATACATCACCAAGAACTGATCAATAGGGCTCTTTCAAGCAACAAAGACAGAATCTAATTAAAAGCTGCCAACAAATATGGAAAACATAACAATGGCACATGGATTGAAAACCATCATTATATACCTCAATCCCCAAGAAAGGAGAAAACAGGGATTGCAATAATCATTGCATTCATCTTCAGTAAAGTGATGCTCAAAATTGTATAAGATTTTTACCATATATGGAGTGAGAAATGCCAGGTGCCCAAGCTGGATTCCAAAAAGGAAGATGTACAAGATTTCATATTGCAAACATACATTAGATAATGGATAATATTCAGAAAATAATCTGAATATAAAGCCCATCCTGTACTTTATAGATTATAGTCAACAATGTCCACATTTCCCCTTCCCCTGGGGGCCCAAAATCTCATGCATGTAACAAACAGGCTAGCACATCCACTCACCACAACCTCAGGGTGCCCTTTGTCATAAGCCTGGCACTCAGTGCCAGTTAAGGCAGACTCCATCCATTTCCCAAACACTCTACTTCATCTCTGTGAGTACCCAGCTGATCAGATTCCCATACCTCGTCCTCTGTAGCTTGGGCATTCCCCAACTCAGCATTACCTTTGCCTTGTCTCTGTGCCATCCTGCACAGACCTTTACTTTTCAGTATTTTGGGGTCATTCTTTTTCAAGGAGAGGGATGTGTAAATATGTAAAGGGGGTTATATGCTTGTAGTTATGTATCTGAAGCCAGTTCTGGCAATGTGTAATGCCCCTTCCCCAGCTTACTCAATAGATAGGCTTCATAGATGAACCAGAAAAGAATTTATTAAATAGCTCAGCACTGTAGACAAATATTTGCCAGAACTGGCTTCAGACACCTAACTACAAGTGTATAAACCCCCTTTACACCTCTACCCCTCCTGCCTTCACATTACTTTCCCAAGAGAATGACCTTGAAGCTCTGGTAACATTCTGTGTCTATCTCCTTCCTACCAGCCTCCTGCTCCCACCAGTTAAAATGAAACTCAAACAACAACAACAAATTCCCAACAACAACACTACTACTCACTATAAATCTATATAAAAATATATAATAGAAATAAACAACAATCCATGACAAGGGAACATCAAGTAGACCCTGACAGCATCTGGATCACCACTCTGAGTGATGAGATATAAGGCCAAGTGGGGCCTTCACTCTGTTCTACCTGTGGGGGGCCAGCCACGGGGAGCTAGAGGTGGAACTGCAAAGTGTATGCACAGGGATTAAAGAGCTCAAAGGCTTCCTTCAAGAGATTCTGACTCAGCTAAAAGTGCAGGGGAAGCTGGCAGCATAAGTGCTGGACAGCAGGAGGAACAAACCTCAGATGACAACAAGGTCATGAGAGATAACAGTGAAACTTCTATTCATGAGAGAACTGGCAGTCGAAAGGGGAAGAGAGTCCACTTGGCACTGGTTGCTCTCGATCCTGTCAAGTGGCACCCATACAATGGCTAAAGCTTAAGAGTAAGCTTTGATGTGTACATGGAAGTTGAGAAACATGGGAAGACCCTGCAGATCCTGTAGACACTCCTATAGCAGCTCACACAATTGTCCTAGGATTGAACTGGCTCAGATTCCAAAAAATCTCACATTGACTGGGCTATGGAAGAGGTGAAAAGTTTGAGCCAGCGATGCTGGTCACAGAGTGAACACAGCCAGGATATCCCAACAGGGTGACCCAGGGCCCGATCCCAACTCAGATCTAGTCACAGTGGTCATGCTGGCTGAACCCCCCAAGGCAAAAGGCTCCTGATGAACATGTAGGGATGGGGACCACCTGTCAGACTTGGCTAAATTCAGTAATTCTGTGTAGCCATTAAACCAACCAATCAAATCAATTAGGAGTTTATTGGAAACACACAGCCAGTAATTCAGCAGTCAGCATTTAAGCCAGAACTGCCCCCACACACACACAACAAAATGCCATATTAAACCCCTCATAACTACTGGGCTCCACCCCATACCCTGTGGTACCAAAACTAGCAGCCACCTCAAATTCCCACAGCTCTTCTTCCCCCACCAAGTCAACCCCCCTTTCTCCATGTTTTCACCTAAGCTATCCTTCTTCAGCCAAAACACTCCACCCATCACCTCCCTTCAGCTGGAGATTCTTCTCAGCACCAACCACCCTCCTACACAACTCTTGTATTCCACAGGCCTAACTTTCTCAAAACTATCTTACTATCCCACTGTACTCTCATTCCCCCACCCCAAGCAACCTACCACTTATAAAAGCTAACTACATTTCCCATATACTAACCCACCTATCATCCCCCCCAAACAACTACAGCTATTACACCCCAAAGCAAACATCTGACAAAACTCATGCACGCAGGCATGGTTCTGACAGTCCACACACACCTGAAACATATCACATGCAAAAATTTCAACCAACCCCAACTCCAACCCCCGGTTTTTCTGGATAAGCCAAATTAAATTCCCCAACCAATTTTGAATCCTTAACATGTTTAGCCTTCACCCATTCAGCTTGGTTGATGGGAAAGTGTTTCCACTGAACCAAATAGTAAAGTCTAACTTTATGCAATTTAAAGTCCAGAATCTTAGATATTTCAAAGTGATGTTCCCCATCCACCAACATGGGCAAAGGTGGAGTTTCTTCTGTTCTCCATTGTTCACTGGTCAAGGCAGGTTTCAGCAACTTGAAATGAAAAACAGGTTGTAAATGTCCGTATTCTTTTGGCAAGTCCAGTTCTGCAGTTACTTCATTAATAAGTCTTTTGACTCTAAAAGGCCCCACGTATTTAGGACCCAGTTTTTTAGTGGGATGTCTTGTTTTTAAATGCTTCGTTGAAGGTTGACTTTGTCCCCAGTTTTTATGTTCCAGCCCACTCTTCTATGCTTGTCAGCATGCTTTTTATAATTAGCCTTGGCTTCTTCCAGAGCCTTCACAATAAGTAGCCAAGCATTTTTTAATTTTTGTAATCCACTGGGTGACCATTATAGGATCTGACGATTCACTCTGCATAGTGGACAACACTTTAGGCTCATACCCTTAAATGACTTCAAAAGGTATATGTCCAGTACTTTGGTTGACTGCCCCATTAAAAGCCACTTCAGCATCAGGCAACAGTTCATACCAGTTGTCTTGCAGGTGATTGGTGTAGCACCTATGGTACCTCTCCAATGAAGCATTGGTGTATTCTAATTGACCATCCATCTGAGGATGATGGGCTGTACTCAAGGCTAATTCAACCCCCAGTTTAGATTGCAAAACTTTCCAGAATTGAGAGGTAAAGGTCAAGCCTTTATCTGAGACAATTTTATCTGGTAAACCATGGTATTTATACACATATTGAATAAACAAATCAGCTAGCTTGGTAGCCGTGGGAAGACCTTTGCACCCCACATAGAGTGTCTGCTTTAAGAATAAGTCTGTCACCACCCAAATTGTATTTCGACCCTGGCTTTCAGGCAGGTCAGTGATGAAATCCATGGCAATATGCTTCCATGGGCAACTAGAGGTCTCCATCAGTTGTAGATGTCCACTTGGTTTACCCACCAAAGGCTTGGCTTGAGCACATACAGAACAGCTCTTGACATACTCTTCAATATCAGATCTCATGCCCTCCCACCATAACTGTTTGTGGAGCAAATGTAAAGTTTTTACAAAGTCTCAATGCCCTGTAGCTCTGGAATCATGGCACATTTGCAATACCTTCTGTCTCAGCTCACTAGGGACATATATCTTTTGCCCTTTATACCAAAGTCCATTGTCCTTTTTTCCAGCTAATGCTGGTGGGTTTGCAGCTAGTTTTCACTCTCAGCATGTCTTTTTGTCTCCATATGAAGTGGATCCATCTTTTCCTGTTCTGTCTTCCTCTCCACCTTAGCTTGGCTGTGTGTGGTAACTGCTAGCCCCAATTGCACTGGAGTGAATAGGGTTTGGAGTGGCTGCATTTCTTTGCCCATGTGTTGAGGGAGTCTCAATAATGAAGCAGCCAAGCTATTGTCTCAACCAGGAATAAATTTTAGCTTGAAATTATACTTGTAGAAGTCCTTGGCCCATCTATGTTGCTTAGGGGTTAATTTGGGGGGGGGGGGCTTGGAGCAATTATGGTCAGTCCATACCTCAAATGGGTGGGGTGCCCCTTCTAAAAACTGTCTCCAGTGCTGAAGGGCTCATTTTATGGCAAAAGACTCTTTTTCCCAAACGGGCCACAATAACTCATTTTGGGGGGGAATTTTCTGGACAAATATGCACAAGGCCTAAGTGCTCCCCCTCCCATCTTTTTGCAACAAAACTGCCCCCACTGCAAAATCTGAAGCATCAACCTGGACTACAAAAGGTGCTTCTGGATCCGGATGCTTTAATATAGGCTCAGAATTAAACAAAGTTTTCAACTGTTCAAATGTCTCCTGGCATCTAGGGGTCCAGTCAATCTTTGCTGAAGACTAGGTTTCTCCACAACCTCCCCCTCAGTGGCATTAGTTTTATATTTTGCCCCTCCCCCTTTTGTTTTCAGCAGATGAGTAATAGGGGAATGAACTGCCTATAGAAGTTGGCAAACCCCAAAAACTTTTGAACTTGTTTTCTAGTTTTAGGTGGTGGTCAGTCCATTACCATTTGTACTTTGGCTAGATCCATTTCAATTCCCCTTGTGGACACTTGATATCCCAAGAAGTCTAGATTGTTTGTGCAGAAGTGGCACTTGGACAGTTTCACATACAACTGATTGTCCACCTGCCTTCTCAGTACCTCCCCCACCATTTTGATGTGTGACTCTAAATCTACAAAGTAAATCAACATATCATCCAAGTAAACCAGCACCCCTTCATACAATAAGTCATACAGCACTTCATTCACAAGCCTCATGAACCATCCAGGCCTTCCCAAGAGCCCAAAAGGGAGAACTAAATATTCATAAGCCCCCAAAGGGCAGTTGAATGCCATTTTGTACTCATCTCCTTCTCGAATGCAAACTCAAAAGTAGGTATCCCTCAAGTCCAACTTAGTAAATATCTTGCCAGTGGCCAGATGGCCCAACATGTCTTTCATTAGTGGTAAGGGGTATTTGTTGGTGGTGCTGATGGCATCCAAATTTTTGTAATCAGTCACTAGGTGAAGAGAACCATCCTTCTTTTCTCTAAAGAACATGGAGCAGCAAAGGTAGACGTGGATGTTCTTATGAAGCCCCTAGCCAAGTCCTTTTCTATGAATTCCTTCAAGGTTTTCAACTCCAAAGGGGTCATCAAATATAATTTGGGCTTTGGGAACACAGCTCCAGGCTCTATTTCAATGGAACAGTTTGTTTCTCTGTGTGGAGGGAGTTGGTCACTTTCTTTTTCTTCAAATACCTCTCTAAGATCCTGATATTCCACAGATAGGGACAGGGAGCCTCAGGAGATACCTGCCCCGTGCTCTCCCCCACTGTACAGGGTTCTAACAAAGTCACTGTCGCTTCGTCAGGCCTCTTGTTAGCATTCACTCTAACATGCCCTTTACACACTGGGTCAGCAAACACTAGCTGTAACTGTTTCCAGTAAATGGTGGGGTTATGAAAATGCAACCAGTCAATTCCTAGCACCATTTGATAGCTGAATGTTGGTCCCACAACCAACCGTATTCTTTCCCAATGCTCTGCCATCCCCATCCACACAGTCACTGTTCGCTGAGTGGTGGCTTGCCCTCCCATGATCGATCCATCTATTTGATGGAACAGAATGGGCTGGTGAAGTGGTCTGGTTTCAATTCCCAAGGACTTGACCACCTCATGGCCAATCAAGCATCTAGTGCACCCAGAATCTAACGCAGCAGTTAGTTCCACACTGATGCTCTTGAGGGGAAAAACAGTCTACCTTTCAGGATGCATAGGGGAACACCCCCACTCACCATGTGTTTGCAGGTGTCCAGATGATCAGCCTTCTCCACAGTCTAAGGCAAGCTTAGGTAGTTTCCTGATGGCTCAGGGCTTGCCTCCTTATCGCTGTCAGTCCACTCCTCTGCTGGCTCCATTGTAGGAAGGCTAGCGACTTGGCCTGCCCTTCCTCTAGCACCAACGTTGCCACCTCAATTTGTTGGCTGTGCTTATCTGCCCCTGTACCACATTGGCGACTCCTCCACCCCTGCTTGATCTAGGCAATTTGCAATCCTGCACCCCTTCTTCCTACATTCCAAGCATAGACCTAACCTCATCGGGTGTTGTTTCTCAGTCTCTGCTCCTGATTTATGCTTTCCAACTGTCGAGGAGGAATGACTCTTGGTCTCACTTTTCTTTTGAGTTAGAGTCATTCACTGGTGCAAGAGCTTGATCTCCTCCTTCACCATTTCAGCTTTGCCTGCCAGCTTGACCCATCCACGCCCCGTTGTCTCTAATTAACACCCATTCTAGCAGGTCAGGGCTCAGTCCATCCTTGAAATACTGCACTTCGATACCCTCTGGCCACTCAGGAACCAGCACTGCCAAGCTCCTGAATTCATAGGCATACTCAGACACTGAGCGCAGACCTTGATGCAGAGCCATCAACCTGTTACGGGCGTGCTCTGCCTGGAGAGTGTCCTCAAATCTCGCTCTCAGTGCCACCATGAAAGCCTGCAAATTCTGCAGCTCTGCTGCTCCACTATCATAAAGGTACACCATCCAGCCTGCTGCTTCCCCCTCCAGATGAGTAGTCACACATCATACCTTGGCTGCCTCATCAGGGAAAGATGCCCACCACTCACGCATATGCCCAGCCGCTTGTGACAGGAAATAGGGCATTTGATGGGGACAGGAATCGAACTTCACCCCCAGTCTCCTAGCTAAGGGATCCTGCAGCCACAACAGTGGGGGTTCTGTTGGGGGGGAGGGTACCTCTGCACTCCCTGCTGCTCCACTGGCACTGCCTGAGCTCCCAGGGCTGCCCAACCAGGGGATCAACCACCAAGCCTCTTAGGGTCTGCATTACCTCTGTCAGCATTCCCCGCATCTCCTGCATTTCTTCACGGATCTGGGATACCTCATCCTCATGCTCCTTTTTCACACCAGTAGGCTCATCTATGGGGCCAGCCATCCCCACATCCCAGGCAGATACTTTGCCTGCTCAACGCCTCTTGCGTTCCTTTCCCTTGGTAAGGGCCAATGGCAGGAACTACACGTCCTCTATTGGGTGCACCGGGGTGTCCTCCCCAGCTGCCATCAGGGCCTTAGGACAGGCTCTCAAGCCAACCTGCTTGGTGGGCACCTCTGGCTTTTTTGCTGCCCTTGCCTTTGCTCCATCTTCCTGCTCTGTTAAAGGTATGGGGTTGTCCAGATTCGAATGGACTTCCATCACTCCAGATACTAAGCAGTTCTGGCTTACTGTCAGACTTGGCTAAATTCAGTAACTCTGTGTAGCCATTAAACCAGTTAGGCATGGTAACACAGCGCGTGGAGACCACGTAACGTGAAGCACCAGGATCCAGACTTCTCCAATGAAGCAGGCTGCTTGTCAGCTGGAGAAACTCCTCTCCCCAGATTGAGCACAGAGACTCCACAGACAGACGTCTCACAAATGAGGCTTTAATCTTTGTTACTCTATATACAAAGATATGTACAGCATACACCAACGCAATTCCAAAAGCAATCCAACAACACCACAAACTCAACCCACACTCCACTGACCACATGTGTGTCCAGAGGCTTGTGCCTTATATAGCCTGTGCTCCACATGGCGCTCTGGCCCTGCCTCTTCCTGCTGAACACCTGTCACTCACCTGAGTGACACAGCACTTTTGCAGCAGTTTCTGTGCTTTCCAGCACCAGGTGACTACCTCCATGATGTCAGCATGAGGCTGCATGAACCAGCTGTGGCCAAATGCTGTGTCATCATGGCTGCTGCCCTTTCCCACAATGTACATTTTCCTTTGGGACCCAATCCTAACAGCCAATAGAATCAATTAGGAGTTTATAGAAAACACACAGCCAGTAATTCACTAGTCAGCGTTTAAGCCAGAATTGTCCCCCCTACAACAAAATGTCATATTAAACCCCTCATAACTACTGGGCTCCACCCCACACTCTTTGGCACCAAAGCTAGCATGCACCTCCAATTCCCACAGCTCTTCTTTCCCCATCAAGTCAACCCCCCCTTTCTCCATGTTCTCCCCTAAGCTATCCTTCTTCAGCCAAAACATTCCACCCATCACCCCCCTTCAGCTGGAGATTCTTCTCAGTCAAAACACTCCACCCATCACCTCCCTTCAGCTGGAGATTCTTCTCAGCACCAGCCACCTTTCAAAACAGCCCTGGTAGGCCTCCTACACAGGTCTAACTTTCTCAAAACTATCTTACTATCCCACACTACTCCCATCTCCCGACCCCAGGCAGCCTACCACTCATGAAAACTAACTACATTTCCCATATACTAACCCACCTATCATCCCCCAAACAACTACAGCTATTACACCCCAAACAAAACATCTGACAGAACTCATGAATGCAGGCATGCTTGGATAAGGCAGCCACCACTGCAACAGACTTGGAAGTCTAGGACGTGCCCAGTGAGTATGAGGGAAGTGTTTGAGGAGGAGAAGTCTGACTCCTTTAGTGGACTGGCTTTTCATTGCCAGCTAGGATCTTTTGAATTTTTAGTTTCACCATTTGTTTTAAGTGTGGCCCTTGAAGAGTTTATGCATCTGACTAATGAAGTTGTTCCTGATTTCCTATACCAAGAGGTGTTGGCATACTTGGATGACATACTGGTATACTCAGAGGACCACCAATCCTGAGTGGAGTTGGTTTGCAATGTACTTTAAAAACTATTAGACAATCAATTTTATGTAAAGCTTTTGAAGTATGAATATAGTTGGGATAAACTGGATTACCTGCAATATCAGATCTCGAGCAGGGGCATAGAAATGGATCCTGCAAAAGTCCAAGACATAGAATCATAGAATCATAGATTTGGAAGAGACCAAAAGGGCCACCCAGTCCAACCCTCTGCCATGCAGGAACTCAAAATCCAACTATACCCAACAGATGGCCATTCAGCCTCTGTTTACAAACCTCCAAAGAAGGAGACTCCACCACTCTCTGAGGGAGAGTGTTCCACTGTCAAACAGCCCTTACTGTCAGGAAGTGCCTCCTACTGTTGAGGTGGAATCTCTTTTCCTGTAGCTTGCATCTTTTGCTCCAGGTCCTGTTCTCTGGAGCAACAGAAAACAAGCCTGCTCAATATGACATTCTTTCAAATACTTAAACAGGGCTATCATATCACCTCTTAACCATTTCTTCTCCAAGCTAAACATACCCAGTTCCCTAAGCCATTCCTCATAGGGCATGGTTTCCAAACCCTTCACCATTTTAGTTGCCCTCCTTTGGACACACTCCAGTTTCTCAACATCCTTTTTGAATTGTGGTGCCCAGAACTGGACACAGTATTTCAGGTGGGGCCTGACCAGAGCAGAATGCAGTGGCACTATTACTTCACTTGATCTAAACACTATACTTCTATTGATGCAGCCTAAAACTGCACTGGCCTTTTTAGCTGCCACATCACACTGTTGACTCATGTTCAACTACGGGGGGTTGCAGACTGCCAGAAATAGTGCAAATTGAGTCCACTTTTAGGGTTAGGGTTAGGGTTAGGGAATCATGGGAACTGTATTTTATTGTGGCACCAGAGTTCTCTGACAGAGAAGGCTCAATGTCTCAGAAAAAAACAGTTCCCATGATTCCCTAGCACTCACCCTAACCCTAAAGGTGGACTCAATTTGCACTATTTCTGGCAGTCTGCAACCCCCCTACGACTCCTAGATCTCTTTCACACGTAGTCACATTAAGCCAGGTATCCTCCATCTTATATCTATGCATTTCATTTTTCCTACCTAAGTGCAGTACCTTACATTTCTCCAAGTTGAAATTCATTTTGTTACCTTTGGCCCAGCTTTCTAATCTACTAAGGTCATTTTGAATTTTCATCCTGTCCTCTGGGGTATTAGCTAATCCTCCTAATTTGGTGTCATCTGCAAATTTGATAAGTATGCCCCCTATTCTTTCATCCAAGTCATTGATAAAGATGTTGAATAGCACTGTTCTCCAGGAGTTCTCAAAGATTATTGCCAGTGGCTCCGATATTACATTTGCCAATTCTTTTAGTACCTTTGGATGCAGTTCATCAGGTCCTGGAGACTTACATTCATTTAGATTAACCAAGTATTGCTATACTACCTCTTTATTTATTCTGTGCTGCATTTTCCCTATTGTGTCCTCTGCTCCATTTTCCTCAGGTTGAGCACCCTTTTCTTTTTCTGAGAAGACTGGGGCAAAGAAGGTGTTGAGTAGTTTTGCCTTTTCTCTGTCCCCTGTTAGCATTTTGCCATCTTCTCTGAGCAGTGGCCCTACCATTTCCTTCTTCTTCCTTTTGTTACAGATATACCCAAAAAAAAGCCCTTTTTGTTGTTCTTAACCTCTCTAGAAAGCCTGAGTTCATTCTGCACTTTAGCTTTTCTGACTTCACCCCTACCTGGTGGCTGCCAAACCCCATCATCAAATACAGAGATTTTAGGGTTGCCAGTTTTACCAGTAATTTATTCTGAACTGATTCCACAGTGTCAAGAGACTTTTGAATGGCTGAAATTATTGTTCACCTCTAAGCCCATTTTAAAACATCCTGATCTCATGGAAGCTTACATGGTACAATTAGATGTATCAGATGTGGCAATCTGGGCAGTGCTGCAAAAAGACAAAGAGAATCAGTTTAAACCATATGTCTATTTGTCCAGGATGTTTTCAGACACATAGAACTGGACAATTTGGTGAAATAAAGCTGTGTCTCTCCAGTGGGTGCTGTTAGCTTGGCACTACTGGTTGGAAGGAGCTTGTGGTGTGGACAGACCATAAGAATTTAGGTGTGGACAGACCATAAGAATTTAGAGGCACTAAAAACATCTGTGGTTAAGATCAAAATAGATCAGGTGACCAGGTTCTTTTACAAGGTAACCTTCTAGTTGAAGTACCTACAGGGGGAGAAAACCTTCTAGCTGTTGATTTATCTAGATTACAGCAACATAACAGAGTAAGGATGTGGTAGACATGTTCACACCACAACAACTGGCATTGGCAGCATTCACCTGAAGCCATGCAAAAATTAAAGCCCCAAAGCCTCTTTTGAGCCAAGCCTGTATAAGAGCATGACTAAGATGATAGAGGGAGATCCTTGGTTTAAGGACCATGGGCAGAAGATGTTGTTTGGGAGGGCATCACCTACAAAGGGGAAATGATACATGTGTCTAAGGCACTAAGAGGGCAAATCTTTAAAAAGTGCCATGATGCCAAGATGGCAAGACATTTTGGATATGGAAAGACATTACACCTGATTAGGCTCCAGTTTTGGTGGCCCAAGCTGAAGCAAGATGAGGGGAATTTTATTGTTGATATCCCTGAGAACCACAAAAAGTAATCTGGGTGGTAACAGACCTGTTATCAAAACAGGCACATATTGTACACTGTGCAGTGATCCTAATGGCCCATCAGTGGGCCAAAACTATTTGCCCAATACAGATCCTATGCAATCCCCACCAAAATAATCTCAGATTTGGAGTCCAATTCACACCCAATTCTGGAATGCTTTTCTGAAACCATTGGATGTTGAATGGGGACTGAGTTTGGCTCATCACCCCAATCAGATGGGCAGACAGAGAGAGTTAATTAAGTTCTGGAACAATACTTGAGGTGTTATGTTACTTTTCACCAAAAATATTGTATTAATTTTCTACCCTTTGCAGAGATTGCCTACAATAACACTGTACATAAAAATGGACATTCACCCTTTCAAGTTGTGTATGGACAGGACTTAAAACCTTTCGCTGTATTGTCTGTAGAGGTGTCTGATCCCGTTAATTTGGTGCAGTGGATTAATTGCATTAAGGCAGCCTGGCCAAAACTTTTATCTGTCCTAGGTGCTAATTGTGCTTACAAAAAGTATGCCAATTCTTAGAAGGCACATGAATGGAAATTTAAAGTGGGGCACATTGTTTATTTGTCAATAAAATTCCTAAAATGTTTGCAAATTCTAAGAATCTGGGGTGCAAATTTATTGGTCCTTTCCCCATAAAAAGGATTGCCAATGCTTTAGCAATCAAATTAAACCTACCTAAAACCTATTGTAATTAATAGGTGGCATAGGTGGCATCAAGTCCTTCCTGCTCCACCCCCTCTGTTGACTGATGACCACCAACACTTCAAGATCAAACAAATTTTGGACTGTAGATGGCACAAGGGTCATCTCCAACATTTTGTACAAATGAAAGATTTTCCCTTGGAGCAGTCAGAGTAGATGGCAAACATTCATGTTAGGGCCCCCAAATTGATTTGGAAATTCCATAAGATGTACACTGAAAACCTGGATCTGATTGATATGTTCTGTTTGGTTGTTGTTTTTATATCTGTATTTTTGACTAATTTCTATGATTTGCTGCTCCTTCATGTTTGTTGCTTTGGGAGAGGGGAAGGTTATTTTGTGGGAGCCAGATGTCAGAGTCACTCCACATAGCTCTCTCTGCCATGTTATGTTATGACTGTTTATCTGTGCTGTATCAATGTTTGAAACATGAGTGTGTGAGAAGAGGATGAGTAGCAGTGAGGGATTGTTGTGCGAGAACCAAAGTCCTATAGAGAAAAAAGTGGGTGGAAGGAGGAAGAAGAATCCACAGAGGGTATAGAAATGAAACTTACCTTGTTAATTCAGATCTGGCAAGGGATGTGCTACCATGCCAATTATTCCAAAAAAATCTTTCTGGTTTTATTCATGAAGTGTGTTCATTGAGTTAGATAGAGACTCCAGATTGATTCAGAAATTCCTTAGGATGTACCTCGACAAACCTGGGCCTGACTGATGAAGGAACTATTTAAGAGTAAAGTGTAAAGACAAATCAAGACATATCAAGATATTATTGAATACCAAATTCAGGACTGTGCCATTGTATGTCCAATTTCTATGAATGGTTGTGAAAGCTGGACAATGAAAAAAGATGATAGGAAAAGAATAAACTCATTTGAAATGTGGTACTGGGGGAGAGTTATGTGAATACCATGGACTTCCAAAATAGCAAATGGGTCCAAGAGCAAATTAGATCTGAACACTCCAAGATAACTAAGCTGAGACTGTCATGCATTGGACACATCATGAGAAGACTTGATTCACTAGAGAAGACAATAATGTTTGGTAAGGTTGAAGGCAGAGGAAAAGAGGATGCAATGCAGATGGATAGACTCAACCAAGGAAGCCACAGCCCTAAGTCTGGAAGACTTGAGCAGGGCTGTTGATGATAGGATGACTTGGAGGTCTCTCATTCATAGTGTCACCATAAGACGAAGTTCTCTTGACAGCAATTAATAATAACAACAAAACAGACACCTGACAATAGTTTGGCTAATGTAATTTGCACTAGCTGCAGCTTCCAAACACTTTTCTATATACTCTGACATACAGCACATTAGCAGTCTGACTAGTTTCTGGTTAGATCAGGATTTTTTTTTTTTTAAATCAACTGTAAATCTAGACAACAAGGTTCTACAAAAACAACCAGTTATACGTTAAATAATTAGATCAGGGCCTGCTCCCAAAACAGTTCTATTCCAAAGTTTGTTTCATACTGTTACAGAAACCTTGCCTATTTTTGCAGATCACCCAGACTTTGCCATCCCTCACACTCCTCTCTGGTTGCATCTTTTGTTTAACTATGTTAAAAGCCATTTGTGAATCTTGCATGTCAAATCATATGTGATTCAGTGTACCTTTGGTCTCTTTGTTTTTTGTTTTGCTTTTTTACTTTTAAAGCACAAGAATCTCCAAACTGAAAAGAAGAAGAAGAGCCTCCTAATTTAAAAGGGGACCTTTGGAACCACTGAAGCACATGCACACAGACTGAGGCATCTTTAGCAGTTTTAACACCAATCCTATATATACACTTACTTGAATGGCACAGGGGGAAGACGAAGAGGCACGCTCCTCTTCCTCCTCCTTCCAGACCCTCCCCAGCCTTCAGCTGCCTCTCCAGAGACAGCTAAAGGCTGGGGATGGTGCAGAGGGATGAGGAGGAAGAAGCATGTGCCTCTTCTTCCTCCTTCCAGACTCTCCCTGGCCTTTAGCTACTTCTCCAGAGCCAGCTGAAAGCTGAAAATGGTACAGGGGGGAGGAGAAAGAGGTGAGTGCCTATTCCTCTTCTTCCCCCCTTGCCCTCCCTCAGGAGAGGCAGCTGAAGGCCCAGGAGGGCAGGAGGAAGAAGTCCCACACCAGAAATCCCACCCTCGGAGAAGGCAGCCCTGTCACAGGGTTACACCCGGTGCTGGAAGGTCTTTTAATTTGGGCATTTGGCACCTAAACGTTTCGACATCACTGTTCTAGATCAAGGGAAGCAATAGTGCCACTCTAATCTGCTTTGGTCAGGCCTCACCTGTAATATAGTGTCCAGTTCTGGGCACCACAATTCAAAAAGGATATTGACAAGTTGGAGTGTGTCCAGAGGAGGGCCACCAGAATGGTGAAGGGTCTGGAAACTATGCCTTATAAGGAAAGACTTAGGGAGCTGGGCATGTTTAGCCTGGAGAAGAGATAATTAAGAGGTGATGTGATAGTCCTGTTTAAATATATGAGAGGATGACATATTGAGGATAGAAGCTTGTTTTCTGCTACTCCAGAAATAGCACCTAAAACAATTGATGCAAGCTACAGGAAAAGAGATTCCACTTAAACATTAGGAGGAACTTCCTGATAGTAAGAGCTGTTTGACAGTGGAACATGCTCCCTCAGAGTGTGATGGAGTCTCCTTCTTTGGAGGTCTTTAAACATCTGTCAGGGGGGGCTTTGAGTGTGAGTTCCTGCACAGCAGGGGATTGGGCTGGATGGCCCTAGCGGTCTCTTCCAGCTCTATGATTCTATGATTTTTCCCTTGCCTATGTCCAGTTTAACATTTAACAGCCTGGAATTCACAGTGGCAGAAATAGGCTTCTTCATTTCTTCTCCATTAAATGCTTCTGTTTTCAGGTTCTTAATGTTACTATCATGTGATTTTACTTATAGAATTTATTTTGAGATTATGGTCTTACCAGATAGACCAAATGTGTTGCTCTGGTGATGGGTTTCTGTGCTGTGATTGCCATGCCCCCTCCCAGATGTAAATGATGTTCTACTTAACTATGGGCTTTTACATCTTATTTTCTAACTTAATAATAATAATAATAATAATAATAATAATAATAATAATTTTTATTTATAACCTGCCCCTCTGCTCGGCAATCGGGGCAGCATACAACAGATTAAAATATAACAAGTTAAAACAATTCCATGCTCCCCCCACTAACCCACCCACCGCTTAAAACAGAATTAAACTAATAAGAAGTTAAAAGCAAGACAAATAAAATACAATTTAAAACAGCAAATCATCCTGACCGAATTCCCTACATATCACAACGGCAGAGAGACTGGTAGGTCACATTCGATTTCTTGCCAGGCAGTTATTCCGGGAAGGCCTGCTGGAAGAGCTCCATCTTTACTGCCTTTTTAAAGGCAGTAAGAGTGGTAATAAGATGGATCTCATCCAGCAGGCCATTCCATAGCCTGGGCGCGGTCGCTGAAAAGGCCCTCTGGGAGGTCTGTGAGAGCCTGGTCTTTATTGGTTGCAGCAGATTCTTCCCAGAGGACCGGAGTGCGTGGGGGGGGATCATACGGGGAGAGGCGGTCCCTAAGATAAGATGGACCCAAGCCATGTAGGGCTTTAAAGGTTAAAACCAACACCTTGTACTGTGCCCGGAAACTAATTGGCAGCCAGTGGAGGGATTTAAGCACTGGTGTTATGTGCTCCCTCCTAGATGTTCCGGTAATTAACCTGGCTGCCATATTTTGAACTAATTGCAGTTTCCGGGTTAAGCACAGAGGTAGCCCCATGTAGAGTGCATTACAGAAGTCCAGACGTGAGGTTACCAGAGCATGTACCACAGTTTCCAGATCCCTCATGTCCAGATAAGGGCGCAGTTGGCATATCAGCCGAAGCTGATAGCAGGCACTCCTGACCACCGCATTCACCTGACTAGTCATGTGAAGCGATGAATCTAGGAGCACCCCCAAACTGCGAACACAGTCCTTGGAGGAGAGTGTGACCCCATCCAGGACTGGAGACTGTATACCCAAATCTGGTTTCGGGCCTGTGACTGCCAGTACCTCCATTTTGTCCGGATTTAGTTTCAATCTGTTTTTCCTCATCCAATCCATTACCGCTCTGAGACAGTCATTAAGAGGAGAGACGCCATCTGAAGTCTGAAACGATGATCTAGTCATGGAGAGATAAATCTGGGTGTCATCAGCGTACTGATGGCACTGAGCTCCATGCCTCCGAATGATTTCCCCCAGCGGCTTCATGTAGATGTTAAATAACATCGGGGACAGGATGGTGCCCTGAGGGACACCACAATTAAGCTCTATTTTAGACGAGCAACTGTCCCCGAGCCTCACCTTCTGGGATCTGCCCGAGAGGAAGGAACGGAACCACTGCAAAGCAGTGCCTCCGATTCCTAACTCTCTCAGGTGATCCAAGAGGATGGCATGATCTATAGTGTCAAAGGCTGCTGAGAGATCCAAGAGCACCAACAGGGTCACACTACCCCTGTTGATGCCCAGGCAGAGGTCATCGGTCAGAGCAACCATGGCAGTCTCCACTCCATAACCTGTCCTGAAGCTGGTTTGAAATGGATTGAGATAATCGGTTTCATCCAAGACTACCTGGAGTTGGGAAGCAGCTGCCCTCTCGATCACCTTGTTTAAAAAAGGGAGCAAGGAGACTGGTCTATAATTGTTTCTGTCCAGGGGGTCCAGGGAAGGTTTTTTCAAGAGTGGCCTAATGGCCGCCTCTTTCAAACAAGATGGTAATATACCTTCCCTGAAGGATGCATTGATTGTATCCCATAGGAAAACTCTCAACGCATCCCCCCCGGACGACCAGCCAAGATGAGCAAGGATCAAGAGGGCAGGTTGTCTTCCTTATTTTTCCAAGAAGCTTGTCCATGTCATCAGTACTCACAGGTTGAAACTGATCCAGTAAATTGCCATCAACGGAGTTTCTGGACACCTCGTCTACGGATTCTGTCGAAACAATGGCGTCCAAGTCGGCTCTTATCCGAGAGATTTTATCTACAAAGTAGGTATTAAATGCATCACAGCAGACCGTCATTGGATTAAGTAGAGGGCTTGGCACTGGAGAAATCTTTGTCAATTCCCCCACCACCCTAAACAGCTCTGCTGGACGGGACTCTGCAGACGCTATGCGTGCGGCGCAGAAAGATCTCCGCGCTGCACGCAAAGCCTCCCGATAGGAATCAAGATGTTTCCTATGGCAAGTTCTGTCGGATAGGAGCAGAGTCTTATGCCATTCGCACTCTAGTCGTTGTCCAGCTCGCTTCATCCTCCTAAGTTCCTCTATGAACCAGGGCTTACGATTAGAAGCGGGCTGGAAAGGACTCTTGGGAGCGATTGTGTCGATAGCCCTGGTAAGATCAGTGTTCCAAGTGTTCACCAAGGCTTCGACAGAGTCACCGGCATTACCAACCATTAAACCCTCTAAGGCCTTCTGGAAACGAATGGGTTCCATGTGCCTTTGAGGGCGGACCAATCTAACAGGTCCGCCACCCCCGAGGGGGCTGACATTGGCCTTTAGCTCTATCTTGACCAGGAAGTGATCCATCCATGACAATGCGGAGGTTTTTATGACCTCCACCCACGGATATTCTTGTTCCGTACTAAAAACCCCATCGAGGGTATGACCAGCACAATGCGTGGGCCCATCGACCAATTGGGATAGGCCCATGTTTGTTATGGTCTCCATGAACTCCCGAGCTGCACCTGTAGAATTGGACAGGCTGCTCTCAAGAGGGATGTTGAAGTCGCCCAGAACCAAGAGTCTGGGCAACTCCAGCAACAACTCTGATGCCAGCAAGGTCAGCTCGGTTAGGGAGTCTGTTAAGCAATGGGGTGGCCGGTAAACCAACAGAATCCCTAAACTATCCCTGGTTTTCAGGCTAAGGTACATACACTCGATATAGGTTGTTTTACCTTTTTTTCTGGCTCTTTTTGTTCCTATTAGAAACTAAAAAGCAGTTTTATAAGTAATTTGATAACATCAGAAGCAGCATAAGAACCTAAGTGTCACATTGGATCAGCGGTTCTCAAATAGTGGGGCGGGCCCCCCAGGGGGGGCGCGAGGCTCCATAAAGGGGGCCCCGTTATGGCTGGAGAGAGGGAGATTGTCCCAGCACAGCCCCAGTAGCTCTATCCTGATTGGCCAAACCCGCCCATGTGATCGCACGGGGGGGCGCGAAATGTTTTCTTCTTTCCTAGGGGGGGCGTGACAGAAAATAATGGAGAAACACTGCATTGGATCAAGCCAAAGACCTCTTTATTCTGACATTCTGTTCACACAGCAGACAACCAAATGCCCATGGGAAGCCCTTCATCATGTGCTCCCCAACATCTAATATACAGGCACATACTGCCTTTGACATGGGAGGTGACAAGACCTGAAGTACTTTCATTTACTTTTGATTCATTGGTTTTTTTAAAAAAATCAGTTTTGTGTCAACATCAGAGACTCCAATTGTGTTTAAAGATCAGCTGTTGCATCAGACCATGGAGGGAGGTTCATTAAGTGGCAAAAATTGGCACTAGAAGTTTCAATAATCACAAAATACATAAGAACAAACCTGAACAAACAGAGGGTGGGGTGTGGATATATTTCAAGATGATCTCTTTATCCCTTTAAGCTCATGAAAAACAAATGAAAATTCCTTCAGTATGAAAAAAAGTCTTGCTGAAGTGTCTCCAGATTTATTCACCTTTTGTCCTCCTAAATGACAAAAGTACTAAGGAAAGCTAAAAGAATGTATTTAAGCACTTGTATAGTTCAGTTTTCAGGGGTGGGATACTTAACATACAACAGTTCAACATGTCCTCTAATGACATTTCAGCATGTCCTCTAATGGAATATAATGATCTGACCCATCGATGTACTTGTGGATGACAGTGGTTATCTGATTCCTTTCCAATCTACCTTCACATGAAGTTTGGTAGGTGCTCAGACTTCCTTGGTGATTCTTCCTTCCTTCCATTTCTTATAAATTATATTTTTATTTTCAATTCTTTCTTGAGTTTGCTGTGCAGCCACATTGTTTTTTTCACATGTTTCCCATTTATTATCTTCCATGGGTTTATTTGTGATCATGCTTTTTAAAACTCTTTCAAGAACTCACAGCCTTGCTGGGTATCATTTCCTTCCATTGGATTCTACCCAGCATTTCTCTGTGCTTCTTAAAATCAGTTTTCCTAAAATCCAAGATCTATGTTGGACTATACTCTTCTTTGGCCTATTCCACAATCATGAGTTCTAGCATGACATAGGTCGTTATCACATGGGGAGTCGCAGGGAGAAAGTGGAAATAAACGGGCACGAGTGGAAGTCTTTAATTTACAGGATTTGTCCTGTTCCGGCTCATCTGATAACTAGATTCGAATTTAAAAGGGGGTTAATTCGAACGAAAACCTGATCTTTTCATTTTCGGGATTTTTGAGGATTTGAAAAGATCAGGTTTTTGTTCAAATTAACCCCCTTTTAAATTCGAATTTAGTTATCAGACGAGGCGGAACGGGACAAATCCCGTAAATTAAAGTCTTCCGCTCATCCTGTTTATTTCCACTTTCGCCCCGCAACTCCCTGTGTGATAACATCCATAGTCATTTCCCAACTATTAAGTACTAACTACTTTGCTTTCAATGACCAACTCTTCCCTATTGGTTAGGAAAAAGTCCAGGATTGCAAATCCCCATATACCTTCTTTGACCTTTTGAAAGAGAAATTATCTCCAAGGCACATCAGGAATGTATTGTATGGTCCTGGTTTAGTATAGTTAGTCTCCCATGAGATACTAGGATAACTGAAGTTTCCCATAACTACTCATTCTTGCATCTTAGATTTCTGAAATTTGTTTCTGAAAAGCATCATCCATCACCTATTCTGGGTTTGGGGGTCTGCAGTCTTTAGTAGACCACTACAACAAAGTTGTTTTCCATCCTTTCTTCATTTATTTTCATTCATTTCTTCATTTATTTTTACCCAAATGCTCTCATGGTCCACTCTGATCACGCTCATGGATTTCTGTATAAATGAATTAATCTGTGACATATAATGATTTTTGTCTTCCTTTTCTGCTACATCGATTATTTCTGAATAGGTTAGTTGTTATATTCCAATCATGAGAATCATCCCAGCAAGTTTATATTTTTTTTCTTTCTGTCTGTCTGTCTTTCTTTCTTTCTTTCTTTCTTTCTTTCTTTTTCTTTTTTATTCAAGCTCATCTTGTTTCTTTCACAAACTCTGTGTATTGGCATATAGACAATTGAAGTCTTTCATTTCTTGTGGGTTTTTCGGGCTGTGTGGCCATGTTCTAGAAGAGTTTCTTCTAGAACAGGGATAGGCAACCTTTCCCCTTTAAGGACCGAGGGACTTCAGCTCCCAGAATCCCAGGAGCTATTGGCCAACATGGGACTATTGGCCAACATGGCTGAGGCTTCTGGGAGCTGAAGTCCCTCGGCCCTTAAAGGGGAAAGGTTGCCTACCCCTGCTCTAGAACATGGCCACACAGCCCGAAAAACCCACAAAAAAAACTATAGATGCCGGCCATGAAAGCCTACGACTTCACAATTAAAGTCTTGTTTGTTATCACCTGTTAATTTACTGTCAGATTTACTATGGATCCCATTTTCTTCCCTCAGTTTCTCCACTAGAACTGACAGTCTTGTATTTAGTCTTGTAGAATTGACTGTCTTGTATTTGCCTTTGGGCTGATGTTTGAGCTAATCTCAGACCCCTCAAAGATTTAATTTAAAGCCCTCTTGATCAGATTTGCCATGCTACAAAGACATTCTTCCCAATCTTCATGAGATGCAGTTCGTCTGTAACCAGTGATCTTCATTCTTAGAAGTTAAGGCCATGGTCTCAGAAGGCAAACCTCTCTCCTCTACACTATCCATGCAGCCAGCCTCTATTGTCACAATTGGCAAGATTACCACATGCACCTCAAACCCCTTCAGCTTCCTGCCCAAAGCTTCATAGTCCAAGATGATCAACTCAAAGGTGTTCTTGGCAGTTTTGTTGGTGCCCACAAGGGAGGAGAACAGGGTAGTGGTCTGTATTTTTGATGGGTTTTGGCAAGTTGTCAGTGACATCCCGGATATGTGCATCCGGAAGACAGTACACGTCTCTATAAATGTTGTCTGGCTGGCATATAGGTGCCTCTATACTCCTGAGTCCTCAATCATCAACACATTTCTTTTCTTCTTGTTGCAGTTGGGGCTTCCATAGACTCTTTCCTTTGCATGCAGTTCCCCCTGTTGGTGTTTTCCTGTTTTGGCATCTTCATTGCTACCATCCTCATGAAATTTTAGAAGTGACTGCTTAGTTGGAGCAGTTCCAAAGCCCTTGTGCATGGTCTGCTCCTGATGATAACCCTCCAGGTTGGTCTCTCAGTGATACAGTCCTCTTCTTTCTCACTGGCAATTTCTTCCTGTTGGTTCTGAAGGATCAGTTCTGCCTGTGTTCTAACCAGGAGTTCCTCAAGTCTCTGATGCAGTGAAGAGATTCAACACGTAGCTGTAGTACACTGACTTCTTTCCCAAGAGAGCCACCAATTTGCACTTGCTACAAGTGTAGTTGGTGAGGTTTTCTGGCAAGAAGACAAATATTCCACATACATTGCAACAGATTACCTGTCATGTTCACTGTTAAGCAAGCTCTCCTCTCACCAATAACCACTCTCAGAAGTATTTTTCACAACAAATTTATTGAAGAAAAGAAGCCATAGAATAACAGGCAACTAAATGACACTAGAATATTATCAGCTCTGGAATACATTGAATGGCATACAACTTTATACAGTTCTGTTGGGGGTCCCACCACACAGTTACACAACTCCAACCATTGGTCAGTTTAATCCAGAAATTCCAGCTCAACCAACTTTCCTATCATACTCTTACAATCACTTTGTACTATAAATCCCAAATATTACATTCTTTCACACAGACTGCTTTCCCTGCTCTCACCTCCCTGAGACAGTCTAATCTCCAGATGTTTAGAACCATGAACAGTTCCCTCTTCTCATAGCAATAGCACCCCACCTGCTGTCTCACAAGTATTCCCCTTCCCCAGGGCTTCAGCCATCCTAGGTTAACTTATCATATTAGCTTAACACACATCATACCTTTAATTAAACTCTTTAACATATTCTCACTTTGATCTACTAATAACCATTGTCATTATACACATCACTGTCATATATCCAGTCATCTTCTCTTATACAAACAAGCATCTTTAAAACAGTTAACTCTCCAGGCATCTCATATATCAACTGAAATAAACATTAGACATCCTAATAGGCAAATAACATAATAACAGGTAACCCATAACAAATATAACAGCAGTTTAATATATGAACATTTATAACAAATATAACCCCTTGTCCCAACACCAATCCATCTTCATTACATATATTTCGCTTTATATTTCCAGAGTCCTCTAATTCTGGCTTATGGCATGAATAATAACAATATGGATCTGCAATCCTAATATAGCTAACCACATTTAACTATTTTTCATATTCATGGCAGGGGACCTCTAAGGGCATCCCACACTACCAGAGATCATTCTGCTTCTATTATTTCAGCTATTTATTTCCCTTCCTTCTTGTAATATCTAAAGGGATATAACAGTGCCACACAGAAGACATAGCTACTTTTTTGCTCACAGTAACTGCACCAAAGGTGGATGGGGAAAATATGAAAATGAGCTGCTACACTCCCAGAGCTTCACTTCCTGTCTCAATCAAAATTTGGGCAAATACAAGATTTTTTCCCTCATCCTTAAATTTCTCTCAATGCAGACTATTTTGCTGTTGGAGTAGAAGCAAGTGTTCTAGCAAATAACTAACAATTGTTGTTCCCCTTCAGCATTTATTGTCATTTCCTAATTTCTGGGGTTCAAAACAAGGTTTTGGTTTATTACTTATAACTGAAAATAAAACAACAATTCTTTTTAAGACCCAGAAATTGTGTTGGTTATCTACTTGAAGCAAACAATCCACCTCATAGTGATTTTCTGGCTCTGCTTGTTTGGATATTATGGAAGAAACTTGATTCTGCACACAGATAGATTCCTCTGGATGCGACACATTTTATACTCACCAATATAGTGGAATTCTTGTTGGGATCCAAAACATTCCAGAGCTAAATGAATGATTTAAAAATACAAGTACATTTCAATATAAGCTTGAAATGAAGGAGGAATACTTTGCCAACATCTTTTTTTAAAAAAAAGAAGAAAGAAAGAAATACTGTGAGCATATTAAAATGTTTATACATTTTAACTTATTTAAATCATAGCACCATCATGATGGGAGCCAGCAAGGTGGTTTGAGCATTGGACTATGACTCTGGAGACAAGGGTTCAAATCCCAGCATGGCCATGAAACCCACTGGGTGACCTTGGGCAAGTTGCACTCTCTCAGAGGATGGCAAACCCCCATGACAAAATTTGCCAAGAAAACCCCATGATAGGTTCACTTTATAGTCACCATAAGTCAGAAATTTGGAAATAATGGTTCATGGTTCTGTATCCATGATGGTTTGTTGTTGTTGTTGTTGTTGTTGTTGTTTGCCTTCAAGTGAACAAACCATCATGGTTACAGAACCATAAACCATTATGCTTAAAATAGAGGCTGCATCTGCTGTCCATTGCTAAGAACATTTACCTGGGAATAAGCAGAATTTTCTTGTTTAAAAGAAAAGAAGGGAGGAGAGCACCCTTCCATCCAGCTGCTGCTGTTGCTACTGCCAAATTGTCTCTACTAATGGAATTTTGTAGGGAATACCTACCTATTCACAAACTCAGGCTCACTAGTGCTGTCAGATGAGTTCAGCTAGCAAGTTCCAGCCACCCCAGGAGCCATTTGGAAAAGCTGGCTGATGAACACAGAAGTCCTGCAAGAGTGAGTCCACAACCAGTGAGTTCACTGCCAAAGGGGGTGACACTAAATCGGGGGTGCTTTTGAGTAACACAAGGGGAAGAAGAGCCTGTCATGCTGCTTGAAAGAGGAGTTCATGCTGTTAATTTGCATTTTACAGTTTCAGTACTGTCATCTGTAAATTTGCAGTCAGTCTACCACAGGAAGGAAATGTTCTGAGAGAAGGAGGGGAGATACTGATTCTCAGGGGGCAGCCATTACAAGGGCAAAGGGAGATATGAAAAGGGAAGACAGTTACACTTTAACCAGAGAGAGATGAGTAGGGTGCTAGCTGTCCCTAAATGGCCCCCCAACTCAGACAACCCTGGACAGCCTTGGCAACAATACTTTTGAGTTAAAAATGTTACTGACAAATTCCACCTCAGTGAATGGGAAAACAGCTGCTATTCAGGGACGGATCCTGGATGAACATGCTGACCTATCATGTTTCACAGAGACCTGGCTGGATGACTCTGGGGGAGAGGGATAATATCTGAGGCTTTGTCCACCAGGGTGCTATTTTCAGCAATAGGTGAGATCTGGGGGTCAAGGAGGTGGAGTTGCAGTGGCCCATCAAAATTCATTCTCTCTCTCTAACAAGGAAAGCATAATTTTCTGGTTTCAAGTGTGTATATATGAAGCTTGGTGGCTAGGAGAGGATTAGGGATTCAATTGGTGTACTGCCCATCATGTTGCTCAAGAGTCTCCCTTTATAAGTTAGCTAGGGTGGACTTGAAGTTTGTATTGGAGTCCCTCTGGTTTGTACAACATTCAACACTGTGCTGAGACTGTCCTGTTGGGAGTGGCTTAGAACTTCATGTCTGCCTTGAGAACCATGGGTCTGTCCCATGCTACTGGGCACAATTGGATCTTCTTTTCTATAGTGGGTGGGGTGAATGCAGCCTGGGAGTGGAGGGACTATTTATAGTTCTGCTATCATAGACAGATCACCTAGTGGAGTAGATTTGCTGGGACTCAGACCCTCTGTAGGGGGGGGGAGAGACTTGTCAAAATTGTCTGACGTAGGAGACTAATGGAGGTTCAGGAGGCTTGGCAGATTGCTGGAATGGATTCTGTCAAAGTCTTGGAGGACCTCTGTAATGGAAAAAATGACAAGGCAGTAGGCACTATTATCCCAGGCCAAACCAGTTTCCTGGAGATGTCCTCTCAAGAGTAGCTCAAGACAGGATTCCTGCATTTATCTGAAAGATGTGAGAAGGCAACTAGTGCACTGTTGGCAGAAAACTTGGAGCAGGTCCAAGAATGTATATGGAGCCTCTTTGCAGCAGTACAGACAACAAAGGCAATTATCTTCTCCTCCTCTATTGTGCCTGCAAGGAACCAGCCAGCAGAGCTGTTTCAGGTGATAAGGGGTCTTTTATACACAGACCCAGGAAAGCAACATCCAGACTACTGGACAGCCCACTGTGAACAACTCACCAGGAACATTGCAGCTAAAATCACTTCAATCCACTCTAACTTGAATGCTATAATTAATACAGAGAGAGTGGGTGTAACTTTGGCACCTGCTTGTCCAATGATAATGGATACATTGCAATTTGTGCAACCCAAGGATAGGGACAGGACTCTTGAAAAGACGACAGCTACCACATGTGTCCTTGTCTTTTCTGATATTTTCTTTTTTAAACCAGAGGTAGAGGGAGTAATCAGTACCTCTCTAAAGAGTTTATTGCACTGGCCTTTCCGGCCTTCCCTCCTGACTTAGGCATGGGCTGAAAACTTTTAAGCAAGGATTTTATTGCATGCCTCCATGCTCAGACAGGAGGCATCCTGTACCTGATCATGGCATCCCATACCCAATCCAGAATTCTCCTGAATTTGTTGTGAGAAAAGCGAGAAGGGGGGGAAATAGCAAATTAGGAGAATTTTAAGGTTGTTGGTAAATCTCAAAGGAAGTGCTTGTCAATACCAGAGGTTACTTCATTTCTTCTCTTTCCTTAATTTTTATTTAACTTTTCCATTTCATTAACAAATCTTTACATCTTCTGGGGCCTTCTGGAACTCAGTTTGCCTTTTTGCTCTGAAGTGTTTGTTTTGATCATGTCCTCCTTGGATGTTCTCTTCATTATTTTATTTTAAAACATTTTCACCATTTCTAGTGCTATCTCTTCTGGATTTTCCTTCATCTTATATACTGGATACTTCATCAAACATCCTCTGAGCACTTGTAAGCCTTCCTCTCCTTGGCACTGATAGCTAAACAATTTTCCTTCTTACTCTCTGGGTTAAACTGCTATGGAAATATAGTAAGCTTTAAAAGTAGTGTGGACTGGTAGATAAAACATAGCAGAATCTTCCATTTAAAACAAAACTTATAATTTTAAGACATACATTCTTCCATGACTTGTAAGCAGTTTAAAACAGCAAATAATAATTAATTTTAAAAATCCATATCATGTGGGAAGGAGGGAGAGCTAGGATATAGTCCACCAGATGTTGCTGGACTGCAATTACCAACATTCTTCTGTGATGGCTAGCTTGACTAGGGAGCTGCTGTCCAACAATATCTGGAAACCGCATGATGCCCTGCTCTAGAATACAAAGCACAAGTAACACAAATAGTAAAAGGGAACCAGAACACATATAGTGATAATTTTTAAAACCCTTTTTTAAAAAAACAACCTGAGTTTAATTAAAAGAGCAAGTAAAATTCCCCTCCAAAATGCCTAAACGGTAGGTTTGCCATTTGACCCAGAAAACCTGGAAAAATCCCAGATTGAAGGGACTAAAAATTGTCCAGCTGGCTTGGACCAGTTGAATCAGTAAATCACGGATTTCTCCTGTACCACAGGCTGATGGGTAGGTTAACTTATGGCCGTGGTGATGAAACAGGAAATCGTGCAGGAAGACCGGCACTGGTGAGAGCCTCATCCCACCCTGCAGGCTCCAGTTGCTACTTCACAGGCATTGTATTACCACTTCATTCTTCCATTCCTTCACCCCTTCCCCCAAGAGGCCAAGAAGGTGGGAAAGGAAAGGAGCCAAACTGAGTCAGCCTTGTGTTGTGTGGTGATTGTGTTAGTGGCTTGAGCCTAGGACTAGACAGGATGGTGGAACTTCACCTGGAGAGAGTAAAGGGAGTCCCTTTATTCTCTGGGGCTGCTTGGAAGCTTCCCTCTCTTTGCACCAGTTGGGGGGAGAAGAAAAGAAGTGTTCTTAGCTTGGTACTTGTACTGAGGTTGAAACATAATGATAGAAAAAGTGTGATTAATGTGCTGAAATTGTATAATCACAATGCAAATTAATAATATAATTATAATAATTTGTATAATATGCAAATAAGATGCCTGGATATTTATTATTATTATTATTATTATTATTATTATTATTATTATTATTATTATGCCGCCTCTCTGCAGCGCAATCGAGGTGGCATACAGCAAATTAAAACAACATTACAAGTCAAAACAGTCAAACAACCCCTTCCCTAACCCACCCACCCCTTAAAAATATATTAAACTATAACAGGATTAAAATACAAGATAAAAGAAAACAATACAATACAAATAAATAGCAGCTAAGCAACAAAAGAGCTGGAATACATTTCTATGGGCCGGGATGTTATTCAGGGAAGGCCTGCCAGAAGAGAACCGTCTTTACTGCTTTTTTAAAGCAGTAAAGAGTAGTAATAAGACCAGGGGTAGGCAACCTTTCACCTTTAAGGGCCGAGGGACTTCAGCTCCCAGAAGCCTCAGCCATGTGGACTGATATGATAGCCATGTTTAAATGCTTGAAGGGATGTCATATTGAGGAGGGAACAAGCTTGTTTTCTGCCACCCCAGAAACTAGGACCTGGAACAATGGGTGCAAACTCCAGGAAAAGAGATTCCACCTCAACATTAGGAGGAACATCCTGACAGTAAGGGCTGTTCGTCATTGGAACACACTCCCTCGGAGTGTGGTGGAGTCTCCTTCCTTGGAGGTCTTTAAGCAGAGGCTGGATGGCCATCTGTTGGGGATGCTTTGATTGGGAGTTCCTGCATGGCAGGGGTTGGACTGGATGGCCCTTGTGGTCTCTTCCAACTCTATGATTCTATGATTCTATGTTGGCCAATAGTCCCATGTTGGCCAATAGCTGCTGGGATTCTGGGAGCTGAAGTCCCTCGGCCCTTAAAGGGAAAGGTTGCCTACCCCTGAATAAGACAGATCTCATCCGGCAGGCCATGCCATAATCTGGGGGCGGAGGCAGAGAAGGTCCTCTGGGAGGTCACTGACAGCCTGGTTTTTATGGACTGTAGCAGGTTCCTCCCAGAAGACCGAAGTGCCCGGTGAGGATCATAGGGAAGGAGGCGGTCCCGAAGATAAGTTGGGCCCAAGCCATGTAGGGCTTTAAAGGTCATAACCAACACCTTGTACTGGGCTCGGAAACTAATAGGCAGCCAGTGGAGAGATTTCAGCACTGGTGTTATGTGCTCTCTCCTAGATGTACCCGTAAGTAACCTGGCTGCCATATTTTGAACTAATTGAAGTTTCCGAGTTAAGCACAAGGGTAGCCCCATGTAGAGCGTGTTACAGAAATCCAGACGTGAGGTTACCAGAGCATGTATCACAGTTTCGAGATCCCTACTTTCCAGGAAAAGGCGCAGCTGGCGTATCAGCCGAAGCTGATAACAGGCACTCCTGACCATCGCATTCACCTGATTTGTCATGTGAAGCTTCGAATCTAGGAGTACCCCCAGGCTGTGAACACAGTCCTTGGAGGAGAGTGTGACTCCATCCAGAGCTGGGAGTTGTATTCCCAGACCTGGTTTCGGGCCCATGACTGTTAACACTTCCATTTTGTCTGGATTCAGTCTCAATCTGTTTTTTCTCATCCAGTCCATTACCGCCTTAAGACAATCATTTAGAGGAGAGATGTCATCTGAAGTCTGAGCCAATGACCGGGTCATGGAGAGAGATATCTGAGTGTCATTAGCATACTGAAGACACCATGTTCCATGCCTCCGAATGATCTCTCCCAGCGGCTTCATATAAATGTTAAATAGCATCGGGGACAGGATGGCACCCTGAGGGATGCCACAATTAAGCTCTATTTTGGAAGAGCAACTGTCCCCAAGCCTCACCCTCTGGGATCTGCCCGAGAGGAAGGAACTGAACCACTGCAAAGCAGTGCCTCCAATTCCTAACTCTCTCAGGCGATCCAAGAGAATGGAATGGTCTATTGCAGGGGTAGGCAACCTAAGGCCCGGGGGCCGGATGCGGCCCCATGGGGCCTTTGGACCGGCCCCAGGCCGGTCCTGCTGCTGCCGCTGCCCCCCGCCATGATGATATTGATTATTATGATATGATATTGATTATTACTTGTTCTTGGGGTTTCCTTGGCAAAATCTCCACAGGGGTTTTGCCATAGCTTTTCTGGGGCTGAGAGAGTGTGCATGCATATTTTTTAATATTTTTTATTTTTATTTATTTATTTATTTATTTATGGTGCTTCGGCCCCACAATTGTCTGAGGGACAGCAACCCGGCCCCAGGTTCAAAAAGGTTGCCTACCCCTGGTCTATTGTGTCAAATGCCGCTGAGAGGTCCAAGAGCACCAGCAGGGTCACACTACCCCATCCATACCCAAGCGGAGGTCATCAGCCAGTGCAACCATGGCAGTCTCAACTCCATATCCTATCCTAAAGCCAGTTTGAAATGGATCCAGATAATTGGTTTCATCCAAGATAACTTGGAGTTGGGAGGCAACCGCTCTTTCGATGACCTTGCTTAAAAAAGGCAGCAAGGAGACCGGTCTGTAGTTATTTCAGTCCAGGGGATCCAGGGAAGGCTTTTTCAGGAGTGGCTTGACCGCCGCCTCCTTTAAACAGGATGGAACTATGCCTTCCCTGAAAGCCCCATTGATAGTATCCCGAAGGAATGCCCTCAACCCTCCTGGATGACCAGCCAAGATGGACATGGATCGAGAGAGCAGGTCGTCCTCCTCACACTACCATGAAGCTCGTCCATGTCATCGGTACTCACAGATTGAAGCTGATCCAGTAAAATGCCATCAATGGAGTTGCTGGACACCTTGTCTATGGATTCTGTCAAAACGCTGGCGTCAAAGTCGGCTCTTATCAGAGAGATTTTATCTGCAAAGTGAATGTTAAACGCGTCACAGCAGGCCATTGTTGGGTTAAGTAGAGGGTTCTGTGTGGGAGGTACCCGAGTCAGTTCCCCCACCACCCTAAACAGCTCTGCTGGATGGGACTCTGCAGAAGCAATACGTGCAAAGGAGAAGGATCTCTGTGCTGCACGCATTGCCTCCCGATAGGAATCAAGATGTTTCCTATGGCAAGTTCTGTCGGATAAGAGTTGCGTCTTCTGCCATTCACGCTCTAGTCGTTGTCCAGCCTGTTTCATCCTCCTAAGCTCCTCTGAGTACCAGGGCTTACGATTCGGAGCGGGCTGGAAAGGACGCTTGGGAGCGATTGTGTCGATAGCCTTGGTAAGATCGATGTTCCAAGTATTGACCAAAGCTTCAACAGAATCACCGGCGTTTCCAACCATTAAATCCTCTAAGGCTTTCTGGAAGTCTATTGGCTCCATCAGCCTTAGAGGGCAGACCATTCTAATGGGTCCACCACCCCCGGGGGGGGGCAGACAGTGCCTCTGAGACCCATCTTGACCAGAAAATGATCCATCCATGACAATGTGGAGGTACTAATAACCTCTGACCACAGATATTCCTGCTCCGTACTGAAGATTGCATCGAGAGTATGACCTGCACAATGAGTAGGCCCAACAACCAATTGGGATAGGCCTATGTTTGTCATGGTTTCCATGAACTCCCGAGCCGCACCAGTTAGATTTGGCAAACTGGTCTCGAGTGGGATGTTGAAGTCGCCCATGACCAAAAGTCTGGGCGACTCCAACAGCAACTCTGAGACCAGTTGAGTCAGCTCGGTTAGGGAGTCTGTTAGGCAATGGGGTGGCCAGTATACCAACAGAATCCCTAAACTATCCCTGGTTTTCAGGCTAAGGTACATACACTCAATATGAACTGTGTTCCAGATAGGCTTCCTGGTCAAGGTTAGGTTGTTTTTATGGACCAGTGCCATGCTGCCGCCCCCGCCCACTCTCCCTTACCTGCTCACTGACTGAATGCCCGGCTGGGAGTGCCTGCACCCAAGTCACAGCACTGGCCTCTCCCAGCCAGGTCTCAGTAAAGCAAGCCAGGTCAGCCGCTTCATCCAACAAAATCTACCTAACAGTTGCATTGCCTAGCCTACATTTTACTAGTTGTTTGCAAGAATCTCATGGGGGACCTTGTCAAAGGCTTTACTGAAATGAAGATATGCTATATCTATAGCATTCCCTTCGTCTACCAATCTGGTAATTTATCAAAATAAGATATTAGATTAGTCTGGCGTGACTTGTTTTTGAGAAACCCATGTTGACTTTTTGTGATTATGGCATTCCTTTCTAAATGTTCACAGACTCTCTGTTTAATGATCTGCTCTAGATTCTTTCCCAGTATTAATGTCAGACTAACTGGTTGAAATTTGTTGGGATCATTTTTTTCCTCTTTTTGAATATGGGGACAATGTTTGCCCTCCTCCAGTCTGCTGGGATAACTCCTGTTCTCCAGGAGTTTTCAAACTTCATTTCCATATACAAAGGATTTTGAATATGAATTGACATTCTGATACATCAATTCCCTATATAGGTCTGCCCTCGCTTCCACTCCACCAAATGCCTCTGACGAAGTAGACTTTAGTCTACGAAAGCTCATGCTGCCAACTTTTCTTTCAGTTAGTCTCAAAAGTGCTACAAGATCTCTATACATAATGATTCTATAGATTAACGTGGCTATATCTTTGAATTCTACCACTGTTGATTCATCTTCAACTTGTGATCTACTAGGACTCTTAGATTCCTTTCACATGTACTGTTAACAAGGCAGATCTCTGCCATTCTATATCTGAGCATTTCATTTTTTTCCCCTTACATTGCTCTGTGTTGAGATTCATTTTGTTAGTTTTGACCCAGCTTTCTAATCTATTAAGATCATTTTGAATGATGTTCCTGTCCTCTGGGGCATTAACTAACCCTCCTAATTTGGTGTCATCTGCAGATTTGATAAGCATGCCATCCAGCCTCTGCTTAAAAGCCTCCAAAGAAGGAGACTCCACCACACTCATGTCCAGCTGCTCTTACCATCAGGAGGGTTTTTTTTCTAATGCTTAGGTGGAATCTCTTTCCCTGTAGCTCACATCCATTGTTCAGAGTCCATTGAGCTTGTCGCACACACTCTTAAAATGGAGTTAGGTCACTTTAACTGCTCTGACTGCCTCCTGTTGCATTTTGGGGTTTGTAGTTCAGTGAGGCATAAAGGCTCTCTGGCTGAATATTTTAAATGCCTTTTCTTAAACTACAAGTTCCAGAATGCAACAGGAGGCAGCCAGAGTGGTTAAAGCGACCTAGCCCCATTTTAAGAGTGTAGAGCGATAGTCTCCCTAGTCTCTGGAGCAGCAGAAAACAAGCTTGTTCCTTTTTCCATATGATATCCTTTCAAATATTTAAATATGGCTATCATGTCACTGCTTAACCTTTGCTTCCCCAAGCTAAACACACCCAGTTCTCTAAGCCACCCCTCATATGTCATGATTTTAGGACCTTTCACCACATTGGTTGCCCTCCTCTGGACAGTAAGGGGATAACCCTTTACAACCATGAAACAGATGCAAAAACAATTATTATTTAGGTCCTATGCAATTGCTTTCTCCTCGTTTAGTATTCCTTTAATTGCCTTTGTATCTGACATTCCAGCTGCCTTTAATTGGCTTCCTGCTTCTGATATGTTTATTTTTATATTCGTTGCACTTATTTTATTAATGATATTTTTATTTTTAAAAACCTGCATCTTTACTGGTGGCTTGAATATCTTTTTAAAGTCTTTATTGGCTCTGGACTAAACATAATTAAATCATGATTATTATTTTTTTAGACAACAACCTGTGCATTGTTGGATTTCACAAGGATTTTGAAAATGTGCCAAGGGGAAGTTTCATCCTGGAAACTTAAACATCAGTAGTTCTTTTATCCAAATAACAAACATGCCTCAATATAAGAGAAACTATCTGAAAAAAACCTTTTGTACCATTGCATTTGGGGAACATATTGTTATAAAATACATATGCACGGGTGGGTAACTAATTAGTCATAAAAGCTGAGGCTTCCCTCTTTCAATGCATGTACTTCCACATAAAATAGCTATTCACATTTGTAAATTCCAAACAAATGAAAGTAACTAGTCCAGTTTAATAAATAAATGGAATCTTCTAAATGCACCCCAAATTTCTGCTGATTTCCCTCTCAGAGAAAACTTTATGTCTACACAATATAAATTAATCTACAGTCCTGTGGGGGATTGGCTACCCCTCTTAATCTGGCGTCATCATCAGATTTCATAAGCATTACATTTATTCTATTACCCTAAATATGTTGAACATCACTGGGCCCTCCACTATTCACTTCACTCTTTGGTGAAGAGGAAGCATTGATTAGTACTCTACAAGTTTAGTCAGTCAATCAGTTACAAATCCACTTATTAGTAGCACTCTCACTTATCAGTAGCATTCCCACTTTTCCCAGATTGTCTACAAGGACCCATATCATGAGGGACCCACATTCCACACCATTCCCCCGATCTATCAACCTTGAAATTGAAAGAAAGAAAGAAAAGATGAATCTGGCCTGACTTATTTTTGGAAAATGCTTGCTGACTTTTAGTAATCACAACATTCTTTTCTAAATGCTTAGAGACTTGACTCTAATTCTCTGTTCTAACATCTTTTCTGGTCAGTTGCCCAGTTCTTCTCCCCCACCTTTTTTTTGGGGGGGGAGGAAGATGAGGACATTGGCCCTCCTCTAGTTTCTTGGGACCTGTCCTGATTGTGAAGAATTCTCAAAGATGATCTGTCTCTGAGGTTACATGTACAAGTTCCTTTAGTACCCTTGGAGGAACTTCATCTGGGCCTGAGGATTTGAATTAATTTATGTTATTTGTTGTTGTGTGCCTTCAAGTCATTTCTGACTTATGGTGACACTAAGGTGATCCTATCATGGGCTTTTCTTGTCAGGATTTGTTCAGAGGGTTTGCCATTACCAGAGGCTGAGAGAGTGTGATTTGCCCAAGATCACCCACTGAGTTTCATGGCCAAGCCAGGAATCAAGCCCTGTTCTTCAGAGTCATAGGGCCTTTGCAGACTGCTAGAAATAGTGCAAATTGAGTCCACTTTAAGGGTTAGGGTTAGGGAATCATGTGAACTGTATTTTATTGTGGCACCAGAGCTCTCTGACAGAGAAGACTCAATGTCTCAGAAAAAAAAACAATTCTCATGATTCCCTAACACTAACACTAACCCTTAAAGTGGACTCAATTTGCACTATTTCTGGCAGTCTGCAAAGGCCCATAGTCCAGCACTCAAACCACTATGCCATCCTGGCTCTCAAATTAATGTATAGTACGTAGGTATTCCTGTACTACCGCTTTACCTATTCTGGGCTGCAGTCCCCTTACTGTAATCATTTATTTTGCTTCCACCACATTGTGCATTGCAATGGGGCCACTGTTTCGGTGGGCTAACCATCCACAGACTCAAGCATCCATGGATTGCCCAGCCCCATTATTGTCAATGGTGTTGCATGCATGTGGCTGTGCACATTGCCACCCATTGACTATAATGTGGTTTAAACATGCATGCTTTTTCACATCCAGAGCTGAACCCCCACAGATGGGAAGGGAATGCTGCATTTTCACTTTCGGAAATAAGTTAACGGAACAGTTGCATTTCCTATTATGTCCTGTTACCATTTCACTATTTTGTCTGTCCTACTAAATGCCCTACCATTTCCTTGTTTTTCCTCGAGCTCCAAACAGAGCAAAAAGAGAAACAGGCCAAACAGGAAAAAAGAAGGTGTAGCATTATATGTCAAGGAAGATTACACCTGTGAAGAGATCCAGGACTTAAATCCTGGAAGCCAGATGGAGAGCATCTAGAAAAAAATTAAAGGGATCAAAATGACAGGGATGTTATTGTGGGAGTCTACTACAGACCCTCAAGTCAGACTGAGAAATTAAATTACGCCTTTCAGAACAGAGGATTACACACTCAGAAAGGAGAGATGTAGTAGTTATGGGGGATTTCAACTATGCTGATCTTTGGTGGAAGTCAAACTCAACCAAAACTTTAGGGCCCAGCAAATTCCTCACTTTCCTTGTCCAAAAGGTGGAAGAGGCGACAAAGGGATAAGGTATTTTATATCTGATCCTGACCAACACGGATGACCTGGTAAATGGGCTGCAAATGGTGGGATCCTTAGGTGGAAGTGATCGTGTTCTCCTGGAGTTTATTATACAGTGGAAAGGAGAAACCAGCCATAGTCAGATATGCGTTCTAGACTTTAGGACAACTGATTTCAGTAAAAGTAGGGAAATACTGAATGTGGTAATAGTAAAATAGTAAATAGTAAAAGAGAAGAGAGTTCAGGACAGATAGGAGTTTCTCAAAAGGGAGATATTGAAAACACAATGTCACACATTTCCAATGAGGAAGAAAAATGGGAGATATCTCAAGAAACCAGAATGGATAATTAAAGAACTTTGCACTGAGCTATGTTTAAAATGGGACGTGTATAAGAAATTGAAAAAGGGGGAAAATCACCAAAGCAGAACTGAAACTATAAGCAAGCATGTGTAAGGGGAAAGTCAGAAAAGCTAAAATGTACAATGACTTCAGGCTTTCTAGAGAGATTAAGGGCCTCTACAGATCGGCCCTTTGGGCCATCCTGGAGGCAGGGATGGGGAAGAGCAGCCGCACATCGGCTGCCTCAAGCCCTCCCTGAAGACGACATCAGGATGTCCTTCTAGCACAGCATTTTGACACACTGCACTGGAAGGGGCACTAAAGAGCTGTGCGCCGACTCTTACGGCATCCTTTTCCAGGCCAGCAAAAGGGAGGATCGGGGGCGACGCATCTGGCAGCCTCAGCCCTGATCCTCTGTTTTCCGAGGTGGCCCAGGGCTGCCCGTTTGCATCCCTCCTAAGATTAATAAAAAGGGATTTTGAGGGTATGCCTGTAGCAAAAGGAAGAAGAAGGAAATGGTAGGTCATTGTGTGGAGAAGATGCAAAATACTAACAGGGGACATAGAAAAGGCAGTCCATATTCAGTAGTCCTCACCTTTGCCTCTGTCTTCTCACAAAAGGAAAAGGGTGCTCAACTTGAGCAAAATGGAGCAGAGGACACAAAACAAAAAATGCAGCACACAATAAGTAAAGAGCAAGTACAGGAATACCTAGTTAATCTAAATGAATTCAAGTATATATCCAAATATATTAAAAGAAATGGCAGATGTAATCACAGCAATAAGTGGAATTAATCTTTCAGAACACCTGGACAACAGAAGTAGTCCCCGTGGTCCTAGTATTACAACATAAAAGGTTTTTTATCTACCATTTCAATTAGCTAAAAACATCACCACAGATCGACTCAAGGGCAGTTAACAAAAAAATTCCTATGTGATATATGCAGGAATAATGTTAGATGTCACATTACGCCTGAATTGTCCTTTTAGGATGGGAGTATCTAGCACTTTGGTCAACAGTGACCATCTGCCATGCCTCAATGATACAGGGACAACTATTAGTCCAACAGGATTAGTATTCTGTCCAACTCAACAGCAAACAGAAAAAACAAAAAGGAATCAGATGGAGAGAAGGAGCCATGATCTTAAATGTCTCTACACTAATACAGAAAGTATGAGAAATAAAGAAGATGAATGTGAAGAAGGAAACATAATTTAATAGGCATCACCATAGTTCTCATGACTGGGAAATAGTAATGGAACTGTATAACCTATTCCAAACAAATGGCTCAAATAGGAAAGGCAGAGGAATAGCATTGTATGTCAAGGATGTCTACACCTGTGAGAAGATTCATGACTTAGGGCCTTTACAGACTGCCAGAAATAATGCAGCTTGAGGCCACTTTAACTGTTCTGACTCAGTGCTAGGGAATCATGAGAACTGTATTTTTTTCTGGGACATTGAGCCTTCTCTGTCAGAGAGCTCTGGTGCCACAATAAACTACAGTTCCCATGATTCCTTAGCACTGAGCCAGGACAGTTCAAGTGGCCTCAATCTGCGTTATTTCTGGTAGTCTGTAAAGGCCCTTAGAGCATGAAAAACAGGTTGAGAGCATTTGGTAAAAATTAAAGGGGAGGAAAATAACAGTGATTTCATTGTGAGGGTCTGTTATAGGCCTTCAAGCCAGACTGAAAAATGAAATGATGCATTTCTAAATCAAATGATCAAATATTCCAAAAGGAGAGATAAAGTACTAATAGAAGACTTCAAGTACCCTCATATGTCTTGGAAGTCATACTTTGCCAAAAGAATAAGGTACAACAAATTCCTCACTAGACTTACAGGAAATATCATTGCACAGTAGGTGAAGGAAGCATGGGAATTAATTATTTTGAATCTGGGATTTACCAACATAGATGTATTGATCAATAGAGTGGAAGTAGTAAGAAACATGAGTGAGAGTAACCATGTCCCCTTGGAATTTTTTTCATACAGAGAAAAGGGGAAGCCAAACACAATTAGGTATGCATTGAGGACATCAAAAAATCTGATTTCAGTAGGCTTAGGGAAATATTGGGTGACATACCATGGTCAGAAATGTTCAAAGTGAAGGGAGTTTCATGGTGCATGCATGTTTCTTAACAGTGAGATGTTAAAGGTGCAGTTGCAAACAATTCAAGTGAAGAAGACATGTGAGAAATATCTAAAGAAGCCAGGGTGAATGTACAAAGAATTTTCAAATGAAATGAAATTTAAAAGGAATATGCACAAGACATGGTAGAAGGGGGAAATCACCAAAGATGAATATAAACAAAGGGCCTATACAGACTGCTAGAAATAATCCACCTTGAAGCCACTTTAACTGTCCTGGCTCTATGCTAGGGAATCATGGGAATTGTAGTTTTTTCTGAGACATTGAGCCTTCTCTGTCAGAGAGTTCTGGTGCCACAATAAACTACAGTTCTCATGATTCCTTAGCACTGAGCCAGGAGAGTTAAAGTTGTCTGAAGCTGGATTATTTCTGGCAGTCTGTATAGGCCCAAAGTCAGCACAGTAGTTGTAGAGAGAAATCAGAAAAGCTAAAACTCAGAATGAGCTCAGGTTTGACAGAGATGCCAAAATTAATAAAAGGTTTTGTTTAGGTTTTGATTACTGTTTTGGGTTTTTTTTGTTTTTGTTTTTGTTTTGTTTTGTTATCAGGTAAAAGAAGGAAATTGTAGGCTTACTGCAAAGAAAAAACAGTAAAATGCTAACAGAGGATAGAGCAAAGGCTAAGTTGTTTACTACCTTCTTTGCCTGGCAGCCTTATCACATGAGAAAAGAAAGCCAAAATAGAGCAGGAGAATAGCAGCTTTCTCCGTACCTCTCCACATGCCAAAGTAGTACTTCCAATCTCTTCTCAAGGGAGATGGTCATAAAAGCATGTCTTTTGTTGCATTGGAAAAATCTGTTTGATACCACCTGTCTGACGCAACATCAACTGAGGACGTTATCACACGGGGTCTAAAGCAGACAGAACCCCATCGCATCCCCGTCCCATTGCGGTTCCTTTGCCCCTGTGTTCACACGACGTCACAGAGAACCCCTTCCCATCCCCCTCCCATCCCCGTCGCATTGCGGCATCATCCCCGTTCTTTTGCATGCCGATTTCATTGGGAATTACATTTGCGCGACCAGAAGCATACCGGAATGATGCTGCTTTCGTTCATTCCAGAATGATGCTAGTTGCTAGAGACCCGCGTGTGATAACGTCCTGTGTCTCCCAATCCATCATAAAGAAAAAAATACATTCATTCTTTATTTGTAATATAAATGTGTTGACTGCTGCTTCCAAGTCTACAAAACGTTTTGCCAGTTTCTGATTTGGATTCTGTCCTACTTGTACTTCTACCATGGGGCACCCCATGAATCTGGAGTTAGGATAGCTACCACTTGTGCGCACCCGGGAAGAGATCTACGAGTGGGAGAAGGGATGGTGGTGGTGATGGGAGCCACACAAGCTTCTTCTCTGAAGGAAACCTTTTGGGGGTCAGGAGATTTCTTAGCCCAAGAGATCTGTGGTCCTGCCTGTCCTCAGTGATTGAGGGAAACCCTGGTAGTCCTAGTCTGTTCCATTGTTATTGGTGGGGAGCAGGAGCACTGGGAGTCCGGTATTTGCCTTCCAACACATCACCCAGAAGTCACACCAATTCTGCAGTTGGTTTTCCATCTAAGGGTTTCATGACTACTCCCATTTCCCTGAGTTGTCTCCATATATTTCTTCTAATTTCATCTTCCTTTGTTTGTCCATTTACCGAAGTAGTGGGTCTGTACCCCCTTTTCCCTTGGTTTTCCTAAAATGACCTGGAATGGGGACCATTGTTACTATAAGTTACTGGGTACACTGGATCTCTTTCCTTATCACTTCTTTTCCCTCCTGACTTCACATTTCTACTGGATGAGGTTGTAGGCACCTCTTTACTAGCTTCCCACATCCAATAGACCTCTGAGGCTAATGTAATATGCTCCATAAATCTATTCCAGTCTAGATTCAAGAGTCTCCTGGATTCTGTACCCAAGTATGTCTTGGCAGATTCATTAAGTCCCAGGTAAACTTCCATAATTATTTCTCTGTCATTTAGCAAGGGCTGTCCCTTGCCATTGAGTGGAATGCATCCTGACAAAATGCCCAAGATCTTTTTCCTGGCTACATAGGTGTCTGGAGAATCATCTGGATCTTGTATTTCATTCTGATATTTTCCCCTTAATATAGTTTCTGGCCATAAAATTTGCACCATCTTGGGCAGCCACTCTTTTAATTCTGCTATAGCTAAGTTATGGTTAGACACAGTAGTTTCAAATGCTCCAGATTAGGCTGGATCTATGAAGAGTCTAACTACCTGTGTTAAATCCTGTTCTTTAGTTTTTGGATATGCCAGGAGCATGATGGGAAACTATGGGGGGAAGCAGACTGGTGGCACGGGGCCGCCCTGGGAAGGTGCGCTGTGGGACCGAGGCATCCCCATGCCTCAATCCAGCGGCGCACCTTCCCCGTCCCTGAAAGGAACGCTAAAATAGCACTCCTTTCACAAGTCAGTGAAAGTGCGCCGCAAAAGCTTGCAGCGCACTTTCACTGACTTTTCCGCCGCAGCGTGTCTGGATGCTGCTGTGGGAGGTTGCCCTCGGAGCGCCAGCTGTGCGGAGAGCCGGCAGCTCCGAGGGCAACCTCGGGAGGAGGAAAGGGCGCAGAGCGTGCGGCTGCCGCTCCTCCTCCCTGCCTCCAGGACGGCTTTTTAAGCCATCTGCCGAGGCCCTAAATTACTCTGGTTTGTGGATTGATCCTTCCTAACTGGTTTGCTAAAGCTTTAATTTTGGCCAAAGTCCATTGAGCTGTCTCAACTAAAGTCTTAGTACCATCTTCACCTGTCTTCTTGGTTTCCACCATACTTCTAGTTCTCACAGGATCAACTGGGAGAGGTGAATACAGGGTTGGTACTTGAATTGCTCCTGTTCTGGTATCCCATTGTGGATTAAAGGGGTGGGTGGCCCTGGAATCCTCTGGCAAAGGCTCTTGAAGAACCCTAGCTTGGGCTGCCAATTCAAGGATCTCTGGGTGTATACCATGGCCACAATAGCAGTATTTAAGTCAGCCTTCACTTCTAATTCCCTAATTTGCTTTTCATAGGTGGTGTGGTCAGCCTGCATAACTTCCTTAGTACTTTTGGACCGCAAAAGGTCCACTGCTTGCTTTGCTTGCACTAGCTGCTTTTCCAAAGTCTCAATGCAGTTACGCAAAGAAGTGTTCTCCTTTTCTGCATTTTCTGCCCCTTGGATGGATATGTGGGCATTGTGGATTGCCACCAGATTTTCCACTGCTTTCTCCATTACATGTGTTGCCAAATCTCCTATCTGTTCTTTTAGGGTGTCTGAATCCAATTTTGCCTTTTGGTATTCCTGAATGGCTTCATGGGCTAACATCCAAATTCCCCATGATGCCCACCTATCCTTTTCTGCTGGAGGTACTCTTTTTAATCCAGATTTAGTTGTCTTTGCATTATGCACTTCTAACAATATTGCAAAAGGATCTTCGGTAAGAAAGCCTCCTGCTTTCCAGGGATTAGGTTCCTTCTTTAAAATCCATTTCTCTAATCAGTCTCTAGGCTGTTCCTCCTTAAACAGCCTGGCTGATACTGGTGACATTGCTTCCTTTGTTCCTTTGTTCATTTCTCCTACCTCTCCTTTCATTCTGGCTCTCTCTACAGAGCATTAGGGGGCCCCATGTTCCCTTTCTACCCGTGAAACCTTTATCACCCTCTTTGCCTAGAGAACTTGATCGCTCCTGCAGAAAATGACCCACTAGGTTTTCTACCTAGACTAGACCAGGCCCCAGAACTTTCACTAGGGAACTCTTGGGATATGTGCCCCACTGTAGTGACCAGCGGCCGACTTAGACACCAAGAGCTTGAATCCCCAGCTAAGTTCCTACCCATCCAAGGCTTTTTCACCCACCTTGCACAAAGGTCTTATGGCCACAGATCAGAGATGTCTCTCCACTGTACCTGCCTATGCCCATCCAAGGCGGTGCACACTCACTCTCTCAACCTTGTACTAGGACTTAAAGTCACAGTAGAAAATGTCTTCTCTACTGTACCTGCCAAGGCTGTGCCCACACACACTAAATGCTGCCTGAGGTTTGAGTTATGGATGAGTTATGCATCTAACATCATGCAATCTTTCACCTATAGTTTTTTGTGGGTATTTCGGGCTGTGTGGCCATGTTCTAGAAGAGTTTCTTTCTGACGTTTCGCCAGCATCTGTGGCTAGCATCTTCAGAGAAAACTGGAATGGAAGGGAATGGGTCTATATATACTGTGAGACCCTGGGTAGGGAGGAGTGGTTCCCAGGTGAACTGTGTGTTGTTCTGTGTTGAATAGGTATTGTTTTGTTGTTAATGGCATGGCTTCAGGGTATTCAATCAAGGATATTTATTCCCATGTAACCTGTGTATTGTTCTATGTTGAATAGGTATTGTTCTGTTGATGGCATGGCTTCCAGGTGAGGATATGCAATCAAGGATATTGTCTGCTATTGTCTGCTGGGAAAGCCCCTGACCCTGGTTGGTTTCCCATTTGCACTTGCTGAGTGCTGATTTTCTTATTTTGTAGGACTGGTAGCCAAATCTTGTTTATTTTAAGGGTTTCTTCTTTCCTGTTGAAGTTATCCAAGTGTTTGTGGATTTCAATGGCTTCCCTGTGCATTCTGACCTGATAGTTGTTGGCATGGTCCAGAATTTCATTGTTTTCAAACAGCATTTTATGCCCAGGATGGTTTATGATGTGTTTTGCTACTGGCTGGCCCAGTCTGCAGTGTCTCCCATGTTCCTTGACTCGTGTTTGTACACTACGTTTGGTGGTCCCTATGTAGACTTGTCCGCAGCTGCATGGTATGCGATAAACTCCTGCGGCTGTGAGAGGGTCTCTCCTGTCCTTCGCTGAGCACAGCATTTGTTGGATTTTCTTGGTTGGTTTGTAAACCATTTGGAGGTTGTGTTTCCTCACTACTTTCCCTATTCTGTCTGTGACTCCTTTGATATATGGTAAAAATACCTTCCCTTTGGGTGGCTGCTTGTCTTCAGTCCTCTGGGTTTTTCTTGGTCTGGCAGCCCTTCTGATGTCTGAGCTGGAGTAACCATTTGCCTGTAGAGCCCGGTCTAGGTGTTTCAATTCCTCTTCCAAGAAGTGGGGTTCACAGATGCGTTTTGCCCGGTTTACCAGTATTTTTATTGTGCTTCTTTTTTGTCCTGGGTGATGGTTAGAGTTCTTGTGCAGGTATCTGTCTGTATGTGTGGGTTTTCTGTATACTGTGTGTCCCAGACGTTGGTTTGGTTTGCGGATGACTAGGACATCTAGGAATGGCAGTGTTCCTTCCTTTTCTTTTTCCATAGTGAATTGGATGTTAGGGTGGATGTATCAACATGGTCGGGTCAGACAGATCAGCATGCAAGGAATCCAGAAGGACTCTCTCAGCACAACCTTCTGGATCTGCCCTTTCATGAAGGAATGGAGCTTCCAAGTCCTATCCCTGTGATACAGCCCAGAAGAATACTATGGTCAATAGTACTGAAACCTGCTATTCCATTCTCATTAAGGTGACCAAAGCCATCTCTTTCCCATAACCAACCCCAAGAACCAGACTGAAATGAACCGAGGTAATCCATTTGATCCAAGAACCCCCAGAATTGCAAAGCCACCACATGTTACAATGCCAAGGGATGCATGAATAAGAAAGTTGGAGATTTGGAAAATAAGACCAAGGAGTTGGGAAAAGTGACAAAAAAAAACTTATGTCAAGTGCAAGCCCAAGAAAAAGAATTGAATATAATGAGAGAGGTTAAACAAACGAAGAAATGCATAAAGATAAGAAGTCTAAAAGAACAATATAATGAAAATTTATACAAAATAATTATCCCAGCATTGGCAAAATTGATTGATTGTTCAAAAGATTATCTAGACATAGAAGTAGATTTTTAAAATTGAATCAGTTCAACAGTCGTGAGGAACAAAAACTTGCCAAGAGATATAGTAGTCTACTTTACTAGAGAAAGGATAAAAGACAAGATAATTCAAACAAGTTATGAGAAGAAGGTGGTGATAAATGGGTTGGAAGTCATGCTGTTTAAAGATGTACCTGCAGAGATATTGTAAAATAGAAGAGACTATGCAACTTTGATAAAAATGTTACAAATGAAGAAAGTAAGATACAGATGTGAACCAATAGAAGGTATCTCCTTTACAATATAAAATTGATACAGTGGAAAAAATAAGAGCCTTCTATGAGAGATGGTTCAGAGAAGAAGCAAAAGGAATAGAAAGAAGAGAAGAAAAGTATAGTGACAGGCCAAAGAGCACAAAGGATTGAAAACAAAGAAAAAAGTGACAGTATTGGAAGGAGAAATACAGAAGGAGATAGAAGAAGAAACACCAGAAGAAGTGGTAGGTGGAGAAAGATATAGTCTAAAGTCAGAAAATGACAGTTTAGAAGAAGACATGTTGGAAAAAAGAGAAAGAGGAGAAGAAGAAGAGGAAATAGGACAACAAAGCATTAAGGAAAATCAAGAAGATTACATAACTATTCAAGATGAAGTTCATATCTTGGAATGTCAAAGGTATAAAATCCCCTTATAAGAGAAAAATATTTCATATATTAGAAAAAGAAAGAACTGATATAATTTGTATTCAGGAAACACATATAAGACAAAAAGAAATAAAATACTTGAAAAATCCCAAATTCAGACAAAATTTTATAGCAGCAAGTGAAAAGAAAAAGAGTGGAGTTGCAATGTTTGTGAAAAATCAAACACCAACTAAAGAAATAATAAATTATAAGGAAGGAAGATATATTGCAATAGAAATGATGTTGAATGGAAGGAAAACATTAGTGATAGGTGTCTATGGTCCAACAGAAAATAAAGCAAAATTCTATTTAAAAATTAACAAAACAAATACAAGAATTAGATTATGAATTTCATATCTTCATGGGAGACTGGAATTGCATTTTGAATCCCTTATTGGAGAGAAATGGGGGGGGGGGGGGAAAGATAAATGAAAAATCAAGGGAAACTCCCCCAAACTCTTTTTGATATGATGGATACATTTACATTACTTGAACCATGGAGACAAAAATTTGGAAATGCTAAAGAATATATGTTTTTCCTCATAATTCAGCATCAAGAATCGACATGTTTTTATATCAAAAGAACTATTCAAAGAAATCAAGGATTTAAAGATATTAACAAAAAAGATATCAGATCATAAACTGATAAACAATGGAATACATGCAGCCAAAAAAAGAATTCTCTTGGAGATTGAATGAATATTTATTAAAAGATGAGGTAACACAAAAACAAGGTAAGGAACAGCTAAAATACTACTTCCAGGAGAATATGGAAAGAGATACAAACATTAAAATAGTATGGGATGCATCCAAAGCAGTCATTCATGGATTCCTGGTGAAGAAAAATTATGAATGGAGAAGAAAAAGAGCCAAAGAAGTTCAGGAAATTTTGGGGGGGAAATCAAGAAAAAGAAAAAGAAACAATAAAAAAAACCAAATGATAAAAACATTAAAAATGAAATTAAACTATTAAAAAAACAATTGTCTCTTAAAATGGCAGAAGAAATAAATAAGAAAATGAAATATGCAAAACAAAGGTAATTTGAATTTGCAAATAAAGCTGGGAAATTTCTGGCATATAAATTTAAAAAGATGAAGGGAAAAAAGGATGATTCTTGAAATTAAAGAAGATAATAAAGTATATACGGATCAGGGAAAAATAATGAAGGTCTTTCAGAAATATTACAGTGAGTTTTTAAAAGAACAACAAAAAGGCAATGTACATTTAAGGAAAATAAATAATTATTTATGAGATATAGGGAAGATGAAGATAAATGAGGATATAAAAAGATCTCTTAATCAAAACATTATAACTATGGAAGTAAAAAAAGCAATAAAACAAGCCAAAAATGGAAAAGCTCCAGGTCCGGACAGATTCTCTATAATCTATTACAAATTATTCAAAGAAAAGTTGATAGGACCACTGCATAAAATGTTTAATGAAATAATACAAGAAGGAATTTTGGGATCATGGAAGGAAGCAACATTGCCCTGATTCCAAAAGGAGAAAAGGATTGGAGCTTACTGCAAAATTACAGGCCAATATCACTTCTAAATTCTTATAATTTTTTTTCATCTATTCTAGATTGAAAAAAGTCCTACAGGATTGGATAAAGGATTATCAATATGGCTTTCTACCAAAGAGACATTATCAATTAACAATACTAATGAGAGATAAAATAATCAAAGAAGAAAAAATATGGGAGCCATTATTGGGATATTGTAGAAACAGATGGCCCAATTAATTGATTATAAAATAAAGAAATAATATTTTATTATTATTAAGATTACAGGAAACAAGAGTTTCTTATAAATGGGAGAAAATAAAGTATATAAATGTACATAGTCTAAAAATAAAAAATATGTATATTGAACAGTGAGATGGAGATGGAAACAGAAAAAAGAAAGAAGAATATATGAAGAATGCTGTAAAGAAAGTTACAACTATATGAACTCATGAAGTGAGGATTAGGGAGGGGGAGGGGAGGGAAGAGAATATTGTAAAAATTAGGAGGGAATAAGAATTGTATTTTGTTGAGTGTATTAATAAAGATTAAAAATTAAAAATAATTTTAAAAGAAACTATGTCAGTCCACACTCCTTATATTCATAACCAGACCTGTCTCCAGGTTTGTCAGAGCAGCTGTTGCCCTCCGAAGGATTTTGTGAACAGGAGAGGGGGAGATAATGTCAAAGCCATCGCCCAGATGACAGCAACTGTCCTGCTCCTCTTATCTCAGGCAAAGCAAGATGAGAATCAGCAAAGAGGCTGGGGAGGCACGCCAGTTTTGCAGCTTGGAAAAGTCACTCTTTTGACAACTCCACTCATAATATTGTTGGGGGGGGGTGTCCTGGAGTTATAGTCCAAAAATAACTGTTCCCAAGCTCTCCAATTTATTGTGTGTTCGTTCAGATTCATTTATATGTCTGCAGGTGGTTTGGCATAATTCTTACAAAATAGGATGCGACTTCACCCATTGTCCTAATTAGCCAAAGATCAAGGCATATTATGTTTGCCAGTACTATCCTGGGTATGTATTCATTCAAAAATTTGCTATTTAAAGTTTATTTATTCATTAAATGTAAATCCACCATTGTGGTGCTAAATACAGCTAACAATAAATAGAAATTATAACCAATTAAAACATATAAACAAATCATTTTTCCAAAAAGAATAATAAAAAATAAATAGCATTCAAACACCAGTTAATGTTTTCAAGAAAGGGGGGGGAGCTTAAATATCTACTGCCCATCTGTACATACATATCTTTGCCTGTAAGTGTTGTGTGTGTGCCTTCAAATCATCTATTGACTTATGGTGACCCCACTGATTTCCTAAACTTTCCTCAGGTAAAGAATGCTCAGAGATATTCTGTAACCTGATTACTATGTGATGGATATCTCAAGCAGAGTATTTTATGTGCTAGGCAAAAGTTTGAATAGCTCATCAGCCCACTCCACCCCACATACAGTATTTAGCAGAGAGAGTAAAAATCAAACTTCATTCATCTTTGTAAGGTATATAAAAGTGGTTTTACTCATGAATACTTGTATATAATCAACACAGATTTAACTACTTGGTGATGGGAGAGAAAGAAAGAGTACTGCATGGTTTCAGGAGAATTAGAGCATCTCAATCAAACATAACTCTTACCAAACAAGCTTCATGGAGGACAGGCTGGGAGAGAGAGAAAGATGGTGAAAGTATATGAGACCTCAGAGAACAAAGGAAGAATACATGATGCAGGAAGAGAGTGGGTGTGAACAAACAAACACATAAGAAGTTACCATAAATATGCTGTGCCTGAACTCATAGAGCATGACATGCAATCTAACTACCAGTGAGTATAGGCATACAAAGGTTGCTAACTGCAACAGTTATAGCTATATGGATCAGTTGATATGTCTGAATACTTTTCAAAGGCATCCCTAGACTATGGGGGGTTGCAGACTGCCAGAAATAGTGTGAATTCAGTCCACTTTTAGGGTTAGGGTTAGTGCTAGGGAATCATGGGAACTGTTATTTTTCTGAGACATTGAGCCTTCTCTGTCAGACAACTCTGATGCCACAATAAAATACAGTTCCCATGGTTCCCTAACTCTAACCCTAACCCTAAAAGTGGACTGAATTCACACTATTTCTGGCAGTCTGCAACCCCCCTATGTGCACTAGACGGAATCTTAATAAGATGTCATGAAAGCATGGCTCAGAGTGGGCGCACTTGGTCCACCAGCATTAACTATGCAAACACACTCCTAGCCATTGCTAAAATCTTAGGACCCAAATTCAAGTCTGAATCCATAGATATATCCAAACTGCGAATATAAACATTCAAGGGGAGTGTAACTTCATCAAACACATATTGAATTCTCTGGTTTATGATCTGTATTTTGATGGACCACAAGCATCACTCTGTCTTGTCTGCATGGAATCACTAGGGTTGATGTCACCCAGTGTGGTAACTCATGACATCACGCCACACACACTTTGACCTTCTCCAATACCACACCATACAGAATCCTTATTAATGTTTTTTGTACTAATGTTACTCATAAATTGTAATTCCCGTATATCACTGAATCTAATGGCAATAGTTGTGACAGAAACAACTAGCAAAATTAAAATTATACCTTTAAGTTACAATATCATGTGCACAACCTAAATGTATTTGCATATGCATAGTTACATGTGGTTGAAGTGAAAATTTGATAAAATGTGGTGTTTTTAAAGAAAATTTTAAAATAATAAAAATTTTAATTTGTAAAAAATTAAAATTTTAAAAAAATCAACATTTTAAAATTTAAAAACTGGGGTCTCCCCTTTGTCCTCTCACTGAGCCTCACCCCACTCACCTCATCTCTAACATCATTTTAAATGGGACACATGTGAATACCACAGTCTGTTTTTGCCAAAACACAGATGTTTGAGAAGTGGTGTCACCCTGCCTGTCACCTGGTGCAGTCCACACAACTCACACACCCCACACACCCCTAGTCATGGCACTGCTTGTTTGGATTAAGTTTCCGTTTGTTTATTGTCATTTTGTCTATTACTGACATCAGTGGCAGTGAAAATATGACATAGGGTTTGCCCAAATGCATGTGACTATGGATTTTAGAATGATAAACTATTGTGAAACATATGTTTATTTAATATTACAAAGGAAACATGAAAAACTATTTAATGAAGATCCCTTATAAAGCAGGAAAACCATGTGGTGATTGGCCAAATGCTTGTGACAATGGATTCTGCAATAAGACTAAGAATAAAAAGAAATCTTAAAACAAAAGGTATAAGCTTTGAGTGTTATTAAATAGATTTGTAAAATTACTCAGTTAATCCATGCACATAAAAAGCCACAGTTTTATCTTTCTAAGCAAAAGCCAAGTGCCATCTAGTAAAGTGCTGATCTTGGCCCTCAGAGCATTGAACTGAAATCCTCTTTCTTCTATGACTTCTGAGTGGTGGTGGCCAAAGCAGTTTTCCTTTCATATTTCAAAGAGCCACTTCAGACTGTAAGCAGGACAAAGTTTCGCTATCATGTATGCTACAGCTTACTGGGTGACCCACAGTTAATTGGGTTCTTTGATGTATATATACTATCTGTCAGGATTGGTTAACCCTACCATGTTTTAATGTTTGAAACATGGTTGAATTAAGATGTGTAGGTGAACATGGGATTGTGGGATCATGTTTATTTTGTGTGTTTTTATTTCTTTTATTGGCAGTAGCATCACAGGCCAGTGATGGATATGCTCACTTGATGTGCTACAGTTATATTATGTTTATCGAGTTGAGTTAACATCCTAGTATAATATGTAGCTATATAATTATGCATGGTTTGATCATATATGTTTTATATAAATGATGGTTGATTTTTGTTCATATTATTTATGGGGAGGACTTATAGTTCTGTATACTTTGTACATAGTATATGGGGGGGGGGATGGAAACCCAGTTTTGTTTAAGGACTTTATCACACAAGGAAAATCCCATACAGAAACAGGATTTAAAAGGTGGAGGGAACCTGCAAAAGTGGGTAGATTTTTACATGATGTTGATGTTAAACTGTGCTTAACTCAAATGGAAAGTAGTCAAAAGCTACTTCTTTTTACTTTCGTGATTTTCCAAAAGTAAAAAGAAGTGGCTTTTGACTACTTTCCTTTTGGGTTAAGCACATTTTAACATTGACATCGTGTGAATATCTACCCGCTTTTGCAGGTTTCTTTTCTACAGTGGTACCTCTACTTACAAAATTAATTCAATCCACAAGCTATTTCGTAAGTAGAAAATTTCGTAAGTAGAGGTACATTTTGCATAGAAATGCCCTAATCCGTTCCAAGCCCATAGAATAGCCGAGGCTGCGGCTGGAAGACTGCCTCCTTCCAGCCCCTTCCAGCCGCAGCCTCGGCTATTCTATGGGCTGATCCTGGAAGCGAAGGAATCCTCCGCTTCCAGAGTCAGCCCAAGGAATAGCCGAGGCTGCGGCTGAAAATTTTTGAGTTACAAAATGCTTCTAAAAAATATTGGTATGTAGAGACATATTCGTATGTAGAGACAATATTTTTTTAGAAGAAGCGTTTCGTAACTCGAAAATATCATAACTAGAGCCTTTCATAAGTAGAGGTACCACTGTATTTAAGTAGAGGTACCACTGTATTTAAATCTCGTTTCTGTACAGGATTTTCCCCATATGATAAAGTCCTAAGACATTTTTTTCTAGTAACATCTCTGCAACTTCACAAATAAAGTCTTGATGTTGAACTTACAGAGGATTGGGGGAATGTTCACCCAGTTCTTGACACTATCTACACAATAAACATTTTTAGATGTATCCTTTAAAAAGGTAAATAAGGATGCATCAGTCTTAAGTGACAGACTGGCTTTGCAGACAGCGCAAAGCGCCGTCTTCGAGCCAAGGAAGGGAAGGGGCAGCCAGACACCGGGCGCCCCAACCCCTTCCATCGGAGCGCCCGCCATTGCACACAGCGAGCGCTCCGATGACATCCTTCCATTGCAGCATCCGGACACATTGCAATGGAAGAGACGCAGAAGAGGTGTGTGCCACCTCTTCCACCACCCTTTCCATGCCTTGAGGAAGGAGCACTATTTTAGCACTCCTTCCAGGGCTGCCCAAAGAGTGGATTCGGGCTGAGGAGTGGGGCAGCCTCAGCCCCAATCCTCGGCTTCTAGGGGCGGCCCACACCCGCCCATCTGTAGAGGCCCTAAGCCACCCCATACAGCCAGCACCTCTCATGCAATAATCTCTGAAAGCATTCAAGGTTGCTAAGAAGATCATGGTGCAGAAGTGAACATGCTGAGCTGATTATATGCAACAGTGCCTTCCTTTACATGCAAAGTGGCTCTGCAGCTGAGCTTTTGCTGCTTACATGATTACAGCAATTTCGAAAAGGAGTCATAAAACTGGTGGGTGTCTCCAGAGAACCCTGCACAAAGTATGAGGTCACCACAAACCCCTGCAACTCCCAAAAGTACATTGTTTGTGAGGCAATTATTGCAGAAACCAAACCTAATCTGCACCAGCACTTCCCCTTGTAATCCAGATATATTCTCTTTAAGATGTTCATTGAGCACACCTAGGCGTTTATCACACGGGGAAAATCCCGTGCAGAAACGGGATTTAAAAGGTCGAGGAAACCCACAAAAGCAGGTAGATTTTCACACACATTGCTGTTAAAATGGGGTTAACCCGAACAGAAAGTAGTCAAAAACTGCTTTCTTTTTACTTTTGGGATTTTCCGAAAGTAAAAAGAAGCAGTTTCTAACCCGCATTTTACCAGCGACGTTATCTGAAAATCTGCCCGCTTTTGCGGGTTTTTTTCAATTTAAAACCCTGTTTCTGCACAGGATTTCCCCAGTGTGATAAACTTCTTACATGGGTTTATATAAAAACCTAAATGTGTGCAAAATCAGAACACCACATAATGAAAAAGAGATGATCTGGTGGCATTAGCAATAATGTACGCCAATCAGAATTTACAAACTATATAAATGACTTGTTTTACATGCTTACTATCATGGTTATTTTAAAACTCTTTACTGACAACATAAACACCCTTATCCCATGTCATACTCTAGCTAGCCCAGCACTGCCTATTCCAGAGGCGGGGAACCTCTGTAGTCCTATAAATGTTGTTGGACCACAAACCCCCCATCATCTCCATTGCATGGAAATGTTTATGGAGCTTACAGGATTGCCCTTGAGTGCTCTCATTCATGTGTACACACACACACACACACACACACACACACACACGTTTTCTTAAAGATAGGAGTAGGCAGCCCAGTATATTTTAATAATGGGGTTGGAAGGTCTCTGAGAATCATGGCATATAATGACAAAGCAGCATTCCTGGGGATATTATGGGGACAGTATGGGATGATAACTGCCCCATCATATATCATCATTCCTAGGGACATTTCTATCCCATTTTCAAAGCAACCACACTGCCTAGCTGCATGGAATGTGATCTTAACTTAAAATTGTTTATCACAGAAGAGAAATGGTGCAAAATTTAATTTGTATTATATGTGTGCACTAATTTAAAAGTGAAATAATTTTGACCCAACACACTCACAGAGGCATCCTCAGATTCTTGCCCCTCTTCATCTAGAACAGGGGTAGGCAACCTTTCCCCTTTAAGGGCCGAGAGACTTCAACTCCCAGAATCCCAGGAGCTATTGGCCAACATGGGACTATTGATCAACATGGCTGAGGCTTCTGGGAGCTGAAGTCCCTCGGCCCTTAAAAGGGAAAGGTTGCTTACCCCTGATCTAGAAGATCAAGGAAAGTAATAGTACCAATCAATTCCACTTTGGTCAGGCCTCATCTGGAATACTGTGTCCAGTTCTGCACACCACAATTCAAAAGGGATGTTGACAAGCTGAAGCGTGTCCAGAGGAGGGCAACCAAAATGGTGAAGGGTCTGGAAACCATGCCACATGAGGAGAGACATAGGGAGCTTGGTATGTTTAGCTTGGAGAAGAGAAGGTTAAGGGGTGACATTATGTTGGAGCCTCTGGAAGGAAGAGGAGGGCCCCAGCAGCCTCCCAGGCCCAGCTCATGACACCGGGTTCAACAGCCGCTTTGTAGCAGTCGCCTCTCTGCCCTCTGTTTGCCTCGTATTCTAGACACCTTGGTAAACAGGTGAGATGTCAGAAAAGCTAAGCCGCTGTGGTAAGGAGCTTGCTGCTGCAATTGGCCGAGCCATGGAAGATCTCTCCATTCCTTTTTCCCCTTTCCCAAATTCTGCTACTGACCAGAACTCTGACTTGCTGACAACACAGCCCCCTACGCTCTCCAATGAAGAATTATTTAGCCAGAAGGGAAATACCACCCCACTTACTGTCTATTGCCCCCAGCTCTCCTTCCCAGAGGCTTCTACTCCTGAGAAAGAGAATCCCCTCCTCAGGCCAAACCTAATTCCAGTGACTATGGCCCCCAGCATGCCATATTCAAAACGGGAGCCCCTGACAAACAAGGAAAACGCGAGGCTACATCCTCCAATTTTTATAGCCGACAGGCAGTTTTTTCTCAGCTTAGAAGACAGCGAGGGGAGAAAACAGCATCTAAGCAAAACTGATGAAAAGTCCATGAAGTCAGAAACAAGTATAACTGACAGCGACGGCACTCCACAGAATCTGAAAGATCTTGTTGATATGAGTGATAACCCGGCTATATGGCCAGCAAAAAGACTTCAAAGGAAGCCTGATTTTGAAAATGAACTGCAAGAAGTGTCTAGGCTTTCAAGTGAACTATTTCCTCTAGATGCATCCTCAGTTCTCGATATGGATGTGAGTAGTTTCAGAAAGATCCTGGAGTACAGCACAGAGGATGAAGCAATTATTGAAACACTGCTGGATATGGAAGAGGAATACAGACTGAACAGCTCCACCTTGCACCACCTGCAATAGAGAGGCCAGTGTGAGGTGTGAGCTATCTTCATTTTAAGAGTTGATAGTAGCACGTCTGAACTATGGAAAATCTGGTAAACGATCCAGCCTGTTGTAAGATGTACTAATAAACAAAGTAATTTACAATACTATGTGAAACTGTAGTATTTTATTTTTTAAGTCAATTAATATTAAGTCAATCTCCCAATGTCATCTGGGAGAGAGACACCAGGCCCAGCACCATCAGGCCTAGACTAAGAAGAAGAGCCCTCCCTCCATTCCATCCAATGTCATCTGGGAGAGAGACACCAGGTCCAACACCATCGGGCCTAGACTAAGAAGAAGAGCCCTTAATTTTTAAGGGGCGGGTGGGTTTCAGGATTTTTAGGTTCTGTTTATATTGTATTAACATATCTTTATGTAAATTTTAATGTTGTAAGCCGCCCCGATTGCTCTGCAGAGGGGTGGGATATAAATAAATAAATAAATAAATAAATAAATAAATAAATTATAGTGCTGTTGAAATATTTTATACTGAGGATGGAGCAAACTTGTTTTCTATTGCTCCAGAGACTAGGATACTTAAACATTAGAAGGAACTTCCTGACAGTAAGAGCTGTTTGAGAGTGGAGCACAATCCCTCAAGAGAGTGGCGGAGTCTCCTTCTTTGGAGGTTTTTAAACAGAAGCTGGATGGCCATTGGTTGGGGGTCTTTAATTGTGAGTTCCAGCATGACAGGGGTTGGACTGGATGGCTCTTGAGGTCTCTTCCAAGTCTGATTCTATGATTCCCTGCCTGTTCCTTTGTTGGGAAGAAAGCTCCTACAAGTGAAGTAGAGACACCTTCATTCACTTGACCTCAGAAGGAAGCACACATTGGCTAATGATCTTAAAGCAAAGGTGGGTCATATATCACTGAGGGTTTTAAGGATGTGCAAGCAGCACTTTGAATTGGGCTTTGTAGTGAATGTGTAGCCAGAGAAGCTCGTCCTTCCCTTAGGACTTTCAAACTACCATCTAAACAAGCCATTCAAGTCAAAATTTAGTTGGTTGTGCACCACTTAAGCTTCCCAGCCATTTTCAATGGCAGCCCAACATACTACACACTGCAGTCCTCTGACTAGGAGATCCCAAGCTTGCTTTGCATTGTACACAGAATATTATCTAATACAGATGACATTACTGTTACTTATTTTCATTTTTAGCCAATCTGTGGAAGCAACATGACCATCTGTCAAAATGTTCAAAATTATGGAAAGTGGAGATGTGACATTCCTCCAAAGCAAAATTGCAAGGCTTCTTGTGAACACGCACAAAAATATAATACAGTTGAAAAATCAATTGCTCATGTGCATCTTTTCTTTCTATGAAAACTATCCACTCTTTTACAAAACGAGATTTCATTTGGTTTTGAGTACTACTGGAAAAGACTGTAAAAATAGAAAATAATTTTACAAATAAATACCTTAAATGTTTGTCTCTTTCTATTTAATTCTTTCCAAGTATTTAAACTTATTTACATATGCAGGGGGTTAGGGGTGATATGTTGCCAAATTTTTTGATGTTCCGTATATAGCAAATTCCAGTTGCCCCTTGAGAAGAACATCTTCATACAATGACTACTTAGTTGTGGTGGGCAAATTTATTTGGTACTGGGACAAAATGCACTAGAGAACTTTGCACCACAAGACCATCTTCCTCCTCCCCTCCCTTCAAAAGAACGCTCTTTAGGATACAATATTTGTCTGTTGTTCCAGCATCAGCTTACAACAGCAGTGGGGAAGCATATCTTTCAACTGTTCCTGTTTGGCTGCATCAGCCCTGCTTAATTATCTGTTTTCTTTCTCAGCTGCTCTTAAAATATCCTGGATTTTCTCTCTCCTCTTCAGCCTTCCCTCTTCATTCTCAGCTTACTTCATTGGCTGTAAACTGAGTACCAATTGAAAAAGTAGGTTGCAATAAATTGACAGCAAAGGGGAAGGGAGGGGATGGAGCCTTGCCCTTTCCAGAAAGCTCAGACCAAAGCAAACTGCTCCAGCCTCTCCTAGCTGCCTCTTCCCATACATACCCCCCAGGAATGCAAGTTTCATTAAACACTGATTTTGTTTTATTTTGTTACCATTATTATTGTTGTTGTTGTTTTGTTTTGCTGTTGCAGTGATCCTTTTTCTTGTTGTTTTGTGCCTCCATGCTTTCAATGTGGGAAGAAAAGGAAAGAGGAAATATATGTTGTTGCTGTCATTATTTTTCATTGGTCAATTAATTTTTGTGCTCCAGTCTGTTTTAATTTCTTTTTTTTTTTTAAGTTTAATACTGAAGCAAATCAGCAAGCCTAGCAGTCACTGACAAATTGTCCAACCTTTTCCTCAACACTAATGTTGTTGATGATTTTTTGTTGATCAGCAAGCCCAGTGGTTAGAGACCTGAAGTTTTTGTTGTTGTTTTGGGCTGCTCCAGTTTCCTACTTTCATTTTCCCTTTTAAAGATTAAAAGGATTTTTTTTTCTAGATTAGATAGCGATTTTGTTGTAAGAAAGAAGATTTTCGCTTCTGCCTTTTGATTTTCTTTTTAAAGTTTTTTTTTTAGTTAGTCTAAGATTTTGATTGACAAGTTTAATAAACAATCAGATAGTAGTTTTTATTTTTATTGGGGGAGTGTCCTTCAGAGGACCTCCAAATTAGATGCCACCCCAGGTGATGGCTTCAAATGCCCTCCAGTATCCTTTACATTCGTGCCTACATTTGTTCTACACTGATCCAGTACTGTCAGTGATTCCTGCATTGTGAGACGTGATACAGCCAGTGTCCTCCAGAGGTGTCCGCTAAGTCGCCTGCTGATCCAGACCCAGAAATCCTCTGGTCCCAGTGCCATGCCAGATGTCCTCCAAAGATGTCCTCCATGGTCCTGCCTTCCCAGATGGTGTCTTTGTTCCTGCTTATCCAAATGTCTTACAAGTTCCAGATTAGTGTTCCTGCTCTCATCCCCAGTGACGCCTAGCTGTTGGCCTTTCCATGATGGTCTGTTTCACAGCTGTCTCCAGAATATACTCATGGCTTTAGTTGTTGATGCCACGATGCTCCACCATTGCCTGTATTCCGAATTGTCCTTGGAACTACCTGCCACTAGACTATATTTCTATTGCAGTATTTTTCTGCTCCATACTGCCATCTCATGGACACTGCTTATACTTCCCATAGGTCACAGCATATAAGCTCAGTTCAGTTCAGTCACACAGACTCTCATGCATGGACAATGCTTGTCAATAATTGTTACAAGTCAGTGATGCTTTCATGCCCCATTGTATACAACATGGACATTCTCTCTGCCATCTCCATGAACTCTGTACATAGTAAAATTGGCATCATTCATCCATGGACATTGCTGTTGCCTGCATCATCACATAGCTTGTCTCATTGTACATGTGCCAATGTTTTCTGTTAGATTATTAATGCCCATGGTTCTGTCCATTCTAACTAGTCCGAGCGTTTCCTGACACTTTCACCATTTGTGCTCAAAGGTGCCAGACTGCTTGCTATGGACTTTGCCGACCAATACACAAGCTACACATCATTCCCAGACATCATATCATGTCACATTTGGACATTGTTCTAGACTTGGTTCATCAAACTTCACATTGGTCTTTTGAGGCCAGCCACAACTGAAGTCTATGGACAAAATACATTTCAGGGATTCACTATTGACCTACACTTATTGGTTGCTTTCTTGCTTTGACTGTTGACTATAGCATGTTTATTGAATTTTACTAATGCCTGCATATCACATGTTTATTTGTTACATCTTTCATGATATTGCCATATGTTCTACATTGGCAGGTCTTTGTTACACCTAATGGTTGTTGGTTGTGCACCTTATATGTAATCGTCTGATAACATTTTCCAAGGTCCTTGTTGGGAGAAAGCAAAACTTATTGAAATACATTCACATTTGCTCAGTGTTATGTTCACAATTTTACTGTTTTATTGTTATGGTGTGAATGTGTGTATAATAGCCCCATTATAGATTTTTCTCCTGTTTGCTGACATTCCAAGTCCAATAAATGAGTTTCATTCATGAGGATAATCCCCAAAGCCCCAGGCTAAACTCCACAAATTCACATCCCAAAATTTACTTTGGCAAAGATGAATTCGAAAACCATCTTAAGCCTCATGGTCACTCGTCAGAGACAGTTTTCAAGGGAGGAACTGTTACTGGAAGTCTTCCTAATTTTGGTCTATGGACGTTATCACACTTGCAGCAAGAGAGCGGCGAGAAAGCTGTTCGGAATCATTTTGGAACCATTTTGGGCTCATTCCGGAATGTGCCCGGCAAGCGGAAAACATTACCACACTAGACTGGAATCAGTGAGGAATGTGAGATTCCGGAATGGTTCCGCTCCGGGGGCTCGGATCTCCTGTTCACACACAAGTTGAAAGATCCCTACCGCAATCCCCCAAATTCTGGGCTACAAAGCCATCCCTAATAATGATTTCCCCCCTGTTACCCAGAATCCCCTTCATATCCAAAAATATTAATAACTCCATATGCCACCCTTGGATCCCTTGCTAAATTCCCAAATGACCTCCAGATGAACCCTGGCAGTAGAGTCAAGAGGCCAAAAGCCCTCTGCACCCATGGCATGGGCAGCCCACCCTTAATTCTTAAGGAATGCATTTCCTCCAGATAGTCAGGAGAGTTGCGAATGGGATTTTCCATGATGAGATCATCCAAACCATCAAGAGGTGTATTGTGTCATCCTTCCACAAACACCCTCAGCCATCCAAGGTGTAATGTTTGTATTGTGCCACCCAGTCTAACACCCTCCCACCCATAGGAAGGTGCATTGTGTCACCCACCCACACATTTCCCCAGGATATTGACCCCTCGGATTAAGACCACCACATACAATGGAACCCTATACAGCAGGGTGCCATCATCGCAATTATCTCCTTCTGCCCCCAGGGCCCATTTGGCCCTATATAAGCCCCAGATTTTTGCCAGTCAGTGTGCTAGATTCATGGTCTAAACGACTCCACGTCACTCTGACCTCTGAAACTAGTTACCGGCAAGTCAGCTCAAAATCCAGGCTGCGGAGCCTGACTTGTCTTCCATCATCTCGCATCCCATTCGCTTCCCGGGAGGAGGGCTAAATCTCGGTAAGTATCACCATTAGTAACGCCTGCATTTCTGTTCCAAACTCCAACCTTGATCTTCCTGAGCCTTGTGTGTGTGTGTGTGAGTGCATGTTCTGTGAGTGAGTTTTCCCCTAGTTTAATAAATTAGACATCTAGTGGTTAACCAATATCTGTCTCAGCTCCATTTCTTGGGATTCTCTGGTCTCTTGGTATAAACACCGGGAGAGCGGTCTCATTGGGCTGTTGTAGCAAGCCTACTCTCGCATATTTGAGCTAATAATAAAATTCCCCTAAGGATTCATTGCTACAATTTGGTGGAGAAAGCTTGGGCATTTTGGACTCTCCCCCGAAACCTAGACTTTCCAAACTGATCACTTGGGCTGTCTAGATCTCGGTACGTAGAGAGAACAGGGATTCCAAAGAGGCTGCTGCAGACAGGAATAAATAGGGAGGTGTATGTGTGTGTTCTTGTGTGTTTGGCCATAAGGGCAAAGGGCTATCTTGGGTTGGCTGACCCCGTTTCATCTCTTTGGTTAAGTGTCCTGCTCATTGGCTCTGGTACGCCATCCAGTGGTGGGCCTTAATCATCCTTGGGCGTGTTGTCGGAGTAGGCATCCCGACGCCCTATTTTTATTTTCACTATCGTGGGTGGGAAAGCAGAGGAGAGGTCCTCCCCATCCCCGACCTTCACTAGCCATAAGAAAATTAGGATCACCCCAACAGTTTAACTCCCTTGAACGGGCAGGGTAGGCAAAGGAAGGAGATGTCCTGGTCCTGAAGCTTACACCCGGGGTCAAGAGGAGGGGAAGGCAGCTCCAAGGAGTGCCATTTGGTGGGAGCCTCAAGGAGGTCCCAAAAAGGGAAAACTCAGGCAGAAGTCTAGCTGGGGACCAAGTTTGGGGTTGTTAGCCAGGCCACGCCGGAGTGGAGCTACAGCATCCAAACTCCCCAGTGAACGTGAGGGGGGGCCGAACTGACTTCTGACCGGGTCTAAACGGAGGATCACCCCTAAGTCGCTAGCTGCAGCAGCGCAGGGCCCTCGCGTGAATTGGGTGGCATCCCTGACCCAGAGTTTTGGTTTAGGTGTTCTGTAGAGGTCTCAGGGAGACCCCCAGAACCGCACTTCTCCAGGACAGAGGAGGGCGTTAGAAATTTGGCTAGGAGAGGACTCAGGCACTGTAATCTCTCCCGCCACAGTAGGAGGCACCATCAACACACACATAGAAGACAATAAACTGGTTATTAAGGCCTTGAAGGAAGAACTACGGCTCCAGTAGTCTGCAGTCTCCACTATAAGCCCTCAGACCTAGAGGCAGTGGAGTGGAGCGAAGAGGAAATTCGCCCCGTTCCTCTCGAGGCCCGAACCCACATACTAGGAACAACAAACTGGTTAAGAGGCGAAGAACTACGGCTACAGCAGTCCATAGTCTCCACTATAAGCCCTCAAAACCTAGAGGCAGTGGAGTGGGGTGAAGAGGAAATTCGCCCCCTTCCTCTTGAGGCCAGATAGGAAAACAGGATTCAAAAGAGTATCCGCCGAGGAAAGGCAGGGAGGGTCTCTACCAGGAATCTCAGAGGCAGAAGTCCCATAGAGGCCAGTAGGCTGTAAGCCAATGAACCCTTTTAAGGTCTTGGCATTGTAAGCCAGTGAGTGTTAACTCCTAGCTTCCTTCTTGGGTGTACTTTTGAAAGTCACAGCCCATTCAGCTCAGTGGGTCTAAACCCCAAGCTCTCTATCGCTGGTGTGCTCATTAAGGGACCCCAGTCTGGCTGCCTAGGTCTTAACCTTCAGCCTGCATAGCTGTAACTAAGAAGAGTGAACCCTGAACAGGAAAAGAAATGGACCTAGTCAAGCCAACCCCGAACAGACTGCAGAAATGGATTCTTGAAAAGGGGCCCAATCCATGGAGGTCTGGGGCATTCCTTACTGAGGATCCCTTGGCAACTCTTTTGGAGGCATACAACCTAAAAACAGCAAAGAAGGGAATAAAAGGTGTTTCCAAGGCAGAAAAAGATAGGTGGGCATCATGGGGTATTTGGGTACTGGCCCACGATGCCGTAGAAGAGTATAAGAAATTCAAATTGGAAGTAGAGATGTCTAGGAAGCAGATCGATGATTTGGCCACCCAGATTAAGTACAAGGTAGCCGAGACGACCCTGTTGGCACGCACCACCAATGAAGCCAACCAAAAGGTAGAAAGAATAGAGAAGGAAAATTTCAGATTGAGGGAACAGGTAAAAGAATTAGAGACAAAGTTGAACCACGCTCAGCAAGCCGCAGACTTCCTGCTGGCCAGACAAACAGAACAGGCAGTATTGGCTGACCACACTGCCTGCGAAACCCACATAAAAGAATTAGAGGCTAAATTAAATTTAAGGCATGCAGTAGTGGCAACTGTACGCCCAGAAATCTTGGAGTCTGCCACTCGAGCAAATGTCCTCCAGGACCATCCCACGCCTGGAGAGGCCAGAGACTCCCCTCCCCTCAATAAAATGGAGACTGGAGACTCAACAAACCAAGTCAATCCCCCTAAGACAAAAGGTTCCCCTTTTACAGCCACCCTAATAGAAGCAAAACCCACACTTTCTATTAATGAGGCTTCCTGCATAGCACAGCTATTGGGACCTTTAAACTCACAAACCTTGTTGCCATGGCTGATGCAAGTATCAAACTGTTGCCCCAGTGCAAAAGGTCCAGATCTCACTCAAATTGCCAGAATGTGCATGAGCCCAGAGGATAGACAAATTTTGGAGTCAGCTATAATAGTTCGGGACCTCCTATCTAAAGACAGTCATTCCTGGATGAGAGAAATTGCCTCCCTTTTAAAGCCAGGAGAAACTGTCAGGGAGATGTACTATAAAGAGAGACAGTTCAAAAATCAAATCCCAGAGAAGTATGTTTCCAGAAAAATGTTCCTGGCCATCTTGTCTGGTGAAGTAATACCTGATGCCCAGGGACAGATTGTGTGGGACGATGAGGCATTTTTGGCACAATTATACTCAGGATCCTACCCCCAAACCCAAAAGTGTTTGCAGCGTGAGGGAGTGTCATGCTTCCCACACTCCTGGAAATCCTTTTTCCAACCCCTGAAGAAGATCTCTGATAATTTCCGCAAGGTCTTAGCATGGAGACAAGAAAAGACCCTACAGCACAAACGACAAGCCAGAAAAAGCCCACTAAATAAAAAGCCCACTAAGTCTTCCCCCACTCCCCAAAGGGAAAAGGAAGCATCTGAAAGGAAGCATCCCACTTTTCATAGGGAAACCTTGTGGAGACCTCACTCCCCCCTTTCCCAGGAGCAACACAGAAGTCCTCCACACCAGGCTGAAAGTCTCCCCCTCTCTTCTGTTAAGCCCTCTCATCCATCCCAACCCCTGATCACATGGCATAGTAGACCCAGAAATACAGAAATAGGCACTCACCCATGTGGAAAGAATTGGAATGGAACAGGGAGATGTAGAAGACCAAGCCCTTGCCCCTCAGAAGAGATAGTGGAGTTAGGCAACACTGTCTCAGCTTCTTTTCCCCCTGCCCCAGAGATAGGCAGCACTGTCTTAACCCCAGCTTCCCCAGTGTTCACCAGAACTAAGAGCCCTCGAAAGGCACTCCTAGAAACTGCGCTTTAAGACTTCTAAACTGCTTGGCTTCATTGCCAGAGAAAGGTTGCAAATCCCATCATCCTGCAGGCTGTCCTTGTTTCATTTGGAAAGAAAAGAGATGGATTTCCTTGCCATCTCTGTAAAGTTTGCGACTCCATGCTTTAGAATTGGGAAGTAAAGACTGCATCCTGCATTCCTTGAACCCCTTTGGATTGAGAAATGGGCTATTAAGGTTGCCTTTTTCTCACCACGGTTGTGTTTGTACTGGTCTCTTGTCTTTGTGCCCATAAGGCAAGTAGATAAGGGCATTCAGTAGAATTTCCACATGGAATACAGTGATTTGAGAAGTTAAGAAGTAATTGGTCCCAGGAAGAATTAGGAAAGGAAAAATAGCTTAGAAAAACTTGGGAGGGATAGCCCCCCTTCTCTAGCCGCTTTGCAAAAGGACTCTCTGTTGTTGGCACTTTGCATGTGCTCAGATGCCATAAATAACACACAAAGTTCAGAGCTGCAGTCTCAGATTGGTTGCAGTGCCCCCTAGGTTTTTAAAGTTCACCGTGGGTGCTGTCTCAAGCCCATCCCTCCTTATGTGTTCTGTTGTTTTAGTAATTTTGTTTGGAATAGTTTGGCATAGTTCTGTGTAGTTAAGCATGTTTTAAGATGCTTTGATTGGGAGTTCCTGCATGGCAGGGGGTTGGACTGGATGGCCCTTGTGGTCTCTTCCAACTCTATGATTCTATGATTCTATGATTCTATGATTCTAAGATACCTTGTGTTTCTCTAACTTTAGCAGAAACTCATGGTCTGTACTCTGCTTGTGCTCAGAGGCTACTCTATTCTTTCCCATTAATGAATACAAGTCCTTTAGACCTTACTTTGGATCAAAACCAGTTCCTTTGTATTTTCTTTCCTATCTCTAGGATAGATAGTCTGTGCTGTTAAGAATTGGTCTTTTTCAAGCTATAGTTTATTGCTGTGTGATCCTTAGGAACACATGGCTTCCCCTGCTGCCATGTGCTTAGGGCTGCATGAGTTTTCAGCTGTTGTTTCCTGGTGCTGCTTTGCTCTCTTTACATGCTCAGAGGCCAATCCAGCGGCCCTAGCACACACACCCCCTATCTTTTCTAGGAATAATACCAGCTTTCCAGTCTTTCATTTGGAGTTTTGGGATCAGTTTTGGCTTTTGCTCTGCATTGTTCAAGTCTAATGGCTAGAGAATAGACCTCTTGTGTTGTCCCCATCAATTTGTGGTATAGGATTGTGCCATGTGTAAGGTTTTGTTGTGTGTCTGCAAGTTTGTGATTCACTTGGTCTGTGTTTTGAGACTTCTTGAGTAGAAATTCAGGTTCAAGTCTCCTTCTGGTTCAGTGGTCATTCTCCTGTCTCATGAGTGTACAAAACCTATAGGGAAGAAAGCCTAGCATTTGGTAAAGTTAAAGACCTGTACTTAGTGGTACTTGGGAAACTAGATGTTCCAAGTTGCCAGCCGCATGGAGAACTCTGGCATTGTCTGCCTGAGTCACCTTAGCAAAAAAAAAAAGAAAAAGAAAAAAAAAGGCAGTTGTGGTTCTCTTGAGAGGCTGATTTACATAAGCCCCCAGGAATCAGACCAAGCCATTAAATCCCATTTTCCTGTTAACTGTTTGCTCAAGGGATTTGGAAACACCCAAAGATTGTGTGTTAGTCTGTTAATGTATCTTGGATCTGTGACTTGTTTTATATATGTTTATGCTGTTTTCACTACTGCCTTGTCCCTTGAAGGAGAACAAGCATAGTCTATCTGCTTTTTTTCAGGTTCCTTTATTCCCTTCTCACTTGCTGCGAGTGATACCAGTTCACCTCACAGTGCCCCCTGTATTTTCTACTGCTTCTGCTTCTTGCACCCTCTTTACATGCCCAGAGACTATTTGTTCAGAACACTCTATCTCTCCTTTGGATGTTACAACAGGTTTTGCATTGCTGAGTGAGCCAAGTTCTTTCTGCTCTAAAGTTGAAAGGCACAGTCTCTCAGCCTAGTCAGTTGGCAACCGATAATCATCACAACCCTCATCACTTTTCCTTCTTTTCCCTTCCTGTCCTCCATAGAAGGGGAAGACATGTGAGCCCTTTAAACTTCTTTGGTCTTCCCTTGCTTTGCCATAATGCCACTTGGCGCCCCCTCTCAGTTTGTATGGCTTTCTGTACATGTTCAGAGGAAATAGGATCAAATCTGTTTTCTTGTTTGTCTGACTCAAATGTCTCTATTTTCTTTTGTTACCAGATAGTGTGACTAGTCACATACTCTCAGCCCAAAGTCAGATTCAGCTTTGCTCTTTTCCAGATTGCTTCCTCACATCCTCCTCATATTGTTGTTATTGTTTTATGGTTGTGGTTGTTTGTAAGAAGCCAGTGCTTCAGTACTGATTTGTTTTATTTGTGCTTCATGAGTTTTAGGTATTTTTGTTGTTGTTGTTTTTCTTTCTGCTGATCAGCAAAGACCAAGTAGTTAAAGGCTCTTCTAGCCTGCATTTTGGCATGGATCTATTTTCTATAGTTTCTTTGAGCTGCTCCAGCTCTGTGTTTTTGATTAGATAACGGTTTTGTTTTTGCATATGAGTTAAGTGAGCGAGTTAAGAGAAAGGAAGGCTTTCCTTCCTGCCTTGCCATTTTCTTTTAAGGTTTTTGCTAGGTTTTTGTATTTTCTTTGATAGCAGGGGGGGGGTGCCCCCATGCTCTGATTATATTTGCTCCAAACCTGACAAGAGCCCCCATGTATCTCCAAATGGTTGCGCCTGCTTACTAATTTAAGCGAGGCCGCCCAACAAATAAAACAGACTGAGGACTGCATCAAATTAACAGTAGACCTCCGGGCCCAACAAATTCTAAAGGTCACTCAGGAAATACAGCAAGCCACTACTAAATCTTGGTGGGATTCACCAACCCCCTAACAGTGATAGTTATAGTTCAGGTCATTATTTTAATTGGGTCCACTAGCTTAGTATGCTGGGTGCGGAGGCAAATGGCAGAGTTTAGGGCCATCTGTAGAGAATTGGACCTCCCACCACCGCCAGTTAAGCGCAGCTTGCGTTCCGACTACTAGGCTTCATGATCAAACCTGTCACGGCAGCCAAGGATAGCAGTCACTGACTCCCACCTAGGATTGAAATCATAACTGGAGACCCACTACCACTCCACCCTGCACGACCGCCTTTCAGGTCATGGTGAGTCCCCAAAATCATGGCTAAACCGAGCACAAAGCTCACCGACGCTCCCTGGCACGCCTGCCCATCTCCCCAAAACTAATTCGGCTTGGCTTGCTGTCTAATTCGGTTGCACATCAAAAACAAAGGGACAATTTGGAACTATCAGTGGCCATTTACATATTAAATAGCAGGCATCCAATCCAAAAGGGCTAGTCACCTGCGGCCCACTCTCTCTTGGAATATAGTCACTGAGGGAATCAAGGGGGGGGGGAGGACTCTTTTCCTTTTTTTTCTATCCTTTTACCTTCAAGGTAATAGTGACAAACCCCACTTTAAACGTCTCCGCTCACATCTGCCATCCGCCCTCGGACTAGCCGAAGCTGCGGTCCCCAAAGTAAACACAAGGCTAATCGAGCTGTAAACAGCACCAATAGCCCAAATCGGAACGCAATTTGCATATTTTCCCAGCATGATCAACCCCTGCCTTTTCATGGCCCCGCTGGCTTCATTGCCCAAATTGGGCTAGCCAATCACCACTCCTTCCCCATCCACATGCCCGATCCTTCATCAAGGGGAAGGTAAGCCCCCAGCGCGATTAAACCTGGACCAGACTCCACAGGCACTCCCGATGACACCTTAACGTCCGGAAATAGATGTCCTCCAGAAGTACCACACAAGCCCCGCCGATGCCTCCATCCTCCACGGTTCCACCCGCCCCCAGACGAGCCTCCTCACTGCTGCTACCGCACCCGCATGCCCGCGACGGCCCCCTTCTTGGCGCGATTTTCTCGGAGGAAGACAGCCAGGGATCCTCCAAGGGGACTACTTGCCACTGGACTGCCTCAAATCATGGCTACCGATACTTCAGTGCCCGCATTCTCATGCACACATAGACTTTAATAAAAATGAAACACAGACTCTATCCCATGCACCCTTGGGAATTTGCCCGCATTTTTACGAACTGCAGATTTCTCATTCATGTACATTGCTTTGGCTTGTTGATTGTTTTATGTTGATGTTTTCTTTGATGTTCCCTTGCTATGTGTGTGAATGAGTGTGTGTGTGTGTGTCCCAAGATAAGGCAGGCCTTACAGTGGAGATGCTTCCCTTGATAGGACTTCCTCCCTAAAATTCACACCCCTAAATTTATTTTGGTGAAGGCTAATTCGGAAAACACTCATCCACACCGTTGTGCGGCCTCGTGGTTTCCGAGGGGGGGGAATGTTACCCAGAATCCCCTTCATATCCAAAAATATTAATAACTCCATATGCCACCCTTGGATCCCTTGCTAAATTCCCAAATGACCTCCAGATGAACCCTGGCAGTAGAGTCAAGAGGCCAAAAGCCCTCTGCACCCATGGCATGGGCAGCCCACCCTTAATTCTTAAGGAATGCATTTCCTCCAGATAGTCAGGAGAGTTGCGAATGGGATTTTCCATGATGAGATCATCCAAACCATCAAGAGGTGTATTGTGTCATCCTTCCACAAACACCCTCAGCCATCCAAGGTGTAATGTTTGTATTGTGCCACCCAGTCTAACACCCTCCCACCCATAGGAAGGTGCATTGTGTCACCCACCCACACATTTCCCCAGGATATTGACCCCTCGGATTAAGACCACCACATACAATGGAACCCTATACAGCAGGGTGCCATCATCGCAATTATCTCCTTCTGCCCCCAGGGCCCATTTGGCCCTATATAAGCCCCAGATTTTTGCCAGTCAGTATGCTAGATTCATGGTCTAAACGACTCCACGTCACTCTGACCTCTGAAACTAGTTACCGGCAAGTCAGCTCAAAATCCAGGCTGCGGAGCCTGACTTGTCTTCCATCATCTCGCATCCCATTCGCTTCCCGGGAGGAGGGCTAAATCTCGGTAAGTATCACCATTAGTAACGCCTGCATTTCTGTTCCAAACTCCAACCTTGATCTTCCTGAGCCTTGTGTGTGTGTGTGTGAGTGCATGTTCTGTGAGTGAGTTTTCCCCTAGTTTAATAAATTAGACATCTAGTGGTTAACCAATATCTGTCTCAGCTCCATTTCTTGGGATTCTCTGGTCTCTTGGTATAAACACCGGGAGAGCGGTCTCATTGGGCTGTTGTAGCAAGCCTACTCTCGCATATTTGAGCTAATAATAAAATTCCCCTAAGGATTCATTGCTACACCCCCAACCCCTGAAGAGAGGAACATTTAAGTGCATCAAATGCCACGGAGAGAGTTACCACCTACGGATACAGCCTTCTGTTCGTGGCAAAGGGACTTTGACCCTCCCCATCGCCTCCTCCTTCTCTCCCAAAAAGTTCAAAAAAACCCCCACACACACACACAAGGACAGGCTCTCACAAACCCCCACCGGCTTGTACCATTCATCCAAACTAAAGAGATCTCATTTAAAATAAGAATAATAGCAATACAAATACAGATTAGCAAAGAAAAGACTGGGAAAGAGGAAATGAAGAAAGGCAGGTGAAGGGAGAAGAAAGGAGGAGGGGAGAGGGATTCAGCAGACCCAACGCCAAGCTTGCCCTTTCTAACCAGACAAACTATTGTGATGGTTCCCTTGAAGCTGAAGAGAATAATAATAATAATAATAATAATAATAATAATAATAGATCGTCACGTCCCCCCCCCCCAAAAAAAAACTTGACTCTAAACGTATTATTTCTCTCTGAGCTTATTAGAAAGCGGAGAAACATCAACCAGAATACAATCTTTGCCGGGGATGTTATATATAAAGAATAAAAGCTCCCTCCTGCCCCAACTTGATCCAGCCCATTTCAGGTTTAAGAACATAAAAGAAAGGAAAAGAAAAGAAAAAAATAAACAAAAGAAAAGGAGAAAGAAACAAGACAAGGAAGGAGAGAGGTGCAAAAGAGAGCGATACTTACTCTGTGGCAAAGGCGATGAAAGTGAGCCCCCTCTCCCTCTCCCTCTCTCTTCCCCCCTCCCCCTCTGGATAGATAGATAGAAGGCGAGAGAGAGAGAAAGAGAGAGAGAGAGAAACAGAGAGAAAGAGAGAGAAAGAGAGGGAGCGCACCGCTCGCACAACGCACACGCTCCCGCAGATAGATAGATAGATGCACACAGACAGCCTGCCTGCTGCAGACGACTAGCTGGCGTAATTGGCCAAAGGAGGGTGAAAGTCAGCGTGCCAGGGCTGTGTGTGTGTGTGAGTGTGAGTGTGAGTGTGAAAGAGGCAGAGGGAGAGAAGGAGTGTGCAGGAGAGACAGCCAGACATGCGGAATGACAAGGATCTCGTGTTCATACCTATGCCGAGATCAGCGTCATTCCGGTATAGTGCCGACCGCTCGGGTGTATTCCTTAAAATTCTCGGAAGTCAAAAGGACTGAAATGAGGCTGAAATGACGCCGAAATGAGGTAGGGAAGGGCGCGGTTTGCTGCGACGTCGTGTGAACACACGGAAAAAAAGTCTGAAACAAGGCTGAAACGAGGCTGAAATGACGCTGAAATGACGCTGCTTTAGGGCCAGTGTGGTAACGTCCCAAGTGTCTCCCTCTATGGCCTTGAATGTATCTTCCAGCCAGGTCTCTGTAATGCAAGTCAGATCAGAATGCTCATCCAGGATCAGGTTCCGGCACTGAGCACCAACTGATTTGCTAAGGATAACTAAGTTTCTGAATTTGGGGACAGTTTAGTGATATACAACATACTGTAGTCCAAACATTTTGCTGCTTTTCCATTTACCAACCAGACATTGAGTAGCAACATTTTCAGCACAGGAGTTGTCATGGCTACTTAGACTACTTGAAGTGGGGGACAGTTTAGAAACATAGCCAGCACCCTGTAGCTCTCCTGAAGGGATATGTTTCCCCCGCCCTCCATTTCATGTTTCCATCTGTCCATTACCATACCAGTGGTAGATCCTTGGTTCCCTGTCCATGATCCCTGATAATTTATTAGATAGATAGATAGATAGATAGATAGCTTTTTAAAAAAATTCTTCTTGTTGTTGTTTAAATATGGTGCTGGAGAAGAGTTCTACAGATATTGTGAGCTTCCAAAAAGACCACAAAAAGTGGGTCCAAGAGCAAATCAGCCCTGAACTAGAATGAACACATTGTGAGATGTCATGACTCATTAGAAAAGATGATGATGCTTAATAAAGTGGAAAGGAGTAGGAAAGGAGGATATAGTCCAGGGGTCCCCAAACTACGACCCGCCGAGGCCTTCTTACTGGCCCGCGGGTCCTGCCGCCGTTGCCGCCACTCACACGTGCCGCCAGACACCATTTTGTGTGCCAAAAGCAATAACATGTTCTTCCCACCCTGAACAGGGGGATGGGCCCTGCCTCTTGTACCACACTCAGAGTGGCTCCCCCAAAGGGATGAGACCCTCAGAGAGAGTAAGGAAGAAAGGCAAGCAGGCCCTCTCTCCTCCTTGCTGTTGATAGTAGAATTGTCTCTTCTTCCTCTCCCCACCTACAGTGTGATGTTTTATTTTGTTTAAAGTGTTTTCTTGTAAATGTTTAAACACATCTCATGGCTATTTTGCTTTTTAAATAGATGGATTAATTTTAATTTGCTAGAAAACTGTCTGCAGTACATCGATTCTGCCACTAGATTGCTTATCAAAAATAGAACTACTAAAGCAGGGGTAGGCAACCTTTTTGAGCCAGGGGGCGGGTTGCTGTCCCTCAGACAATTGGGGGGGGGCGAAGCACCAAAAATAAATAAATAAATATTTTTTAAAAAATTTAAAAATTTAAAAATTAACAAAATTGGCAAAATATGCATGCACACTCTCTCAGCCCCAGAAAAGCCATGGCAAAACCCCTGTGGAGATTTTGCCAAGAAAACCCCAAGAACAAGTAATAACAACAATAATATCATCATGGCAGGCAGCGGCGGCGGCGGTGGGGGGTGGCAGCAGCAGGACCGGCCTGGGGCCAGTCCAAAGGCCACAGGGGGGGCATCTGGCCCCTGGGCCTTAGGTTGCCTACCCCTGTACTAAAGAGTAGAGATCTCCCCAAGAGCAAGAACGCTTTTAATTTGGTTCAAATACCAGCAGGTGGCTTCAGGTGGAGCTACATTCAAGCTACTTAGAACTGGCCTCTCAATATCCAGCTGCTCTTGAAACAGTAGAGGTTATATGGTTGTGTAATCTAGATTCTATGTTCATTTCCCCTGTTCTTGATGCTCTGTGTGTATAATGACAGGGAGAGGGAATGAGATTTGCACTGCAAGTCCCACAATTCCCAAAACATCACAACTAGTCACTGTTTTGTATTTAACTTTTTTCTTATGTTCCTGTAAGCAGTTTTAAAGATGGCTGTTCCTGGAAAAATAGCATGCAAATAATATCAAAGCTGATGTTGCTGAATATAGGCATACCAGACTTCGGTGGAATTCCCATTTCTCAGAAAACTGTTTGTTTTTCTTGTTGTTGTGTGCCTTCAAGTTATTTCTGACTTATGGTAACACTAATGTGCAGTTTTCTTGACGGGTTTTGTTTGGGGGGAGGTCCCTTTGCCTTCCTCTGAGGCTGACAGAGTGTGACTTGCCAAAGGTAGTCAATAACCAAGTCATTGCACCACAATGGCTCTTGAGATAACTATACCTGTCATAGGACCTCCATGAGGAGAAAAGATGTTGAAGAAATTGGGCCATAATGGGACAAGAGAAGAGAAACAGCAGTGAAGGGTGAAGGGAACAAGAGGTTCTACCCTAGCAAGTGGGGTACAGGCTAAATGAGTACAACAAAGGAGAGAGACAAAAACCACTGCAGATGCAAAAGAGTTGGGGTGAATAAATAGAGAATGAACTGGGGCAGGAATGTAGAAAGACAATTTTCACTGCCCGAGCAAAATTGGGGGGGGCATAATTGTTTGGGCAATGGTCACTATAAAAGGTTTCTGTGGAAAAAATATTTTCATAAGTAATGACAAAATAACCCCCAATTAATGCATTTTAATTAAAAACTATGTTGTGAAACTTACAAAAAAGTAAACAAATTTAAAATGCAATATTTTACATATGCAAAATAGTTGTGTAAACTAAATAACAGTACAGTCTGCCCTCCTTATTGGTGGACTTGCCATCCACGAATTAACAATCCACAGACAGGAAGCCCTTGTTTTTCTTAATGGCAGCATGTGCACACACATGCACCATGCTGCCATTAATTTTACTGGAACCTTAGCATGAGCAGATTCATTTGTCTAATGAGATCAAGGAAGATATCATGCAAAAAACCCTACAAACAAAAACTCCAAAATGATGTCCAAAATGGCGCCCGTGCTTGCGCACACATGTGCACAGCGGCGGGCGCCATTTTGGAATGCCCAACAGTGCTGGTGCTGGTGCCCATTGGTCATTCCAAAATGGTGCCCACTGCTGTGCACATGCATGCGCAAGTGCGGGTGCCATTTTGGATGCCAAAATGGTGCCCACGCTCTCATGCGCATGCGCACAGCGGCAGGTGCCATTTTGGAAGGCCCAACGGTGCTGGCGGCATGTGAATTTGCATGGTGCCAGCACCGTTGGGCCTTCCCAAATGGCGCCCCGTGTCGGGCATGCATGCACGCGAGACGCGCAGCTCCATTTGGGAAGGCCCAATGGCACCGGTGCCATGTAACGTAATGTGAATTCACACAGCGCCGTTGGGCCTTCCCAAATGGTGCTCTGCATTGTGCACATGCACACACGATGCGTGGTGCCATTTTGGAACACCCAACGGCACCATGCGCAGGCCAGCTCCAGCGCCATTTCCCCCCCGGCCCCCCAGCAAAAAAAGTTGCCAACCCCTGGCCTAGAAGGAATAATGTTCAACTACAAACAAAAATGATATAGAATAAACTCAACATTGAAAGTTGAAGAATTTTAGAAATATCTTAAAAAGGGTAAAGAGAAGGAAAAAGAAAGAAAGATTCACAGAAGAACAGAATGGTGATTAAAAAGACAGCAATATGAAAGGAATTAAAGTACAAGATAAGTATAGAATGAGGCAAAATAAAAAGGAAAGAGAAGCACACAACAGAAAAACTCAACCACATAACCAAAAAGAGGAAGGAGAGAAGAATTCAGAAATAGATGATGAAGAACAATGCACAAAAGGAAGATTGGAAAATGAATCAGAAGGAAAAGGAGAAGATCTAACATCAGAAAATGACTAGGAAACATTGTTTTAAATAGAAATGAATAAATTACTGCAATTATACTCTTGGAATGTTAAAGGAATAAATTCCACTTATAAAAGAAAAAAAGATTTTTCATTATTTTTTTTAAATGTGATATACTTTGCAGAAAATAAAGATAAAAAAGATGCAATCTATTTTAAAAAATCAAAAATTAGGACAAATTTTAAATTCATTAAATGAGAAAAGAAAACAAGCAGTTGCACTATATATAAACAAAAATATATGGGAAAAGAAATATTAAAAGATAATGAAGAGCAATATATAGGGGTGGAAATTAAATTTGCTGATTTTAAGTTGTTACTGATGGGTTTATATGTCCCAATAGACAAACAGATTTTTTTAAAAACATTATACAAAGAAATAGAAAAACGTAACAAAGTGTTGATAATGGGGGACTGGAATGCTGTCATTAACCTTCAAACAGATAGAATGTCTTTTTTTAAAAAATTGCCAAAGTCTTTCTTTGAATTAAAATATGACTTAGAGTTAAAAGATGTATGGACAACTTTACATTACTTTTTTTTTCTTTGCAAAGTCTTGGAAAGAAATAGTGGAAAGCGATTCATGGGACTGTAATAGAAATGCTACACTGTAGAGTGAAAATGAATCCAAGAAAACATGTGTGAAAATGAGAACTTAGAAATTACTTATGATAAAGTCGTAGGCTTTCATAGCCGGCATCCATAGTTTTTTGTGGGTTTTTCGGGCTGTGTGGCCATGTTCTAGAAGAGTTTCTTTCTGACGTTTCGCCAGCATCAACTTATGATAAACTTTGTTTTACATGACAACTTGTGCTAGGATTATGTATGCTAGTATATGGAAAACAACAGAATGCCCAGATGTGGAGAACTGGTTGAATAAGTTAATTGTTTTTGTTCAAATGGATAATCTTATTTTTATGTTAAGAGATCAAGATTGGGAGGGACAAAGAAATTGGGGAACCTTTGAATTGTTATTTAAGTAAGAAGGAGGTTAAAGGTGACAAAGATGACTGAGGTTAGAGGGAAGTCAAGTTAAGAGATGTTAATACACTTTTAAGTGGAAGGGTAAGGAACATTTTGCCGTAACCTGGGAAGTGGTGGGAATGGAACTTTGTTGGAGTTCAAGAAGTCATTTATTGTTTTTGTTTTTGTTATAAAGTATATATAATGTACGTAGATGTGTATATATGGGTGTTATGTTACGTTTTCTGTTGTTTTTATGTCATTATGATGTTGATGATGTTTGGCAATATCTGTTTTTAATGTAATAAAAGTATATAAAAAGATGTATGGACAACTTTATATAACAATGCAAAAGGATATACATTTCATTCACAACAACATAACTCATTCTTTTGAATAGATATGTTCTTGAATTCAGCATTCTTAATTCCAAAAGTGAAAAAGATGTCCATGCTCTCAGAAATTGACTCAGATCACAGTCATATTTTACTGAATATAAAATATGGCAGGGAAAAGTACAATTGGAGATTAAATGAGAAATTATTAGTTAACAAAGATTTTGTACAAACAATGAAAACAAACATTAGACAATATTTGGTAGAAAATTGTAGATTGTATTACTATATCTGTATTAATATATCTGTATGGAAATTTTAATGTTGTAAGCTGCCCCGATTGCTCTGCAGAGGGGCAGGATATAAATTATTATTATTATTATTATTATTATTATTATTATTATTAAAATAAGACCAAGAACACCCAGACAAAAATGTGCATAAAGCAGTAGTAAGAGGCTTATTTGTAAAAGAGGAGCAGAAATAAAATAAAAAACCAAGAGAATTCAAAGGGATTAGAAAAAAATAAATGAATACATGAGATTGTTTGACAATTTTATTGTAATTGTATAATTTTATTTAATTAATGCTGGTCGATGACCGAATAAACTTTTACTACTAATAATAATAAATGAATAAGAAGCAGAAATAAGAAAAAAACCAACATCAAAAACTAAACAAACAACTAAAATTTCTACAAAAACAGATGGATGCAATGCTTATGCAAGAAATAGAACAAAAAATAAAAAGTTAAGCAAACTAATTTGCTAACAATCAGGAAAATGGCTCGGCAACAAATTAAAAAAGAGAGAACAAAACAATAGAAAAGATACCCGATGGAGAGGCAGCAGCAACTACATCAAGAAGATTTTTTTACACAAAACTTTTTATACAAAAATTCTACATAAAACTTTTCAAAAAAGAAACAAATTACACAAACACAGATAATATTTATGATTATTTCATGGGAGAACAGATAGGAAGCATATTTTCAGAAGAAGACAACCACAAACTCAACCATGATTTTACGACTACAGAAATTTTGATGGTAATTAAAAATCTAAAGTCAGGTAAATCTTTAGGACCTGGTGGTTTTAAGGCAGAACATTATAAAAAGTTTGAGGAAGAACTGAAAATACCCCTGAGAGACACATTAAATGTCATCGAAAAAGAAGGAATCCCAAATTCATGGAAATCGGCAGACATAATTATGCTTCCAAAAGAAGAGAAAGAAAAAAACATTGGTGGAAAGCTATTGGCCCATCTCCCTGCTCAACATAGATTACAAAATCTACACATGTATATTGACATCAAGATTAAAAAATATACTATGGGACATTATCCATGACAATCAAGCAGAGTTTCTCCCATGCAGATACCTGAAATATAACATTAGAGTGATAATCAATATGATCAAATACTTCAAAAAGGACAATGACAATAAGTTAACTATGCTCGTCATTGACATGGAAAAAGAACAGAAAGCACAATTAATAATTAACAGAGAAAAGACTACGGAGATCTCAATCCAACATGGAGTAAGACAAGGGTGCCCACTATCACCCTTACTTTTCATCAAAATCCTAGAAACACTGAACAATAAAATTAGGCAAGATAAGACGAACTAAAATCAGAAGCTTCAAATATAAACTTAAGGCATATGTGGATGACTTAGGGCCTAAGCAGACTGCCAGAAATAGTGCACATTAAATTGAGGCACTGCCCTGGCTCAGTGCTAGGGAATCATGGGAACTGTAATTTATTGTGGCACCAGAGCTCTCTCACAGAGAAGGCTCAATGTTCCAGAAAACAATACAGTTCCCATGATTCCCTAGCACTGAGCCAGGGCAGTGCCTCAATTTAATGTGCACTATTTCTGGCAGTCTGCTTAGGCGTTTAGTAATATTTCTTGAGAACCCACTGGAAAGTATAAGGCATTTGGTGGAGATCGTGGAAAAATATGGAATGTTAATAGGATTTAAGATGAACAAACAAAAATCAAACATCATTACCAAGAACATGTCGCACGAAGAAGAAATAATGGAAATAACACAATGTAAAATAGAGAACAAGACAAGATATTTAGGTGTCTGAACCTAAAAAAAAATTGATCTGTTTGATAACAATTATAAAAACTCTGGATTGAGATTTGAATGGTCAAAATTAAAGTTATCACTCTCTTTAAGGATTGTGCTAGTGAAAACGTCTATTCTCCCTCGATTATATTTTCTTTTCTCCAATCTTCCTATTATAACCAATAAAAAAACTATTTGATAAATGGAACCAAGGACTTAAAAACTTCATCTGGTAAGGCAAAAAACCAAGAGTAAAGCAGAAGTGCTGACTGATTATAAAGAAAATGGGGATTTCAGTCTACCAGATTTTGAATTATATTTCCAAGCTAATATTTTAACATGGGTAACAGAATAGATCAAACTGGAAAGTCAAAGAGTTTTAAACCTGGAATTGTTTAATCTTAGGTTCGGCTGGCATCCGTACCTTTGGTAAGATAAAATCAAAGCTAACAGAGAATTTAGTATGATAAAATCAAAGTTAACTATTTTCTAATGAAACTAATACTAAAAACCTGGCTTAAGATAACAGCAGACTTTTATTGAGGCTGGGTTTCATCTAAAGAAGCTCTACTGGGTAGATTTAAATCAACCTCTAAATGGCTAAGATATATAGATATCTTAAAAATGAAACCAGACATAGAGAAAGAAGAAATAAAAGACATAGAGAAATTACAGGGTTTAGAACATAAAACTCATTGGTTATTGCACCAACGGTTAAAAGAAAGACTAAAGGTTGATCAGTAACAAATTGGCTTCACATTGCAGAGCAACAAAATTGATAAAATGCTGTTAGGAGTTAAATATAAACAAACAGCTAAACTAGATAAAGCTCTCCAGAAAGGAAATTAGAAGCAGAACTGGTTAAAGACAATATGATTAAGTTGGCTTAAGATATCAGGAAAGAAATAGACCTTGAAAGCTAGGCAAAAGCAAGAATATATACATATAAATTCAAAAAATGCCAAAACATCAAGGAAAACTACCACAAAATGGAACTTAGATAGTGTTTGACACCTGAAAAACTTACCAAAATATATAAGAACCAAAAAACGCTTTGCTGAAAATATCAGGAGAATATAGGATCATGGTTCCACATGTGGTGGACATGTCCAATGGTTAAAGCATTCTGGAAAAAACACCATGGGACCATCTGTAGAATGCTTAACATATCATATAATTTTATTCCAGAAACATATTTACTCAATATGGTTGATAAAATACAAACACAAGATAGAAATAAATATTAGAAAATTGTATTATATATGATTCATTAGCAAGAATTCTTTTAGCCCAAAAATGGAAATCTGCAGAGGTACCCTCTATTCATGACTGGCTGATTAAAATGATTGAAGTCATAGAAATGGACAAACTGACACTAGCAATAGATGGAAAATACACTGAAGAAACTGAAAAAGAATTGAATTTGTTTTAAAAAAAATACTGCAAAGAGAAATGGAGTTGTTAGAACACACAATAAATCTGAAATTTGAATTGGTTAAAATAAATAAGGAACAACTTCTTAGGCGGATCAACAAGAAACAAAACAAAGATTGAAGTAATATAGGCATTACAGCAGAATGAAGTGAAAAGAGAAAAGAAAGATTCGAACTGAATAGACAAAACAAGAGGAAGGAAGGAAATCTGAAGTATGACTAATAAGAAAGACAAATAAGCAAAATTTCTTTTTCCCTTACAAAAAGAAATGAAATGCAACCCAAGACCCTTTTTGCCGCTGCCATGGCTCTTCTGCACTCCTGAGGCATTGCAGCATTTAATCGCTGTGCTGGAGCATCACAATGATGTCCGCCATCTGGTTGGGCAGGTGATGTGGCACCAGCTTGGGGGCAGAGTCGGGGTGTGTAGCCTGTTGACACCACACCCCCAAGCCACCAGGATGCCAGTGTATTTTTGCCAGTCTGTACAACCCCTGAATTTCTCAAGAGGTCTTCATGATTTTGCATCAGGAAAACATTAGGTGTTGTTGAGGTAAAACAGGCCAATGTAGTCCCAATTTTAGAAAAAAAGTTTTACCTTTGTTGGAGGCAGAAATCTTTTTTTTGGTTATGTCTAACAAGTGTTAGCTGTGGTGCCACTGCTGCTCTCTCACTTTAGTGACATCCACCATTTCTGCTGCTGCCCAGTAGTTGTTTTCCTCCCTATGTCATGGTGTGTTAGCTTCTGTAACCTTCCCCTCTTGTCTCTACTGTCCTCATTGTCCTAGAGGATCTAGCACTCCTTCAGGGGCTGGGGGGAGCTAGTTAGTTTGAAGCCCTCCCTCCAAGCTTACTTCTTTGTCTCTGTTGTCCTCATTGTCCTGGAGAGTCCTCCATGCCTCCATGGTGTGTTAACTTCTGTAACCTTCCCCTCTTGTCTCTACTGTCCTCATTGTCCTAGAGGGTCTAGCACTCCTTCAGGGGCTGGGTGGGCTAGGTGGTCTGAAACCCTCGTTCCCAGCTTACTCCATAAATAGTGGCATAAATTGGACAAGACTAATTTAAAGAATCATCTATTGTTTCTAATTGAGAAACTTTATTCCAATACAACTACTAGAATAAGAGTTGGCATTTCTAGCTTGTTAACAGATCATATTTCCACAATCAAAGAAGTAAAACAAGGCTGTCTGTTGACATCTTTATTCTTCAATTTATTTCTTAGTGACATAATTCCAGCATTGTCAGGCTCAGAATTTTTTCTACCCTAAGTTGGGTCAAAGATATCTGTCTTGTTATATGCTGATATGGTTTTAATATCACTTACTCAAATAGATCTGAGAAGGCTGCTCTCTAAGCTCAGCACATTTTATTCTATAAAAAGAAAGGTGAACATTAACTATACTAAAACAAAGGTGATAGTGTTTGGGAAGACATTCTCATTTCCAATGGTCTATCAATGGTCACCAGATTGAACAATGCTGGGGATTTAAATACCTTGGCATTCACTTCGCAGAAAACCTCTCCTGGAAACCCCATATAGAAGCTACCAGAGCAGAGGCCCTAAGATCTACCTGAGCAATCCTTAGATTTTACAACACTGCAGGGGATCACCAGGTTGTTCCAGCCCTGAAAATATTCCAGAATAAAGTCATTGACCAGAATCTCTATGGTGCTGCTGTTTGGGAATGGGATGACTCTCAAATGTCTAAATTGGAGTTCCTCCAGAACATTTCTTAAGACACTGTTAAGATTTCCTCCAGGTACACCTGAAGCTCTGATTTGGACAGAAATTGTGTTTCCTTCCACTAGATCTCACACTCATTTTATTGTACTTAACTAGTGCAGAATTGTAAAAGATTCCTCAGTTAGGGTTTTCCCCAAGTTATGTTTTAAACAGCTATCAAACAGTAAAGTTTGGAGGTCAACATATAGCAAGATGCTTGAATTGTATCCTTTTCCATCTGACAGTTTTCCTATGTTGAATTCAAAAGAGAACTTAGTGAATACATTTTTGACTGTGGTGTTCAACTGGACAGGCAGGCTATTAATAACTCTAAATTTTCCAAATTATATAGACTTTATAGACTTGACTATCAAAGGGCCTGTCTACTGTATTTTATTGTGGCACCAGACCAGAGCTCTCTGACAGAGAAGGCTCAATGTCTGAGAGAAAAAAAAACCAATTCCCATGATTCCCTAGCACTAGCACTAACCCTAACCCTAAAAGTGGACTCAATTTGCACTATTTCTGGCAGTCTGCAACCCCCCTACATCTCTTCTCCAACAAATATGTGTGTGAGAGAGAGAGAGAATGAATGATGCAGTGGCTCAGCAGTTAAGACTTCAACTCTGACATTTGCAAGATGTACAATGGCAAAGTACAATGCCATCCAAAATCCACAAAACAGTGCTACTTTTATTGGCTGATCAAAATGCACAAAATATACGGTGCAAGCTTTTGAAGCTCCACTGGCTTCTTCATCAAGCAAAGGTGTTAAAAATCATACAGGAGGATAAGTTAGTTATAAACCTGCATTTTGAAGATATTGCTGTTCTCGGGTCAGGTGTTGTTGGAGCAATATTCATGCAGGCCAGCTTCTCCTCCTCTTGGCCATGTGGGTACTGGGGAGCGGGGGGAGTTCCATTAGCAAGACAAAAAGAAATGCTTCTCTTCAGCTCCAAGTTGGGGCAACTCCAGGTATGTACTTTTACTAGTGGTAATACTGAAATATAATAGCTGTTTTGCTGAACTGATTAATTTCAAGCATGCTTCACAGCCCTAGAAATGCATATTCTGAAAAGGTTACAAGGAATTGCAGCAGCTTTTATTTTTTAAATATACAAACATTACAACAGAAATGTTACCATCAACAAACATAAGACTAACAACACATAAAACTTTAATATGTAAACAAATAAGGGCAGTTAACAATTACATATTTACATAATTACAACATCAACATAAATACTTCCTGGACTTCATACCAACTTTTTTTTTAGCTATACTCTTTAACCAAATACTTCTTACTTTATTTTGTGCATACTTTATTCCATCTGATTACAATACCATATATTGCCTTATCTGATCTATAACTTTCCTATATACTTTATCTTAAACATCACTTCAGTAATTTTCTGATCTCATCATTTCTATTGGTACTAGAATTAATTGTCATTCTATCTGAAACAAATTTGCTATTATAAACCTAATTTAATTTTTTTTCTCTATACAGAAATTCTGTCAAAGGTTCCCAATCCTTTTTACATTTTTCCCATGTTTCCCCTTTAATTAAGCATGTATGTTTATCCATTTCCATGTAGTCTAGAAGCTTCTTTAACCACTCTTCAGGATTTCCATATTTCTTGTTTTTCAAAGTTGCAGCATATACAACCCAAGCTGCTATTATCATATAAAATAAAAGTTTACCAAATTTGGTTTCCAATTTTTCATTCATGACCATCCCCAATAATACCATTTTCGATCCATATTCTCTTTATAATTCAATATTTGTTGATTTATTATTATTATTATTATTATTATTATTATTATTATTATTTATAGCCTGCCCAATCACAAGGAATCCAAGCAGGTTACAGCAATAAAAATACATAGAATACAATTAAATTCAAAATTAGTGCCTTCCCAACCCGCCCTCCATCCCAATACTAAAATTGCAATTAAACAATCACAATTTAAGAACAAAAAATACAAAAGGTTTAAAAGAAAAGGAGAGGTATTTGGTGGACAAAGCAATGTAGACCACCTTGTGTGGGGAGAGGAGTTAAGTTAGGAAGGCCTGCTGGAAGAGATCCATCTTAAGAGACTTTTTAAAGGCTGTAAGAGTAGAGATGTGACAGATCTCCTCCAGCAGGTCATTCCATAGCTTTGGAGCAGTGGTGAAGAAGGCCCTCTGGCTAACTGAAGTTAGCTTAGATTTTCTTGGCTGTAGTAGGTTCTTCCCCGAGGACCTTAGTGTGCGGGATGGATAGTACAGAAGAGGGCGATCACTTAGGTATTCTGGTCCCAAGCTATGTAGGGCTTTAAAAGTAATAACCAACACCTTGTACCTTGCCCAGAAACTAATTGGCAGCCAGTGAAGGGACTTCAGGACTGGTGCTATATGGTCATTACGAGAAGTACCTGTAATCAACCTGGCTGCCATATTTTGTACAAACTGAAGTTTCTGAACTTGACACAAGGGTAGCCCCATGTAGAGTGCATTACAGAAGTCCAATCAAGAGGTTATGAGTGCATGTACTACTGTTTAAGTACTATGAATTTACTTCCAACATTTATTTATTTATTTATTTATTTATTTATTTATTTATTGAGATCTCACAATTCCACTACATGTGGAAGAATGTACCTGGGGCTTTAGAGCATTTCCAGCATTAATTATCAAGATGTTTATATATCTGAGCTAATTTTGTGAGGGTAAGATACCACCTGTTTTTCATTGTATAATAATTCTCTTTCACATCAATTACTTAAAGTATGTTTCAGTCTTTTCCTCCAAGTTTACTCCCATTGTTCTAAAGATATATTACATTCTAAGTCTTGTGCTCATCTTGCCATTGAAATTTTAATGGTTTCTTCATGTAGTTCAAGTTTCATTAAAAAAAAAATAAAACTGTGAAATTTTTCAAATGTTTTCTGAACTTATAATTTTATCAAATTCTTGATTTACTTGTTCTATTCCAGTTGTTTTTACATCTTTAATAAATATTTCTTTTAGTTATCTATATAAAACCAATTGATGGAGTAGCCTTCTTTTTTCCATTCATCTTGTGTTTTTATAGACAATTTATTAGTTGTTTCTTCTACATTTAAGAGATCATCATAAGTTAAGTTCTTTATTTTTATAAAATGCTTCATTTACAGAAGCCCATTTGGGAATTCCATGGTAAATCAGTGGTTTAAATTTTACCCAAGTTTTTAACAACATTTTCAAATAAATGGTTTTCAAAGGCTTTGCTTGCTTTAATCTTGCCATAAAATAGGTATGCATGCCAGCCAAACAAAATGTCTGCTTCTTCCAATTGCAATTTTTTTTTGTTTTTCAAATTAATACAATCCAATAACTATTCAAGCAGCAGCTTTAACTTTCTGAGTTGCTGTGAGGAATGACAACAGACATCCACTACCACAACAGAAGTCCTCTTCTTGTGGCCTCTCATATGGAAAATCTGCAGTGAGAAAAGAGATTTAATCCACCCAGCAGTGCCCATTCTGTTAATGGAAGAGCACTATCAGGCAGCTGCCCTGAGCTGGCCAGCCAATAATGTTGAGACCAAAAGGGAAAAAAATCTTTTGTTTGCTTATGCTGCATTAATTTGGAAAGCAATATTTCACCATATGCCATTGTGAGGAGCAGGACCTAAAAGAAACTTTCAGTCTGAAACAGATTGCCTCCATAAAGAATGTATATAGAAAAGCAGGTAGTTACTCTTGTCTTAGTAACTTTTCTGGGGAAAATTCTAGGGGTATAGCCTTGTTAGAATGTTACAGAAAAACCAACAAAGACTGCAGTGGCACTTTAAGAACTAACAAGTTTTACTTGGCATAAGTTTCCATGGACTGCAGCCCAACTTCATCTGACAACCCCTGTGCTTCCTGGTGGTAAACAACTGCCAAAGAAAATAGGAGGAAGAAAGATTGAAAAGGGTAATTATTGTTTTGAAATTGTGAACCACCATGAGCACAGGAAAGTATTGTATGAGCTGTATTGATAAATCAGTCAAATATAATCCTTTTATTTCTGCTTCATTTACCATTACATTAGAACTGGCAATTAAGTGATGATGTCATATTACTGTGGACAAAATAATGCTGCATGTTTTTCATGGGCCATTGTGTTTTAAAGTGAAAAATAAAACATAGTTTTTTATAACTATGTTTCTATAAAACTATTTGACGACAGCAGAACAGGCATAGGCCAAATACAGAGCAATTCCAGATTCTTTTTGGAAGACCTGTGCTCAGCCTCCACAAAATGAATTCAGACTTTGTTCCAAGAATCCTTTGGTTACTGAAGTATTCTTCTTTACAGCACAGAAGCTACTTTTGACAGATCCCTTTACCCAGGTTGTACCCACAGTACCTGCAGGAATCCTGCCACTTAACTTTTCCCTTGTTCCCCCAATTCTTTTCTTTCTGGATTGGGTTAGTGGGCCTCAGGGTGACTTGTGGCTGTGTTGTTGTAAGGGTTTTTCAGTTTGGCATGTGTGATCGTAAAAGCATCACACAAAGTGCCATCTCTTCATTTAGTCTGTGTACTGTAGAAGTCATGTGCTTCTAACAGACCACTGTAGAGGTATTCGTATTATATTTCTGCTTATATTTGTTGAATGAGTAGACCATGCATCAAATAAATGGGTTCTGGTAATCATTTAATAGCATCAAAAAGCAATCCATCAAAAAGTAGGGGATGCCTGTACTTTCTTTCCTAATTCCCCATTCGCAATGGAGGCATAAGGTGCTCATCCAAAGCTTTGGTTGATAACAGGTGACTGACTTCTACAGTACACATACTAAATGAAAAGATGGGACTTTGTGTGATGCTTTTATAACCACACATACCTGTTATTTGGTTGATAATAGATAAAAACTACTGCCGGTCAGGAAAATATGAGGAAATAAAACCTATTCAAAATGAATGTCCAGGAAAGAATGTGATATAAATCTTGCATCCTTCTTCACAAAGCACCTGTGTGACTCACTTTGCAAAGGAGGAAATACCTGAGCTGAGGTGTGTGTATATATACACACATAAAATGCTTCACTGAAGCAAGGAAATCTATTCAGGCGGCAGAGTATTCTACTGAACTTCCTGGAAGCTAAAGGTAAGATTTCATTCATCTTTTTAAAACATTATTTTATATACTCCCTGTTACAAGGAGTATCATAAAGTTGTTTAATCAGAGAACATCATAAATCTGAGCCTTAGTAGGTTTACATCTAGAATCTTGAATTTAGTTAAATGTTATGTGTAAATCATAGAACCATAAAGTTAGAAGAGATCACAAGGATCATCCAGTCCAACCCCCTGCAATGCAGGAAATCACAATTAAAGTACCCCCTGTGACAGATGGCCATCCAGCCTCTGTTTAAAGACCTCCAAAGAAGGAGACTCCACCACACTTTGAGAGAGTGTGTTCCACTGTCGAACAGCTCTTACTGTCAGGATGTGCCTCCTAATGTTGAGGTGGAAACTCTTTTCCTGTAGCTTGCATCCATTGTTCCGTGTTTTAATATCTGGAGCAGCAGAAAACAAGCTTGCTCCATCCTCAATGTGACACCCCTTCAAATACTTAAACAGGGCTATCATATCACAGCTGTGCACATCTGTTTCATAAGTCAAGAAGAAAGAGTCTATTCACTCTGAAATAATTATTTCTTTAAAAATAAAGCATCAGGGTAAGGGAGAAAAGTCTGAAGACACAGACCAATTAAAAATTTGGACATCATTTTAAGTCTGCAAGGAAGAAACAATAAATCTTGTATAAAATCAATATAAAAACAACAAAAAACTCACTAGAAATCACTAATGCTATTTCAAGATCAGAGAAGAGAGAAGTTTTAACTTGTCTTCTAAATTATGAAAGCATTTGCCCTCCCAGGATATAGAGGAGAGAGGCATCCCATTACCTCTACTGAAAAGGACCTTATTCCTATTTGACACTCAGCCACCACTTTGGGCTGGCAGGGGCACCCATCAGAAAGCCTCTGATCCAAATCTTTAATCTGAGGCACAAAGAAGAAGACAGTCTTTTAATTGCCCTGGTCCCAGGCTGTCTAAACAAGAATCGTTAAGTCACTGGCTGTACCTTCAACTGAGACAGGACATGCACACACAGTGTATCTCTTTCAGAACAGCAGATTGTCTCTGCTAAAAGAGTGAGAATGGGACAGGGGTTTAGTCTGTTTGAGAAAGCGAAAGCAGTGCAGAATCCTTTATGGGCAGTCTCCAGTCTGCTGAAGCTTGTTAATCTTTGGTGGACCAACATGGTGGAATTAATCATGTCCATGTGTACCATTGCTACAGCTTGTTTTTCAGTACCTATAGGTTTGGCAGAGCTAATTTTCACTGTCGCATTGGGAACAATCATGGTCATGTTTTAGTGGATCCTGAGGCTCCACACAACATGCCAGGAATTCCAACATTAGTTTAGTCATGGCATGCAAGCTTCCCTGAAAGACGGCTTGCTCCTAAGTAAGAATTTCCCCTTGTAAGCAAGATCTAACATGGATGCTCTACTTATACTTTTATTTATTTACTGTATATACTTGTATATAAGTCAATATCATGTGTAAGTCAAGGGCAAGTTTCTGGGCTGAAATTATGGATTCTGATATGACCCATAAGTCAAGGGTAAAACTTAGGAGCATGGTCTTAACTACTGGAATTGGTTTTAACTACTATTGTAATTTTAATTCATCTGGATTTAATATTGTTTTAAGGGGGGAGGGAATAATTTTTCGGATTTTATGTATTGTATATTGTTTTACTGTTGCAAGCCGCCCTGATTGGGTTTTCCCAAAGGGCGGGATAGAAAGAAATTTTATTTATTATTATTATTATTATTATTATTATTATTATTAACAAAGGATATAAAGGGCAAAGCAAAGGACTTACAACTTATAAAGTTCCGACAGTCATAACTCTTTGTCCTCATCCTTAAGGCTTGATAGATGAGGAGAGAACTACAGTAAATGGATGCTGTGAGATGTCAGGGGGGTGACCAAGTGCAGGTAGGGATAAGAAAACACAGTCATATCAAAAAGGATGTAAAGGCAAGAGCTGGAGTATAGTATTAATTTATTAATACTATAATACTATAATAAAGGGGCAAAATCACTAAAGAGGAATTCAAACAAATAGCTAGCACATGTAGGGCTAAAGTCAGGAAAGCCAAAGCACAGAATGAGCTCAGGCTTGCTAGAGGAGTTAAGGACAATAAAAAGACCTTTTTGGGATATGTCTGTAGCAAAAGAAAGAAGAAAGCAATTGTAGGACCACTGTGCAGAGAAAATGGAGAAATTCTAACAGGGGACAGAGAAAAGGCAGTCAAAGGCAAAAAAAATCTAGGGAAAAGTAAAATGGATCAAAAAAACTCAATTTTATTAGGAACAAAATAGAAAAGAAAGGGGGGATAAATAAAAGATGAGTTAAAAGTGTTGCCAAACTATTTAGGCAAATAAAAATCCAAGGTTCTGTATGCAGAAACCGAATGGAAATTAAAACAATACTCAAATGCGCAGCTCCAAAAATGCAAATGGGAGGGATGACAATACAAGCCCAACGCAGGGCCAAAAGTGTTGTCAATCTATATAAGCAGATAAAAATCAAAGGTTCACAAACTGTAAATTAGATTAATGCTCAAAATGCAAATGAGAAGGATAACAATATAAACCCAGTTCCGGACCATGAATTAATACTCAAGCCTTATGCATATATCCAATAAGTACTAGGCTGGAAAACTATAAACCCCACCCAATAAACAATTTGTAGGGAGATGTTTAACATGCAAAGTATATATAAGATAAAGTCTTCAACATCTCCAAAAGTGCAAATGGAATGGATAACAGTACAAGCCCAATACAAGACCTAAAGTATTGCCAATCTATTTAGGCAGATAAAAATCAAAGGTTCAAAAACTGTAAATTAGATTAATGCTCAAAATACAGATGGGAGGGATAACAATATAAGCCCAGTTCCAGACCATAAATTAATGCTCAAGCCTTATGCATATAGTCAATAAATACTAGGCTGGGAAATTATAAATCTCACCCAATAAACAAAATGTAGGAAGATGTTTAACATGCAAAGTATATATAGGATAAAGTATTCAACATCTCAAAAGATGCAAATGGGAGGGATAACAGTGCAAGCCCAATACAAAACCAAACGCGTTTCGACACTAAGTCTTCTTCAGTAGTCAAAAAATGCTATTGTAACAAAAAAAAAAGGGGAGGGGATGCATTGCTGAGATTCCTTACGGATATCATCAATGCATCCTTCAGGGAAGGATATATTCCAGCTTGCTTGAAGGAAGCGGCTGTCAGGCCGCTTCTGAAAAAACCTTCCCTTGACCCCCTGAAATGAGTAATTATAGGCCTGTGTCATTGCTGCCATTTTTGAGCAAGGTGATTGAGAGGGCGGCTGCTCTTCAGCGCCAAGCAGTCTTGGATGAAACCAATTATCTAGACCCATTTCAAACCGGCTTCAGGACAGGCTTTGGGGTCGAGACTGCCATGGTTGCCTTGACCGACGATCTGCGTCTGAGCATCGACAGGGGGAGTGTGACCCTGTTGGTGCTCCTAGACCTCTCAGCGGCTTTTGACACGATAGATCACAACATCCTCTTGGACCGCCTGGAGGGGTTAGGTATCAGAGGCACTGCTTTGCAGTGGTTCCGGTCCTTCCTCTCGGGGAGGTCCCAGAGGGTGCTGCTCGGGGACTGTAGCTCCAGTAAGAGGGAGCTCACTTGTGGGGTCCCTCAGGGAGCTATCTTGTCCCTGATGTTATTTAACATCTATATGAAGCCGCTGGGTGAGATTATACGGAGTTATGGTGCTGGGTGTTATCAGTACGCTGATGACACCCAAATCTATTTCTCCATGTTTTGTTCATCAGCCTTGAATTCCAATGGTATCTCCTCTCTCAATGAATGTCTTCGGGCGGTAATGGGCTGGATGAGGAAAAACAGATTGAAGCTAAATCCAGACAAAACGGAGGTGCTCACGGTAGTGGCCCCGAAACCAAGAATTGGGTTGCAACCTCCAGTCCTGGATGGGGTCACACTCTCCTCCAGTGACTGTGTTCGCAGTCTGGGGGTGCTCCTTGACTCGTTGCTCCTGATGACAAATCAGGTAAATGCGACGGTCAGGAGCGCCTGTTATCAGCTTCGGCTGATACGCCAGCTGCGCCCTTTTCTGGAAGTACGGGATCTCGAGACTGTTGTGCACGCGCTGGTAACCTCACGTTTAGATTTCTGCAATGTGCTCTACATGGGGCTACCCTCGTGCCTGGTTCGGAAACTTCAGTTAGTGCAAAACATGGCGGCCAGGCTTTTGTCGGGAACATCTAGGAGGGACCACATTACTCCGGTCTTGCGGTCCCTCCACTGGCTGCCTATTGGTTTCCGGGCCCAGTACAAGGTGTTGGTTATCACCTTTAAAGCCCTAAATGGCTTGGGTCTAGCTATCTTAGAGACCGCCTCCTCCCCTATAATCCTCCCTGCACTCTCCACTCCTCTGGGAGGAATCTCCTGCAGCCATTTCCTAAAGCTAGGCTTGCGGTGACCTCCCAGAGGGCCTTTTCGGTTGTCACCCCCAGGCTCTGGAATGGCCTGCAGGACGAGATCCATCAGTTGACATCTTTAGACAGTTTTAAGAGAGCTGTCAAGACGGATCTCTTCCGGCAGGCCTTTCCAGACTAAAATACCCGGCCTCGGGACTTTGGGACCTGGGATTTTTCCCTTTAAGATTGTTTCCTCAGCCCCTGTTAGAACTGAAGCTGTATGGGGTTTGCTGGTTCCTATTTAATTGGGTTATTGTTTATTGTTATGTTTTAAATGATTATTGTTTTTAACTGATCTGTAGTTTAATTGATTTTTAAGCGGGGGGAGGGAGTTATGTTATTTAAGTTGTATGTATTTTTAGCTTTGTAAACCGCCTAGATTGGTTCGCCACCGGGCGGTATATAAATATTATTTATTTATTTATTTATTTATTTAGTTTTGGTGCTTTGGCCCCCCAAGTATGAGGGACAGCAACCCGGCCCCCAGCTCAAAAAGGTTGCCTACCCCTGTTATTATTAAAGGGTGCTCAACAATGGCTCCTCTTCATCCTGGAGAGAAGTGACCAGTAGGGTGCCACTGAGCTCTGTCCTGAGCCCAGTGCTATTCAACATCTTTATCAATGATTTAGATCATGGGTAGGCAACCTTTCCCCTTTAAGGGCCGAGGGACTTCAGCTCCCAGAATCCCAGGAGCTATTGGCCAATATGGGACTATTGGCCAACATGGCTGAGGCTTCTGGGAGCTGAAGTCCCTTGGCCCTTAAAGGGGAAAGGTTGCCTACCCCTGATTTAGATGAAGGAATAGGGGGCATGATTCTCATATTTGCAGATGACACCAAATTAGGAGGAATAGCTAATACCCCAGAAGACAGGATGAAAATTCAGAATGACTTTAATAGGTTAGAAATCTGGGCCAAAGCTAACAAAATGAATTTCAACACAGAAAAATGTAAAGTACTGCACTTAGGGCAAAAAAATGAAATGCATAGATATAAGATGGGGGATACCTGGCTTAATGAGACTACGTGTGAAAAGGATCTAGGAGTCCTAGTAGACCACAAGTTGAACATAAGTCAACAGTGTGATGCCATAGCTAAAAAGGCCAATGCAATTTTAGGGTGGATTAATAGAAATATAGTATCTAGATCAAGGAAAGTAATAGTGCCACTGTATTCTGCTTTGGTCAGACCCAACCTGGAATATTGTGTCCAGTTCTGGGCACCACAATTCAAAAAGGATGATGAAAAACTGGAGCGTGTCTAGAGGAGGACAACTAAAATGGATCTGGAAACCATGCCCTACGAGGAACAACTTAGGGAACTGTGTATGTTTAGCCTGGAGAAGAGATATTTAAGAGGTGATATGATAGCCCTGTTTAGATATTTGAAGGGATATCATATTGAGGAGGGCACTAGCTTGTTTTCTGCTGCTCCAGAGAATAGGACCCAGAACAACGGATGCAAGCTACAGGAAAGGAGATTCCACCTAAACATTAGGAAGAACTTCCTGACAGTGAGAGCTGTTCAACAGTGGAACACACTCCCTCGGAGTGTGGTGGAGTCTCCTTCTTTGGAGTTCTTTAAACAGAGGCTGGATGGCCATCTGTTGGGGATGGTTTGATTTTGAGTTCCTGCATGGCAGGGGGTTGTACTGGATGGCCCTTGTGGTCTCTTCCAACTCTATGATTCTATGAATAGGGTTTGGTGGAACTGTGAACGGGAGGTTAAATAATCCATGGGCTAATGTGAGATCTAAATGTGTCTTTTTCCAACTGCATCTTGCTGTTCCTTCTAGGTTTTGATAAAGAGTTTGGTCATGGTCACCACAGTGAACCCACAGAACAGCACATCCAAATAGGGAGCACCTTGAGGCCCCTGATCCAAGGAGGGATCTTGAGGGGGGAAAGGGGCATGCTGAGTGACAGGTGCTCGAGAGATTGGAACTTGGGGGCACCCTGGAGTGGGGAACCATTACACTAGCAAGGACTGTTTCTCTGCACCACCAACTTGATAATATGGTATGATAATGGGAAAGTCCTTCCCATGTCCTTCTCATTATCAGGGTCTTGTTCCCAGATAACAAAGAATTAAAATGTGTGAAGAAGTACTGTTCCATTTTAATGAGGCAGCGTCACAGAGGTGACAAGATAGCATCTGTCCAATGAGATGGGTAGTTGAGGAGAAGCGTGAACCTCCAAGATGATTCTAAGCAGAGGTCCTAAGGTTTCCCTGGCAGCCTTGGCCCTGTAATTTTTGAGATAAAAATGCATTGTCAGGAAATTTGGGGTATAAAATATGGAAGCAATCTTAGTCCCATTCCTACAGGTCTTATTTGAATAAAGTTAATTTAATACACAAAAGAAGAAAGCCAATAGTATAAGTACCAAAATATTTTTTCACCTGATGCCTCTCTTGAGTGGGTGACTTTTTCACACTGCTTGACCAAGGGCTGAGCAGACTGGCACTTTAGGCTGGCCTGGGGGCAGAGTAGGGGCGAGGCCACAGCATGTTGGTCACCCCGACTCTGCCCTGATGCTGGCTTCATGCCGTGTGCCCCACTGCATGGCAGGAGATATCAGGGCGCTCCCTTGGTACAGCGTTCACACACACTGCACCAAAGGAGCACCGAAAAGCTGCCGCTGCAGCAAGGACAGCTTTTTGCCGCTCTATGAAGGAGCGACTTTTGCCAGCTCTTTTTAGAGTGGCAAAGGACCGGACTGGGGCTGCAGCATGTGGGTGCCATGGCCTCTATCATGTGAGCAAAGGGGCCATCTGTTCAGCCCCTAAGTGGGACCACATGCTGGCAGACTTAAGTGTGCTATGCAGGTGATCCAGTGGAAGTTATCAAAGAGAGGTTGAGAAAGTGTCTGATTTAAATCTAAATTTAAATTTAATTCCTTTCTAAATCTAAATGCACCATGCCAATCAGAGTTTGTCACCTCTGTTGTCTGGGCCAGTTGAATCTAGAGAAATCAGGAATAGTGCCATATATGCAAGCTGGGTATTCACAATTTAAGAAAGAAAAGAAAAGTGAAAACACCCAAAGAGACAGGGGTTTGTATATATTTTTGTTGGTATATATGCCTGATAAGGGGTTGTATGGATCTGTAATCCTCTGGATCTGTAATGCTCATCCACTGCTAAGTCTAAAAATTCCCCTTCCCATAGATAATACTGTAATGTCAGTATCACCCACTTAGTCGCTAGGGCTTCCTTCTCAATGGCCACGTATTTCTGTTCAGTTGCCAAGAGCTTTTTGCTCAGGAAAACTATGAGATGTTCCCCATCCTCCCACTGCTGTGTCAATACAGCCCCTAAACCTACATCCAATGCATCAGCTTGTAATATAAACAGCTTGGAAAAATTTGGTGTGTGCAAGATAGGGTAGGGACACAACCTTTGTTTTAACCTGTCAAAAGCCTTTTGTTCTCTACGTGCCCAGTGCACCTCCCTAGACCTGTTATTTTTTGTTAAATCTGTGAGAGGCCCAGCAACCTGTGAAAAATGAGCTATAAACTATTGGAAAATGTAACTTGTGTAGCTGGGAAAGTTTTTTGCAGCTGGGACACAAAATAGCACAGGAGATGTTCAAGGTCAGGATGTGTTTGGGAACACGTAGACAAGTGGTAAACACATTAGGTCACCATGCTTGGTGGGAACTACTATCCATGTAACACAGGAAGGAGTCACAGGAAGAGGCTGGGTTTTGAGGCCGCATGGCAAGTGTCTATAAATAATCTGAGCCTTCAGCATGTGGTCTCTTTGGCCTTTGTCTTTGCCTTCGCCTTTGTTCCTGTTCTTGTGCTTATATATAGTTTTTTTGTACATATTGCAACTGAAGAATTAAAGTGCCTTTTTGGAGAAACCTGTCTCCAATCTGTTTTCCTGGGAGGCTGGAAAGGTACATTCCAGAGCAGTGAAACAACTCAAGGCTGGTGATTTCGCAGTGGAGGGGAGCAGGCTTCCAGAAGATTTATCTGCGCACTCAAATTGCTACAACATAAACTTGCTATAATATCTGGCCAAGCCCAGAAATTGGTGCACCTGTGGTTTGGTTCTAGGTCTTGATCAACTGTTTACTTTGTCTACTTTATCTTTTATAGGATGAATATGACCACCCCCCACCTAGGTGGCCCAGATATTGTACTTCTTGTTGGGTGATAGTGCATTTTTGGGGGGTTAGCTGTAAGTCCTGCTTGACACAAGGCCCTTAACACTCTTCACAGGTGGTCTACATGATCAGTCCAAGAGTTGCTAAAGACAATGATATCATCAATATAGGCAGCTGGACAGTCCTGCAATGGGGCTAGAATCTTATCCATGAGCCTTTGGAAGGTAGCAGTCACCCCATGCAACCCAAAAGGCATGCGTGTGGCTGAAAGAAACCCCTTGGCATTGAAAAGGCAGTTTTCTCCTTAACCTCTGGGGTCAAAGGAATTTGCCAATAACCCTTAGTTAAATCCAGCAAGGATAAAAATCAGGATTGCCCAAGTCTCTTTATTAGATTATCTAATCCTGACATAGGGTAAGCATCAAACCTGGACATCGCATTGAGTTTTCTAAAGTCCTGGTTTGGGGATTTCACCAGAGACTATGCGATTCTTCTATGACTCCCATTTGCAGGATAATGTCCAACTCATTATTAATACCTTCTTGTAACTTCCATAGCCAAGCTCTAGTAGGCACTCTCAGCAAGGTATTTGGGAGAGTTAGAATACCATGTTCAATTAGCTGGGTATACCCGGGGGGGGGGGGGGAACACATCCCGAAATTCCTCTTCTAACTGTCTCACCTGATCTTGTTGTTCAAATGTAAGTAGTTCCTCATATAAGGATTGGCTAGGTATTGAGCCCAGCATCTCTTCTTCCTGTCCTTCCTCCACTTGAGCCCACAAAGTCTCTCTCCCTCCACTCCTTCAAGAGGTTAACATGAAACAACCATTTTTCAAGGATAAGGCCCTAACATCTCTATTTCATAATCTACAGGCCCCACCTGTCTCGTCACTCAATAAGGTCCTTGCCACCTAGCAAACAAATTAGCCTGTGAAGATGGCAGTAGGACTAAGACCTGTTGGCCCTCCATAAATTCTCAGGGCCTTACTTTCTGACCAAACAGTTCTTTTTGCCTTGCTTGAGCCTGTTTTAAATTTTCTTGAGCAATTTGCATAATTTAATGTAAATGCTGGCTCATTTGTAGCACCTTCTGTAGCACCGGCCTTCCTTAGGGAAACTCTTCCTCCCAGCCCTCCCCCACTGGATCTAGCACCCCCAGTGGACATTGCCCATACAATAACTCAAATAGTGACAATCCCAGAGAAGCCTGAGGGACTTCCCTAAAAGCAAACATAAGGCATCCCAACAAGGTATCCCACTGATGAGGATGGTCTATAACAAATTTTTTTAAACATATTCTTTAAAGTCTAATTAAATCTTTCAACTAACCCATTAGCCGAGGGTGGTAAAAGGCAGTCCTCAAGGGGTGCACCTGTAGTAACTCCCAGAGCTTCTGTATAACTACTCATGAAGTTACTACCCTGATCTGTAACTACTTCCTTTGAGAATCCTACGTGCGAAAACAGCAATAACAACTCTTAATAATAATAATATAATAATAATAAAATTTATTTGTATCCCGCCCCTCTGAGGACAATCGAGGCAGCTAACAGTATAAAATACACAATACAATCAACCCAAATAATCTCCCCCCCCTTAAAAAAGCATTAAATCCAATAAAGATTAAAACCATACAGATTAAAACTGACCAAATGGCCAACAACATTATACAATTATACAACTCTTGAACCAACTGGTTGGTATTGGTCAGCCTTAAGAGTATAGCCTCAGGATACCTTGTTGCAAAATCCACCACCACCAATATATGGGAGTGCTCAGCTGGAGACGTCTCTAGCAGACGCACTATATCTAGTGCTACACATTCAAAAGGCTCATCAGTTAAGGACATTGGCATTAGTTTTCCTCCTGGTGGACTTTAGCATGCATTAATTGACATTGGGGACAAGAAGCACAAAAACAGTGCACTTTGGACCAAACACCTGGCCAATAGAATAATAAAATAATTCTATTTAATGTTTTTTCTGTGGCTAAATGTCCAGCTGCAGGGATCTCGTGAACCAGACGCAAAATTTTCTGTCATAATGGAAGAGGCACTAACAACTGTCGGAGGCTATCCTCACTCCATGGTTGGGGTTGTACCCTGTAAAGCAAGTCCTCTCTTTGTTCAAAACAGAACCTCCCTTATCCTCAGCATCTGTCCCTTCAGGGACAGCCTGGCACAAGGCTGCTTGCAGGGAGATGTAATTTTGCTGCCACATTACCAGCTGTCCTTGACTCATCCCATGCAGCTTCACCCTTTGGGTTTTGGTTGTGTCTCCCAAATCTGCATCCTCTAGTGTCAGTAGCTGCTGCCACTGTGGCTAATCCTGACCCAGTAAAGCTGGCCTGCCTAATGTGGGCACAACCCCAACTCTCACCCCCCTAGTCATGGATTCCACATTAATACCTGCCCACACTGTCCCATATGGCTTTATATCCCCATGGATACATTTGTCTAACATAATATTGGGGGAGGGGGTTTCTGGTGCACCTCTCACTATTCTCCCCCAGTGTCATAGGGCCCTTCGCGGCCCCTGCTTTGTCTCCCAGGTGGGACATCTCACTTTGCGCTTCAGGGTTTAATCTTTTCTTCTTTAAGACACTGACTTCCACTTGAATGCTCAAAACTCAGCTTAACTTTATTCACACAACTATGTGTTCTGTATAAAAAATTCAACCAACATAACTATCCTTTCAGAGTATCTCTTCAGTCCAGCACCCATTCCTTTACTTCTTTTACTAAGGTACTGCACCTCTAGCTTCTTGGGGAGGTTTCAGATACTTCTCTGCAATCTCCCTGTCTGCTTTCTCCACAAGAATTTGGGAGGCCCTCATCCAGCACCTTCCTTAAGCATCCCACCAATCCCTTTCCTCTGCAACTAGCTGGATAAGAGCCTCTCTCACTGGGTCTTCACCCTGAAAAGCTGCTAGCCTCTGTCTCTCCTCCAATGACCTCTCCAACCTAGGGTCCCTTCCTTGACTTCAAGTCAGGCTTCAGCTTTGGGACAGCCCTTTTCCTCTTTGTACTCCAGCTGTACAGCCCTCATGTTCTTTATATGGCAAGGCTCCTCCTTCCCGTCCCTCTGAGTGTTCGCCCTTTTTAGCCCCTGCCTGACCACTCCTTCCACGTTCGCCTCTCCCTGATGGTTAACTCTTTTGCCCCCCCCCCCCAAGTCTTGTGGTCCCACTCCTTTGCCCTTTTCTTCTATTAGCATTCCCAGCTCTTCACTTTCTTGTTGTGTTTTTGCCTCACCAGCCATCTCTGCTCCAGTGTTCATTGAGGGACAGCCTGACTCTCCCTTCAGTGTGTTACAAGAGGGCTTCTGTAAGTCATAAAGGCACAGTGGCATCTATAAAGTTGGTGTCACATGGTGCAGTAACTCATGGTGTCATCCCCCCATTGAGCTCCTCCCATACCACACCCATACAGAGGCCTTAATAATGTTTTTATACTAATATTACTCATAAAAGCATAATTTTCCTTTATCACTGAATATAATGGCAATAGTGTGACATAAGCAAGTAGCAAAATTAAAATTATTGTAATAATTTTGCAATATCATATGCACAGCCTAAATGTATTTCCATATACATCGTTGCAGGTGGTTGAAGAGAAAATTTGATAAAATGTGATGTTTTAAAATATTTTTTTTAAAAAAACAAAATTAAAAAAATAATAAAATTTAAAATCTGGAGCCTCTCCTTTCTCCTCCCATTAAGCTTTACCCACTTGCACAATTTCTTCAGCATTTTAAAGGGACACCAGTGAACATCACAGACCATTTCTGCCCAGAGGCACATGTTGGAGGAGCAGTGGTGTCACCCCACCTTAGAGTGTCACCTGGTGTCGTCTGTAGCCTCACACACCCCTAGTGATGCCATTGCAAAGGCACATAACAAGAGCAACAAATTATTAGCTGAATGCAATGAAACTAATACAACTCCTCTCAGAGCCTTCTAGACTTTTCTAGGCAAGTTCCTGCTAGAGAGGAGGAGGAGGTGAGCAGTTCCTGGGCAGCCATTTTAAGGGGGTGAGTTTTGAATTCTAAAAACTCTTGGGGAGAGTGTGTTGTTGCTGAGGGGGTGGAGCTTCTGTGAGTCACACTCGTGAGTCACTAGGGGGTGGAGGTAGCAGTCTAGCTCTGTACAACTCTCTCAGAGTCTTCTAGACTTTTCTAGGCAAGTTCCTGCTAGAGAGGAGGAGGAGGTGAGCAGTTCCTGGGCAGCCATTTTAAGGGGGTGGGTTTTGAACTTTTAAAAACTCTTGGGGAGAATGTGTTGTTGCTGAGGGGTTGGAGCCTCTATGAGCCACACTAGTGAGTCACTAGGGGGTGGAGGTCGCAGTCTAGCTCTATACAACTCCTCTCAGTGAATTTTTATCACCCGCAGCAATTGGTGAAAAGTTCAGGTCATCAGGAGCCTAAACACCGGTGTTTAGTAAGGGATTTTCTTTGAGGAGGGAGGCCATAGTCCTGTTTTGGGGACTAATTAAGACTTCTCAGTATGGACACTGAGGGAACTGTTACCTTCAACACTTGTGGGATGTTTGTCTTCTTGCCTACAGAGGTGGGGAACTTCACATGCACCAAGTGCAAGTTGGTAGCCTCTTGGAAGAGAAAGTACAGCAGGTTACTTCACATACACAGGAGGTAGACAACTGGAAGAATGTCATGCACAGAAGTAGGGAGACCAGGGATCGTTCTAGGAGCTTACAGCTACAGAATCAATTTGAAGCTCTTTCCCTTATCAAGGAAGATGAGGAAGAGCAGCATGGACAAACTTCAGGTACAGAGCAGTGGACCCTGGGAGTTCCACCACAGGGAACAGTCGCTGCTAAGCTTTGGAAGAGGTGTGTGGTCATGGTGAGGGACTCCTTGCTGAGGGGTACAGAAGCAGTGATTTTTGGGCCTAACAAGATGTCTCGGGAGGTGTGTTGTCTCCCTGGGGCAAAGACCAATACCCTTCCTTTTGGTCCATGTGGGAACGAATGACACAGGAAGACACAGTCTTCATAACATCACAAGGGATTACGAGGCTCTGGGTAAAAGGCTGAAAGAAATGGATGCAAAGATTGTCATCTCATCTCTTCTGCCAGTTGGAGGGCATGGTCCAGGACGAGAGAGGAAAATAGCAGATGTCAACAACTGTCTCCAAAGATGGTGTCGCTGAGAACGATTTGGATTTGGATTCTTAGATCATCGGCTGCAGTTCCATGAGGGCGGACATCTGGCAAGGGATGGGCTGCATATCACGGCAGTTGGAAGAAACGTTTTTGTGAACAATCTGAAGAATTTGATCAGGAGGGCTTTAAACTGGGGAAGGTAGAGAGTGTTCTGGAAGACAAAAGGACTGGAAGAAACAGTCAAACTGTCATAGAGGGAACAAGGTAAACAGTGCAAGGACCCAACAGTGGGAGGAAAAAAAACATGCATAGGCAGCAAGTAAAGGGGACATATTGTCTTAGATGTCTCTACACTAATGCACAGAGCATGGGAAATAAGCAAGATGAACTTGAACTCCTAGCACAACAAAACAAATATGATATAATAAGCATCATTGAAACCTGGTGGGATGAGTCTCATGATTGGAATGTAGAAATACAGGGGTATAACCTTTTCAAGAGAAACAGGCCAAACAGGAAAGGAGGAGGAATAGCATTATATGTCAGGGATATTTACGCCAGTGAAGAAATCCAGGACATCAATCCTGGAAGCCAGGTGGAGAGCGTCTGGATAAAAGTTAAAGGGGAGGGAAACAACAGGGATGTTATTGTGGGAGTCTACTACAGACCCACAACTCATGCAGAGGAATTGGATGAGGCCTTTCTCTCTTTTTTTTTAATTAATTTAAAAAATTAATACAACACCATACATCAAATCATCAACAATTCATTCATTTCCAATTCATTAATTCAGCATTCTTCCATTTTCCATCTTCCATCTGTCATATTTTCCATCTTCTATTTCACATATTTACAAACTTACACACATATTTCAAACAAACATAAACATACATCTCAAAGACTTCCATGTCCATCCCCTACTGATTCATTTCATTTGGATGATGCCTTTCTAGAACAGATGACCACACACTCAGAAAGGAGAAATATAGTACTGATGGGTGACTTCAACTATCCTGATATTTGCTGGAATTCAAACTCAGCAAAATCCTCAAGGTCTAGCAAATTCCTCACTTGCCTAGAAGACAATTTCGTTGTCCAAAAGGTGGAAGAGGCAACAAAGATTCAGCTATTTTGGATCTGATCCTAACTAACAGGGAAAACCTAGTTAATGGGGTGCAAGTGGTTGGATCCTTAGGTGGGAGTGATCATATTCTCCTGGAGTTTATTATACAGTGGAAAGGAGAAGCCAGGCATAGTCGAGACACACATTCTAGACTTTAGGAAAGCTGATTTTAGTAAACTTAGAGAAATACTGGGGGTGATCTTGTGGTCAGGAATACTAAAAGAGAAGGGAGTTCAAGATGGATGGGAGTTTCTCAAAAGGGAGATACTGAAGGCACAATTTCAAACAGTTCCAATGAGGAAGAAAAATGGGAGGTGCCTCAAGAAACCAGGATGGATGACTAAGGAACTTTCAACTGAACTAAGTTTTAAATGGAACATGTATAAAAAATGGAAAAATGGGGAAATCACCAAAGAGGAATTCAAACAAATAGCTAGCACGTGTAGGGGTAAAGTCAGAAAAACTAAAGTGCAGAATGAATTCAGGCTTCCTAGGGAGGTTAAGAACAATAAAAAGGGCTTTTTGGGTACGTCTGCAGCAAAAAGAAGAAGGAAATGGTAGGGCCACTGTGTGGGGAAAATGGCAAAAAGTTAACAGGGGACAGAGAAAAAGCAGAATTACTCAACACCTTCTTTGCTTCAGTCTTCTCAGAAAAGACAAAGGGTGCTCAACCTGAGGATAATGGAGCAGAGGACAGAATAGGAGAATTTCAGCACAGAATAAGTAAAGAGATAGTACAGGAATACCTGTTTAATCTAAATGAATATAAGTCTCCAGGACCAGATGAATTACATCCCAGGGTACTAAAAGAACTGGCAAATGTAATATCAGAACCATTGGCAATAATCTTTGAGAACTCCTGGTGAACAGGTGAAGTCCCAGCAGACTAAAGGAGGGCAAACGTTGTCCCCTTCTTCAAAAAGGGAAGAAAAGAGGATCCCAACAATTATCATCCAGTTAGTCTGACATCAATACCAGGAAAGATTCTGGAGCAGATCATTAAACACAGATTCTGTGAACATCTGGAAGGTAATTCCATAATCACAAAAAGTAATATGGGTTTCTGAGAAACAAGTCATGCCAGATAAATCTGATTTCTTTTTTTTTTCTTTTTTTCTTTTTTTTTTTTATAAAATTACCAGCTTGGTAGATGAAGGGAATGCTGTGGATGGACAGGTTGCACACCTGTAACAGTATTTCTTCGAGTGGTCATCTGCGAATTCACACAAATGGGTTTTGTATGCGCATGCGCAACCAGCTCGGAACCTTCTGGAATCACTAGGCAGAAGTTGGATTGCAACTTTTTGGCGGTAGCTCCGCCCACCTCTATATAGGCTCCGTGTTCCCACTCGCTCCTCAGTTCCAAGTACGCCGCTAAGAAGCGACAGCAAGGTTATCAACGAGAGCAGGACACGACAGAGGGGAGGTTGGGCGGGATTTGTGTGAATTCGCAGATGACCACTCAAAGAAATACTGTTACAGGTGTGCAACCTGTCCTCCTTCTTCGTGGTCTCTGCAAATCACACAAATGGGTTATTCAGACTAGCAAGCTAATGTCCCTGGAGGAGGGAGTGTCCTGACACAATGTTCAAAGTGCAAACAAGAAGTTTATTGGCACAACATAGTCAACGAAGTGACCTGAACCTTATTAGTACAGAATTCAAGTATGTCAGGAACTGATCATAACCCAACAGTCAGTGGGTCAGAAGTGTAATACAATAACAAGAAATAGTTGCATGAACTTAGAGGTAAACCAAGAAGTACCCATATTGGTTGTTCGTGAACCAATAGAATTATAATAGCACAGTACCATGTAAACATGTGCAATAGAACTCAGTATCAAATAGATGGTCAATCAATCAATAAGAGCATAATGGAGTAATGCAAACATGTACAATATTAATGAAGTGCAGATAACAGTACTGCTTTCCCAAATGCAGCCTCATGTCTGGCCCATGTGTCCAACCTGTAGTGTTTGATGAAAGTCATTGATTGGGACCAGACCGCTGCTTTGCATACATCCTCCAGAGGGATGCCAAATAGGAAAGCAGACGATGAAGCTACCGCCCTTGTGGAATGTGCACGCACCCGGTCCGGCGGGTTCTTGCCTGCTAATTCATAGCATAAATGGATAGTGGAGGTCACCCACTTGGACAGTCTTTGTGGAGTGACCAGAAGTCCCTTTTTGCTTTCAGAGTAACATACAAAAAGTCTCTCTGAACGCCTCAAAACCGAGGTGCGGTCAAGGTAAAAAGACAAAGCCCTGCGAATGTCCAATGTGTGCAGTCTTTGTTCGACCTCAGTGGTCGGGTTCGGGGCCAGGGTGGGTAGCACGATGTCCTGGTTGACATGGAAGGCAGACACCACTTTTGGTAAGAAGGTGATGTCGGTACAGAGGACCACCTTGTCTTTATGAAACCAAAGATATGGCTGGTCCATCCGGAGAGCACATAATTCACCAGCCCGACGAGCCGAAGTCAAGGCTACAAGGAAGGAAGTTTTCCATGTTAAGAGCCTAATGTCAGTAGTAGCCATGGGCTCGAAGGGTTTCGAAGAGAAGTAAGACAGGATGACATCCAGACTCCAAGCTGGCGTCGGTACCGAGGATGGTGGGTGTAGGTTATTCAATCCTTTAAGAAATCTCTTGACCAGGGGGTCGCAGAAAAAGGACGGTCTGCCCTCCAGCTGGTAGTGGGAGCAGATAGCGGAGAGGTAGCATTTAACAGAAGTAAGGCAAAGTCCTGACTTAGAGAGGGAGAGAAGAAACCCGAGTACCGTCGGTACCGAGACACGGGATGGAGACAGTCCTTTGGATAGGAGGAAGTCCCTGAACTTGTTCCATTTGTAAGAATAGGACCTTCTGGTTGAAGGCTTTTGGGCTGCTTTGATCACCATCTGGAGACGAGGGGAGAGTGAGTCTAGGGCTGGAGCCTCCATGCCACCAGAGGTAGAGTGTCTAAATCTGGGTGGCAGACTCTTCCCCCCGTACATCATGAGGAGATCTAGACGGTAATGAAGTCAGAGATAGGTGTGCCAGGACAGATGGAGAAGTGGAGCGAACCAAGGTTGTCTCGGCCACCACGGCGTGATCAAGATGGCATCTGACTTCTCGGTCCGCATCTTGGCAAGCACTCTGGTTATGAGTGGAAACGGAGGAAACATGTAGAACTTCCTTCCACACCACACAAATTGGAAGGCATCGCCTAGGGAATATGGGGTCATTGTCCTGGAGCAAAACTCTTTGCAGTGAGTGTTGTTCTCCATGGCGAACAAGTCGATATCCCTGGTCCCCCAGATGGAGAATAGATGAGAGACTGTCTTGGGGTGGAGACGCCACTTGTGACACGGGTTGGATGAGTGGCTGAGGCTGTCAGCAAGTTCATTCTCCTGCCCGGGGAGGTGGATGGACTGGAGAAGGATGTCGGGATCGATGCACCAGTCCCAAATGCGAAGTGTTATGCTGAGCAAGGTCCTGGATTTGGTCCCACCTTGCTTGTTCAGGTAATACATGATGGTGGTGTTGTCAGTCATGAGTACAACGACTTTGTTGAACAAGTGTAGTTGGAAGGCCTTAAGCGCTTTCTCCACAGCTAGCATCTCTAAGGCGTTGATGTGTAGTAGTCGTTTGAGAGTGGACCATGAGCCTTTTACTGTTAGTCCTTTGGAGTGTGCTCCCCAACCTTCCTCCAACGCATCCGTGGTGAGGGTCACCTCTGGCTGAGGAGGAAGGAACGGCATCCTGGAGCAGACATTGTTGGGATGGAGCCACCAGCGAAGAGATGTCTTTACTCGAGGTGGGATGGTGAGCCACTTTGAGGGGGAGTCGGAGGTGGCATCGAACGAGGACAGGAACCAGGACTGCATGGGTCGAAGACGAAGTCTCGCCCATGGCGTCACGAAGGTCGTTGAAGCTAGGTGGCCCATTAGCGTCTGGATAAGATGTGCCTGAACTCTGGTGTGCTTGAGACAGGGCATGATGGAGGCCGTTAGGGCTGCGAATCTGTCTTCCGGAAGGAAGGCTTTTTGCAGGTTCGAGTTGAGGATCACTCCGATGAACCTCACCCTTTGTGCAGGGAGGAGAGAGGACTTCTCGAAATTGACGTTGAACCCCAACGCATCGAGTAGACCGAAGGTGAAGCGGATGACGATGAGGAGCTTTTCTCGGGTCGGAGCTGTCAGGAGCCAGTCGTCGAGATAAGGGAAGACTGTTATCCCTTTGCGATGTAGAAAGGCGGCGACCGGGGCCATGCACTTGGTGAAGACTCTCGGTGCCGAGGACAGTCCGAACGGAAGCACTTTGTATTGATAGAAGTCGGTGCCTACTGTGAAGGCCAGGAATCTGCGATGTTCCTCTCAAATGCTTATGTGAAAATAAGCATCCTTGAGATCGATGGTGGTGAACCAGTAGTCTTTCTGCAAGAGAGGCAAGATAGAAGAGATAGTTGTCATGCGAAATCGTCTGCATTCTATGAATGCATTTAGTGCTCTCAAGTCTAGGATGGGCCTAAGGCCAGAGTCTTTCTTAGGCATGATAAAGTAACGGGAGAAGAAGCAGTGTCGAGCCCTAGAACTGGGGATGGGTTCAATCGCTCCCTTATCATTCAAGGCACGCACTTCGTCGAGTAAGGTGTCAGAGGGGTGTGTGACAACAATAGCCCCAGTTGGAGGGAGCTCTTCGAATTCGAGGGCATAACCCCTGCTGACGATGTCAAGCACCCATGAATCGGAAGTGATGGTGGCCCAGGTGTTAAGGAAGGGCCTTAATCGGTTGTCACAGGCATCGACGGAGTGCGCGGCAACACATCATGGCTTCCTCCTGGATTCGAAGGGTTTCCTCCAGAAGACCTGCCTGGGTGGTTGTTGGCATCGGCCAGAAGAAGGAAGACATGAAGCCTGCCTGTGTCGTGACTGGTCTTGGCCCTGTGAAGCGTCCTGCTGGAATTGATGCTGAGAGGCTGGGTACCACGGTCTTGGTTGGTAGTACCCGAACCTTCTGCGGAAAGGTTGTGATGGCTGGACAGTATGCTTGCATGCAGCAGTCTTCATTTTGTACTTTTTATTAAGTTTTTCGTCAGTGTCCTTGTGGAAGAGGCCGGATTGGTCGAATGGTAGGTCCTCAATGGTGGATTTAACTTGTGTTGTAAGATCAGCTGCTCGCAACCATGTGTGTCTGCGGAGTAAGATGGCATTGAGTAGTGTTTTAGAGGAACACTCCATGAGATTGCGGGCCGTAACAATTTTTTGGGTCCCCACTGCATGCATTTCCTGTTGCAGAGCTAAGGCGTAGGGCTTATGCTCCTCAGGAAGGTGTTCAAGGATTGGTGCGAGCTTCTCCATGAGATGGTGAGTATACGCACCAAGACAGCCAACATAGTTTGCTACTTTGAGGGCCAGAACGGAGTGAGAATAAGACTTTTTTGCTAAAAAGTCAATTATCTTCCCCTCTTTATCAGCGGGAGAGGTGGATGACTTTGAGGTGGAAATGTGTTGAGCTCCCTCAACTATATCAGAGTTCTGGGGAGGGTGGTCCACCATCCAAGCCGGTTTCGGATCTGCAATGCAGTAGAGATTGTCCATCCGCTTTGAGATATGGGAAGCAGAAGTTGGCATTTCCCAAGACCTAGTGAGTATCTTGGCCAGGGAGGGCATGTAAGGAATGGCTGGCCTTTCAATAAGCCTGGTTCGAGCTCTCTTTTCAAGCTGATCAGAGGGCTTGTTGTCATCGGGTTCAGAGACCAGAAAATCGAGGGCGCAGGCCATCCAGAGGATCTGGTCCGTGAAAGCTCACACGTCATCAGAAGGCGATGAGGATTGCGTATTCAGAGGGGGCTTGGAATGCGAAGGAGACCAGTCAAGGTCGCTGCCAGAATCAGAAGACGAACCCAGTAAGAGGGAACGGTATGATGGGGTCGAGTCAGAAGATGAAGGGTGGCATGAATTTTTAAGCTCACCACTTCGACGTTGGCTTCTAGCTGAATGTTGGCTTCTAGCTGGAGAAGAAGTGGCCAAAGAAGAATGGCATTTGGAGTGTGAGGAACGACGATGAGATGAGGACGGGCGACGAGAAACCGACGATCGGTGTCGAGGCGAGAAGTGATGACGGGAATCACATGAAAGATGGTGCCCAGACGGATCAGGAGATGGAGACGGAGATGAACGACGGGGTGAAGGAGGCTGTTGCCCTGGTGGAAGACGCTGAGACGACGGTACCGGGGATGGAAGGGGCTGCTGTATAGCAGGACTGGAAGAAGGTCTCTGGGACAGAACGGAAAGGGGCTTCTGAGTAGCAGGATAGGGTTGAAAGTGTCGTCTCTGGTCTCCCAAGAGAATAATAATAATAATAATAATAATAATAATAATAATAATTTTTATTTATATCCCGCCCCTCTGCTAGGCAATCGGGGCGGCGTACAGAATTTCAAAACATCAGAACAAATATCAAAAATAAATCAAATTCAAATCTCATCCCCCCCTTCCCATACCCTCCCATCCCCCCAAAACAATAAACTAAGCAAGTTGAATGACAATAATTAAAATATACAGTTTAAAAAATACATAATTTTTTCAGTTCCATTATGATCTTCCGAGAGCTGCAAGCTAGTCAAAACAATCCTCCACGGCTTGAGAATGCCGGCGGGAGATGGAACTAGGCAGGGGCTTTATGTCCACCGGGGCTCCTCCCCTGCTGCCCGCAGGTGCAGCAGCTCAAGCCGCTCAGGTGGTCCTCCGAGGGCTGCAGGACTCCCAAGACAGTCCTCCACGGCTTGAGAATGCCGGCGGGAGATGGAACCAGGCAGGGGCTTTATGTCCACTGGGGCTCCTCCCCTTCTACCTGCAGCTGCAGCAGCTCAAGCCGCTCAGGTGGTCCTCTGAGGGCTGCAGGACGCTCGAGACAGTCCTCCACGGCTTGAGAATGCCAGCGGGAAATGGAACCAGGCAAGGGCTTTATGTCCACTGGGGCTCCTCCCCTGCTGCCCGCAGGTGCAGCAGCTCAAGCCGCTCAGGTGGTCCTCCGAGGGCTGCAGGACACTCGAGACAGTCCTCCATGGCTTGAGAATGCCGGCGGGAGATGGAACCAGGCAAGGGCTTTATGTCCACCGGGGCTCCTCCCCTGCTGCCCGCAGGTGCAGTAGCTCAAGCTGCTCAGGTGGAAGCAAATGTTCAGGTTGAACGGGAAGCATATAAGTGTTAGAGGCCTCATTGTAGATCAGTTGTGGAAATCTAGAGAGCCACGAATCCGAAGCCGAGTAGGCAGGGGCTTGTTGATGCATCTGGACTGAGGCCGGCAAAGATGCTGGGTCAGGCTCAAGCCCGATGCTGCGGCCCGAGGACAGAGAGATGGCAGGCACTGCAGCCGCACGTGGAGAGGTAAACAGAGGCTGAGCTTCCTGTTTGGACTCGGTGTCGAGGCAGACCAGCGGAGAGGAGGGCTTCGAACCCGATGGGCCTGTTGGGGCCAGAACAGATAGGGCCACTGCCGGAGGCGTGGAGCGTGATACCATCGGAGTCGTACGGGTTTCTCCAGACCGCGATTTGCTCCAAAAGGTGTTGTGTTGCTCCTCATCGGCAGAGTGCTGGGGAGACAACGAACAGGCTTTTTTGGAGGACAAGGGGGCCTCAGCGATAGTCTCCAAATGCTTGCGTTTGGAGGACTTTTTTCCACCCCTCTCCAAGCCCTTAGGACTCATGCTCTCTGAGGTTTTGGAGGACCTCTTAGATCTCTCCCTGGATCTGCCCCACTGAGGGGGGTCCGAGGAAGGTTTTCTTATGGCCACGGAAGCCAAAGCAGAAGCTGGGGAGTCCGCTTGTAGAGCTTTTTCCCAGAGAGCTGCCTTGAGTTTCACCATGCGGTTCTTGAAGGCCTGTGGCGTCATTTTCCTACACATTTTGCAGGAAGTAGGATTATGGGATTCTCCCAGACAAAAAATGCACTCATCGTGCTGGTCAGAAGTCGGCAACTTGGAGTTGCAAGACACACAATGCTTAAAGGGGGCCATGTCGTCGTAGTTTGGGGGATGAGGCAAACACGAGGTCCAGGAGTCCGGTTCAGAAATCGGTAAAGCGTTGAGTTTTCTTAGATAATCCAAAATCGTAGTTGTTAAAACAGTCCATGGTCAGAATTCAGTAGTCGCAATCCAGAAAATCGAAGAAATTTTTTGGTCAAAGCCGTTAGCGAGTAACTGCACTAGTGACAAGGTTCCTTGCAAGCTGCAAAGGAGGCGGACGAAAGGAACTGAGGAGCGAGCGGGAACGCAGAGCCTATATAGAGGTGGGCAGAGCTACCGCCAAAAAGTTACAATCCAACTTCTGCCTAGTGATTCCAGAAGGTTCCGAGCTGGCTGCACATGCACAGACAAAACCCATTTGTGTGATTCGCAGAGACCACGAAGAAGAAATAGTATATCTTGACTTCAGTAAGGCCTTTGACAAGGTTCCCCATGACATTCTTGCAAACAAGCTGGTAAAATGTGGGCTAGACAAAGTAACTGTTACGTGGATTTGTAATTGGTTGACTGGCAGATCCCAAAGGGTGCTCAACAATGGCTCCTTTTCAACCTGGAAAGAAGTGACCAGTGGGGTGCCACAGGGCTCTGTCCTAGGCCCAGTGCTATTCAACATCTTTATCAATGACTTGGATGACAGCATTGGGGGCATAGTTATCAAATTTGCAGATGACACCAAATTAGGAGGAGTAGCTAATACCCCAGAAGACAGGATCAAAATTCAAAATGACTTGAACAGACTAGAAAGCTGGGCCAAAGCTAACAAAATGAAATTCAACATGGAGAAATGTAAGGTACTGCACTTTGGGTGGAAAAACGAAAAGCACAGATATACGATGGTGGACACCTGGCTGAATGAGAATACATGTTAAAGGGATCTAGGAATCTAGGTAGACCACAAGTTGAACATGAGTTAAAAGTGTGATGCAGCAGCTAAAAAGGCCAATGCAATAGAAATATAGTGTCTAGTCCCATGTTGGCCAATAGCTCCTGGGATTCTGGGAGCTGAAGTCCCTCGGCCCTTAAAGGGGAAAGGTTGCCTACCCCTGGTCTAGATCAAGAGAAGTAATAGTGCCACTCTATTATGCTTTGGTCAGGCCTCACCTGGGATACTGTGTCCAGTTCTGGGCAGTACAATTCAAAAAGGATGTGGAGAAACTGGAGCGTGTCCAAAGAAGGGCAACTAAAATGGTGAAGGGTCTGGAAACCAAGCCCTATGAGGAACGACTTAGGGAGCTGGGGATGTTTAGCCGGGAGAAGAGAAGGTTAAGAGGTGATATGATAGCCTTGTTTAAATATTTGAAGGGATGTCATATTAAGGAGGGAACAAGCTTGTTTTCTGCTACTCCAGAGACTAGGACCCGGAACAATGGGTGCAAGCTCCAGGAAAAGAGATTCCACCTCAACATTAGGAGGAATTTCCTGACAGTAAGGGCTGTTCGACAGTGGAACACACTCCCTCGGAGTGTGGTGGAGTCTCCTTCTTTGGAGGTCTTCAAGCAGAGGCTAGATAGCCATCTGTCGGGAAAATTGGGAGTTTCTGCATGGCAGAGGGTTGGACTGGATGGCCCTTGTGGTTTCTTCCAACTCTATAATTCTATGATTCATTGGAAAGTGCTTCAGGCCATTGTATAAATAATGCTTGGAGACATTTAAAGTTTCTCTTACCATTCTTTTGCCTCAGGACAGTTATATTCTAATATGTCTTCTCGCTGAGAAGCTATGTAAATGTAAGATATCTCTACTTCATCTTACTGCTTGTGAGCCTTTGAAGACACTCTAGATTCAGCCTGTACCACAATCCCACCATTTTGCTTTTCTAAGGAACTAGCAGCAATGAAACAAACCAGACAGAGACTAGAGTGACAATGGCAGAAAACTCAGAGTGAATCTGATCGAAAACAAGCAAAAAACTACCTGAAAACATATGGTGATGCAATAAAGGCAGCAAAAAAGGCTCTTTTGACTAAAACTGTTAGAGCTGCACAGAACTGCTCAGCTGAGCTGTTTCAAGTGGTCAGAGATCCTGTGGTCCTGAGGAGAATATAAGCCACTCAACAGCTCATTGTGAAGAATTTACCCACCATTTGGCTGATAAAATAGCTCAGATTCACTCTGACTAAGGGCCTCGGCAGACGGCTAATAGAGCCGTCTCCGAGGCCAGGAAGAGGAGGGGCAGCCGCATGAGCGGCGCCCCTTCCTCTTCCTGAGGTCGCCCCTGGAAGCGCCGGCCATCCGCACGGCCGGCGCTTCCGGGTTGACCTCACGCCGCGGCGACCACACGCGCCGCGGCATTTGAGTCAGAGAAAGTGCACCCGCCGCTTTTTGGGCGCACTTTCTCTGAAATCTAAAAGGAGCTCCAATTTGGTGCTCCTTTTAGAGTCGCCGACGGTGCGCCGCGGTGCGGCTGCCGCGGTCCAGCGGCGCTCCGTCCCGCGGCGCACGGGAAGCTCCCGTCTGCTTCCTCCCTATGATACCAGATTTGATACAGTTTCAGTGGATGTAACCCTGGCTCCTGCTTGTCCAGCATTGGACGTTTTCACATTTGGGGTCTAAAGCCGCATGGAAGCAATGAAAGAATCATACCGGAATGGATCCTGCAGCTTCAGATCAGTGACAGCAGCATCATTCCGGTATGATTCTGGCTGCGGCAGATGCAATTCCTTTTAAAAAGAGGAATTGCAAAGAACGGGGCTGATGCCGGGGATGGGACAGGATGGGGTGGGGCTTGCTGCGACGTTGTTTGAACACGCGGAGAAAGGACCCGGAATGATGCCGGGGATGGCACTGCGACGTCGTTTGAACACACTGGCAAAGGAGCCGGCATGGGGCCGGAGTGAGGTAGGATTGCTTCTGCCTTAAGCCCAGTGTGAAAACGTCCCTTGATGGACACTTTTCAATTAGTGTAGCCTGAGGATGTGGACAATATCCTTTGAGAGGTGAGAGTCACTACATGTATACTAGACCCTTGCCCTTCCTTGCTTATTAAACAGGCCAGATGAGGACTGGCGGAATGGGTAAAGGAAATGATAATGACTCTTTATGGCAAGGCAGGGTCCAACACACCTAAAAGAGGCTATGGTAAGAATTCTTTTGAAAAAGCCTTTCCTGGATCCCACTGTACTAGATAATTACAGGCCAGTCTCCAGACTTCTATTTTTGGGCAAGGTGCTGGAGTGTGTGATGCCTTCTCAACTTCAGGCATTCCTGGATGAGACAGATTATCTAGATCCATGTCAGTCTGATTTTAGGCCTGGTTATAGGACAAAAACTGCTTTAGTTGCCTTGGTGGATGAACTGGATAGGGGGAGTGTGTCCCTGTTGGTTCTACTGGCCCCTTCAGTGGCTTTTAATACCATCGACCATGGTATCCATCTGGTCCACCTCTCTGGGATGGGGTTTGAAGGCACTGTTCTTCAGTGGCTCCATTCTTTCTTCAAGGGGTGCTCTCAGAAGGTGGTGCTGGGGGATTCCTTGTTTGACTCCTTGGCCACTGACCTGTGGGGTCCCCCAGAGTTCAGTCCTGTCCCCTATGCTTTTTAACATCTACATGAAACTGCTGACAGAGATTGTCCAGTGTTTTGGAATAAGGTGTCATCTATGCGCTGATGATACCCAGCTCTATTACTCTTTTCCACCTGATTCCAAGGAAGCTGTTCCTGTCCTAAACTGGTGTCTGGCTGCTGTGATGGACTGGATGAAGGCAAACAAATTGAAGTTTAATTCAAACAAGACAGAGGTGCTCCTGATCAGCCAAAAGAGAGATCCAGGAATAAGGAATCAGCTTGTGTTAGATAGGATTACACTACCCTTGAAAACTCAGGTTCGTAGTTTGGGGATACTTCTGGATTCAACACTGAGCCTGGAAGCTCAGGTATCAGCAGTGACCAGGAGTGTCTTTGCACAACCAAAACTTGTGCACCAACTGCGCCCATTCCTAGAGAGGTCAGATCTGGCCACAGTTGTACATGCCTTGATTGCATCCTGTTTGGGTTACTGTAATGCATGGGGTTGCCTTTGAAAAGTGCTCAGAAACTTCAGCCCAAAGAGCTGCAGCCAAGTTGCTAACTGGAGCTGACTACAGGGAGCATACAACTCCCTTGTAACAACTCCATTAGCTGGCAGTCTGTTTCCAGGCACAATTCAAAGTGCTGGTTTTGACCTATACAGCTTGGGTCCAGGCTATTTGAAGGACTGTATCTCCTTGTATGAGCCCACCAGAGTATTGAGATCATCAGGAAAGGCCCTTCTCTGCCCCCCCCCCCCAATCTCTCAGCTTTGGAACTCCCTCCCTAAAGAGGCCAAGATGGCTCCATCCCTGCTATCAGATAAAGATGTTCTTGTGCTGGTAGGCCTTTAAAAATTGATAAGAGTTAGGAATGTTGTGCTATTTAAATTTTTAGGTTTGTATTTTTAACATATTCTATTTTAATTCATAATTGTTTTAACTTTTAAAATGGTTTAATTGTTTTTAAATGTTATATTTATACATTTTGTTGTGCTTTTTTAAAATTGTATTGTTTTAAATCTGCTGTTTTCTGCCTTCAGTCCCTATATTGGAAGAAAGGTGGAATATAAGAAAATAAAATATATAATAATAATAATTGCTTAATGCCATGTCTTTCGGGCTCATCCTAATTCTATACTTCCTTTGTGCTCTCATAGCTTGATCCCACACTGCTTCCAGGCAAACATAGGGAATCAGAAGGTCAACTTATTAGAACACAGCCAGATCTGCTTTGGGTAAATTGAAATGTAAAGAAAGCAAAGCTTCTCCCCTTTCAAAATGAGAGCTGACAATATTGTGCTATTGCCATAAAATTGTCAGTGGTATAGGGAATTAAGTGACATCATCCCAAGATCAAATACATGTGGCATAAAAATGGAAGAAGAACCATGTGTCACTACCCTAAAGACAGGCTCCATATCAAGCTACTTCCTGGCAGTTCTAAGCTCCTGGAAGGAAGGGAATAATCAAGAACCAAAAGAACACTCTCCATGTGTAACGGTAGCATCTTTAAATGCCTGTACTGCAGCCAATCACTCATAGACCACAAGGTTGCGAGTTCAATACTAGCCAGGGCTCGGCCTAGACTCAGACCTGCATCCTTCCGAGGTCACTAAAATGAGTACTCAACTGTTGGGGGGCAATGAGCTTACAGTTGTAAACCGCTTAGACACCCCATAGCATGGTATGAAGTGGTATATAAATGAAGCTGTTTTGCTTTGCTTTGCTTTGCTTTTGCTAGGATGTACATTCTAAATGGTATCTTTCAGTACACTAAGTTCAACTTGGGCCTGAAACAGATAGGCCAAAAGGACCATGCTAGCACCATTCACACCAGAACCGTGGTGACCACACAGGCCCGGTCCTGAACTGGACTGCCAGAAGGAGTGATTTTAGTTGCTCTTTCTTGGCTTGGTTCTTCTTGTTTGGTGTGGCACCAGCGTGGCTTCAGGCCATGTTTGGGTGGCCCAAAGCCCATGTGTTTCAGTCCATAGACAAAGACATTAGGAGCCATAAGGAGATTTTAAACAATTTATAGTTAATTTCCCAAGAAATTATCCATAGGGCATAGAGATGAGTGCTAATGCTTCAAGGAGCTAAGGAAAGGAAGACCCATATTAGGGAAAGAGAAGAGCAAATACTGTGTGATTTAGGTGTACAAGGTTCATGGCAGACCAAGGCCATGCATGTATTTTGGAATCTAAGCCACCAGACAAAATATATACTTGAATGTATTAAGTAAATTGTTTAGACAGCAAATGTAAACAAACACCTTTATTTCTTTTTATTTTTAGAGATGACTTTGCTCATTATCGTGTGGTGTCTTGCTGCAACACTGCAACTATTTCCAGGATATGTAAGTTTCTCAAATTTTCATAGAATGATAGCAATGCTGGCTAATATTGAACTTCTGTTTAAATCAATTGGACATAAATTGTTCATTCAAAGAAAAGGTTAGAATATGGCCAACATAGTTTGATAACAGTACACGTGAAAGGGATCTAGGAGTCTTACTAGACCACTAGCTAGACATGAGCCAACAGTGTGATGAAACAACTAAAAAGTCCAATATGATTCTAGACTACATCAATAGGAGTATAGCATCTAGACTAGGGGAAATAATAGTACCACTCTATTCTACTTTGGTCAGACCTCAACTGGAATACTGTGCCCAGTTGTGGGCACTATAGTTCAAGAAGGATATTAACAAGCTTTAACATATCTGGAGGAGAGTGACCAAAATGATGAAAAGTATGGAAATGGTGCCCTATAGCTTAGGTAATTGGGTATGTTTAGCCTGAAGAAGATAAGGTTAAGAGCTGACATGATAGACCTATTTAAATATTTTTAAGGGGATGGTGCATATTGAGGATGGAGTAAGCTTGTTTTCTGCAGCTCCAGAGAATAGGACCCAGAACAATGGATGGAAGCTGCAAGAAAAGAGATTCCACCTCAACATTAGAAGCAACTTCCTGGTAGTAAGAGCTGTTCGACAGTAGAACACATTCCCTTGGAGAGTGGTGAAGTCTCCTTCTTTGGAGATCTTTAAACAGAGGCTGGATGGCCATCTGTCGGGGGTGCTTTGATAGTGTATTCCCACATGGTAGGGGATTGGACTGGATGGCCCTTGTGCCTCTTCCAACTCTATGTTTCTATGACTCTGTTAACCTAAAATGCTGACTTTAACTACCCCAAAGTACTCTGCACAGTAGCCTCCTGAATCCCAGACAAATGAAAAGAATGACTCATTTGCCAAAATGACAGAAAAGAAAGAAGAAAAATGTTGGAAATATGAGGAACAAGTAAGAATATTTTATCGTACATGGTGGTCGTGTCAGAGAGCAAGAACATTCTGGATAAATAAACATGACACAATCACTAGAATATTAAAGATGAACATATAAATGAAACCAGAACTTTATTTACTAAATAATACAGATAAAAATAAAGAAGGAAAACACACAAAAATTATTATACATGATAATAAAACAGCAAGGATTATTTGCGTAAAATACTGGAAGAGTAAAAGGTGCTGGAGGAGAGTGCTGATATTGTGGACAGCCAAGAGACAAAGAAATGGGTTCTTGAACAGATCAAAACTAAAATTTCCCTGGAAGCCAAGCTGATCAAACTGAGGCAGTCGTACTTTGGCATGAAAAGGCATGAATCATTGGAAGTTACAATAATGCTAGGAGAGGTAGAGGGTGGCAGAAAGAAAGTAAGGACAAAATTCTGGAAAGAGAAATTGGGCGATAAGACATTTGTAATTATAATAATTAAAAACCTTATATAATTTAGAATTTAACTTTTGTAATATGAAATAATTAAGAATATTTATAGAAAAATGTAGGGAAATGGCAATAAATTGTTCAAAAGAGGTTTGATCTAAGGAACTCAGCCAAGTATTGTCACCTGCTAAAAGATGGATATAAAGGAAAGGAGGGAAGAAGAAAATTTAGATCAGATTTTATGGAATATTTAAGATGACAGTTGTAATATTATAATGATGGGACAAAGATGTACAATTGTTGTAAATAATAATAATAAATATAATAATAATAATAATAATAATAATAATAATATAAAAAGGAACAAATCATTCTAATTCCACTCCATAGCCAGCAGTTTCCCATATTGTGCAACTGAGTAAACTTCAAAATTTTCCACTCAGTACTATTTCCCACTACAGTTTCAGATTGCCCATAATTCTCAGAGAAATAATGCTAAAATTGCATTGTATGATTTAAAAACATGAATACAAGTAAATATAAGTGAAATATTCCTTCTCCTGTCATTTTAGATACATGCAGCAGAACAAAATGAAATTGTTGACAAACACAATGCCCTGCGTAGAGGAGTGGAGCCAACTGCTTCAAACATGCTAAGGATGGTAAGACAAAAAAAATATATTTACATGGTATATGCTTGGTCCATTTATTGGTTAAATTATGCATTCTTGCCAGCTGAAAGCATTTCACAGGAACAACACCAAAGCTAGTCACAGAACTGTCCATTTCCTGCACAATGCAATCCTAAACATGTTCACTCAGAATTGCATCACATCAAGTTCTGTCTCACTTTCTGTTTCAATTTCCTTTACTATGGGGGGAAGCAGACGGGCAGCCCTGGGCCGCCCCGGGAAGCTGCGCCACGGGGCCGAGGTATCCCCACACCTCGGCCCTGCGGCACAGCTTCGCTGCCCCTGGAAGGAGCGCTAAAATAGCGCTCCTTCCACAAGTCGCTGAAGGTGCTCCGCAAAAGGCTGGCAGTGCACCTTCGGCGACTCTTCCGCCACAGCGTGTGCGAACGCTGCGGCGGGAAGACATCGTCGGAGCGCCGGCCGTGCGGAGGGGCCTGCGCTCCAACAATGCCTTTGGGAAGGGGTTGGGGCGCCCACCGTGCGGCTGCCCCTCCCCTTCCTTGCCCCCAAAACAGCCCTTTGTGCCGTCTGCTTCCCCCCCCTATGTATGTTTAGGACTGAAACCACAGCATGATGACTTAATTACATGAAAGGTAATAAAGAATCCAGGAAATTACTAGCATAAATTTTCATGGATTACAATGCACTTAATCAAATGTAATCTGAGGTCTTTTTATGCTACAATAGTTAAGACATTACCAAACAATCCCCGTTCTCACAGCAATCATATCAGTTAAAAGAAAATGAGAAACATACCAGTTTTAGAGCAACCATTATTGCATGGTTTTACAATTGTAGAAGTGAGGCAGTGGCTGTCATCGCGTTCTCTTCCTGACTACGCCTTAACCCTGCCTCTTGGGGGGACCCAAGAGAGGGCCTTCTTGGTGGCTGCCCCTAAATTCTAGAACTCCCTTCCCAGGGAGACCAGAATGATCCCCTCCTTCTTGTCCTTCCAGTGGCAGGCTAAGACATTTTCATTCAGACAGGCTTTTAAAACAAAGTCTTTGAAGAACAAGGTAATGGGTGTTGTGTCATTTTAACTGAACTATTTTCAATAGTTTTTTTATCTTTTTAATTGTATTTTACTTTTTTTTAGCTAGAGTGTGAATTGTAAAATATTATAAAATGTTTAATTCTATTTTAAGGTGCACTTTTTGTATGTTTTTAATTGTACTGTTCTTTTAAATTGTGAGCTCAAAACTTGGGGAAATTTGGGGGAAAGCAGGATAATATTAATAATACATCATCATCATCATCATCATCTCTTCAAATACTACATGAAAGACAGTGTGATTCAGACTAATCTAGGAATTGTTCTTTCAAACTCCAGTTATACTAAGAGCTCTGTCAGTTGCGCTGAGAAAGCTGATTTTCATTTGTGGAGCAACCTAAGATCCCCTATGAAGACAGATGAGAGAAAGATTGTAAACTATTTTGTTCATTAAAATACTGCTGTCTGCTAAGCGACTGGCACAAACAAAACCTTTTGATTCCAGGAAGCACTACATACCAATAGCAAAGGAACTTTGCATGTTCTAAGTTTGTCATATGAGAATCAGCATAGGAATTGAGCATGCAAATTGAATTTAAATAGCCATGGCTGAGCTTGACATGAAACAATAATAATTATAGGGCGGAGACTTCTTAGAGCACTGTGATACATTTCCTCCCCTCTTAGCTTCCTATTCCTTTATACAGATGTCAACACTCTTGCTTACTGATATTTCCTTCTTTTTGTTGCTGGCAGGGTGAGGGAGATCCCCATGTATGCTTTTCCTTCATCTGTCCCTTCTTTCCTTCTGTCTATGCAAGTGTGGGAAATGAAAAGACACTTCTCAATGGCACAACTAAGGGCCTTTGCAGACAGCCAGAAATAGTGCAAATTGAGTCCAAGGGTTAGGGTTAGTGCTAGGGAGTCATGGGAATTTTTTGTTTGTTTGTTTGGTTTGGTTTGGTTTGGTTTGTTTGTTTGTTTTTGTTTTTTGTTTTGTTTTGTTTTGTTTTGTTTTTTAAGACATTGAGCTTTCTCTGTCAGAGAGCTCTGGTGCCACAATAAAATACAGTTCCCATGATTTCCTAACCCTAACCCTGACCTTTAAAATGGACTCAATTTGCACTATTTCTAGCAGTCTGCAAAGGCCCTAAGTAGAAGCCGAGAGAACATCTACTTACCAGAGAGTACCGTCATAACTCAGGTTCAAAAAGCCACAGTGTAATGAAGCCAAAGCTGACTGAAGGACTTTAGATTATACAGGTTAATTTTGACATCTGCTACCCACTTCATACTTACCATGTTTTCTGAATCTGCATGAAGTAGTCCCATTCCTAGGGAAGGGGAGGATTTTCCTAGCAATAATTTATTTTTGTGAGCTTTCCCAACTGTAATGCACAGTACAATATTTTGTGGTGGCTTGGCTTTGAATGGACAATTAAGACCCATAACTTTACCAAAAAAAAAAAGAGAGAGAGAGAGAGAGAGTTGCTCCTCATGGTGAAGATACAAATAGTTAAAATGTCTTGTTGATATAGTTCAGCACAGTTTTTTTGGGACTCTCTTTGGGCATATAGCTATGTGGATGATCATACTGGGTTCCTGCTCATCAAAATTTATCAATAAAAGTCCAAGTCCTATTTTGGGGAAAAGGCAAGGTATAAATTCAATAAATAAATTAAAATAAATTACAATTGTATATTTATTTATGTTCCCATCTTTCTCCCAAATAGACCCAAGGTGGCTCACACTCGAGTTAAAATTAGTAGTAAAAAAAGTTAAAACACTAAATAAGATACTATATTAAAACATCAATACTCTAAAACAATATAAAATCATTTAAAGCATGACAACAACAATTAAAAACCAATGCAGTACATGTACCCCATCAAAGAGCTTTCCACATAGCCACTTAGGCTGCTGCCACACTGCAGAAATAAGGCAGTTTGATACCACTGTAACTTTATAGTTTGGTGGGGCACCGGAGGTTTCTGACAGGGAAGGCTAAATCTCACAAAACTGCAAATCCCAGAATTCCATGGCATTGAGCCATGGCTTTTAAAGTGGTGTCAAACTGCTTTATTTATGCAGTATAGATACTCACTTAGGAGCTGTACACACAGGCAAAAGGCCTGTATTCCCCCATCATCCTGTTTAGACAATGCAGGCCAACAGCCCTAGCCATGGGACAGGCAGACCAGACACTAGTCTGGCAGATCCATCCCAACCCTGGCCCAACCATCCCTTAGTGTGGTCTTCAAAAATGGCTGTTTGCAGCAGAGTTTCCCAGAAACTCCACTGCGACAGCCAACAGACCAACCAGCTGCTCACCCAGTTACCTGCCGCTGCCACTGTCATTCAACTTTCAGACCCCAATCATGGCCTGTGATGTTGGAAGGGGGCACCTGGCCATGTTTCTGCCATTATGGGCCACAGGAGGGGGCTGCAAATACAGCAGTAGTGGTGATGAGTGAGGTGGCAATGGCTCCATGGCACGGCAGCAGGCAGGCTTCTGAACACCCGCTCATTGCTGCAGCAGACCAGGGAGCTGCTGGGGGTGGGAATGAATCCATGGGCAGGATATTATGGGGTTGGCCCATCCTATCCTGCTTGTGTTGTCAAATGCTTGTCCAGATGAAGTCTTTATTGGGCAGCAGAAGGAGAACAGGAGGGGGAAGGGTCTGGTCTACTGTGGCAGAGGGTTGCATAGCATGGGAACAGCAAGGCTGTCTCCTGTAAAGGCTCCCTCCCATGTCTTCACTAAACATGACTGTGGACTTTATCACACGGGAGGCAAATGTCCTCCTCTCACAATTAAATTGACATTTAATCCCATTAATATCTCGTAAAAGTGGATGCTTTTCAGATGACATCCCCTGACTTCGCCATTATCAGGGCATTATCCCATGAATAAAAAGTGGTATGATTTTGCCGCTTTATTTATGGGATCATGTTCTGATAATGGCAGTATCGAGGAACATTGTCTGAAAAGCATCCCGCTGTTGTGGGATATTGACAGGATTAAATGCTCATTTAATCATGGGAGGGGGACGCTTGCTTCCCCTGTGATAAAGTCCTGTGAAAGCCATTTTCCAAGGCTCTTTAAACTTGGGCAGGCTCTTATGGGAAGATAGGGTCTTTCATATAGTCTGGATCCAAGCTGTATAGGCTTTATTGGTCTTGACCAGCACTTTAAATTGCATCTGTAAATATGTGTCCTTTCATCCCTTGTCCTCCATGCTCTAATTTACATCCCTTTTTCTTTTTATAGCTTATTGTTATAAAGATATTCAAGGTTAAAGAAATTAAATATCTTACGTAGGTGATTCCCCCCTTGTTCTAATACTGAAACATTTTCATATTGGATAGACTGCCTGAATTGCACAATTTTTAGTACCAATAAAGTGAAACTGCAAATTTAAAAAGTATTCTCAAATACACCCATTGCCCCATTGAAATAATTAAACACAGATAAATGTCAACTTAGCAAATGTGAGAATGTGAGTTTATGAAATTCCTATTGATCCCTAATGATTAAAACAAGACTTCTGCTATAATAGACAGGCTGCTACAAAATAATAATATAATGAGGAAAAGGCCAATCCATCCTCATTCTCAAGGTCAATCAAATGAGCAGAACTAATTCTTGCTAATATTGCTGAACAAAGATTAATAACAGGCTTCACATCCCCACATTCCCAAATCAATAAGAGAAAGATTGCGAAGAAGAATACAATAAGAAATTTCCTCAACTGAAATCAACTCTTATTTGTCACATTAAGGCAGGAGTGGGCACAGTTAAACCCTGGGACCACATACAGCTACTTTTGTAGCCCTTGGCCCTTCTAGACTCCCTGGACTACTGTGTTTTCTTCCTGCCCTCCCAAACCAGGATGAATTGCCCCACCTGAAAGCCTTTACAACTGGCAATTCACCCTTTATATAGGTTACAGGGCCATCCTACTTAACTTTTAAAAATAACAAACACTACTGTTCAAAAACAGGAGTGGAACATTTCCAGTTCTCTGTGTGTGTGTCTCTCTCTCTTTGGTTGGTGAGTTTTTGGTGTGGGTAGGTGTGGGTGTTATAACAGTTTGTAGCTTCTGGAGTGTCCTAGGAGCAAAAATTTGGCCTCCACACCTGCCTGACACAGGTCTCCACCCATGGATTTAGGACTTGGACATCTAGCACTTTACGTCTATCTCCTGGGAAATTTGTTCCTTATTATATTTGGACTTGTTTTCTGTCTCCCCAGAGAGCTATATGGAGAATTTATGGCTCCATCTGCACTTCAGAAATAATCCGGTTTAACAACTGTCATGGCTCAATGCTATGGAATAGCTCTGATGCCACAACAAACTACCATTCCCATAATTCCATAGTGTTGAGCCATGGTAGTTAAAGTGGTGTCAAACCCGATTACTTCTGCAGTGCAGATGCAGCCCAGGTCCCAGTACCATTTGATTTTATAAGACAAAATGGATAGCCATTTTATAATGAACCCTTGTGTCCCTATGCAGAGGGAACTGTAGAATCTTTGAGTCACGTGCTTTTAAATAACTCAGATTGTTAATGCCCATTCTCTTGAAATTCCCAGAAAGAATTTTGTGTAGTATTTGGCCTACTCCTTGGTAGATAGGAGCAAATGTAAAACAGCGACAGTGGCAAGATTTCTTTTTCCAGTCACAGAAACAAAGAGAGGAATTTCCTTTGCCTAAGCCTGTTCTGAGTTGTTGTCATTGTTGTGAGTTATAATTCCTAGCAAGCTTAAACAAATCAGTCATTTACTTACTTTTAATCTCACATTTTAAGATATTATGCTGCACACCCTAGTTAGATATGCTTTAGATATTTTATGTATATTTAAATTATGTATGTTTCATAGATTATTTTAACATAATGTATATATTATGTAGGTTTCCTTGCATGTTTTTTCTGTCTTATTTTTTGTTTGGGTCTATAAGGAGAATAGGTTAGATTAGATTCTGAAGCATATAGCATATTTACTGAATTTCTGCACCTCCCCCTCCCCAGTCACTAGCAATCTTCTATCTTCCATTAATACATTTACAGCAATTGCTTCTTATATTTCCCTTTCTTGCAGGACATCTATTATTCTGTAAAGGGCTTTAACTGAATAGCTGATTGCCTCAGTGACGACTCAGTCATCCACATACAATGAAATTATCCTGTGTAATATAACTGATAATTTATTTCCATAATTTTACCTAATGTGTCAATATTGCTATGGAGATGGTATAATCAAGCTATCAAACAAATTGGTCTATAAGAATACATTTTTGTAGGATTTTTTCTACTCTTTAGTACCACATTTTTAATTTTCTTTCAAGAATCTGGAGTTGTATCATTATCAAGAAGTCTACAAAAGCGATCAGGGTCTCTATCTTATCTACATCTGCAATATCTACTTCTTTCTACAAGGTGTACAGTTGACCAAGGATTCATTCTGAATGCTCAGTTTTATTTCCCTGCTCCTTTTGTCCTAATTTTTCATTATATGTTTTCTAATTTCCTGGTGATTTTTATCCTTAAATGAAATTGAATGAAACAAGTACTCCTCTAGTTACAGCTTTGAATATGTTGTATAATATAGTCCGGATATCCGCAGAGCCTTCATTATCCTGGGCAGGAGGGGGGCTAGCAATTTCTTATTGCATTTTACTATTGCTAATCAGATTGTGCAGAAATTTTGAATTTAGCTGCCAAAAGCTAGACATTTGTTGTCTAGGCAAATATAATAGAAACTGGAGCACAATCAGCTACTTCAGTTCAACCAATTGCCTCAAATGAACTTTTTATTAATTTCTGTTCTAACAAAAAAGACACATTTGGACAAGTTACTTTTGTATTCAGGAAGGAATTGTCCAAAAAGTAACTTGTCCAAGCTCTGAGAGAAATAGTGGAATCACTAGGGTTGGTGTCACCCGGTGCAGGGGAAGCAAACTGCCTTGACACCCCCCGCACCCACATGCAGCCAGACTGCTGCTGCCGTGTGGCACTCTGAAAGCACCACCACCCCCAATCCATGCTACTTGGGGGGTTGTGGTGCAGCCTCCGGGGGGGGCATTTTGAATCTGGTACAGCTGCTGGGCAAGCAGAAAAGTGCCCTTTCTCTCTTGCCCAGTAGCCATCCCAGTCCCTCATGGGTGTTGTCTACACCCCCCACACCCCAGTAGTCATGCCACAGGAGAGAAATATAATCCAATGTAGCATAAGTTTTAGATCTTGTTCCACAAAAAGTGCAATTATCAGATCCAGGACTTTAAAATCTCTAAAATCTCTCCACATTCGGATCCATGATATCTGTGCATAAAGATAAAGCACATCAAAATAAAATCTCTCCGCCCTCTCACAATTTGACGAATGTTGAAACTGACAAAATGTCAAAGCAGTGTTACCTTCTGGATATTTACATTATGCATTGTCAAAATTTTTAGTGTTTTTTTTTTCATCTAGGAATGGAATCCAAAAGCAGCTGAAAATGCCAAAAAATGGGCCAGTCAATGTACTTTCACTCATAGCCCACCAACAAAAAGAACTGTTGGTAAGTGGAGTTACAAGTAATGACAATGCAAGTATTGACAAATCATTCCACATAAGTAGCATTGAATAATTCTAAAATTAATCTTGAGTCTTAAAACATACCTCAGCAGCAATGCTAATAGCAGTGGTGGCTCATTGTCTGAGTAGTGGGGAGCAGGTGCTTCAGCCTGAAATGCTGAATTAGAAGAAACTCTCTTCTCTGGTTGCAAGTTTTAAGTCTCTAAGGGATGTGGTGGCTTAGTAGTTAAGATGACAATTCTGATGATCATAAGATCAGAAGGTTGGCAGTTTGAGGCCCGAGTGGTGCATGATGGGGTGAGCTCCTGTCACTAGTCCGAGCTTCTGCCAACCTAGCAGGTTAAGTGCATGCAAATGCAAGTAGATAAATAGGTACAACTTTGGTGGGAAGGTAACAGCATTCCGTATAGTCATGCTGGCCACATGACTACTGGAGTTATCTTTGGACAATGTTGGCTCTTTGGTTTAGTAACAGAGATGAGCACTGCCCCTACAGTCGGTTACGACTAGACATTCATGTCAAGGGACTACCTTTACCTTTTTAAGTTTTAAAAAGGACATGTATAAGATGGAAAAGGGGGGGGGGAGGGAATCACCAAAGAGGAATTCTAACAAATAGCTAGCATATGTAGGGGCAAAGTCAGAAAAGCTAAAGTGTAGAATGAGCTCAGGCTTGCTAGAGAGGTTAAGAATAATAAAAAGGGCTTTTGGTGGTATGTCCGTAGGAAAAGGAAAAAGAAGGAAATGGTAGGGCCATTGTATAGGGAGATGGCAAAATGCAAACAGAAGACAGAGAAAAGGCAGAACATTATCTTTGCATCAGTCTTCTCACAAAAGAAAAAAGGTGCTCAATCTGAGGGAAATGGATCAGATGATGCAAAAGGGGAAAGCCAGCACAGAATAAGTAAAGAGCTAATAAAGAATACCTGATTAATCTAAATGAAATTAAGTCTGCAGGGCCAGATCAACTACATTCAAGAGTATTAAAACAGGGGTAGGCAACCTTTCCCCTTTAAGGGCCAAGGGACTTCAGCTCCCAGAATCCCAGGAGCTATTGGCCAACATGGGACTATTGGCCAACATGGCTGAGGCTTCTGGGAGCTGAAGTCCCTCAGCCCTTAAAGGGGAAAGGTTGCCTACCCCTTTATTAAAAGAACTGACATCAGTAATCTCAGAGCCACTGGCAACAATCTTTGAGAACTCCCGGAGAACAGGAGAAGTCCCAGCAGACTGAAGGAGGGCAAATGTTCTCCCCATCTTCAAAAATGTGGAAAGAGTACCCAAACAATTACCACCTAGTTACCATCACATAATTAAACAAAGAGTATGTGAGCATTTAGAAAAGAATGCCGTAATCCAGGGGTAGGCAACCTTTCCCCTTTAAGGGCCGAGGGACTTCAGCTCCCAGAAGCCTCAGCCATGTTGGCCAATAGTCCCATGTTGGCCAATAGCTCCTGGGATTCTGGGAGCTGAAGTCCCTCGGCCCTTAAAGGGGAAAGGTTGCCTACCCCTGCCATAATCACAATAAGTCAACCTGGCTTTCTCAAAAACAAGTCATGCCAGACTAATCTAATCTCTTTCTTTGATAAAATTACCAGCTTGGTAGCTGAAAGAAATGCTGTGGCTGTAGCATATCTTGTTTTCAGTAAGGCCTTTGACAAGGACCTCCAAAATATTCTAGCAAACAAGCTAGTAAAATGTGGGCTAGAGAATGCAACTCTTAGGTGGATTTGTAATTGGTTGAATGGCCAAACACAGAGGGTGGTCAACAATGGCTCCTCTTCATCCTGGAGAGAAGGGTTCTGTCCTGGGCCCAGTGCTATTCAACATATTTATCAATGACTTGGATGAAGGGATAGAGGGGATACTTATGAAATTTGCAGATGACACCAAATTAGAAGTACCTAATACCCCAGAGTATACAATCAAAATTCAAAATGATCTTAAGAGATTAAAAAGCTGGGTCAAAACTAACAAAATAAATTTCAACATGGAGAAAAGTAAGGTACTACACTTAGGCAGAAAAAAATGAAATGCACAGATATAGGATGGGGGGACAGCTGGCTTGACAACAGTACCTGTGAAAGGGATCTATGAATCCTAGTAGACCACAAGTTGAACATTAGCTGACAGTGTGATGCAGCAGCTAAAAAAAGCCAATGCAATTCTAGACTGCATCAATAGAAGTATAGTGTCTAGAATCAAGGGAAGTAATAGTACTACTCTATTCTTTTTGGTCAGACCTCACCTGGGATACTATATCCATTCTGGGCACCACAATTCAAAAAGGATGTTGACAAGCTGGAGTGTGTCCAGAAAAGGGCACCCAAAATGGTGAAGGGTCTGGAAACCATGTACTCTGAGGAGTTACTTAGGGAGCTGGGTATGTTTAGCCGGGAAAAGAGAAGGTTAAGAGGTGATATGATTGTCCTGTTCACATATCTGAAGGGATGTCATGTTGAGAATGGAGCAAGCTTGTTTCCTGCTGCTCCAGAGACTAGCAATGGATGCAAATTACAGGAAAAGAGATTCTACCTTAGCATTAGGAAGAATTTCCTGACAGTAACATCTGTTTGACAGTGAAACACACTCCCTCGGAGAGTGGTGGAGTCCCCTTCTTAGAAGGTTTTTAAACAGAGGCTGGATGGCCATCTGTTGGAGATGTTTTGATTGTGAGTTCCTACATGTCAGGGGGTTGAATGGGAAGCCCTATGATTCTATAAAAGAGAGAAGTTGATGACATGAGCTTTTATAGATATGAGTCTACTTCCTTTGATGCTTCCTCGTAGAGTCTAGGAAAGTTCATGAAACCAACTTAGAATCATAAAATCAACTTGGAATCATAAAACCATTAGAAAACTCAAATACTAAACAGGAGGAGGAGGAGGAGGAGGAGGAGGAGGAGGAGGAGGAGGAGGAGGAGGAGGTTGTGGCATCTGGGTGTTTGGAAGTAACATCAATTTTTTACAACTCCAATCTGCCCCAGAAGATTTACTCTTTTACCCATTATATAGTTCTGTCTTTTCCTTTTCCCTGCCCCATTCACATCTATGGGTATTTTCCTGTAGCATTAACTCCTTATTATAATGCATAAGATTCCTGCTTGGCCATACTTTTCTTTTTAAAAATATCCACTTGCTTTGCTCCTTTTTTATAAGCTGACTATTGTATTATCATTGTCAGAGGGGTGGAAAATTGTCTGCTGTTTCACTCACCTTAAAATTCACTGCTTTCTTTCAGCTAAATTTTGGAAATGAGGTCAAATTCTTGGGCTGGGAGGGACTGGAGTTGACCAGATTATTATTCCTACCCAAAAGTTTCCATTTTGCACAAAACTGATTTTACCACAGTGTTTTGTTAATGTTTATTTTCTTCCAGATGGAATAAGATGTGGTGAAAATGTGTACATGTCAAGTGGAGCTACTTCATGGTCTCAGGTCATTCAGAAGTGGTATGATGAGGTGAAAGATTTCAAGTATGGTACTGGAGCAGTAAATCCAAAGGCTGTGATTGGCCATTTTACCCAGGTAGTCCAATTCCCATTTCATTTTCTCTGTCAAATGCATGTTCAGCAGGTAAATTAACAAGATGAATACAGGAACTGGTAGAAAACATATTGGGGAGGGTGATACTTTAAAAATGAGGTTAGAGATATATTTTAAACATGAGTTTTATATTTTAAAAAGCAGCTGATCTAGATAAAATAGACACAATATACCATATATGCAGCCTGATCTTGGGTCTGCTGCTGCTTGGGTTGGCAAAAGAAAACTGGAAGAGTAACAGAACACCTCTGTGTCAGCTGGGCTGTTTAGGGCTGATTGCTTGCTCTGTGTACTCTGGCTAGGTAGTTCACATTATGGGACAGCCTCATTTTTCAAATATGTAGATGATATTTTAGTTTAAAATTCAAGTGATGGTGTATTATGATGTCTTGAGTTTATTTTGCCATTTTCTTTAAATCTAATATCTAGACTGTTGACTCAAAGGGATTTATGTAACTATTTATTTACCATTCAACAAATGACTCAGGAGGTCTACTCTATTTGAGACTAGATTAGATTTAGGAAAATACAGTTGGCCCTCCACATTTGTGTCTTTGACTTTTGCATATTTGATTATTTCCAGTTTTGATTAATATATTCTCTCTAGGAATCTCTAGATCCTCCAGCACAACTCTGCCAGAAGTTGACCATGGAGTCATGCTGGAGAACCTTAAAGTTCCTAGAGAAAATACTTCTCTAGGCATTTGTAGGTTCCTCCTACATGATCCTATGATCACTTTCTGGCAGATGTTGACCATAGAGTTACAATGGAGGACCTGAAGATTCCTAGATTGGTGTTCTTTCATGTAATAAGAATAGGGATTTTTATTTGTGGATTTTCTACATTCACAGGGGTTTCCCCCCCCCCCAACCCCAGCACATGTGGAGGGACCACTATATTTCATTTTCAGCTGTATAACTGTTGACTTTTATTGTGTGTTTTTTCATCATTCAGTATTAAGACAGTTAGATACCCAAATGTTTTCTTCTGTGTATGCTTTTATATCTACAGGTGGTTTGGTCCCAGACTCACCAAATTGGATGTTATGCTGCCTTCTGTCCTGAAAGCAACTATAAGCACTTCTACGTTTGCCAGTACTGCCCTGCGTATGTATGAACTAGCATTTTCATGTTTTTGATATGTCTGATACATAGTGCTGTTAAAATTGTGTTGATTACAAAGGAAGAGAAATCAATGGGGCTCCAGCATACATAATTGGCATTCTGTTAAAGACATATGCAGGTGTAAGTCCAATTTATACTTGAGCATGTTCCCTTTTTTGGCTATTATAATGGTTAGAACCTCTCTTACACAATGATCTGAAAGGCCATCTTTTTCATCCAACCTCCCCTTGACTGGCACAACCATGTAGGGGCCAATAAACAATAAGGAATATCTGAGAAGCATCTGGCTATGTGACTATAGTCAGATGTATATCCTCCAAAAATTCCCGAGGGTGCATGCTTTTATGTCTGGCTCACTCTGTACTATCCAGTACATGGCCAAGGCAGGTCAGGAAGAAGGTGAGATCTGCAACAGGGGAAAGGGAGATGTACCATAATTCCACCATGATGGAACTTTATATTTTCTGATACAGGATCTCAGCCAACATTTGTAGGGTCACTCTCTTGATTATTTTTAAGTCAATATCTTATTTTATTATCTATTTGGTGAATGCATTTCTTTCTAATTGAGAAAATTATGTAGTGATAAGACACAGTATTGCAATAAGTATGAATGCATCCAAACTCATTTACTGTATGTACTTCTTCACATTCATCATTCCAGAGGAAACCTGCAAACTTTAATAAAAACTCCATATAAATCAGGACCACCTTGTGGGGACTGCCCTTCTGCATGTGACAAGGGACTATGCAGTAAGTGAAGTAAACTTCAAATATTAAAACATAAACTTTTAAAATTAACCATTTATGATTGTTCAACTAGAGCACAGAGGCAACATGGCCAATTTACTGGCACCATTTATATAACAAAGGATGTGGATGAAGATGTGCTTCAGTGCACCAAGGAGATATGTTTCTGGTTACAGACTATGCTTCTGAATTTGCCCCTGCGCTTACTGAAAAGGATGGTGTGGTGAGGAGGCCCTGAATCCAGCAACTGAAGTTGCACTGGTGATGCTTTTGCATTGCATATGTCCTGAAAAACTAACATTCAGCCTTAGAGATATATGCAGACAGAAAGCTGCATTTGGGTAAACAAGAGGAGAATCACAGCTGCTCATGAAAATCCTTGGCTATTGAGGCCAATACAATTTATCAGAGAAAAAAATGTGGTTTATTGCAACAAAGGAGTTTATCACATGGGGGAAATCCCGTGCAGAAACGGGATTTAAAAGGTGGGGGAAACCCACAAAAGCGGGCAGATTTTCACACACATAGCTATTAAAATAGGGCTAACCAAACAGAAAGTAGTCAGATACTGCTTCTTTTTACTTTCGGGATTTTCCGAAAGTAAAAAGAAGCAGTTTCTGACAACTTTCCATTCTGGTTAACCCCATTTTAACAGCGACGTCATCTGAAAATCTAACCGCTTTTGGGGGTTTTTTTCTAATTTACAGCCCCATTTCCGCACAGGATTTCCCCCATGTGATAAACTCCAAATAGATATGCAACAACCCCCACCCCACCCCAAACCTTGTTGATATACAGTATCAACAAGGAGCAAGAGGGAAACTGAGAAAGAGCATCTCCCATACAGACCCTTCCATATTTTAAGGTACATGTTGAACTTCTATATAATATGCCTAGGACTGGGGCTGACAGCCAGCATGGTGTAATAGTTAGAGCATTTGATAATGACTCTGGAGCCCAGGGTTTGAATTCCCACTCAGCCATGGAAACCCGCTGGGTACCCTTGGGCAAATCACACACTGTGATAGAATCACCTTGAGGTCACCATAAATAAGAAAATACTTGAAGGAACGCAACAACAAACAAAGGACTTGGGCATTGTATAATATATATAATAATAATAATAATAATAATAATAATAATTTATTTATATTTCCCGCCTAGACGGGAGCACAAAGATAAAAGAAAAAGAAAAATACAGCAAGGCTAAAACATAACAATAAAACCACAGCAAAATAAAAAGTGATAAAAACAGTAAAAAAACAACAGTGATAATTAATATAATTGAATTTTTAAATTACAATAAAAAATTACAAAATTATAAATTACAAATTCAAGTCTAGGAGGTCCTGATCTTATGTTCAATTAGGGAGATCAGGTGAGTAGGCATTAACACATGCCAGACTTTCCCTGGATTTTGACTGGACCTGCTTAACTATTTACTAATTTAATAACTACATCCATTTAAACTACTGCTAAAAATATTTTCAATGATCTCAATTTTTCTTTATATTATAATAAAATAATTTTATTCACTATTCAAAAATAACATAAACACAATAATACACAAGATATGAACACAATAAACACATACACAGAAGAAACACAATAATATACAAGACATGAACAAAATCAACCAATAAACCCATAAACAAACACACAGAGAATAAATGCAATACAATAACCCCCATTACCCCCATCTACCTATCCTCCCCCCTTAAAAAAAAGGACTTCTCACTTCTCCCTAACTGTAACCTAAATATTATCCAAAGTTACTCCTCTTTCCTTCTCATCATTAATGGAGCCTAACAAATTTCATTCCCAAAAAAACATGTTTCAATCCTAAAAAGATCTTGTAGCACCTTTGAGACTAAAGAAAGAAATTGGCAGCATGAGCTTTCATAAACTTCAGTCTACAGTGGACTGAAATCTACGAAAGCTCATGCTGCCAATTTTTTTCTTTTTATTAGTCTCAAAGGTGCTACAAGATCTCTCTACATACTCATTGTACAGACTAACACGACTATATCTTTGAATCAATCCTAAAACAAATTACTTAAGCCTCAAATCCTATTGTACTAATACCCCCCTCTTCTTTTGGTTTGCACAATTCATAAAAAATTTCCACATTTTTAAAAATGAATCTACTGAGCTCCCTTTAACCAAATTGGTTAGTTTATTTAATGTACCAATTTCATTCCTTTCTCTATCCAATCCATACATGTTGGTATTTTATCAATCTTCCAATATCTTACAAAAACCAATCGAGCTGCTGTAACTTACCAAATTTCTACACTCTAATTCCCTTTTATCCTCTAGTTTTTATCATATTTAATAAATATAATTCAGGTTAATTTGAATCCTAGGAGCTTTTTTTAAACCAATATTTCTTTGCTTTTTTACACTTCCTTCAAATGGGGAAGAAAGATCCTACATGCTTCTTACACTTCCAGCAGGTATTCCTTGTACCTTGAAACAGCTAAGCCAATTTATCTATGGTCATATACCAGGGGCTGGCAACCTACGGCCCGCGGGCCGGTTCCGGCCCAGGGCCCCACGCTTATCGGCCCAGGTGGACCCCTGCCGCCGCTGCCACCACGCGTCTTGGCCACCACACAGCCGCATGCACCACAACCGCCATTTTGATTTCCATAATGGCAGCCGTGACGTGTTTGCGCATACACAAGAGTACTGCGCATGCGCAAACGAGTCGCAGCCACCATTTTGGAAAACAAAATGGTGGTTGCAAGTGGCGGCCACCATTTTGTTCTCCAAAATGGCGGCTGTGACGCATGAGCGCACGCGCCGCCATTCCCCCCCCCCCTCGGCCCGCTGGAAGGGACGACTTCAGGGGGACCGGCCCCTGGCTCGAAAAGGTTGCCTACTCCTGGTCATATACCATTTAAACATCATTTTGTAAAAAAAAAAATCTTTAATATTATAAGAGCAGGTGAATTTTAAATCTTTAAACCATTGATTCATTGGTATATTATGCCTCAGATTAATCACCCAGCTAACTGGACATTCTTTTACTTGTTCTTCTTCCACACTAATGCTTTGTAACAATTTATACATCTTACTAATTAATTGGTTATCTTCAGAGAATAAGTTTTTCAAACTCTGGCATCACCCTTTCATATTAGACTTCCTAAAGTGTAAGCTTTCTTTCAATATCTCTCTCAGTTGGTAACAATTTAGCAATTGCATTTTAAAACCTTCCTCTTCTGTTTCTTTATTATTTAAAAAATTATTGTAAAAATTTATATTAAAAAATATATTTATTTACCTTTATTTTTTAAAAAAAATCTCAATTTTTCCTTTTAAGCTCCCAAACATTACCTCAAAAATTACAGTAGTTGAGAAAAAGAATCTTTGGAGACTGACTGCTTGGTAGCATTTCACTTTTGTTAATATCTGTTTTGATGTTCTTTCATTTTCAGCCAAACTTTGAAAATATGAAGATAAGTATTCCAATTGTATTGACATAATGAAGAATCCTGGATGTAAGCAGCCAAACATAATGACGAATTGCCCTGCTTCTTGCCAGTGCATTACTGGAATAAAATAAGTCTTCATGTTATTTCTGCTCCTTATTAAAGAACTATGAATTGCCACTAAAATCATGCCATGTGTCAGTGTCTTCGTGTGATCAATTCCAATAATATTTTAAAAAATGCAAACTATTTATTTTGCATGGCTAACAGGGTGTTCTAAGGTGTCAAACCTTAGTCTAGGTGTCAAACACACACATGCGTGTGCATAACAGATGCAAAGGTAGATTCAGTATACCAGTGATTAAATGCTAATACTGGAAGCCTGAAAGACTAAGTGGATGGATTACAGTGCAATCTGACAACATCAACAGTGGAGTTACTCCTACACTACAAGGTATGACATATTTAGCTAGTTATCCTAGTCAGCAACTGAAGCAATTCTACAACAATCTCCAGTAAGACACTAAAGTCAGCACATGTGTGCAGAGTGCCTGGTGACCCTGCTGTTAACTCACAGTTTTTCAAGGATGCCCATTTGACCCATGCAGAGAAGTAGGGTTGCGATATCCCAATTTTTGCCAGGACCTTCCCAGTTTTTAAGGGTAGCCATAGCCATAAAGTACAGCCCTTCCTACAAACAGGAGTCTGAAGCCAAATGCACAGTGTAAATGTGTGTGAGTGTACTTTTCCTGTATTGCACAGCTGGGCAACCAATTGCACAATGGTTGCCAAGGCCTCAGGCTCACCCATTGAGCCATGGTCAATTAACTCCCTACCCACCAAGACCAGAGGGAGAGGGAGGGCTCCATATGTACTTGGAGAATTGCACTTCACACTGCACTTATGAAACCTCTGAGAAATAGCTACCCGCACAACTATTTTTATGCTGGCATAATATGCCAGCAGAACACAGGCCTGAATCATCTTGTAATACAAACATAGGCTGCAAGCGGTCCTCCCTTGGGCATGCATACAGCCAGGAGCAGAATACCATGAGCTAGTTAGTGTGCAGGAAGCAGGCATGGATGACCCATACTATCCTCAAACAAAGGGCCCAAGTCCAGCTGTAGGAACAGTGCTTTCCCTTAGACATTTATCAGACCAGACAGGTGAGCAGTGTCCAATTTCCTGAATTCCTAGGGCCAAACCTGAGACCAGAGCAAAGCCATTTCATAGCAATTGCAACATTATTTGTGCGTGCACATACACGTGAGAGAGAGAGAGAGAGAGAGAGAGAGAGAGAGAATGAATGTGTCCATTCACCGTCTTCTAAACGACTATGAGCTGAGATCATATATCAAGCAGGCAGAGCATAGCACTCCAATCATACAATTCCATGTGCCTCCCCACCATTTTAATGGGGTTAATGGGGCTATGTTCTAGCCCTTTACACACTATCCAAAATCTCTCTGTATGCCCCCCTGACATATACACTGCAGCTGTCAAAATCCAGTAGAGGCTGCTCCTGCTTACCATTGGGGATGGGAAGGAGTCAGGAGGCAATTCAGTGGATGAAAAACTGACTCAGCTTAGAGGGAGAAGAAAACAGGAGTGCACTTCGAGTGTACTCTCCTTCTTCCACTTGGAGATACATCATCTGAATTGCCTCTCATTTCCTTGCCACCTCACTGGTAAGCAGCAGCAGTAGCAGCAGCAGCTCATACCAGGGCTAGACAGCCGCACCTGGAGGCATAACAGGGAGGTTGTGGTCATTGTGCAAAGGACTAAGTAGCATCTTGCTCTTCAACGCGAGAGAGAGAGAGAGAGAGGAGAGAGAGAGAGAGAAGCCCCAATGCATGCACACAATATATCATTAAATGGATTCTGACCATTATGTACAACATAGATGCCTGAAGAGTCTAGTCCTATATAAATTAATGGTTCTAATACTAAACACTGGGACACAGCGATTAAGATGCTGATTCTGTTGATTGGAAGATTGGCAGGTTGACAGTTTGAGACCCAAGCATCATGTGACGGAGTGAGCTCCTGTCACTAGTCCCAGCTTCTGACAACCTAACAGTTCTAAAGCATGTAAAAGTGCAAGTAGATAAATTGTTACCACTTCAGTGAGACGGTAAACAGCATTCTGCGCAATCATGCTGGCCACATGATCACAGAGTAGTCTCTGACAATGCTGGCTCTTCGACTTAGTAATGGAGATGAGCATCATCCCCTACAATCAGACACGTCTTGATAACCTTCTCAAAAAGGAAACCTTTGCTTTTAATACTAATACATCCATACTAATTTTTGTGTGCCCAAAGAGCAGTGCATGCAGTGGTCATTTCCAAAACATTGCCATGCAAAATGACTCTTAGAGTGCCTAGTTTATTCATTTTTTTCTTACAAATTAACCTGATAGAATTCACTAACACAAAAATAGCTGCATATGAATAAGGTTTATTTTTGGTATTAGATTACAGATGTTGAATTATAAATGCACAAGATTTTGGACATTATGAGCCCTAAACAGTGCCTTATTAACAAGTGGATCAGAGGAATCGACCATGGCTTTCATGAAGTCTATCATAATTATTGTTCTTCATTAAATATGTTTTATATAAAATAACTCCAAGGAAGAACTCCCTCCCCATTTTTTTTTTAAAGGCAGGGCATGTATTAACATATGTGACCTATTTGTGTATCCCTACAGGAAATCTTCAGAGGATGTCATGTAGTTGCATGAGTATATTGGGAATGCTAGCCATACTGGTTCTAGTCTGAGAACAAAGGTTTTACAATGGAGATGACACATAGAGTGGCGTTCTCAGGCTTGGTGTCAACTGGTGCTGGGGGTGGGGTGGGGCTGCCAGGAAAGGCAGACTCCCCTGCCTGCCCCAATTGCTCACTCAGCCACCCACTCACCTGGGGCTGCTGAGAGGCTGGTGGCAAGTTAGGCAATGGGAGAGGACAGAAGGGGCACATTTGCCCCTTTTGCTTCAAAGGTGACGTAGCTTCCTCCCAAGGAAGCACTCACCCTACCCTCCTGATTCTTATCTCACCTGTCCCCCTTCGCTACCTGCCACCTCCCTAGAACTGTCATACCCTACCAGGAGGAGGACTCAGAGGACAAGCCAGAACCTCCTCTGGGACCTGAGCCTGCAGCTGTGGAGCCTCAGCCTGGCCCTAGTTCTGTTTTGCCAGCTCCAGCAGAGCCTCCAGCAGAGCTGTGATCTCCTAGGAGGCTCTGCAGCCAAGCCTCCCTGCAGCAGAACCTTCAGACATGGAGGAGAATCAAGGGACAATACAGCGCCAAGCAGAAAGGGAGGTCCTTTGGCATTCAAGGAGACTTTACCTCAGCTGAGCTCCCGCAGCTTAGTAATTTAGGCAGGTACAGAAGGTCTGCCTTGGTGCCAGAGATTATCTGAGCTTCCTAGCCAAAGCCTCTGTCCCTGGATCTCCTTGTTCCTTGGATTGAACCCTTGACTCTTGGACTGCTGACATATCTTGAACTTCTGGAACCCTTGACCTTCAGACTGTCTTGTCAGTCTGCCTCTCTGGAATCCTAGACCTTCGGACTGCTTGACCATTCTCTGACTGGACCTTTGGATTGGTAATACGGACCTTTGCTTTCTTGCTTTGCATTAGCAAAAGACTTTTGTTACCTTCAACCCTCACAAGAAGCTGTTATCAGCACTCTTGGTGGCTTTCCTGGACAAGAACCAGAAAGGGCTACTGGGTGGCAGCTGCCTGCCCTGCACTCCCTCCCTCCTCTAACACTGCCTCACTTGCTCCTGCCTGCCGCCTGCCCAGGACTGCCAGGAGCACCGCCAGGCAAGTGAGGCACTGGGAGGGGAGGGGAGGGGAGGAGTATGCACTACCCCTCTTCCTCTTTTTCTGCCTTGGCTTGCCAGGGCAGTGAAGACGAAGAAGCACACAATGGGAGGAGGGCCTGACTAGGTGTCACCCTTCCTCTAAGGTATCACCCCATGCAGGCTGCACACCCTAACCCCCCCTCCCCCCGGTGATGCCACATCAGCAAGAAGGAGCAAATACTAAAGGGAACAAGTGCCAGAAGCTGCCTTCTAGATCAGTGGGAAATGAGGGAAAGAAATGGGAGTTGTTTCACTACAAGAGCAAAGAACTCCATGATGTTCTGCCAGCCACAACCATGCAAAAGTTGGGCAGCTGCATTGAAATTCAAGCTTCTTCCTCCATAGAGCAATTTGAAACCTCAGCCACAAAAGTTCCCATGGCAGGTGGACACAGCACGCCCCTTCCTTAACAAACACTTCCTCCTCTGCCCTACCCATAGCATCCAAGGAGCAGAGTCATAAAGATGGGAACATAAAGGGGCACAAAAGAGGGCTGGGCCTCAGTGGAACAGCACAGACACAAGAGGCCCCAGGTCCAGCCCATGGCTACAAGCCCACAGGAAGAAAACCCACTCTAGCCCTGAGGCATCTGCAGCAGTGTTATCATCTTAGTGGTTTTAGCCCACATTTTAAGGAGCTATCTGAAGCACTGACTCTATTTTTGGGCATAAAGTTCAGCACTTTAGATAGTTTCCTCAAAGTTCAGAAAACTCGTTGATGCCAGAGCCACCAGATCACACTGATCAATGTACACCAAATCCAAATGGCTGATGTCCAAATCAGTGGCCTCATTCAGACACTGGCTCACATAAATCATGTCCCAACTTCCAGAGAGACAGTTACTCATGCTTAGTTTGTTGCAGCAAAAAAAAGCAGTAATGACTTGGGACACAGGTTTGGAGGACTAACGCATTCATTATGTCATAAGCCTTTCGTGACCATTTCCTCAGAAACATGAAAGAATACATTCTATGCACCAGCTAAAGTAGGGTCTGGTCTTCCAATGCTTATGCCATAATTAATTTGGATCAAACCCCAGGGTACCTTTCTTTTCACCCACCTCCCCTCATCCCATGCACTCGCATCCTTAACAGACACATTTAAGATTGCCAAGTTGCCAGGTGCAGGCCCTTCCTGCTTTATCTTTTCCACAGCACGATGCTAGTGGAGAGAGATTGACCTGTTTGGATAATTTATTAAAAGACTGTATGCAAACGCACATAATGTCTATATCAGTCTTTTAATAAATTGACAGCTAAGGACCAATCAGCCTCCCAACCTCCCCTGCTTACATTTCACTACAAAATGGCAAGAAGGGGAAAGGGATCCAGAAGAATACGATTAGTTTTACTTGTTTGTGGTGCAGTGTCCATTACAGAACATAGCATTAATATAATACACCTGTAAGACAGATCAAAGACAAGCAAAGCACTCATGTGTGTTTCAAAGGAGTAACATAAAAGGTAGGAAATAAAAGACAAAACCCAAAGTTGATACAATAGTATCACAGGCTGGAATAATGGAAATGGCACTTTCTCTTCAATGAGGCCTTGTATTGGGACTGTTTTCAAGCTTTTATATGACATCTCTGACCAATTCATTTTTATACTTCTCAGGAGTGTAAATCTTTTCTCATATTCCTGCATTCCCTGTTAAACCAACTTTCATTATATGGTCTGAGAGCTTTAGAAAACTGTCACAAATGGGATTTTAAAAGATGTACAATTTATTGGTAACCCACCATGATATCCTTCCCATTCCTAGTCTCCCACTGATTTTTTGACCGCAGTCTCCATTCTGGTCAATATTTGAATGGAGGTATGGGAACTCTGACTATTTCAATTTTCTCATTATCTAAAGTGAATTCTTGTAGTTCATCTGTTATCACTATTTTTGTTTTTTAATGTTCAGCATTAATCCTATCGGCACTTTTTTTCTTGACCTTCTTTAATAATTGTTCCAGCCCTTCGTTGGTTTCTGCTAGTACTTTTGTGTCATCTCTATATCTTAGGTTGTTAATGTTCCTTGCCCAGATCTTCATTCCTCTTGCCTCTGAGTATAAGCCTGTGCATATGATATTTTCTGCATATATGTGTAGGTTGAATAGCCCTATCTGTCTCCCCGAAAACCATTTACTATATTGCCGCAGCCCTTTGTCACTTTATTGTACACCTGTGATTGTTGTTTTCACTCTGTCCATTTTTAACTTGTAATAGATTTAATAACTTTTTAAGGGGTGGGTGGGAGGTAATTTGTTTTTAGTGTTGTACTGCATTTTTACTGTAAGCCGCCCCGAATGATCTCAAAGGGACGGGGTATAAATTATTATTATTATTATTATTATTATTATTATTATTATTATTATTATGTTGTTGTTGTTGTTGTGGCACTCCCATTTTTCTAAGTGTAAGCCATAGCTTTTCATGATCTATTCAGTCAAATGCGTGACTGTAGTCAATAAAGCTTATGCAGATTTTCATCTGGAATTTCCTGGTGCACTCTGTTATCCATCATACATGTGCAATGTGATCCCTTGTGCCTCTTACCTTCTCGAATCTGCCTTGCACCTCTGGAATTTCTCAATCCATGTATGATAGGAGTCTTTTTGTTTCCCATATTTGTTGACAGATTTTAATTAGAACTATACTTGAATCTGTCTTGTGAATTGTAGCAGTTCTATTGGTATGTCATCTGTTCCTAGTAATTTATTCTTCCCAATTGAGTGCGGCTTTCATTAATTTTCCATAATTTGGGGTTCATGTTCATAAATTTCTTCTTCTAATGTGTCATGCAACCTTTCACATTTTTGTGTAACTCTTCTTTGTATTGTCTTCTTGTATTATGTATTCTGCAAGCTTTAGTTTTGGAAAATTATAATGATGCTGCCATCTCCTGGATGTATATTCACTGTAGGCCCAATCCCACAGTACATCATATGCATATAAAGAACAGGTGGGAGAAATATAGCAACATGCATCCCCAACGTTGTTTTTGCACTTCCCAAACTCTCATTCCTCCTCTCTCTCCCTCTCTATCTCAAACATACACACACACACACACTGTTCTTGCAAAAAAAAAAAATGGGGACAGTAAATTGCTACTGGAAGCCTCCTTTTAAAGGGCTACACACCCACCCTATTTTACCATCAAGAGTGCTATTTTTTCAAAAGTTTTTTTCTGGTGTTAAGCATTTTTTGTCTTGGGGACTCTATCATACTGGGAAGCCCAGGGTGGGCCCCAGGGGCAAAAAACAAAACAAAAACAATCCCATGCAGTTACCCACTGCTGAAGAAATAGATGCCTTTACATTGGGGTGGGGGAAGACCAATCTTGGGCAGAGAAGCTGCAGATAGATTTAACTTTTTGTGGAGATAAATGCTGGGAGAGGAAAAAGTGTTTTAGTGTAATCTTGGTGATGAGAAGTAGCAGGTAGACAGAAAGTTCAAAAATACAATACAATGGCTTCTCTTTGTTAAATCACACCATTCCTATAGTTTTTTCCCCAGAAAGGAATAGAGGAACTTGTGGCCCTTCGGAAAGTGGTGGACCTCATTTCCCATCAGTCTACTGGTAAAGGATGATGCAAATAGCAGTTCAACAACAGGAGGACCACAGTTTCCAAAACCTGCCCTTGGGAAAGAAGCTGAGAGAGCTTTTGTTTTGCATATCTGTCATTAGGACATGTTGATTCCAATGGGACATAAGTGCAACAGCCTTTGACTGAATTGCAATCTGTCAGAATCAGGTGAGAGTAAACAGAACTCTAACTTGAAGTATTTGGTGCTTCGTCCAGGAGAATTTTTGTTTTGTTTTTAGTAGAAATGCAGTCCCAGTTGGAAAGAAGGCATAATAGGGGGGAAACCTAACCCTACCAATAGCATGCTGGTGTCAGTACTTGGAAAAGACAAAAGTGCAGGAGCTACAGAAAAGAACTCAGCTGTTGTTCATTATGTCAGAATCTGTTACATAGACTAGATTGGCAAGACTAACTGAAGAGCTAGAAGCAGCAGCAACAGCTTCAGCTCCTCCTGTTCAAACTACCCAGTTATAGAAATTTTGCCCTGACATGCTACCAGAGAAGGTGTTCTTCTCATGTGTCTGTTCCTATGTGTCATTCATCCTTTCATCTCTTATATAGCTCGTCTGTGTATTGCTTCCATTGTCTTTTTTATTTTATCTTCACCATGTATTATTTTCCTCTGCTGCCACTGATTTAAATTCCCCTTTGATTTCATAGATCTTGTAGAAGAGGTCTCTTGTACTTCCTTTTTTGTTGTCATCTTCAATTTCTCTGCAATGATTATTATGGTAATTCTCTTTGTCCTTGTGCACTAATCATTGAACAGGTGTCTTTACAATTCTGGTTCTGTTCCTTTCTCCCTTTACTTTTCCCTTTACTTTTGCTTCTTCTCTTGCTTCTTCAAGTTTTATTGCTTGAAGTCTGTCATCCATTGATTCTTGTGGGGTTTTTTTTTCTCTTTTTGATTACAGATAGCATTTTTCTGTATTCCTATTTGAGTATGTCCCTGATCTGACCATAGTTCAATCTGGTTCCTGGACAATTAAGCTTAATAGTCCAAATCTATTTTTCACATTATCTTTAAACTCTGCTGGGATGTTCTTTAGGTTATATTTCAGCACAATGGTTGCTTTAGTGTTTTTCTTTATCTTGCTCTAAATTTTGCTGTTAGTAATTTACGGTCTGTGTCACAAACTGCTCCTGGCCTTGTTTTGCTGAGAGACTGGAGCTTCTCCATTTTCTGCTTCCAGTTATGTAATATGATTGTTGTACTGGCCATCTGGTGATATCCATGTGTAGTCTCCTTTCTGGTTGTATGAAGAAAGCATTTGTGTTGAATCAATTACTGGATTCACAGAACTCTTTATCAGTCACTCTCCTGCTTCATTTCTTGATCCTAGCTCGAATTTTCCTATTATCTTTTATTCTTCTCTGCTCCCTCCTTTTGCATTCTAATCACCTATGACTAATAAGAGATCCTGTTTTGTTGTGTTTTTAGATTCTTCCTGGGCTCCACCATAGAATCTCTCAATTTCTTCTTCCTCTGCCTCTGTGGTTGGTGCATATATGGTAATACTGATGAGTTTTTCCTTCAGTCTTGTAGACATGATTTTATCCAACTTCATGTTATAACCTTTGACTGATTTTGTTATGTCATCTAACTATTTATAGGAATATTTTTAAAATGTTTATAGTACTTCAACACGAAGAATGTTATGCAGTTACCCCCCCCCCAGGTCCGCAGACTTGAAATCCGTGGACTTGATGATCCACAAAGGGGTGACTGCCATTGAAGTGAATGGGGCACGCCCCATTAATCTCATAGGAACTTAAATATACGCAAGTCTCCTAACTCGTGGGGGGAGCAACGGAAAAGATCCCCCACAAGTTAGAAGGGGAGACTGTACACTATAAGATTTTTCACATATTTGTATTTTAAATAGTAACAACAATAAAACAATTTAATGCAATGGGTGTAAGGCCAGTCAGTGTTCAAGTCAGTGGTATGGTAACACTTTCATTGGTTAAGGTGCTGCACAGTTACACAAGTATGTTTGGCCTACTTTTAATTCTACCATCATGCTGCTGTTGTTGCTATGAACAGACATTACAATACAATACTTCAGAACATAAAAATAAACATGCTACATTCTTAGAAAAAGCATGGAACAGAAATATGGTCTAACCATCTACCAGACGAAATAGTGAACATTAAATTGAGGCACTGCCCTGACTCAGTGCTAGGGAATCATGGGAACTGTAATTTATTGTGGCACCAGAGCTCTCTGACAGAGAAGGCTCAGTGTTCCAGAAAAAAATACAATTCCCATGACTCCCTAGCACTGAGCTAGGGCAATGCCTCAATTTAATGTGCACTATTTCTGGCAGTCTGCAAAGGCCCAAAGGGGGGTTGCAGACTGCCAGAAATCGTGCAAATTGAGTCCACTTTTAGGGTTAGGGTTAATGCTAGGGAATCATGGGAATTGTGTTTTTTTTTCTGATACATTGAGTCTTCTCTGTCAGAGAGCTCTGGTTCCACAATAAAATACAGTTCCCATGATTTCTAGCACTAACCCTAACCCTAAAAGTGGACTCAATTTGCACGATTTCTGGCAGTCTGCAACCCCCCAAAGTTACATCATTGCTATCGAAGTTCGGCCTTCAAGAAGCAGCAGAATTTTAAAAAGAAATAATATATAAAGGAACTTTGCATAGTTGAGGCAAAGTATCTTTATTTCAGTGGGTGAAAAAAGAACCAACCACTATTCACCCAATTAAATTTAGATGGGATTTAAAAATTATGGGAAATTGGCTGTGGCCAGGCAGTGCCCAAATATTCTTACATGTGCCTATTGAGAATTTTCTTCTTTGGCTTCAGTGGATGTTTTCCCACCTATGTGGACATAGAATGCTCCTGCTCCTATTCATTTTTCTCCTTCCCTGCCCTCCTTTTCCTTATCCTCTGTCTAGTTGGAGGTTTTTCAGCAGCATCACATTGGAAGGATGATGGAGGACGGGAAAAACAGACTTTCAATGGCAGGTTGCAGCAGCAATGTCTGCAGTAAATAGAGCAATAAGTTTGAGCTGGAAAAGATCAAGATTCTACAGTAGCTGATACTACTGCAGTTGTGTGCCTGCCCAAACAGGAAAACATACATTGCAGCTGCTTCCAGAATCTCTGAGCAAGCCGAACAACTGAACAGAGAGGAAAAGGGGAAAGTAGATAAGTCTGCCTCACCAGCTGGGGATTTTACCCTGGAGATGAGAAGTAAGAGATGATATGATAGCCTTGTTTAAATATTTGGAGGGATGTCATATTGAAGATGGAGCAAGTTTGTTTTCTGCAGCTCCAGAGAATAGGAGCAATGTATTCAAACCACAGGAAAAAATCCACCTCCATCAAAAAGAACTTCCTGACATTAATAGCTGTTTGATAGTGGAATATGTTGCCTCGGAATGTGATAGAGTCCACATAACTCATTCCTGTATGCATTTGGGAAGAAGCCTTCAAGTGGTCTGTAGAAGGCTGGAAATGTTTTGGTGGTGTTGTTTTTTATTTACTTATGCAAGGCTTACCTTACCTGATCTGGTTGTTTCATTTCACATGCCATATTGTTAGGTCTGAATAAAAAGTTTGCTGAAATGTACTGAATAGTTCTTTTTATTGTAGTGCAAGAACCTATCCCTTTTCATGTCATTGCTGCCTCTGGTACTAAATTTTCTGTTAGTCATGCCCAGGAACAGATATACTTCATTAACCTATGTATAACGTAATATTATACAGAATATATTCAATTCAGCAAAACTTTGTTGTTCATAATAATAATAATAATAATAATAATAATAATAATAGTAATTTATATACAGCCCTTTGGTAACCCAATCAGGGTGGTTAACACCATTAAAGCATCATACCAAGTAAAACAGTATATTCCTCTCCCCCCTTAAAAAATTATTAAATCACATTACAAATTAAAACAACAATTGGACAATGAATAACAATAAAAACAATAATAGTAAATCCAAAGCGAGATTCAGTTCCATTAACAAGGGAGGCTGCGGGGACCCTCCGGGGGGAGGGGAAAATTCCCGAGGCCAGGTGATCTATTCTGGAAAGGCCTGCCAGAAGAGATCCATCTTGACAGCCTTCTTGAAGCTGTTCAAAGATGTCAACTGACAGATCTCATCCGGCAGGTCATTCCACAATCTGGGGGTGACAACAGAAAAAGCCCTCTGGGAGGTAGCTGAAAGCCTCAACTTTTGAGGTTGCAGCAAATTCCTCCCAGAGGACCGGAGTGTGCGGGGAGGATTATAGGGGAGAAGGTGGTCCCTGAGATAGTTTGGACCCAAGCCATTTAGGGCTTTAAAGGTAATAACCAACACCTTGTACTGGGCCTGGAAACCAATAGGCAGCCAGTGGAGGGACTTCAAAACCGGAGTGATGTGGTCCCTCCTAGATGTTCCTGAAGCAAGCCTGGCCACCATATTTTGTACTAACTGTAGTTTCCGAACCAAGCACAAGGGTAGCCCCATGTAGAGTGCATTACAGAAGTCTAGGCGTGAGGTTACCAGTACATGAACAACGGTCTCGAGATCCCTTACTTCCAGAAAAGGGCATAGCTGGCGTATCAGCCGAAGCTGATAACAGGCGCTCCTGACTGTCGCATTAACCTGATTAACCATCAGGAGTGACGAGTCAAGGAGCACCCTCTTCATCTCTACAACTGCAGTTAAACTTTATTTTTTTACTGATTACATCTTAGTAATTCATTCTACTGGTGAATCGTCTGCATATAATTTCCACATCAGTTTCCAAAACACCTTTAATTTTTTAAAAAGTTAAGACCACCAAAATAAAGATCTATGTAGGCTAGCATTCTGTCCACAGTGGCCAAACCAAATGCCAATTGGATGCCCATAAATGGGCTACAAGTGCAACAGCACCCTTCCACTCAGGTTCCCCAGCAACTGGTATATGTTGCCTCTTATACTGGAGGTAATATATAACTATCATAAATAGCAGCCATTGATAGCCTTATTCTATCTGCTTTTATACTTCTACTTTAGTTCTTAGTGATCCAGACTGGAGCAGACTATAAACTGGACATGATTAACTCCAGTTTTATTACTTTAAGTAAGCCTATTCCTGCCAGGAAGAGAAGGAAAGCAGTTTCTGGGCAGCCATTTTGAGTAAGTGAGTGTTTAAATTCTTTTTTAAAAAAAACACTTGGGAGAGTGTGTTTGTTGCTGAGTGGATGGGGCTTTGGTGAGTCACATTTGTGAATCAATAGGGGGTGGGGCTAGCCAATTAGCTCTATACAACTACTCCCAGAGGTTTTCCAGGCCAGTTCCTGCCAGGAAGGAGAAGGAAAGCAGTTTCTGGGCAGCCGTTTTGAGTGGGTGAGTATTTAAATTCTTTTTAAAAATACTTTGGAGAGTGTATTTGTTGCTGAGCAGGTGGGGCTTTGGTGAGTCACATTTGTGAGTCAATAGGTGGAGCTAGCCAATTAGCTCTATACAACTCCTCCCAGGATTATTATTTTTTTCACACAACAAGGGAAAGCAGAGCACAGGTAGAAGGGGGGCTTTGACTTTTATTTTTAAAGGTTTTCCTCATAATTAATAATAATAATAATTATAATAATAATAAATTTAAAGGGCTTTGAGGTTATGGGTTGTTGTTTTTTTGCTCAGAGGAAGAGACAGAGACTTGCCTCCAGAATAAGATAGCATCCAGGAGCTCTATGTAGAGCTAGAAACCCAGTTGATTTGAGCTCGCTGACAGAGCTTGGTGAAAAGACCAAGAGAACGGGGGCCCTTGATGTGGGTCTTTACCAGGGGACTTTTGAGGGAGAAGCCCACAGTCCTGTTTCAGTGCTTACTTAAGATTTCTCAATATGGACACTGAGGGAGTTGCTGCAGTCATCGGCAACACTTGTTGGATGTTTGTCTTCTTGCCAAGAGATGTGGGGAACTTCACTTGCACTGTGCAAGTTCGTAGCCCTCCTGGAAGACAAAGTCATGCAGCTGGAGGCCCGGGTAGCTACACTTCAGCATATTAGGGAGCAAGAGGTTTTGCTGGACAGAGCAGAACGAACAGTCTTGGACGGGGACCACACAGAGGAAGTTGTTGGGGAGGAGGTCACTTCATGCACACAGGAGGTGGACACCTGGAGGAACATCTCACAGACACAAGTAGGGAAACCAGGGATTGTTGTGGGAGCTTGCAGCTACAGAATCGATTTGAAGTTCTCTCCCTTATCAAGGATAAAGAGGAAGAGCAGCAGGGACAGTCCTCAGGGATAGTGCAGGGGACCCTAAGAGTACCACCCAAGGAAACAACCACTGCTAAGCCTCAGAGGAGGCATGTGGTGGTGGTTGGGGACTCCTTGTTGAGGGGTACAGAAGCAGTTGTTTGTGGGCCTGAGAAGATGTCCTGGGAGGTGTGTTGTCTCTCTGGGGCAAAAATCCGTGATGTGACAGTGAGGCTGACAAGACTTACCAAGCCTACTGACCATTACCCTTTCCTCTTGGTCCACATGGGAACCAATGATACTGCAAGGCATAGTCTTCAGAATATCAGAAGTAATAGTGCCACTGTATTCTGCTTTGGTCAGGCCCCACTTAGAATACTGTGTCCATTTCTGGGCACCACAATCAAAAAGGATATTGAAAATCTGGTCATGTCCAGAGGAGGACAACTAAAATGGTGAAGAGTCTGGAAACCATGCCCCCTATGAGGAGCGACTTAGGGAGCTGGGTATGTTTAGCCTGGAGAAGAGATGGTTAAGAAGGGATCTGATAGCCCTGTTTAAATATTTGAAGGGATGTCATAATGAGGAGGGAGGATGCTTGTTTTCTGCTGCTCCAGAGAACAGGACCCAGAACAATGGATGCAAGCTACAGGAAAAGAAATTTCAACTCAACATTAGGAGGCACTTCCTGACAGTGAGAGCTGTTTGACAGTGGAACATACTCCCTCGGAGAATGGTGGAGTTTTCTTCTTTGGAGGTCTTTAATCAGAGGCTGGATGGCCATCTGTCGAGGATGCTTTGATTTAGAGTTCTTGCATGGCAGGTGGTTGGACTGGATGGCCCTTGTGGTCTCTTAAAACTCTATGATTCTATGGCTAATTTTCCAACCCATCATTGTTGCCAAAGAGACCAGTTTCAAAACTCCTTTTCAGAATACTGGATGTCCTTTTTTAAGAGGATGAAACTACACTGCTAAGAAACACAGGAAATGCAATGGGGGGGGGGAGCAATGCATATGACCCAAGTTAAATCTCAGCTATTGTTGCCAGTTTGTCAGCTGACCAGAATCTTTGCCAATAGAATAATGTAATTTATAATTTAAATCTTTTTTTGAGATGGAAAATCTGTGATGTGGAAGCAGAATTAGTGTTATAAATTATACATGAAAAATGACATGAGCCACTAATTTGTGATCATTCTGGAGTAAATAGGGTGTGTAGATGCTAGAAAGATTTATCATAGATCAATCATTTGGCAAAAACTAGTAGTACTCCTGGTTTCTCCACATTTATTCTGTGCTATGAGTCACAATGGCTTTTTTTTTTTTTTTGGAACATACGTTTAGTCAGACATAAAAGTTCAAATCATAATTTTTATTTACACAATTATCAGGGACAATGCAGTGCTATGTCCCAGATTCAAGCCTACTTCTGATTACATAGATAGGGCTTGTTTTCACAAGCAGTTCAATAAATTGCAAAACCGTCTTAATTAAATATTAATACCCTGTATGCCACTATAAAGATAAACTTTATTGAAAACTCATGCTAGATGCAATGACTTGCCTCATTCTGTGTACATTTTCCCACTTAAATTGAAAAGCACCATTCATAATCTGACATTATCAACAGTGGCTTGCTGAAGACACATCCATATTGTTTCATCCCTTGGTCCTAGATAGCTCTTTATATTGAAGATAAAAGATATCAGCTTATGTTAATTTACAACTTTTCATTGAGGAAAGGAGACAAATGTTCCAAAATGTTCAAATCTTCAGTCCTGGGACCTTATCACACGGGGTCCAAAGCAGAAAGCTTCCAAAAGAAATCCGGAACTAATACGTATTAATTTTGCATGTGTTTACACAACGTCGCACAGAACCGCTAAAAACCCACAACTAATCCGAAACGGATTGAGATCTTTTGAATTTCGGTTTAATTAGGAAGTACAAATGTGCTTCCGAAATCATTGCACAATGCCCGAGTCTCCGAAATACATGTGTACACACAAAACGTATTGGGGAGCATTTCCCCAATACGTATTGTGGAGCATTTCCCCGCCCCCGCCTGCGCCGTGCCGGCTTGGGAAGGAGGGGTGTGTTTGACAGCCGGCTGTCAAACGCACCCCTCCTTCCCAAGCCGGCGCGGGCTCTGTTCTGCTCAGAGTCCCGGCCCCGCGCCGGCTTGGAAAGGAGGGGTGTGTTTGACAGCTGGCTGTCAAACGCACCCCTCCTTTCCAAGCTGGCGCGGGGCCGGGACCCTGGGAAGGAGGGGTGTGTTTGACAGCTGGCTGTCAAACGCACCCCTCCTTTCCAAGCCGGCGCGGGGCTGGGACTCTGGGAAGGAGGGGTGTGTTTGACAGCTGGCTGTCAAACGCACCCCTCCTTTCCAAGCCGGCGCGGGGCTGGGACTCTGGGAAGGAGGGGTGCGTTTGACAGCTAGCTGTCAAACGCACCCCTCCTTCCCAAGCCGGCGCGGGCTCCATTCTGCTCAGAGTCCCGGCCCCGCGCCGGCTTGGAAAGGAGGCGTGTGTTTGACAGCCGGCTGTCACCCAAACCCCTCCTTCCCAAGCCAGCGCAGGGCCATGTCCGGGATTTTCTGAATTGTGTGTGAATGGCAAATATGTATCCAGGATGCACTTTTATGGAAGCGCGATAATTGCGCGATGATGCTAGTTGCATCTGATAGCCATTTATGTATTGTGGGGGCTCTTTCGGTTCATTTCGGTATAGTATTGGATTTATTCTTATTTCGGTTTCTTATCGCTTTGTGGCCCGCGTGTGATAAGGTCCCTGGTATATGCTGAATTCTGGTCAAACAATGTGGCAATTGAGATATATACTGCTATTCTGAAGCACTTACATTTGTTGTTTGAAGAAATTGAGGTTCTTCCTTGAGACGGTGTTCAGTAAATGGAATGATACTTCAATGTCTGAAGGTGCTTGAAGCTCTGAAGTAGCTAAGGAACTTATAGCAGAGGTTCACAATGAAGTACCACATGTTCTGAGCCATTTGTGACCTTGCAATGAATACATGCCAGATGATCACAAGAAGTGTTGTGTTGAGTGCATACTGAATATTCCTTAGCTTTCTCAAGTGCTGCTTTGCTTCAGGAATTCCGGCCATGTCTTCCTTCAAAAGATATTTTTTTGTTCCCAAGCAATAGTTTTCTATGTATTCTGACCAATGCAACTGACAGACATTGAAGCAGAATAATTTCTTCTCTTTTGGACTAAACTGATTCAATAACATGTTCATATTGTCTGAACTCCATTCCCAGGTGCAGTTGGCAAGATATTCAAAGACTGCCATGGACTTATGCAGGCGGTTGAAGAGCTTCATCATTCTTGGCTTTTTTCCAGTTAGCCTCAGATACAAATTATAGAGAAAGGCTGGAACCATGTGACTGACAACTGTTGAATATTGGTGCATCAAGTAGCTTGATGTCATGTTGCCATTAGGTATTCTGAAAGCTTTCTCCAGGGGAATCCTCTTGTATGCAGATAAGACAAGAGGTTCCATTTCTCCTCAACAAAATGGATTTGTGCCACCAGTTGTACAATTGTATATCAACACTGATTTTGGTCTTACAGAAAAACAGTGTACTTCAGCTATGAAAAGTTTGGAAGCATTGTTTTATAGCATTGGTGGACAGCTGTGGCTCATGAGATCTATTCTTACTGCAACTCCAACAAGTCTTCACCATGTGCTATGCTAGCTAGAGCTGAAGGAAGTTGCAACTCAACAACATTTCCAAGCCACAATGGCTTCTGTAACAGTTTAGCTCTTTATAGTTCTCCCACATTAGACCATATATCCGCTCTTCATGTATTGGGTTACTACAGGAAAATTAGGCACTTTCTAGGGGTACATGGATTAGCTTTGTTTGCAGTGTCAGGGTTTAGAGGCCGATACCCGCTCCCTGAAGGTCCCTTCAGCAATGCTTACAGCAAAGCTCTTGAATAGCACTATCATTCGGGTAAGGAATCAAGATGGAGAAGAAAATAAAAAGCCAGGAATTTTCACTGTATTCATTTCAAGCCTCAGTTAATGGAAAAGTTGGGTACTCCTAAAAGTATGTTACAGAAAAAATATCAATTTGTGTTAATGTGTACACTTTCAAATAATATCAAAATTAACACAGGACACATAGAACTCCAGGAAAGAAAATTAACTGTGAAGCGATAACTGTATTATGCAAAGTTAGCATACAGATCAGCTAGGTGAGTAGCACTCTTATGGAAGAATATGAAAGTCTGAGAGACACCAGCTGCAAAGCATGATAGTATCATAACAAAAAATGAACTGAGTGTGTCAATTACAAACCTCACAGAAGACCTGCACATTAACAACTCTTCAAAATGCTACTACAGTTGGCCCTCCATTTTCACAGGGGATCCATTCTGGACACACACACCTGTGAAAACAGAGACTCGCCAATATTCAAGACCCATAGACTTGAATGAGGGGTGCTCCCACAGGCGTGCGCCCATGGGTGCACACCTCATTCTTTTCAGTGGAGGTCACCCCTCCGTGAATATGCAAAACTGCGGACTTCAAGTCCACAAGAACAGAGGGGCAACTGTAGTACCCATATCTCACAATCTCACATCTTAGTGCAAACAACAGATTCAGATTCAGATACCGAAACCCAAGCAATATAGACGCAGCTGTCTATTTTAATCAATTTTTATCATCACTGGATTTTTCTACAGAATCTTGTTCATAATTTTCATTTTCATATTCAGGAGCATCTTGGTCATCATGATCTGACTGAGCCTCTCCATCCTCCTCTTCTGCCTCTTCCTTTTTCTCCTCCTCCTCCTCCTCCTCCTCCTCCTCCTCATCATCATCATCTTCCTCTTCGTAGGACTGAAAACACTGGATCTGAGATTTCTTCTCCTCTCCTTGGGATTCTTTATCCTCTGTTTTGTCTTCATTATCACTACAAGGGGCAGAGGAAGTGGAGGAAGGACAGTTCATTTCTTTTAAAAAATTACAAAATAAATGCTGAAATAACTATCAGGTAAAAAATAAAGCTACCATGAATCACATTTTGGGAAAAAGTCAGATTATAAGTATGTAAGTTAACAAACATACTACATCCATAAGGAAATATTTGTTTTGCGTTGCTGTATTGGTCTTTCATTAATTCACATTTAAACACTATTAAATTTAACCTCACAGAGCGGTTTGAGTGTCAGACTATGACTCTGGAGAGCAGGGTTCAATTCTCTGCTCGGCCATTAAAGCCACTAGTTGACCCTGGGCAAGTTACACTCTCTCAGCCTCTGAAGATGCCAATGGCATACCCTTTCTGAAGAAATCTGCCAAGAAAACCCCATGATAGTGTCACCTTAAAGTCACTGTAAGTCAAAAATGATTTGAAGGCATAGAACAAAATACAGTATGTTGGTTTTTGCAGAAAGTCTTGATATTAGAAACAGTGCTCTCATTCAGCCTGGAAGAACTGGAGGTAGAACTGAGGGCCTATAAGACTTATAAGGACCCTGGCCATAATTTAAAAGGCCAATGCTATTCTAGGCTGCATCAATAGAAGTACAGTGACTAGATCAAGGGAAATAAAAGTGCCACTCTATTCTGCTTTGGTCAGGCCTCACCTGAAATACTGTGTCCAGTTCTGGGCACCACTATTCAAAAAGGTTACTGACAAGCTAGAACATGTCCAGGGGAGGGCAACCAAAATGGTGTAGAGTCTGGAAACCATGCCCTATGAGAAGAGACTTAGGGTGCTGGGTATGTTTAGCCTGGAGAAGAGACGGTTAAGAAGTGATATGATAGTTCTGTTTAAATATTTGACAGGGTATAATATTGGGGCTGGAGCAAGCTTGTTTTCTGCTGCTCCAGAGAACAGGACCCAGAACAATGGATGCAAGCTACAGGAAAAGAAATTCCACCTCAACATTAGGAGGCACTTCCTGACAGCTGTTCGACAGTGGAACACACTCCCTTGGAGACTGCTGGAGTCTCCTCCTTTCAAGTTTTTAACCAGAGGTTGAATGGACATCTGTCTGGAGTGCTTCGATTCTATGTTCCTCCTTGGCAGGGGGCGAAACTGGATGGCCCTTGTGATCTCTTCCAACTCTATGAATATTCTACAATTCTAAGCTTATCCTAGTGGTCACTGAAGAAAAAGGCAGATGCTTTTCTGAGGCTAAGAAATGCAAAAATTTTAAATGGAAACTGGAAATTCTCCTATGTTCTGTTTTGTGGGCATAATTCCCTCTCCAACCAGACTGTTGCAGGTGAAACCAAACTATAAGTTTGGCTCTCCCAGATGATAGCAAACAAAGAATTGCCAAGTCTTTCAAATTATCCTGCCAATACAAAACAAGCAACAACATTTTCCTTATGTTGCTTAATAAGGACACCTCACAGAAAATCGCAAACAGCACACCTCCTATCTGTGGGAACTGACAGATTAAACTGGCTTTAAGATCAAACTTCCAAACTTTGGCTGCTTCTCAAATTCATAAACCTCACTTCAGGAAACTGCCATATAGTTTTCAGAAGACAGCAATCCACAATCCCTCCATATCAATCTTGATACTAGAAGCAAGTTAAAATTTTGGTTAGAACTAGTTAAATCTGGTTGAAATGTTTGAATCTTGAGGATCAACAATTGGATATAATGGACATACAGGTGACAGTTCTAGTGGAGATCCTTTGCAACTTCTCTTTCCTAGCCACCATTGCTGAGAAACAAGTGAGCTACTGTCATGCTCACCAGAGGACCCAATGCTTGAGCAGGGAGTAAAACATTGTGGGTATATGACTATTTTTCCATGCCAGCTTTTGTTCTTCCAGCAAATCATTTTACAGAAGAAAAAAGGGAAAATATGGGTACAGTATAATCCAAGCTAGAAAAAACATCCATGGCCATTTGGGGTCTCACTGAATCCAACTCATCTGAAGTACTTTTAATCACCAATACCCCAACCTACCCATCTGCAGACAAAGAGCTGTGACAGCTTCTTCCTACTTTTCCATGGAGGAAGCATTATAGGCAAGAGCACCATGTACAGGAGGCTCTGGACTAGGAAGTTCAAAACTGGTGTGATACAAAACTGCTTTTCAGAAGACAGTTGTTCCTCCTTGAGAGTAGTTAAGTACAAAACTCTCAGTCTCCCAGCTGAATGTGTCAAGGGAAAGCCACTGAAAATATCTACCTTCTGATGTCTGCTGCTGCCAAGATTTCAGAGCCATCACTGGAATGGCCCTGCAAAAGCTTTTCTGCAGCAGGTTGTCCTTTCTCTGAGACAAACTCTTCACGCAGCCCCAGTTCCCGGAGTATATCAGAGTAATGCTTCTCTGCTGCTATCCGTGCATTTTTCTATATTTATGGAAGAGGAAAAGAATAACAAAATTAAAACATCAACAATATATCTTCAAGTTTAGATATATATTGATGTGTATGTATTTAAATATGTAGTTTTGTGCTTGTCAAATGACTATTGCTTCAGAACATAAAAGATAAACAAACAAAAAAAGGCCAACTAACACATCCCTTAGTTGAAATAATATTAGAGTTCAGACAGTACATTGCTTTAAATAAACTGCCAGATGCTACAGCTGGGCCCTGCCTTAGTACCCACAGACAGTAAAAAGACCTGCAGTCCTGGGGAAGAAGATGGTATGTTTTCCCAAGTTAATACTATCCACCAGAAGTGGCTGATGTTTTCCCAATATTATAGTGCTGCATTTTTTTTACATAAACCTCAGGATCCTTTTAGATAAAAAGTCATGAAGGAATTCAAATAAATATCTCTATACAGAGAATCACGATTTTATTGGTTGGTATCTCCTTGGCGCCTCGTGCTGTGACTTATGTGGGTCACGACAGCAGAAAAAGAAACAACATATCTTCATTGGGATGTTACTGTGTATCACACTAAGTAGGCAGGCAGTAATCATTGTTAGTTATAGATCTGGCAACAGAAATGAGGCCAGCATAGTGACAGGGAAGGTGGCATAAATTATATAATCTCAAAATCAATTCTTGAATGTAAGAAAAAAGAAAAGTTGGGATCTCAATAATGGTGGTAAATTTAACAAAGAGATTAAGAGGTCAATAACCTGTGTAGCTTGTTCCAACAACAGTGGCCTCTTTTCCACCCTTTCTTCCATTTCTTCCAGTTCCTGTAGATATTCTCTCATTCTCTGCTTTTCATGTTTCCTGTTTTTTAATATACCATGACATGGAAATGGTATGGAATTTAAATATGAGGTTTTTTTTAAACAAATTAAAAACAGAAGGGGCAATTCTAGACTATGCTACAAACTGTGGATGCCTGCTATTGCACTAAAGGTCTTGCGTCTAGATGTTCAAGAACTGGGAGATATGTTGCAAGATACCTGAATGTTTTTAACTTCAGTTTATACATCTGAGCAAGGCTCTGATGTGGATCATTTGCTTCAGCCCGCGTGCTTATAAGCCTCTGTAGTTCTCTTGCTCTGTGTTTCTGTTTTGCTCTCCTCCTTTTTTGTTCTTCTGCCATCTTCCGTTTTTCCTCAGCCGAATCCCTGAATGAGAAAATAAATTAATGCTAAATACATTTAAATAAATTCTTCCAAGTGTTGTAATAATTTCTTAAGGACATGGCCACATGGATCAAGAAATAATGTATACTGTAATTATCAATTGCAAGCAAACATAATGATGGTTTCTCCACCCTATTAAAGAATACAGCCAGCCATGCATATTATTCTCAGGAGAAGAGCCACTGCCACAACCATTATAACCAAGACAGGGCTCAGGGATTTGCTAACCCCACAGGTCATCTTCTGGCATTTCATGCACAGACACAGACCTGTCTCTGGATTAAATCTGTGGTGCCTGGAGAAAATGTCAGGCTCACTAGGAATAATTTAAGAGACAACATATTTGCAAGGTCCTTGTGTAAATCATGGCTGGGCAAAATGTGGCCAACTGGCTGAATGCAGTCCCCTAGGGACCCAGTGCAGCCCTTCATATACCCCCCTTTTTTTTTTAAATGAAAAAATGCTCTTGCACTTGACATGTGTTAGGCCTCTCCAGGGGAGGCTTTCTTGAACCTGGAAGAGACTTCTGGTCACATCTGGCTTAGGGAGGGGTGATTCCAGTTTTAAGAAAAATTCAGGAGAATGTGGAGAAGGTACACTGTCCAATGTCCAGCAGAAGCTCTGGAAGCTGTCCAACCTGGTGTAAACTCTTGCTAATGATGCATCTAATGGGGGAACAGCAAAAATCCCTGAATCCACTGAATCTGATGTAGCAGCAAAGATGTTTCTTTACACTCCCATGCCATACACCATTTGAATAATGAACAGCAGAGGGGAAAGTAATCTGCCTCTCTCACACTTACTTTATGTAGCATTTCTTCTCGGTCCAGTTCTTATACACAAAATAACTCAGCAGATGATATAAGAGGAAGAAAAGGAGAGGGTGGAGATTTCCTTCCCACCTTGCCTTTTCCCACACACACACAAAAAGTCAAGGTAGAGTAAGAAAAGAATACACTCTTTTTCTAACAACATTATGATTTGTTCATATATACGTGTCTATATACAAATACTGACCTTCATTCTATGTACAGAAAAGCAGGGATATAAATCTGATGGTTTGCAACACCTGAGATCTGTCTGGCTCTTTCAGCCCCTGTGTTACAGACTTGATTTAATATTGTTCCTAACAGGACTCAGTGGAGTCACCAGAGTTGGTATCATCCGGTGTAGTAATTCATGGTGTCACACACACCCCACTGACACCCATACAGAATCCTTTTTGTACTACTTTACTCATAAATCATAATTCCCGTATATCACTGAATGTAATGGTAATAGTTATGACATAAACTAAAACATAAATTAAAATTATATATTTAAATTACAATATCACATGCACAGAATAAATTTGCTTACATATGCATAGTTTCATCTGATTAAAGTGAAAATTTAGTAAAATGTGATGTTTTTAAAGAAAGAAAAATAATTTTTTTTTAAAAAAAATTAAAATTAAATTTTGAAATTTGAATTAAAAAAACACGGGGCCTCTTCTTTCTCCTCCCACTAACTCTCACCCCACTCATACCATCTCTTCAGCATTTTAAAGATACAGAAAAACACCACAGCTTGTTTCTACCAAAATAAAGATGTTTGAGGATAAGTGGTGCACACACACACCCTTAGGGTGTCACCTAGTGTGCTCTGCACCCCTGCAGTGATGCCACTGATATGACTTATAAATTATGAGCCTTTGCAGACTGCCAGAAATAGTGCAAATTGAGTCCAATTTAACTGCCCTGACTCAGTGCTAGGGAATCATGGGAACTGTAGTTTATTGTGGCACCAGAGTTCTCTGACAGAGAAGGCTCAGTGTCTCAGAAAAAAATACAGTTCCCATGATTCCCTAGCACTGAGCCAGGGCAGTTAAAGTGGATTCAATTTGCACTATTTTTAGCAGTCTGCAAAGGCCCTGTATTAGAGGTACAGAACCATGACTCAAATACTTTGAATTCAGATTCCAAACTTTTAGGACAGTTTCACAGCAGCACTAGATACAAGTAATGGCAGCAAACATTTACTGAAAAAATACTGCAACAAATAAAATCAGTATTGAATATATTATCCTAGCAACAACATGTTTTTATTTACCACAGGTAATATGGGATTAATTTATAATAACTGCGCCACTCCAAGCCAATGAATGGCTCACCTTATGGCTTGTAATCGTCTTCTTGTAGACTCTGTAATTCTTGGTGATGTGGGTTCTTCACAGCCTAAAGGACATAAATTTGTATTCAAATTCCTCATTTGGGGGCTACATCTTGAAGAAGCATAGGGCCAACGTGTTTCCTTTAATTTTTTTTCATCCATTTGGATGTCCTCAAGAATCTTCTCTTTGTTAGAAGGGATATTAGCAGTACGGAGAGTGAAAGGGTCACAGACTGTTATGTGTTTCACATTCTTCTGTCTCTGAAGCTGCTTCTGGAATTTTTTATGTAACAGTTCAAAATCTGGGACCTGGATTTTGGGTTTTGGTTTGCATTCCAGTTCTTCAGTATGGTCAAGGCAGCATTGCTCCCTATGCTTACTGGCACCTTTATTCCCTAATCTGTTACTGGGAAGAGATGAATTACGCAGAAGCTCTTCAGATCTCATCTGTATTCGAATTTCTCTGTAAAGCTCTTCCTCCTTTAGCTTCTCACTGGTTTCTGAACTGTAGATAAATTTAGGAACTGGCTTTGCTTTGAATATTTTTGCCTTTTCTGGAAAAGAAAGGTCCTTCAACTGCGCTTTCCTCAGTTCTTTCTTTTGTGCTTCTCTTTCAATAAACTTGAAAGGCTTTTGCATAGCTAGAAGGATCTCTCTCCTCCTTTCTCTAAGGGACTTCCTATGTTCTTCATTTTGCTGCATTATTTCATGATACAGAGGGACAAAGACATAAGCAGGCACTGGATTGGCACGGAATTTCTTCTGACACTCTGCTTCCTCTTCCCATTGTTTTTTTAGCAAGTTATTTTCTAATTCAATCAGTGACTTTGATTTGATGTTCTGTTGTTTTTTCTTAGCTTCTCGAATAGTCATCTGGAAAGGCTGAGGTACTGTGATCTTTGGGGACCATTTCTTCTTCTTCCTCCTCCTAGTCTTTTGCAAAGTCTGTAATATGGATGAGATATCCTTGTTGTAGTGAGAATAATCCTCTGAGGAACTTCTATCACATACATTTTCAATTTGCTCCTTTTGAAATGTTAATTCTTCTTCACTGTCATCTTCGTCTAAATCTAACCGTTCATCAGAAGTATCAGAAAAATTTGAATGGAAAGAATTGTTTAAATCAGGCTCAGAAAATGATGAACATATCTTCTGATTTTGAAGTGAATTCATCCCATATGTTGATCTAAAGGCAATAAAAATATTAAGGTTAGTGCAACAGTACCACCTGAGAGCCAAGCAGCGCCAGGGACAGAGCACTTTGCTCCCGGTGCCTTTAACAACTACAGCACCAGAGCGGTAGCAGCAAGGAAGGGCGGGGCTCCGTCCTCCTTAAAAGCCTTCAGTTTCCCGGCTCTGACGCGGCAGCGCAGCAGCAACAGTACCACCTGAGAGCCAAGCAGCGCCAGGGACAGAGCACTTTGCTCCCGGTGCCTTTAACAACTACAGCACCAGAGCGGTAGCAGCAAGGAAGGGCGGGGCTCCGTCCTCCTTAAAAGCCTTCAGTTTCCCGGCTCTGACGCGGCAGCGCAGCAGCAACAGTACCACCTGAGAGCCAAGCAGCGCCAGGGACAGAGCACTTTGCTCCCGGTGCCTTTAACAACTACAGCACCAGAGCGGTAGCAGCAAGGAAGGGCGGGGCTCCGTCCTCCTTAAAAGCCTTCAGTTTCCCGGCTCTGACGCGGCAGCGCAGCAGCAACAGTACCACCTGAGAGCCAAGCAGCGCCAGGGACAGAGCACTTTGCTCCCGGTGCCTTTAACAACTACAGCACCAGAGCGGTAGCAGCAAGGAAGGGCGGGGCTCCGTCCTCCTTAAAAGCCTTCAGTTTCCCGGCTCTGACGCGGCAGCGCAGCAGCAACAGTACCACCTGAGAGCCAAGCAGCGCCAGGGACAGAGCACTTTGCTCCCGGTGCCTTTAACAAATACAGCACCAGAGCGGTAGCAGTTCACTATTTAACAGCCTATTTAACAATTCACTAAAAATTAGGGCCTGAGGCTGCAGAAACAAATAGTGGGAAAGACAGTTAAATAGGCTGATTATGTGTCTTACTGACCTGTAATGCTAGAACTGTGGCTATTACTACTTAACTAGCTAATTTTGACAGTCGTTTTATTCAATTTATGCTGTTTGTTTCTTTTTTTTTTTTTTCTTTTTTTCTTTTTTTTACTTCCTTTTTCTTTTAGACATATCTGAATTGGGATATGTGTATTTGGAGGCTGGACACCTATCAAAGGTGGTCTATGCTACTTGAGTAAGGGGATAAAGTGGAAGAGTATTCATCCACAATATTAAACCTCTGTGAAGAGGCTTAATAAAGGGGGGTCCATAGGAGGTGATTGAGAGACTAGCTCTGCCTCACCGTTGGGACAGCCCTCCCCATACTTAAGGTTGTGCTGGTATACCAAGCACAATTCCAGATACAGATTATAGATTACTTTTAATAGTATTCTTATAATGAGTTCATGTGCTGTTTGAGCATTTATTTCTCATTAGAGGACCCAAAGCATAATAATATCAAGGCGCTTATCTGATGGTTAGAAGAAAATAACTGAATCCTAAACTTAACCAGGTAACAGATAAGTTTATTTATTTATTTTTCTTCTTCTTTTCGCTTCAGGAGGCACAGATACTGGATGAACCTCTAGTGTGCGATATTTTTTTTTATAATTGAGTACAGTAAGGGAATAGCAACTGTCTTGTGGGATAGGTGCGAGTTGTCTGGTATGTCCATATCAACTAGGTCACAGACAATAAAATTGCAATACAGTAGAAGAGGGTCAACAGAAATGTCGCCCAAAATTCAGGATAATATGCAATTACAAACAATGGTTGAAGAGATGTTGAAAACTTTCCAAAAAGAAATAACCCAAGAGCTAAAAGAACATAGGAAAGAATCAAACGAAAATTTGAATAAGGGCCTTGAAAAATTTGAAAAAACATTAGAGGAATTAACTAAGGATATGTCTACGCTAAAAAAAGAACAAAGCAACATCAATAGGAAGACACAACAATTGGAAGAAGCTACAAAACGTTTAAAAGAACAACAAAAAGCGGAGGAAAATTTGATACTGACTCAAGAGCTCAGATATAGGGAAAAATGTCTAAAATTTAGAGGTTTGACCGAAATATCCAATGAGGATCTGTACTCAAAAGTAATACCAGATTTGGCTAATTTTTTAGAAATAAATGAAGAATTTCTAGAGATGGAGATAGATAAAATTTTCAGAATTAATTCTGAAATAGCTAATCAAAAAAATCTACCCCGCGATATTGTAATTCGTTTCGCTAGAGCTAAAATTAGAGAAGAGGTATTACAAAGAAGTTATAAGAAAGCTCTCGAAATAGATGGGCAACATATAAAAATTTATAAAGATATACCGGCTATCATCCTACGACGAAGACAGGACTACAGACAACTGGCACTCTTATTAAGCAAAAAAAATATCAGATATTCATGGGATAAACTGGAAGGTCTAGTTTTCAGGTACAACCAAAAGAGATTTAGAATTAACTCTAAAGTTAAAGTGGAGGAATTTCTAAAAAGATATGGTAATGATAAAGAGGAAAATCACAGATCTGAGGAGAAAGATTTGCAAGGAAGTGGTTACATCCCAGGAGAAACAGATAATCTTGATATAGACCAAAGACCAGAAGTGGGAGAAAGAGAAATTCGTTTAGGTAAAAGTAGTGCAACATTGTGAATAATAGACAATCTCTTTATCTTAGTAATTTTGTCTTTCTTTTTTATTTACTGCTGACTTATTAAATTTGTAATTGCTGAGAAATAAATAAGCTATGGAAAAAAACATCAAACTTCTCTCTTGGAATGTAAAAGGGTTAAATATATTGCATAAAAGGAATAAGATCTTTCATTATCTAGAAAAGAAGAACTTGGATGTGATCTGTTTAGAGGAAATAAAAATTAGGAAGACAGATAGTTACTATTTGAGAAATAATAAATTAGGTCAAATTTTCTACTCGCTAAATGATAAAAGGAAATCAGGCCTGGCAATATATATCAGGAAAACTATTCCAGCTCAAGAAATTTGTAAAGATACTGAGGGGCATTATGTCATCATAGAAACATCTTTCCCTCAGGGTAAAGTGCTCTTGGTGGGCGTATATGCGCCCCAAACGGAGAGTCGGAAATTCTTTAGAAAATTGGATGGAATATTAGAAAAATATGAGGGTGGTAAAATCATCATGCTAGGAGACTGGAATGGGGTTCTAAACCCAAAACGGGACAGATATAGTACGAACAGACAAAATAGGAAGCTGGGGAAACTCCCAAAGACATTTTTCAATATGAGAGATCATCTTGAATTACATGATGTGTGGAGTACAATTTACCCAAAAGAATTGGGTTACACATATCATTCATTACAATATAGATCTTTTTCCCGGATTGACATGTTCTTTGTTTCAACACCCTTAGTTACAAAAATCAAAGAGATGGTAGTGTTACCTAGAATAGATTCTGATCATAAACCTATTCTTTTGACAATAAATTGGGGTACAAATAAATTTACTTGGAGACTTAACGTAGCACTCCTAAATGATGACAAGGTATTGGATTATGTTAAAAACAGTATCCAACATTACTTTCTGGAAAACAATACAGAAAATATTCGCCCTAAGATAGTATGGGATGCCCATAAGGCCGTCATGAGGGGTATTTTTTTGAAAAAAGCCAAGGAGGAGAAGATATCAAAAAATAAGGAATTCAAGGAAATAGAGCAAAGATTAAAGGAAGCAGAAGAGGAACTATTAAAAGACCCAAACTCCACACTAGGGCTAAAAAAATTTGAATATTGGAAAATGAAAATAGATGTCATCCTAAGGAAAGAGATAGAACAGAAATCACTTAAAAGAAAAGGTGAAAAATTTGAATCGGATAATAAAACCGGAAAATGGTTAGGGAGTAAACTAAATACAAGATCTAGAATTAATACCATTATGGAAATAGTGGATGACGACGGTATAATTACCTCCCAGCAAGATATACAGGAAAAATTTCTTCAATTTTTCTCTAAACTATATAAATCAGAACCACCAACCTATAGGGAGAATGATATCCTTGAGAGTTTCCTGACAGATTTGGACTACATGAAACTCACTGAAGATGAAAAAGTTTTTTTGAATAGAGATTTTTCAACAAAAGAAATTGTAGATTCAATTAAGGAATTAAAGCATAGAAAGTCCCCTGGTCCAGATGGGTTTATCCCCGAATATTATTCAAAACTGATAAACGAACTAGCAGAGCCATTCAGGCTCACAATCAATGACATAAATAAAAATGGAATTCCAGAATCATGGAAACTTGCAGATGTGGTTATGATACCAAAAGAAGGGAAAGATAAACTAAGAGTAGAAAATTTTCGGCCAATTTCACTCATGAATATTGATTATAAGATTTTTACAAGTATACTTGCTGTTCGATTGAAAAATGTGTTAAAACATAAGATACATGAAGATCAAGCGGGGTTTTTACCCCAAAGACAAACAAGACAAAACGTAAGAACAGTCATTGATATTTTAGAATACTATGAACGTAATAACGAGAAGAAGTTAGCAATGTTGTTATTAGATGCACAGAAAGCTTTTGATTCTGTAAGATGGAACACAATGATTATGATCATGGAGAAACTAAATTTCGGGGATAAATTCATTAACTGGATAAAAAGCATATATCTAGAACAAAAAGCAAGGCTGGTAATTAATGGTAACAAAACAAAAGAATTCCATATTCAATGTGGTGTTAGACAAGGATGCCCCATGTCTCCCCTGCTTTTTATAATAGTTATAGAACTATTAAATAACAAAATAAGAATGGAGACTAATATTAAAGGGCCCAAAATTAAAGGATCAGAGTTCAAAATAAAAGCATACGCGGATGATATAATAATCTTTTTGGACGATCCTGTAAATGGAATAGAAAGAACTATGATGATTTTGGAAGAATTTGGTAAACTCACTGGCTTCAAATTAAACAAGGATAAATCTGTAATTATTACTAAAAATACTTCAACCATAGAGGAGGAATTGTTGACAGGAAAATCACAATGTAAAATTGTTAAAAAAGCAAAATACTTAGGCATTAACATATCAAATAGAAATACTGAGCTTTTTGATCTAAATTATGGGAAGATATGGAAGGAGATTAAAAAAGAGCTGGTAAGATGGGCTAGGATGAAACTCTCTTTGTTTGGTAGAATTGCAGCAATAAAAATGCTGGTACTTCCGAAATTCATGTACTTGTTTACCAACCTGCCAATTATATATAACAATAAGCCTTTTTCTCTATGGAACAAAGAGCTAAAGAGATTTATCTGGGAAGGGAAGAAACCTCGAGTTAAATGGAAGATCTTGATAGATTCCAGGAACAATGGGGGTTGTAACTTACCTGACCTGGAACTATATTACCATGCTTGTGCTCTGATATGGATTCAGGATTGGATATTGTTAAGGAACAAGAGACTACTTGATTTGGAAGGACATGACCTAAGATTCGGATGGCACGCGTACTTATGGTACGAAAAAAATAAAGTACACAAAGATTTTGGCCATCACATAATAAGGCGGGCTTTATTAAGAATATGGGAAAAGGTAAAACTAGATTTCTATAGAGGTTTACCGGGCTGGTTATCTCCACAAGAGGCGTTATTGGGTAGATTTAGGAATACGGGAAACTGGGTGAAATATAATGAGATTTTGAGGATAGACAAAACTATGGGATCTTATGAATTAAAATCGCTTAATGAGATCCAAGATAAAGACCCCGGTTTCACTTGGTTTCAATTCTATCAAATGCAAGATATATTTAAACACGACATAAAACATTATGGGATTTACCTAGTGAAAAACGAAATCGACAACATTATGTTATCAGATAATCCAAGATTAATATCTAAATTATATGGTATATTACTTGCCAGAAAAATGGAAGAAGACCAGGTAAAGGATCATATGATATCATGGGCTAAAGATATAGACAAAACAATCTCATTAGAATGTTGGACTAAAGCTAGACTAGTAACATATAAATTTACACCTAATCAAATGTTGCGGGAAAATTACTTTAAAATGGAAACAAGGTGGTATCTTACACCGGTCAGAGTTGCTAAAATGTATAAAAATAGATCTCATATCTGTTGGAAATGCCATAAAGAACAAGGATCATGGATTCACATGTGGTGGAATTGTGTAAAAGTCCGGAATTTCTGGATATCTATACATGAAACAATATGTGAAATACTGAACATAACATTTGAATGTATTCCACAACTATATCTACTTAATATGATTCAAGAGGAAAAGATTCAAGAGATAAAGAATATAAAGAAGCCTTTACTGTACATGATTACGGTAGCAAGGATATTATTAGCTAGTAAATGGAAACAAGAAGAAGTTCCTACTATTGATAACTGGTTATACAGATTGCTGGAAATCGTGGAACTCGATAAAAAAGATGAAATGTTAGAGGGTAAAGATAAGAATGAGATAAACACTACATGGAAATTACTGTATAAACACTGTGGAAAAAATGGAATGTTCTAATTTTTTAAGGTATAATATGCCTAGTAAGAAAGATATTAATGTATAAGGAAAAAAGTTCTAAAAAGATACAGTAGAATGGGTTATAAGGAGTAATAGAGTATTGAAGAAATGGATTACTATCTTTATAATAGGAAACAACACATGGACACAGGTATGTCTTTAAGTTAAACAATTTAATTAAAGGTAATTATAGACATAATGTTATGTTACATTTAGAATAAAGTTATAGAAATAATACTTAAATACAAAAAGTAAAAACTCAGGAAATTGGGGGAAATCCTTCAGCAGGTCTTAAATCTGGAATAGATACTGAACTTTTGATTTTGCTGTTATTTTTCAGGAAGGTTAGCTACCGTATGCACTGTTATATATATATGTATGTTTGTATAGGTTATTTACAGTAGGTTGTTGTTGTAATGTATTGTAAGTTATGTGACAATTTGTAATTTGATGTTTGAGTTGATACTGGCTGGATGTTGGGAGATGGTATAATTATTATAATAGGACAGTAGATTAGTACTTATCTGGCTGAAATGTTGATGTTATTGTGATTAGTTGTATTTGACAGTTTTATTAATAAAATTAATTAAAAACAAAAAAAAAAAAAAAAAAAAAAAAAAAAAAAAAGGTTAGTGTTCAGGATGTTTTAAAACAGAGCTGGATCAAATAAAATGTAGAACCCTGTGCCTTGATGAATAAGAGAAAGGCAAAGCACCTACAGAAGATGGTTCAAATCTTCAGATTCAAGCCAGTACAGTATGTTGGCCTATCTATTCCAGGTGCCAGCTCCTCAACTTCCTTGCTGAAAGCCTGAGAAATACCAGTCTTGCACAAAAACACAGCCACCCTCTTCAGAACAGTAACAACGAGTTCATAAGAGTTTCTTCAATCCAGTAGCTTTTCCTATGAGAAATTCCTTTGAGTCTGAACTGCACAAGGAATCTTAGACTGAACATACCTCTACAAAATCCATAGTTTTTGTCTTTTAATATGTATCAAGGTTTTGCATTTTAATTATTAAGTAAATTTCACTATAAAGCAGGAGGAAACCATCCTAATTTTAGAGGTGTTAAAGAGCTACAGCTGTGGTGGTTAGAGTGGAGGGAATCTGGACAGCCATGGATCATGAGTAAGTGAAATTGCAGGTACTATCCTGAGGTTATGGGGGCTGTATTGTAGTAAAATCCTGTTTATACTAGCACTAAGCAACCTGCAGGCTCAGAATATGGCAGGTGAAGTATGCATAGGGATTTAAGATTTTTCTTAGTTTTGAAAAACCAAGCCATTGTTTACCTTCTTGGGGCATCCAAAATACTTAAATAGGAAATTTTTAGTGCAATTCATTAATAATATGTCTGCAGAATATAGTAATTTGGATTACTATATTCAAATGAATGAAAACAGCAAAGTGCAATCATACACTATACCTGTAACTCATGTCTATGTTGGGTAAAGGGTGAACTCCTTTCAGATACAGTTTATTCTGATACATGTTTTCCAGTTTTGCCATGGTCTCCAGATGAGCGTTCTTAAGTTCTTCCAGCTTTAAGTAATATTCTTGATTTGAAAGATACATTTTGGAGTTTTCTATCCAATCTTTGCAGTCAGTATGCACATCAGAATTCTGTTCTCTCTCAGGATTCAAGCTATTCTGAAAAAAAAATAGACAATTATCACAATTTTTGTATGATAAAATTAGTTTCACTGTTTGCCAAACAAATGGTGCTGCACCACCAGCTGTAAAAATCATCAACATCTTTCAGTGTTTGAGCTTTCAGGAAGAGTGTACATGCATCTGTATAAATTATGAGAAAGTATTTACATAAGTCATATTGGAACATCAGACAATAACAAGTCAGTCTCTTACAACATATATATCTAGAAAAAAAGCCCTACTTTCTACTAAATATCAGTGTGGTGGTGTAGTGATTTAGGCCTTGGGAGACTCAAGAGGTCCACATTCTAGTCCCTATGGATCTGTGAACAGTGGGTGACCATGAAACAGTCACTCTCCTCTGGATCTTCTCAAGCTTTAGAAATAGTCACATGTCAATGATGCCTGAAACACTGCTTTGTTTAGCTGTGCTTAATCTTGTTTCAGCTCTTTTGGTGTAAAGCTCATTTAAGTGATATAGATAGACTTGCTATAATGAAACCATCTGGCATCTGTCTTTCTGAAGAATAACTATACTGTGATATACACATTATCAGAAATATTACTTGTGATAATGTCTCTACTGAATACACCATAATGAAAATAAAACAATCATCAAAGAAAATTAATAACTATTTCATGTTTTTTCCTTAAGCTAGAGAATGTTGAATGTGGTGGTTCATTTGCAGTCTTTTTGCACAATCAACTTTAAAATATGAATTGTTAGTCTTAGGATACAGTACAACTCATTAAAGTAAGCATTCATTTCACCCTTCTATGTTCAAGGCAAAGTGACCTGCCAATAGAACTGTTTTTTATTTTTAAAGGATTTTAAAAAAAGATTTAAATTAGATCCCAAAATTTTCTTGAAATAATTAGTTTAAAAATAGGCTAAAAGACATACTATTTCTAATTATTTTCTCTAAATATATTAACAGAGGTAATGAAGGTGGGAGATAACCTGATCAGTCTTACTTCAAGGGTGATGTTCCCAAAATGTATGCTTTTTCTCTCTTTCTCAAAGTCTTGCCTCTCTCTTAAGTGCAGGATAGAGAAAGTCAAGGAATACAGAAATTAAAAGGATGGAACCAATCAGAACATGGACATAAATTCAGAATATTAATGTTAGAGACGCTTTTTTCATGAACTGAAAATTAATCTGAAAACAAATCAGTATTTCTTAGATTTCTAGTGAAATCTACATTTCTGAATATAAATATGGCTATATTAAACAGTAACATGCTTACAGTAGAAAAAAATATTACATAGAATATTCTTCACTAGTAATCTAAATAATAAACACTCTTTCAGAAAAGCAATGTAAATCACAATTTCTACTGATCTGATTGAAATTAAATCAACTGTGCCTAGTATATCAAAAGTGTAAATGAGGCACAAACCCAGACCACACAGTCCTCAACAGGTCAAGAAAAAGATCATCAATTAAATGAATCCTGGTCTCTTAACTGTATGAGGATGCAGGGGGCACAAGCATAGCCAATTTTGACAAGAATCTTCCAATACATATATCAGACTTTTTCCTAACTGTATAGCAGGGAAATAAATGTCAGCAAATCGTTTTCCTCAACTGCTGAATGTCAGTGGACTAGTAAATCTTCAGTTGTTGAATTTCTTCATGCCCTGTAGCTTATTAAAAGCCAGGGCTCAAGCTTGTGAGAATAGGGGTGGCAGCATTACTTGAGAATGGCAGCCCATTTCGGTAGCGTTGGGATATATTCTCTAGAAAGATTATTAATTTGTTGTTGTTGTTGTTGTTGCTGTGTCTTCAAGGTATTTCCAACCTATGGAGACCCCATCATGTGTTTTTCTGGTCAAGATTTGTTCAGAGGAGATTCGCTCTTGCCTTCTTCTGAGGCTTTCGGAGTGTGACTTGGCCACCCAGCAGGTTTCCATGGCTGAGTAGTATCCTAGCCCAGCACTTAAACCACCACACCTCGCCAGCTCTCAGGGGATTAACTGCAAAGCCTTATTCAGAGAAGCCACTTTCGGGGTTGCCCTTCTGGATCTGTGGGCAGTGAGGAGAAGCAGGCCTTCCCCAGGTATGACAGGCTGCTGCCAGGGAAAGCCACCAAAACAAGGCTGGAATCCTGTTGCTGTGCCTTCAAGCAGTTTCCAAGTTGGTGGCTCTGTGGTTACAATGTCAACTCTATCGAATGCAAGCAATGTTTTGAAAATGACTACCTGATGCACTGCTCTTTGGGCACACAAAAATTAGTATGGATGTACAGTTGTCCCTTCCGATTCGCGAGGGGTTCTGTTCTGGACCCACCCGCGGATCATAAATATCACAAATACTGGAGCCCAGATGGTTAGAAAGACTGTGCGCTCCCACGCATGCGCACCATTTTGTCCCTCACCACTTCCCATCCGTGAAAGACCGAGATTGTGGATGGCATGCCTACAAACGCAAGGGACAAGTATAATGTATTAGAGAATGCAGTGGCTCGGCAGTTAAGACGCTGGCTCTGACAATTGAAAGATTGGCAGGTCGGCAGGTCGAGGCCCAAGTGTTGCATGATGGAGTGAGCTCCTGCCACTAGTCCCAGCTTCTGCCAACCTAGCAGTTTGAAAGCATGTAAAAATACAAATAGATAGGTACCACTTTGGTGGGAAAGTAACACCATTCTCTGCAGTCATGCTGGCCAGATGATCACATAGTCTTTGACAACGCTGGCTCTTCAGTTTACTAACAAAAATGAGCACTGCCCCCTACAGTTGGACACAATTTGACAACCTTGTCAAAGGGAATACCTTTACCTTTACCATTTTAAGATGACACTATCATGAAGTTTTCTTGGCAACATTTGTTCAAAAACAAAAAAACAAAATCAAAATGGGTTCAAAGACTCCCACTCATTAACTGAAACCAATAGTTCTTGAATAAGATGTTTACAGTTATTTTGGAAAGGAAGCTTCCACCTTAAAACCATGTGGTGAAAGGCTTGGAGCCCCTCTGAGTTAAGCAAACTATAGGACTACAATGCAGCACGTTTGCTGTTGTGTTGCTTCCAAGTTGTTTCTAATTTAAGGCAACTCTATGGTGAACTTATCATGGGGTTCTCTTGGCAAGTTTCTTCAGAGAGGGTGTGACTTTGCCTTTCTCTGAGGCTGAGAGAGCGTGACTTGCCCAAAATCACCCAGTGGGTTTCCATGGTCCAGTCAGTATTCAAACCCTGGTCTTCCAAAGTCATAGTCTCAAAGCACTATGCCACGTTGGCTACACCACCATTAGTGGCATGGTGGAGGTGAAGGTCTGTCAAGACCTTGTCAAGGTTTGTTCTGAACGGGGTTTGCCTTTGCCTCCCTCTGAGGAGGCTGAGAGAGTGTGTCTTGCCCAAGGTCATCCAGTGGGTTTCCATGGCTGAGCCGGGACTTGAACCCCACTCTCAAGTTGTTGTTATTGTTAGCTGCCTTCAAGTAGACTCCGACTCATGGTGACCCTATGGATGCCCCTGTGCTCCACTGTTCTACTCATTTCCTGCAGACTTTGGCCTGTGTCCTTCTCTTTGGTGCAGTATGCCCTCTGGAGGGGCGACCACCTACTTTCCCTCTCCTTCTGCAAAACTTTCCCAAGTCTCTGACAGAGCAGCCTCGCATGTGTGGCAGCACATTGGCCGCAGCAGGGCCAGGGAGGTCCACCCTACAGCCCCACAAACCTCCAAGTTCAGGAGTAATGCAACTGTCTTTGCAGAAAACACACACACAGAGACTCACACCCGAAAAGGGCTTCCATACATTTTCTTACACAACATTCAGCTCTGTCTATGAGAGAGTCCTATGGACTACGACTCTGGAAACCAGGAGTCAGTTCCTAGCTTGGCCATGGAAACCTAATGAGTGACCCTGGGCAAGTCACACTCTCTCAGCCTCCTCAGGGGAAGGCAAGGACAAATCCCCTCTGAACCTATCATGCCAAGAAAAACTCCATGATAAGGGTCACTTTAGGGTTGCCATAAGTCGAAACGACTTGGAGGCACAAAATAAACACAACAACAATAAAAGGATCTTGTAAGCACCTTTGAGACTAAGGGCCTTTGCAGACTGCCAGAAATAGTGCACATTAAATTGAGGCACTGCCCTGGCTCAGTGCTAGGGAATCATGGGAACTGTCTGACAGAGGATGCTCAATGTCCCAGAAAAAAAAATACAATTCCCATGACTCCCTAGCACGGAGCCAGGGCAGTGCCTCAATTTAATGTGCACTATTTCTGGCAGTCTGCAAAGGCCCTAACTGGAGGAAGAAGTGAAGCTTTACCAGACTGGAGCCTACTTCCTCAGCTGCATTGATTTTTGAGACCTCAATGTTTCTTCTCTTCCCACCCTCCATGTGCCAATGGGGGAACCCAACGGGGGGTCCTGGGTGTAGGTTCCTGCCTGGCCCTTTCCTCCACAATTCAAAAAGGATGTTGACAAATTGGAGTGTGTCCAGAAGAGGGTGACCAAAACAGTGAAGGGTCTGGAAACCATGCCCTATGAGGAATGACTTAGGGAGCTGGGTATTTTTAGGAGAAGAAGATGGTTAAGGTGTGGTATTATAGACCTGTTTAAGTATTTGAAGGGGTGTCACATTGAGGATGGAGCAAGCTTGTTTTCTGCTGCTCCAGCAGAAAACTAGAAAACTAGAACATGGAACAACGGATGCAAGCTACAGGAAAAGAGATTCCACCTCAACATAGGAGGAACGTCCTGACAGTAAGGGCTGTTTGACAAGGGAACATGCTCCCTCAGAGTCTGGTGGAGTCTCCTTCCTTGAAAGTTTTTAAATAGAGACTGTATGGCCATCTGTCGGGGGTGCATTGATTGGGTATTCCTGCATGGCAGGGGTTTGGACTTGATGGCCCTTGTGGTCTCTTCCAACATATGGTTCTATGATTCTATGATCTAGAGGAGCCTTGCAAGACCAAAGCAACTAAGTTCTGAGGCTGCCCTTGCTCCACCAAGCCTACAACCTTCAGCATCCACACCCAGAAGTAGACTCAGTGGGGCTTATATCTGAATAATTAGGCGTCAGAGCCAATGGGGCCTAATGGATTGAGTGTGATCGCTATGCCTCTGGAGACCAGGGATCAATTTCTAGCTCAGCCAAGAAACCCACTGGGTGACCTTGGGCAAGTTACACTCTCTCAGCCTCCTCAAGGGAAGGCAAAGACAACCCCCCTCTGAACCTGTCTTGCCAAGAAAACCCCATGATAAGGGTCGCCTTAGGGTTGCCCTAAGTCGCAAATGACTTGGAGGCACACAACAACAACAACAATAAAGACATCTTGTAGCACCTTTGAGACTAAGAAATGGAATTTTCCCAGCCTGGAGCCTACTTCCTCAGCTGCATTGATCTTTGCTAGCTCAACACTTATCTCCCCCCAAATGTGCCACGATGGGGACCCAAGGGGGTTCCTGCCTGGCCCTTTCCTCCAGAGGAACCTCACAAGGCCAAGGCAACTAAGGGGGGGTTGCAGACTGCCAGAAATAGTGCAAATTGAGTCCATTTTTAGGGTTAGGGTTAGTGCTAGGGAATCATGGGAATTGGGTTTTTTTCTGGGACATTGAGCCTTCTCTGTCAGAGAGCTCTGGTGCCACAATAAAATACAGTTCCCATGATTCCCTAACCCTAACCCTAACCCTAAAAGTGGACTCAATTTGCACTATTTCTGGCAGTCTGCAACCCCCCTATGTTCTGGGGCTGCCCTTGCTCCACCAAGGCCACAACCTTAAGCACCCACACCTAGAAGTAGACTCAGTGGGGCTTACATCTGAGTAACTATGCGTCAAAGAGCCAGTGGGGCTTAATGGGTTGAGTGTGGTCTCTATGACTCTGGAGACCAGAGTTCAATTTCTAGCTCGGCCATGAAACCCACTGGGTGACCTTGGGCAAGTCACACTCTCTCAGCCTCCTCAGGGGAAGGCAATGACAAATTTCCTCTGAACAAATCTTGCCAAGAAAACCCCATGATAGTTTAGCCTTACGGTCGCCATAAGTCAGGTATGACTTGAAGGCACACACAACAACAAGAACAACAACAACCCTGGCCAAATCCAAACTTCAGGAAAGAGCCAGGCCCCAAAGGCTTCCTTCGTGGAGAAGGACCAGAGGGACCAGAGGACGGGCACCGCAAAATGGAGGATACTCGGGGGAATGGAGGGCGTGACCCAATAAAAAGCTGAGAACACTCATCGAAATGTAATTCCATGCTTCTTAGTGGTGCTCAAAAGTGGGGGGGGGAGTTTGGGGATTCCTCCTGGAGAGAGAGAGAGAGAGAGAAGGCTGAAATGGAGGGCGTGTCCGGGGAAAGGAGGGCGTGTCCGGGATCCCTGGGCGAGCCCCACTCCTCTTCCCCGCACCTGCTGCCGCTCTGGGAGCTCGACGGCGGCGGTTCTCCCTCGTTGCTGCTGCTGGTGGTGGTCCTCCTCCTCGTAGAGCGCGACCGGGGCCCTGGTCCTTGGGTCCACTGGCCTCCGGAGGCAGGAGGCGGCGAGCGAAGCTGCCCGATGGGAGGCCTCCATTGTTGCCGAGTGGCGCGGTTGCCAAGGTTACCAAGACTTCCCCCCCCCCCCGTTTGGGGGGCTACGGCGCCCAGGAGGGGACAAAAGATCTCCGCTAGCCAACGAAAGCGCATTGGCTTTGCCTGAAGGCGGGACTTTAGGACTCACCTGCGCACCTGTCTGTGTCACCGCATTGTTAAAGCCTAAGAAATACATCATCCCTCCACATTCGCTGGGGTTAGGGGCACAGGAATGTGCCCTTTGAATATGGAAAAACTGCAAATAGCAAAAACACTTATGTTTTTACCTGAGAGAACACCTCTCTAGGAATCTCTAGGTCCTCCAGTGCGACTCTGTGGTCCACATCTGCCAGACACTGACCATAGAGTTGCGCCAGAGGAGCTACAAATGCCTAGTGGCGTGTTCTCTCTAGGAATCTCCAGGTCCTCCAGTGCAACTCTGTGGTCAACATCTGCCAGAGGTTGACCATAGAATCCTGTTGGAAGACCTACAATTGCCTAGACAAGTGTTTTCTCTAGCAACTTCTAGATCCTCCAGCACAACTCTATGGTCAACTTCTGGCAGGGTTGAGCTGGAAGGCCTAGAGGGAACATATTAATAAACTGCAAATAAATCCGCAAAAGTCGAAGCAGCAAATGTGGAGGGCCAACTTTAGTTTGAACTCAACTGACTCAGCAGAGAGTGAATTCTTGTGCCATGGCCATTTTGTCATTGCCTGGCGTATTGTATACCTTCTCTGCTAAGGCATTATTCTTTTGCCTCCTTTAAGCAGACTCCTGATGCTGGGCTTAAGCCCTAACAACAAGGGAGGGAGCAACTGTGCTGATTCACTTTCTCCCTGGTACTTTCTAGAAACCACAGACTGCCAAAAATGTGGAAGGAATCCCTGGAAGTGGGCAAAGTTCATCCTGTCCAACAGTTCCAATTTGACAGAGGCTTATCTTCTTGTCCCACTTTCTCATCTGCTTTAAAAGGTCCGTTTCTCTCTCCTCCTTCTACCTTTCTCCTTTGACCTTTGCTGCAAACTGAGCCAAAAGTGCAAAACTAGTTTGCACTGAAAGAAATAGCCATGTTAGTCTGTAAAATTAGTATGTAGAGAGATTTTGTAGCCCCATTGATACTGAAAGAAAGAAGTTGGCAGCATGAGCTTTCGAAGACTTCAGTCTATATGCTTCTGAGGAAGTAAACTGAAGTCTACAAAAGCTCATGCTGCCAACTTCTTTATTTCAGTTTGTCTCAAAGGTGCTACAAATCTCTCTACATAGTATGCACTCAGTTAACTCAGTGCCAAGGAGAGAAGGGGGCAGAATCTTTCTCTTCCCAGTAGGCTAAGGCAAAAAGAAACAGCAGCCTCCTCTCCTTGCTTGTGTCCCCCCTCATTCATAGAATCATAGAGTTGGAAGAGACCACAAGGGCCATCCAGTCCAACCCCCTGCAATGCAGGAACTCAAAATCAAAGCATCCCAGACAGATGGCAAACCAGCCTCTGTTTAAAGACCTCCAAAGAAGGAGACTCCACCACTCTGAGGGAGTATGTTCCACTGTCGAACAGCTCTCACTGTCAGGAAGTTCCTCCTAATGTTGAGGTGGAATCTCTTTTCCCGTAGCTTGCATCCATTGTTCCAGGTCCTGTTCTCTGGAGCAGCAGAAAACAAGCATCCTCCCTCCTCAATATGACATCCCTTCAAATATTTAAACAGGGCTATCAGATCCCTTCTTAACCGTCTCTTCTCCAGGCTAAACATACCCAGCTCCCTAAGTCGCTCCTCATAGGGGGCATGGTTTCCAGACTCTTCACCATTTTAGTTGTCCTCCTCTGGACATGACCAGATTTTCAATATCCTTTTCGATTGTGGTGCCCAGAACTGGACACAGTATTCTAAGTGGGGCCTGACCAAAGCAGAATACAGTGGCACTATTACTTTCCTTGATCTAGATACTATACTTCTATTAATGCAGCCTAAATTTGCATTGGCCTTTTCAGCTGCCATATCACACTGTTGACTCATGTTCAACTTGTGGTCTACTAGGACTCCTAGATCCCTTTCACACGTAGTCTCCTTAAGCCAAGTGTCCCCCATCTTATATCTATGCATTTCATTATTTATTTATTTTTTGCCCTAAGTGCAGTACCTTACATTTCTGTGTTGAAATTCATTTTGTTAGCTTTGGCCCAGCTTTCTACTCTATTAAGGGGTATTAGCTAACCTTTGCCCTCTCCCATACTGATGTTGCTTGATTTTCATCTCAAATGATGGAGACTATGTACCTGTGATTTGGTTGCACTTGGGTTACCCATCTCAAAGCATAAGAGGAGATGCTGTGCTATTCAGAATTGAGATTTATAGGGTAGAAAGAATGGGTTAAGCCAATTTTGCAGTTATGTGCCACAAATCCTACCCCCATTTTGTCTAGGCAAGAGAGGAGACAAATGAATATGTCCATATGTATTTCAGTCAGAGCAGCTAGCTGAGGACCCCAGGGACAGGCAGTAAAGTTATAATGAGGCATTCATGTGGGGTGGCTTACAGATACCTGCTATCATTCAATTACAGGCTGTGCTATGCTGCTTTATAGTTTGCTTAATTTAGAGGGGCTCCAAGGCTTTGACATCATGGTCTTTAGGGTGGAACTAATCTAGCTTTCTTTCCAAAATAACCATAAATACCTTATTCAAGAAAAATGGGTTTCACTTAATAGGTGGGACTCTTTCAGCCCATTGTCTTTGGTTTGTAATAATAATAATAATAATAATAATAATAATAATAATAATAATTTTTATTTATATTTCCCACCTCTCCCTATGGATTGAGGTGGGATTACACAATTAAATGAATACAATATGCAAAATACAAACAATAAAATAGTGAAATCAAACAACAGTAATAAATTATAAGAGCATATAATATAATATAATAAATAAAATAAAATAAGCCAATCATCGTCAGAATCTAGAAATCTAGAAGATCAGATGGATAGGCCCACCAGAAGAGCTCCGTCTTAAGTGCCTTCTTAAAGGCATCTAGCGTAGTAATAAGATGAATCTCTTCCGGTAGGCCATTCCATAACATGGGAGCTGCGGCCGTGAACGATCTTTGGGAAGTCGTGTCGAGTTTGGTTCTATGAAGTTCTAATAAGTTTTTCCCAGATGTTCTGAGAGTGCGGGGAGGATTATGTGGGGAGAGGCGTTCCTTCAAGTAACTCAGGCCCAAGCCATGTAGGTCTTTAAAGGTACTACCCAACGCTTTGTACTGCGCCCGGAAGCTAATTGGCAGCCAATGAAGAGATTTTAATATAGGTATATGATCCAATCTAGATGTTCCAGTGACCAATCTGGCTGCCGCATTTTGAACCAATTGAAGCTTCCGAACTTGGTACAGAGGTGGCCCCATGTAGAGTGCATTACAGAAATCCAAATGGGAGATTACCAGGGCAAGTACTACTGTTTCAAGGTCCTTTCGGTCCAGGTTGGGACGCAGTTGGCGAATCAACCGAGGTTGATACCAAGCACTCCTGGCCATCGCATCCACTTGAGATGACAACTGTAAAGATGAATCCAGGAGTACTCCCAAACTGCGTACTTTGTCCTTTAGGGGAAGTGTGACCCCGTCCGGGACTGGATGGCAAAGCTCCTTTCCCAGACTTGGGGTACCTATCGTGAGTACCTCTGTTTTCTCTGGATTTGAGTTTGTTTTCCCTCATCCAGCCCATTACCGATTCAAGACAGGCATCAAGAGGAGCGATGCCATCCTTAGTCACTGCATCAGTCGGAGACATAGAGAAGTAGAGTTGGGTGTCATCAGCGTACTGATAACACCGCGCCCCATGTCTCCGGATGACCTCACCCAGCAGCTTCATGTAAATGTTAAACAACATGGGGGATAGAATGGCGACCTGAGGGACGTCAGATGTCAGCTCTCTTTTTGAAGAGCTACTATCCCCCAGCATCACCATCTGAAATCTGTCTGAGAGGTAGGACTGGAACCACTGAAGAGCAGTGCCAATACCTAACTCCCTCAGGCATCTCAGAAGGATACCATGGTCTATGGCAGGGGTAGGCAACCTTTCCCCTTTAAGGGCCGAGGGACTTCAGCTCCCAGAATCCCACGAGCTATTGGCCAACATGGGAATATTGGCCAATATGGCTGAGGCTTCTGGGAGCTGAAGTCCTTCGGCCCTTAAAGGGGAAAGGCTGCCTACCCCTGGTCTATGGTATCGAATGCCGCTGAGATGTCCAAGAGCACCAACAGGGTCACACTTCCCCCATCAATGCCCAGACGGAGATCATCAACTAAGGCGACCATGGCAGTCTCAACTCCATATCCCGCCCTGAAGCCAGTTTGAAATGGATCCAGATAATCAGCTTCTTCCAAGACAGCTTGGAGCTGGAAGGCATTGTAGTTATGGATTGTACAGTTGTCTTGAAGCCATCTATGCTTGACCATTTTCCCTCACAAGTTTGAAGAATCTCTGCATGCACTTGTGATGTGGGACATTCCCCTAAGTTAGATGTACAGCCAGCCCCCTGGCATAAATTGGTTCATTATCCAGATTCAGTCAATCACAGCTAGAAAATATTTTTAAATTCAAAATTAAAATATAGCTGTATAAAGTCCCTTATAATGGGACTTGAACATCCACTGATTTTGGTATCTATGGGTCCCAGAATCAAATTCCAGCGGATACCAAGGACCCACTGTACCTTCAAGTCACCTGTTGACTTATGGTGACCTCATGAACTTCATAGTGTTTTCTTAGGCCAAGAATACTCGGTTTTTGCCAGTTCTTTCCTCTAAAATATAGCCTATAGCACCTGGTATTCATTGGCAGTCTCCCATCCAAGTATTAACCCAGGCAGACTCACTGCTTAGATTCCTCGATTGGATAGGATCGGGTGCCTTTAGGGTATTTAAGCTGCTCATAGCACTCCAAAAGTCCAAAAATATTTACACAGCACCTATTCCAGAATCTGAAGAAGCAATTCACTTATACTCAGGCTTTTTATGTGGTTTAACCTTGCCAGTTCAGACTTGTTTATAAAACCCCAAAGGAGACTCCAACATACTCCAAAGCAGTGTGTTCCACTGTCAAACAGCTCTTACCATTAGGCAGTTCTTCGTAAGGTTTAGGAGGAATTTCTTTTCCTGTAGCTTGAATCCATTGCTCCACATACTAGTCTCAGGAACAGCAGAAAACCACCCTTTCAAATATTTAAATATGGCTATCATGTCACCTTTTAACCTTCTCTTCCCCAGACTAAACATATACCAACCCCCTAACTTCTCCTCATAGGCCATAGTTTCCAGACCTTTCACCATTTTGGTTACCCTCCTTTGGACACATTCCAGCTTTTCAGTATCTTTCTTGAATTTTGCTGCCCAAAACTGCACAGAGTATTCCAGGTGAGGTTTTCTCCCCTTGATCTAGACACTACTGACTCATGTTAACTAGTGGTCTACTAAGACTCCTAGATCTCTTTCACATGTACTGTTATCAAGTCAGGTGTCACCTGTTCTACCTCTGCATTTTATTTTTTCTGCCTAAGTGTACCTTACATTTCTCCCCATTGAAATTCATTTTGGTAAGTTTACTAGTTTTGGCCCAGTTCTCTATGATCTGTTAAGGTAGTTGTAGTAGTTTATCATTTAGTGTATTATGTATAGTAATGAAAGAACATCATCACTCAGCAGCTCCCCTTTTTCTTCAGGATCCTTATGTACTTACTGAGGTCTTACAGCAGGTGTTAGCAACTGCATGGGATTAAGGTCATTTTGCCCCAGAATACTGAATTTTTGCCTGGTTGTATAGCAGTCAAACTGCCAACTGCAGGTGGAAGGATTTGGTATCCTTGGGGGCACTAGCAAACATTATTATTATTATTATTATTATTTAGGGCTTGGCATGATTTTCAGACAAAAAAACTTTGGTAGCAAATTATTTCTTTTAAAAAAGAGGGTTTAGGGGGAATATCAAGAGCCTGTTCCCCATTCCACCTCATGGCAAGTCAAACTATTCTAATGTTAAAAACCAAGCAATGGAGATATTTGTATGTCTAGAAACTTCCATGTATATTTTTGTAAAACTGACCATGCTGTCTCAGAATAAAGGAGAAACTGAGGTGAGCAATCTTCAGGACACCTCACTACGCTCATACTAAATTTCTAAGACTTCCAAGACGTGACCCAATCAACACTTAGAAATGCAGACAAATGTATTTCCAAACACAGCCTTCAGTTATCAAAATGGCATGTAACGGTGCAAGCATACTGCAAGGCTACTGTTCTTAGTATGTGACAATCATGTCATTAGAAACTAATGTTAGATTTATATCAACAAAAAATTAAGTAGACCTTCACTGAGATAGATGCTACGTTTAACAGTTCCAATTGCTGACAGTAATAGCTGACAAATTCAAGATACAATTATGTCCCAAGACATGACAAATTACTTAAGTCCCACTAATTTCAAAGGAAGTGAACATATCTGTCTCTTCTGATTAAATAGCAAGATTTTTAAACAGATAGGATTGAGCCAGTATAGTTTTCACCAACAAATGCAATGTGCATTCAAATATTTTGTTACAAAAAATTAAAACAAAGCTGCCTTTGTCTGAAGTTTTATTAATTTAAATTGACAAAAACACATGAGTGTAACTTGGAGTTAAGTAGATATTCAACACAGGGTTTCTGTGAGTGTGTCATGTTCTAAAACTCATGACATGTTGCTGAGCTGTACCGTCTCTTCTTTTAGACCTCTCATCGCGTGTTTACCTGCAAAAGAAAAAGAGATTGTTGTGTGTTACACTTTGCCACAATATTACCTCTCTAATTCAGTATCATTTTGTTTTCTAGCACTTCCACTACTAATTACAATGCCTCTTTAAACCTCATGAGTTGTCATTATCAGCATTTCACCACTGTCATTGGAATGGTCATTTTGATACAAGGTAGTAACAAATCTATGGACAGTAACAAAAACAAACATTTGAGACATATGTCAGTATTTAAAATTTGCTTGGCTTACCACATCATCAATCTTAAGGATACTGCGGACAGTTTCTGTAGCTAGGGTCAGAGCGCTCACAGATACCAATAATGGCTGGACCACCAACTCTTCCAGGATATTGGAAATTCCCCCCTACAATTTAAGAATGACAACTTTAGTTTATAAGAACTTACTAACAGAAAATGTACTGTCAATATTTATTTCTCAGTGGTCTTCACTATGGTGTAGTAGAAGATATGAATCCAATGAAAAACAATTGAGCCCTTCCAAGTACACAGCCTCTGAGTGTACAGACCAGGGGTTGGCATACCTTTTCGGGGTGGGGCCAGTTCCGCTGTCTCTTGATTGTTGGCGGGCCAAAGGGGGGGGGGGGGGAATGGCGCCAGAGGTGCACGCGCACACACATGCACACTACTCCCACCGTTGTGCACATGTGAGCACAGGGCACTATTTTGCATTCCAAAATGGCACCTGCGCTCATGCACACACAACAGCGGGTGCCATTTTGGAACGCAAAACGGCACCACGTGTCGCGAGCGCATACGCACAACGCCGGCACCATTTTGCATTCCAAAATGGCACCTGCTGTCCTTCGCATGCATGCGTGTCATTTTGGAGCGCAAAATGGCGCCCCGCGTTGCGCATGCACGGCAGCAACAGCGCACGCATGGCAGCAGCAGAACCGGCCACGGGCCCGTTACACGGCCTCGATGGGCTGGGTTCGGCCCATGGGCCGTAGTTTGCCAACCACTGGTATAGACCAGGGGTAGGCAACCTTTCCCCTTAAGGGCCGAGGGACTTCAGCTCCCAGAATCCCAGGAGCTATTGGCCAACATGGGAATATTGGCCAATATGGCTGAGGCTTCTGGGAGCTGAAGTCCCTCAGACCTTAAAGGGGAAAGGCTGCCTACCCCTGGTATAGACCATTCCTATAACTGATTCTCCAAAACTGCAGTTAGCATTTTTCATATTAATTTAAGTTCTGTTAAATACTTCATATTTTGGGAAAATCTTTGGAAACAAAAGGATCAGGATTATATCTAACTGATTCTCTGTCAGTTCCAGTTTAAGAGCTATCACATGTCCTCTGCCAAAACAAAATTTCAGAAAATCTATGTACCTGAGGCAAGTCCCCTTTCTGTTACGTATCTGCTTCCAAACCAGGTGAACATTTGGGGGAGGGGCTAACAATTGAGAACAATTACCTGGATACCAACAAGGCTCTGGTGTCATATTTATTCAAAGCAAGGAGAAAAAGGCTGAACACACGCTACTAGTTTGAGATAAGTTACACTTAACAGCAACTGAGCTCTATGTATTAGCAACACAAAGGGAATACCATGCTTTTTTCCCTTAGTAGCAATACAGCGGAGGCTGCAGCAGTAGGGGCGGGAGGGGGAGGAATGAAGTCTTTGAAATTGGTATATCTCCTCCACTGACTGGAGAGAAGTCTTCAGTTTAATCTTAGAGGCCCCTCCTATGGAGTGGGCCAGTAGCCTTACCATCCAGGAGAAGAAGATAAATTTGTCCTTTGCCTGAATTAACACCACTGTATATTGACATTGAAAAATTATGTATTTTTTAAATTGTATATTTTTAATTATTGTTATTCAATCTGTTTGTTTGATTTGTTTTTGGGGGATGGGTGGGTGTGGGAAGGAGGGATGGGATTTGAATTGATTTTATTTGTTCTGATGTTTTGAAATGTTGTACACTGCCCCGATTGCCTGGCACAGGGGCGGGATATAAATAATAATAATAATAATAATAATAATAATAATAATAATAATAATAATATTATTACAGCTGTCTTCCAAAAAATTCTGCCTTCCAGGACCCACTTGCATATACTTTTTAGGCAAGCAATTCATCACTGTATATTTGCTACAGAAGCCCAAGGCAAATATTAGGTATTCACTATCTGTCCAGATAATCATATTTAAGTTATGCTTATTAGAACAACAAATCCACAAAATAGTAAATTCCAACATGAAAAGGCAAATGGAGGGAGTCATGACATATATTGCATTATTAGTTTTGTCTTGCCAATCGGCATATTACCTTTCTAACATTAATGCCAGCAGTCTTCTCTCCTTGTGCATGTCTGTTTCTCAATTCTGTTACAGTAGAAATAGGGTTAAGGCCTGCATTTTCAGCCAGGGTAGATGGAATAATTTCCAGGGCTTCTCCATAAGCACGGACACAGTAAGATTCCATGCCACTTAAGATGCGAGAATATTCATTCAAGCGTAATGCCAATTCTATTTCCGGTGCTCCACCACCAGCAATAAGGGCTCTGAAATTAAATATATATATATATATATATCAATTTGAAATGTTTAAAAGGTGTTTGTTAGATACAGTATGATTGTAATGGTTCAAGAAACTGAAGCAGTTAGTACCTTTTCTTAACCAAGCAGCGGATGACACACAAAGCATCATGAATTGAACGTTCAGCTTCTTCAATCACTAGTTTGTTGGAACCACGTACCACAATTGTTACAGTTTTTCCAGGGCTTGTACAGCCTGTAATCTGAAGTACAAAAACGCTATTACTGCAACAACTATTTTTGCTACCACAGTTGCTATTATAGACCAGACAGTTCAATGTCACATTGTAGAATAAGAAAGCAACAATGGCAACTGAATAAATGAAGTAGTTATTTTTATAAATCCTATCAGGTAGTGTAGTATCAGAACAAACAAAGTTAAAACGTACCCCTACTCTAGCACGCAGGAGTCACAGTTAAAAATATCACACAGTATTATGAGCTACTGTTTATTAAATGAATTTATATAGTCCTTCCATTAAATAGTGCTTAATACCCAATACAACCTGGGGTGCCTCATGGTTTCCTTACGGTCTTCTGCCTCAGTATAATCAGGGCAACCAACCTAGATGACTCAGTACACTAAAAGTTTTCAATTTCAGCAGGAAATGAGATGGGGACAGATACACTCGTCCCTCCACATTTGCGGCTTTGAACTTTTGCGGATTTGATTATTCATGGATTTTATTAATATGTTCTCTCCAAGAATATCTAGGTCCTCCAGCGCAGCTCTATGGTCAACTTTAATCAAAAGTCGCACTGAAGGACCTAGCAATTCTTAGAGAGAACAATCCACTAGGCATCTGTAGCTCTGCCAGCGCATTTCTATGGCCACTGTCTGGCAGATGTTACCACAGAGTTGCATTGGAGGACCTAGAGATTCCTAGAGAGGTGCTCTCTCAGGTAAAAACAGTGTTTTTGTTATTTGCGGTTTTTCCACATTCACGGAGGTCCTGTGCCCCTAACCCTAGCGAATGTGAAGGGACAAGTGTATATTGTTTTGTCTAACCTCCACTATGTTCTGACCACCACAAATGGTCCTCCCTGCAGAAGAACTGCAAGCCCCAAAGTAATTTCTCCCTTTCTTGCAAAGCACATATCAACTCTCAACCTCCTGTACTACAAAAAAGAAGCCTCCTGAAAGTGATTACACCAGGACTTGACAATACTTTTGTTTTGCTTGGCACCAATGAGAAACCAGCTAAAGACAGTTAAATGACACTGAATCTTTTAAAAATCCAAGTAATAATAATCTGAAGACCCTCTTTATCAAGGGGAGGTTGGACTCATCATAGCTGGTACACCCTTAAGTCTTGAGTGACACTTTACTCATTTTCATGTGGTGAAATACTATTCTGTGAAATAAGATTTGTCTTTTTAATGCGTACATCCATTACTTGTTTGAGTATCATAAGGCAGCAGAAAATACATCTAAACATGAAGTCTCCTTACCTTTACCAGTTTTCCAGATCCATTTAAATTTACTTCTTCTGCCAATTCAGCAGTTCCCAACATATCCCCCGTGAACTGATCAATATGAGCAACTGGCTTAGTTCCAATAGTCTTTAAAAAAAAAACAGACATAAAGAGGGGCACAGGTATTCAATATATTCTATGTTACACAAACAAAGGGTAGAATCATACATACACTTAAAAATAGAATCACAGAATCACAGAGCTGGAAGAGACTACAAGGGCCATCCAGTTCAAACCCTGCCATGTAGGAATCAAAGCACTCATCTATTTAGCCATCCATCTATTTAAAACCCTTCAAAAAAAGAGCCTCCACCACACTCTAAGGCAGTGTGTTCCACTGTTGAACAGCATCTACTGTCAGGAAGTTCCTCTTAATGTTGGGGTGGGATCTCTTTTCATGTAGTTTGAATCCATTGCTCCAGGTCCTATTCTCTGGAGCAGCAGCAAGCAAGCTTGCTCCATCCTCATTATGAAACCCCTTCAAGCTACCTTTATGAACAAGGTTACTATTTCCACAGGAAAAATTGGCAAAGGTAGCAACAGTTAGTTCTTTTACTTACTTTTCCTTACCCATCCTATGTACAAACTGCCTCACAAATTTCAAAATGCAGCCATGGAGTGCTGACACTTATTTCAGTGATATTTTAGCAAGATGGATAAATTAATTATGCAGATAAACAAAGCAAAACCAGCTGTCATAACCCCATCTTACCTTGCATATAAACTCAATGTCCTCTCTTTCAATATCTTTAATCACCATGATCTTCATTTTGTTCAAGAAATGTAGCGCTAGATCACTTAGAGCATCCCTGAAATAAATACAGTGAATGAGCTCCCAAATTTAACCCCAACTCAGAACTTAGCTTTCTTTAATTTCTGCCCAATAGGATATCATTAGATACATCATCAGTACAAAACCTTCTTGAACTCCCAAACCTTTTCTCTGCTTTAATGGGTTTGCTATTCCAGTAGTAGATTGGTGGGATGCATCTCTTCATTTCCATAAGTATAGTCTAACTTTAGTGTGTAGTCCTAAGAGCTATAATAGCATGCAAGACAAGAGAAAGGAGAGGAAAAGACCTTGTTTTTACCAGCACCACAAGCCAATATAAGAATGGGAATACTCGAAGCACGTAGGTAGGGTAAAGATAGCCTTTTGACATCATAAAGAAGACCAAATTAGTTATGCTAAAAAATAAATCAAATGTTAGCATATGTGCTAACATTAGGGGGCTTGAAAATAGGTTGCCTCCCATGCCACTTGTGGATGCATGACCCTTGTTCAAACCGCAAAGGCTGTCAGCATCCAGCCAAAAAATTCAGAACTCTACATCATCAACAGCTACCTCTTCTAAGGGTACAAACTCAAGTCAGATCACTAACATCTATAAAAACTGCATTTCTTAGAGCCCCACAAAATGTTTTTTTTATAAAGAATGCCACATTTAGAAACAATCAACTTAACAATGCCACACAAAATTTTAATCCTGAATACTGTCTATTATATGGTAATGAGATTAGTATGAATTAGTGGAATAAGCATACCGTAGAATAGATTTCTGAATGAGCAGCACATTGCATCCTGTCTTCTTGATTTGCTTAACTAAATTCAGAATGTAGGCTCTCTCCTCTCGCAGGACTCTGTCCATTTGAGTATAGTCAGAAACGACGATCTGGTTATCCATCTAACAGAAGTAAAGAACTTTTAAGTATAGGCATGCCTCAATTGATAAAACCTCTGACAAAGAAGCTCCTTTTAGAAAGTCTTTTTATCCTTGTCAGCACAACTTTCTCTCCAAGACCTTTGTTTAGCTAGAAGCTTCAAGCAACATCAGCACTTGAAGGATGGCAGAGGATGAGAGAAAGACAGGTTTTCAGTGGTGGTTTGCAGCAAGGTTTCTGCAGTAAACAATGCAATAAAAGCAATAATGTTCCAGCTAGGAAAGAATGGGATTCTGCTCTAGCCAATCCTACTGTAGTTGTGTGTCCCTGCTCACAACGGGAAAGATAAACAGCAGCTGCCTCAGAATCCCCTACTGAGCATATTCTTTCCATATTTCTGCCTCTCATACCATTTTTTTTTCTGTAAAAAAAAGTAATGCCCAGGAAAATCTATCTAAATGTACTGATGTAGCAACTAATCACAAACTAAGGAGTAAGATAATTTACATAATTTATATCCCTTCTTTATATCAGCACATGGTGCAAGGTTTTTGTTTGTGTAAGATTTTGTTACTATAAAAATATGTTACTAATGGTAGATTTTTCTATGATAAGGCCTCTTTCTAGCTTCAAATAGAATACATGTAGGCAATCCACAGATAGGCCACTAGTTCCTACTGACTGTTGGGATTTTTGGAAATAATGCTAAACAAGGTAACCTTGGTCCAATACTGTACAATATATCTACTGTTATTACATAACAGGGCCCCTTCTCTCAAATTAGCATACTTGCTGTACAAATTCAACAAATAATAATGGATCACAAGAAATCTAATATTCACATCATCCTATATCTACTCAAACACTACATGCAATGAATTTAAAATATAAAGTATAAAAAAAATCAGCAAAAATTGACAGGCATAAGCAACAACAGATCTAAAAAAAGTAAGCTCATCCTTGCTTTTAGCCTTTGACACACTATTAGGCAAATGAGGTAATGTAATGTACACCTACTGCACAGATTTTTAATATTATTATTATTTATTATCATGTCTTCCTTAGCAGGAGATAAGCTGGAGATAAAGGGAAGGAAAGAAGGACATATTAACCAAACTGACTTACATCTGTTTTTGGTGCCGACAAGCAAAATTGAATGAGACCAATCTTAGCTTTTTCCACTCTGGTAACACCAGTATTGGATACTTTCTGAGTAAGGACCAGCCCTTCAATCAATTCACAGTCATCAACTGTCCCCCTAGAAACAAATACTTGAATAAGCACAAACACAAAATAACAATTTCATTCCAAAATTTGGATTTTTGAATATTACTACTTACCCAAGCTTTTTAACAATTTTAATGTCTCTGAGATCCACACCAGTGGCTGTATTTGGATCTATCACTTTCATTACAGCATCTACACTCATTGGAGAAAGCAGACTAGAATACTGTGATACAACCTGCAGGGATTTAGTGAAAAATCACATTTAAGTTAGCTTTCTTTAGTTTGCAGTATCTCTCAAAATCAACAAAAAAAATTCAAAGCCCTAAGCAACTGACATCTTCAGTTTTCTTACTGCAACTTTTCATTTCCACACTGAATCTCCAGACAGCTTGTTGATCAACAAAGATAAATTATAATTAACTTTCCATGTTAAAGGTGAATACCTGCAGGCTATGACCCAAAGAAAAATATTCCGTTTCAGATGTTCTTCCTCTTGTTTAGACTCATCATAGATGGGAGAGACGGCAATCTGCATCCCTTACCCATGTTTTAGACAACCCTGATCTTGTCCACTCCCCGCAGTGCTGAGAAACAGCACAATGGAACAGAATAGGAAAGAAGAATTTAGCTCTTATGTCAGCATCATATTTTTTTCTGTGCCACTCAGTCATGGCCACCTTCAGTGTTTCCTATACACTATAACGTAGGTGTTTTTTCCCTATAATAATGGAAATGCCTTATCACCATTTCAGACTTGTGCAAGGCAACTTTCTTTCTGTGAACAATGAAGTAAGAATAAAAAGTGTCCTTACGATTGTGACCATCAGTATAACTGAACTATCACCTTTAAGATTCATGAGGCAGAGGAAACCATTACAAGAATAAACAGTGAGCATGCTGGTTTCATGAACAGAATTACTTCACTGAAATTCTTGATTTGTCTAATGAAATTATAAAGCACAAAAATGAAAATGCTTCTGTGCCCAAAAGAGCTGTGCATAAATAGATCAATCAAACTTGACAGGAGGCCAATGACAAACATTTCAAAGAAATGAACCTGCTGAAAGTCCCACTGTTGAAGCAACTTACAAATGAGTTGGGAATGCTATGACTATTCAAAGCAAAGTGCATGTCCTTCTTTGAATGATTGTGAGCCAACTGGGGCAGACTGTATTAAACCATCCTGCTGCCTGAGTCTTAGCACACCAAGTGCCTGGGAGGAAAAAAAAACTCTTTTTTTTTTTGCATCCTTCTTATAATTATATAAAGGCACCAAAGAGCCTTTTGTCACTGATTTACCATTACAATTGGTTATTACAATCACAATAACAATTAACCCATGTAATCTATAATTAGAGCATGCACTAAATGGGATATAATGACACATTTACCAAGAACTTTCTTTTCTATACCTACCTTTGAATTTAATGCTGTAGTTGCACTGTTAAGTAGGGTTTCTCTATCACTAAGCTCAACAGGCTGTCCCATACTGGTCAAGACTTCAACACCTTTCTCCAGTGCCTTCTGGAATGACTCAGAGATGATGGTGGGATGAATTCCTAGTTACAATTTAAGATAACAACTTGATTCAAACCATTGTTATACTTTCAAAAATATCAAGTAGTCTTAAAAATTGTTTTTCAGTTGAACTAATATATATATTGGTATGCTGCATATTAATACATTTCTCCTTTGCTTGTTCCCCTCACATCCATCTATTACACATTATTTTAAAAACTAACTAATACAAGTTCAGTCCCTTCTAATAAGGAGTGCTGCATTTCTTTAGAAAAGGGATATGTTAATTTGTTTTGGCTTGACTAGAAATGTCTAGCTTGGGTGCACGTACATATATAACATTGCTTTTGGTAACATGTAGTACTTCAAGCAACACTTCAAATATATCAGAGAAGGTGATATCACAAAAGAAATGACTGTTAGAGGATCAAAGCATGCATCCTAATGGCATATGACATCGCCAAAATACTCATCAATTTAACCAGGGCTGCTACCATATCGGCAATTTCCATTAATGCTCTGATCAGGCAGCCATCTAGAGCACTCCTTCTTCCCTTATTCACCATTACAAGATTAACAAGTTCAGAACAGCAGATGCCACATTGGGGAAGAGTGACAAGAACAGCAGAAATGCAAAAACTATATAAGCAACAACCAGAATGCTAGTATGTATTTCCTGACTTTCCAAATGACCACAAAAGTTACTACAATAACAATCTATTAGCCTGCTAACTCTCATCAAATGCAGCACAGAAGTAAACAAAGCATCCTTTTAATTTACAAAATCTGCCCTATTTGGTTCTTTAGCAACCAAAATTTCCTTTGCCTTAACTGTACAGCCCTCCAGAAGTTTCATGTTTGCAACTCCCAAGAGCTCTGGGCAGCAAAGTCAAAGTTGAAAAATCCTTGGAGTTACAGTTCAAAAATTCTGAGAGCCAGTGTGGCATAGTGGTTTGAGTGTTGGACTATGACTCTGGAGACCAGGGTTTGATTCCCAGCTTGGCCATGAAACCCATCGGGTGATCTCAGACAAGTCACACACTCTCTGCCTCAAGGGGAGGCAGTGACAAAAATTCGCTGGACAAATCTTGCCAAGAAACTCCTGTGATACTGGTATGTCTTAGCATAGCTGTAAGTTGGAAAACTTAAAGGCACAAAACAACCCCCACCACAGGCAGCCAACACAATAGCTATTATTTCACAATTATGCTTTTCATTTTAAACTAAAACTCAAAGGAGATTTTACTTGAACAATCCAGCTTATTTACATATAACATTATGTATAAATAAACATACCCTTCTGAAGAAGTCTGGAACAGGCATCCAAGAGAGCGCCTGCAATGACCACAACAGTAGTAGTGCCATCTCCAGCTTCAATATCTTGTGCTTTGGATAACTCCACCAGCTGTGTGTACAAAACCAAAAAATGTGTACAAAATTCCAAATTGCTCTGATACTATCACATCCATGCAAAACTAGTATACTGATCACTTGCAAAAGCACAAAATCTCAGGTGCCACTTTATTTCCTAAAGAGGCATGGCTAAAAAACTGCAAAGACATAAATATCTACTTGCTTTGTCTTCACTTCTGGGTCTGATATGAACTCTGAAAATAAGTATTACAGAGGGTCCTTATTATCTGCTGGGGTTTGGTTCCAGGAACCCCTGTGGATACCAAAATCCATGGATGCTCAACTCCCATTATATACAAAGGCATAATAAAATAGTGTCCCTTATATTAAATGGCAAGATCAAAGTTTGCTATTTGCCTATTTTTAAATATACTTTCAAGCCGTGGATGGTGGAATTTGTAGATGAAGAACTGGAGGATAGGGAGGACCGACTCTACTTACCATTTTGGCTGCAGGATGAAGAACCTGCATCTGCTTCAGAATTGTTGCACCGTCATTTGTGATTGTCACATCTCCTTTGCCATCTTGGATCTGGAAAAGCACAACCAAAGTTTTGTGGATACTAACTGAAAGAAGACTAATCTACAAATCAAATATTCTTTCAGCTAAGAGTTGGCTCATTATATTAAGATCGTATTTTGTTTTTGCTTTTCTCTAGCTGCTCCTGTGCTTTATCAACTTTCCCCTCATGGTTCCAACACAGACCTCTCTATAAAATGTGGCAATGGCCACCCATGTCCTAAGACCCCTGACTGCCTGGCCAGGTTGATAACAGGAGTAGTGAACACTTTTTTTGCAAATGGCCAGGCTTCATATGTGCCAAAAGGTAGTAATAGCAAGTCCTCTGCTGAAAGGGCCCTCACTGAAACCCATTGTATTGGATCATTTTTACCCAGTCAGCAACATCACATATTTGAGCACATAGAGTATGTGATATCTAACATTCAAGGGTTCTCAGGCAAGATGGATTATCCAGATACATTTCTATTTGACTTCAAGCCTCATTATAAAACAGAGATAGCTTTAATCATTTTGTTGGACAATCTATGTTGGATACAGAGAGTGCCTCCCTGTTGGTTTTGCTGGACATGTTAATGACTCTGGAACTATCAACCACACTCACTTCTAAGTCACCTATCTGGTATTAGACATGGAACCATTGTTTTATAACTTTGGTCCTTCTTGTAGAAGTTAGTTCAGAATGTAGTGCTGGGGGACTCCTGCTTGATACGCTAACCATTGGTATGTGAACTTCTAGGGTTGTTTTGTCCTCTATATTCATATACATTAACTCCCTGAGAGAGACTGTCCAGAGATCTGGGGTTTAGTGTCACCAGTACACTGGTGATATTGAACTTTCCCTTTTTCATCTATATCCAAGGAAACTGTGGTAATTCTAACCCTATCTCTATCTCATGAACAGATAGGATGGAGTATGTAGAGAGATCTTGTAGCACCTTTGAGACTAACTGAAAGAAATTGGGAGCATGAGCTTTCATAGACTTCAGTCTACTTCCTCAGATGCATTTGGTGGAGTGGAGGCCAGGCACAGACATATATATATATATATATATATATATATATATATATATATATGTGATGATGTCAATTCAAATTACAAATCCTTTGTGTATGGAAATGAAGTACCAGGTCAGGTATTAATGATGGTCATTAGTGCACAAAGACATAGGAAACTGGTCTTTGTGCCTGGGGATGAACTGGCAGATCCAGGTTTGTAATGGGACTAGCCTGTGGTGAGGGGAATAGATGAATGTAGGGCACCCCTATGAGGATGGGGTCAGATAGTGTTAAACTACGGGCCTTTGCAGACTAACAGAAATAGTGCACATTAAATTGAGGCACTGCCCTGGCTCAGTGCTAGGGAGTCATGGGAGTTGTATTTTTTTCTGAGACATTGAGCCTTCTCTATCAGAGAGCTCTGGTGCCACAATAAATTACAGTTCCCATGATTCCCTAGCACTGAGCCAGGGCAGTGCCTCAATTTAATGTGCACTATTTCTGGCAGTCTGCAAAGGCCCTTAGTGTAGTGAATAAGGAACCCATTGTCTTTGTTCAATCCATTGCTGAGGGACTGTAGTTTGTGGATAAATTCCAATTCTGCTGTTTCTCTTGCCAATCTACATTTGTAGTTCTACAAATTTGAATTCTACCAGACAGAATGGAGGTGAGTTAACTGAAGGTTAATTCAGAATAGATAAAAAGTAATCTGGACAGATTAAGGCAGGGGTAGGCAACCTTTCCCCTTTAAGGGCCAAGAGACTTCAGCTCCCAGAATCCCAGGAGCTATTGGCCAACATGGGACTACTGGCCAACATAGCTGAGGCTTCTGGGAGCTGAAGTCCCTCGGCCCTTAAAGGGGAAAGGTTGCCTACCCCTGGATTAAGGAACAGATATGCTAGATAAGGTTACACCCCCACAAAGACTATGGTTTGCAGTCTGGGTGCAGCCCTAAATTCTGCGCTGAAGCTGCATGCCACATATCACAGTTGAACTATCAAAACAAGTTCTATGCAGGGATAGTTTTGAAATGTATTTAACAACCATAATGATTTTTTTATAGACAGGCAGGCAGATAGATACAAGCAGGCCTAAATATCCTAAAGGCATCAGATCATGTCTGATCCTGGAAGCTAAACAGGCTAAGCCTTGGTTAATACTTGAATGGGAGATCATCAATGAATAGCAGGTGCTGTAGTTTATATTTCATTGGAAGGAATTGGCAAAACCACCTCTGAGTATTCCTTGCCTAAGAAAATCATAGTAAATTCATGGAGTCTCCATAAACTGACAGGTGATTTGAAGGTGTGTGTGCATGCGTGCACACACATACATATGCATACAATAAAAATGCTGCAGCTTTACTATGATCTGTGACAAATTACAAGGAGCACAGGACTTTTTCCCAGAACCGCTTAACAGGCTGGTCATGACCTATAGCAGGGGTAGGCAACCTTTCCCCTTTAAGGGACGAGGGACTGCAGCTCCCAGAATCCCAGGAGCTATTGGCCAACATGGGACTATTGGCCAACATGGCTGAGGCTTCTGGGAGCTGAAGTCCCTCAGCCCTTAAAGGGGAAAGGTTGCCTACCCCTGACCTATAGTCATTCCCAGGTATTTAAAGATGCAAGTCAGTGTGTTCACTGGGGCAAAAAACTAGTTATTCTTGCAGCAAACACAACTACTATAAGGCAGCTCTTTCTGCAGATGACACACTTTTTCACAGTACTTCTTCTGGCTCTTCTTCCATCTAAAGATGATGTGTTCCACTCCTCCACTTTCCAAAGCCAACCAAAAGATGTCTGAAAGCTTGCCACAAGAATGGGGTAGGCACAGAAGATCTGAAATCCACATTCTCCTGTCTTCCAGATCAGTAGGGGCATTTTTAATGACAGGAAGTGAGCTGACTTTGGGGGAAAGGGGTACCAAAGAACCCTCATGGTACATCCTGGGTCAGCTATTTTTGGGGAGTGGGGATTCAGGAGGCATTAACGGCCTTGGTGGAGGCTACAAAATTACCAAGCCAAAAACATGATGATGATGATGATGATAATAATAATAATAATAATAATAATAATTTATTTATAGCCCACCACTCCCCGAAGGATCAAGGTGGATAACAATAATAAAAGATCAAAATGCCATTAATTAAACATAATTCCCTAACCCCCAATTAAAACAGAAAACATCATAAAATACAATCAATTTACTAAAATCAGTCTAAAACTAACCCTCATTAAAATAAGGCATTGTGGGATGAGTAGAGCAACCAGTTATGGGACAATGGGAGAGTCCATGTATCAATCTGGGAAAGCCCACTGGAAGAGATCCGTCTCCTTCTTGAAGACATCATATAATATGGTGGATCTCCTCCAGGAGGTCATTCCAAAGTTTAGGAGCGGCCGATAAGAAGGTCCTCTGGGTAACTGCAGCAAGCCTGGTCTTCTTTGGCTATAATAAGTTACTCCCAGAGGACCTAAGTGTGCGGGGTGGACGGTATGGAAGAAGACGCTCCCACAAATAAGATGAATCTAAGCCATGTAGGGCTTTAAAGATGATTACCAACACCTTGTACTGTGCCCAGAAATTAATAGGCAGCTAGTGTAAAGATTTTAAAACTACTGTTATGTGGTCACCTCTAGATTTTCCGGTGACCAACCTGGCTGCCATATTTTGGATTAATTGGAGTTTCCAAGTTAGGTACAAGGGTAGGCCCATGTAGATAGCATTACAGAAGTTCAATCAAGAGGTTACCACAGCATGTACCACTGTTTCTAGGTCTCCTGGCTCCAGGTAGGGTCGCAGTTGGCTATCAGCTGAAGTTGATAACAAGTGCTCCTGGCTGTCGCATCTATTTGAGCTGACAACTGGAGCGACAAATCCAGGAGCACTCCCAAACTACAAACACAGTCCTTTAGGGGAAGTGTGACCTAATCCAGGACCGGTGAACATATCTCCATACCCAGCTTCGGGTTTCTTACAGCAAGTACCTCTGTCTTATCTGGATTCAGTTTTAGTCAGGTTTCCCTCATCCAGTCTATTACCGCCTTAAGATATTCATTTAGAGGAGAGATGCCATCCTTAGTCACTGCAGCAGTCTGAGGCATGGAGAAATATATTTGGGTGTCATCAGCGAACTGATAACACCCCGCCCCATGTCTCCGTATGATCTCACCCAGTGGCTTCATGTAAATTTTAAATAGCATTGGGAACAGAATAGCGCCTTGAGGGACACCCGATTTAAGCTCCCTCTTGGCCAAATAACTGTTCCCAAGCATCACCATCTGGAATCTGCTTGAGAGGTAGGACCGGAGCCACTGCAATGCAGTGCCCCCGATTCCCAACTCTCTCAGGCGTTACAGAAGGATACCATGGTCGATGGTATCAAAGGCCGCTGAGAGGTCCAAGAGCACCAACAAGGCCACACTTCCCCTGTCAATGCCCAGACAGAGATCATCAACTAAGACAACCATGGAGGTCTCAACTCCATATCCTGCCCTAAAACCTGTTTGAAATGGATCTAGATAATCTGCTTCCTCCCAGAGTACTTGGAGTTGATGGGCGACTGCTCTCTCTATTACCTTGCTCAAAAATGATAGATGGGAGACTGGCCTGTAATTATTTTTGTCCAGGGGGTCTAGGGAAGGTTTCTTCAGAAGCAGTTTAACCACCGCTTCTTGCAAAGAAGGTGGTAAGGAGCCTTCCCTGAAGGATGCATTGATTATATAACTGTTATATTATATAACAGCATCCTAATTGTTTCTCCCCCCCGCCCCCGGATAGCCAGCCAAGAGGGGCAAGGGTCGAGAGAGCAAGTCGTCTTTCTCATACTGTTAAGGAGCTTGCCCACGTCATCAGTACTCAATGACTCGAACTGATCCAGTTTAATAGTATACTCGGAGTTGCTGGATACCCCTCTTACTACTTCTATAACAATGCTTGTGTCCAAGTCGGCTCTTATCTGATTTTATCTGCGAAGTGGTTGTTCAAAGCGTCACAACAGGCTACTGTTGGTTCTAATAATGGGTTCTGAGTGGCAGGTACTTGAGTTAATTCCCTGACCACCCTGAACAGCTCTGCTGGATGAGTCTTCGCAAACACGATGCATGCAGAGAAGACAGACTTCTTTGCTGCATCCATTGCCATTTTATAGGAACGAAGAAAGTTCCTATAACTTGTCTTGTCAGATAAGTTGAATCTTCCACCAGTGGCACTCTAGTCATTGTCCGGCCCGCTTCATTTCTCTGAGTTCTTCCGTACACCATGGGTTCCGATTTGAGGTGGGCCAGAAAGGACGCTTAGAAGCGATTGTGTCTATGGCCTTGATAAGATGCCTTTGTGTTTGTTCACCCATGTACAGTTACTGTTAACCAATATAATTCATTCCTGACATGGAATCTGCTTCATAACAATGTTCTATCAGTGAACACTCAACACTCAAAATATTCAACCAATATCCAGCAAAGCTACAGCAATGCACATAGTGACTGAAGGCATGGGAAATGGCTAGTATGGATAAAAATACACTAAACAATTTCTGTTATTATGTTAAATACAAAAACCTCAAGACTTACCATTTTATCCATTCCTTTTGGTCCAAGGCTTGTCCTAACAGCATCTGCAACCGCTAAAATGAAGGTGACAGTACAATTACAAATCAATGTTAGTCTTGCAAATTTTCTTGTGGAATTATTACAGTAAGAAAGAAAATACACATAGAGGGGTTGCAGACTGCCAGAAATAGTGCAAATTGAGTCCACTTTTAGGGTTAGGGTTAGGGAATCATGGGAACTGTATTTTATTATGGCACCAGAGCTCTCTGACAGAGAAGGCTCAATGTCTCAGGAAAAAAAAAATTCCCATGATTCCCTAGCACTAACCCTAACCCTAAAAGTGGACTCAATTTGCACTATTTCTGGCAGTCTGCAAACCCCCCCCCCCCATAGTTCACTACCTCAAAGTAGTGAACTACAAATAAATACAAATAAATTTCCCTTTTTTGCACAAAGTTCAATTGATATTTCTAAATAAACTGATTAAAAACAGCAACAAGGAAATACCACACTTAACCACTGTGGCCCCCACAATAATAAGAATAAAAGAAAATTAATTTCTTATTCAGCAGGACAAAACTAATCATGGTGACAGGTGATGCTTTTTCCAATCACATTTAGAATAATATGCACCATACTGATTGCTGCATCTTTTAAAAAGAGTATTGTAGCGCTAGAAAATGTATTAGAAAGGAACAAGAAGGCAATGAGTGGATTGAAACAATTACCCTGTAAAGTGAAGTAACAAAGCTTAGGGCATTTTATTTTTTCTAAAAGGCAAGTAAGTCAGAACATAATGAAATTATGCTCAGTTTAGAGAAAGTAGATATAAGTTTTTGGAATTCCAAATAAGGGAGACTCAACCAGTACATCTAGACAGGAAAAATTAAATGCACATACACAGGATGGGTGACATCTTGCTTGAAAACTGTGTATGTGAAACAGTGTGATGCAAAAGCCAGAAAAGTTAATGCAATTTTAGGCTGCATCAACAGTAGTGTCCAGCTCAAGGGAAATAGCAGTGCCACTCAGGGGCATCACTTCAGGTGTGTGGTGGGTGCAGCCCACACCAGGTGACACTCTAAGTAGGGGTGACATCATTGCTCCCTAAACATCTGTGTTTGGACAGAAACAGTCTGTGGTATTTGTTTGCATTCCTTTAAGACACTGAAGAAATGGTGTGGGTGGAGTGAGACTCAGTTGGAAAAGAAAGGAGAGGTCCCAGATTTTTTTTAAAAAAATAAAATTTTAATTTTTTTAAAAAAAATAAAATTTTAATTTTTTTTTAAAAAAATAAAATTTTAATTTAAAAAAAAATAAAATTTAAAATTATCTCATAATCATCTTTAAAAACATTGCACCTTGCCCAATGTTCATTTTAATCACATAAAACAATATACATGTGTGTATGATATTGTAATTTAAAGGAGTAATTTTAACTTTGCTAGTTCTTTACATCACAACTATTGCCATTACAGTGATATATGGGAAGTATGATTTATGAGTAATGTTAGTTCAAAAATTATCAGTAAAGATTCTGTATGGTGTAGGATGGGAAGAGGTGAATGGGAGAGTGACACCATGAGTTACTGCTGCACAATGCCAATCTGCCACTGGTGCCACTCTTTTCTGTTTGCGCCAGACTTCACCTGGAATACTGGGGTGCCACTGTTCAAGAAGAATACTGTCAAGCTGAAATGCAGCCAAGACCAAAGGCCTGGAAACCAGGCCTTATGAGGAATCACTTAAAGAGTTGGATAGGTTTAGCTTGGTGAAGACTGAGAGTTGATATGATGGCTATCTTTAAATATCTGAAGGGATGTCACATAGAAGAGAGCCAACTTGTTTTCTGCAGCTTTGGAGACTAGAACACGACCTAACAGATTTAAATTATAAAAAAATGAAATTCCATCTAGACATTAGGAAGACCTTTTTTATTGTAAGAGCTGTTTGACAGTGGAATAGATTGCCTCAGAGAGTGATGGACTCCCATCTCTGGAGGTCTTTAAATAGAGGCTGGGCATCTTTCAGGAGTGCTTCAGTTTTGTATTTCTGCATGGTGGGGATCTAATAGATGGCCCCTGAGCTCCCTTCCAACATTTAAGATTCAGTATAAATTCTTCATACAGGCCATATCAGTGGAACTCAGTACTGGAAGATGTATGGCTGACCACCAACTTGGCAAGTATTAGACCGGGGTCGGCAAGTTCCCCTTATCTGGGGCCGGGTCGGGGATCCCCTAGTCTTCTGCGGACCGCCGACTGCCACCGCCGCCATGCGCGCCCTCGCGTTGCGGCCGCCATTGTTTTCCAAAATGGCGGCCGTGACTCATTTGTGCATGCGCAGGAGTACTGCGCATGCGCAAACGAGTCGCAGCCACCATTTTGGGAAACAAAATGGCAGCCTTGATGCACGTGGTGGGGGCAGCACGCGTGGTGGGGGTCAGCGGGGACCGGTCCAAAGGCCTCGGGGGGCCGGACCCGGCCTGCGGGGCGCCGACCCCTGGATTAGACAAATCCACAGAGATAGAGGCTATCAGCTGTGCTTGCCTAGATGTTGCCTCAAAGTATCAGAGGCAGTTGGGTACCAGTTGCTACAAAACACAAAAGAAAGATGTTGTTACATTCAAGTTTGGCTTCCATTAGCAATCTTTTGGCCACTATGGGAAACAAGATGCTCAAGCGGATGGGCCTTTGACCCATAAACTGAGCTCTTCTTCCTCCTAACCAAAACCACCCCTGCCCATCCCTAAATATCCAAAAAACAAATTTTAATTCATAGAATTAAAATCTTTCATATAATTATTTATATTTTTGATAATAATGCACCGTTTCTCAAACAAGGCACCATTTCCAAGACTGTTGTCTCACACAAGCAAAAGATTAATTAGTAAAACGGGAGTAAGCAAAATAGTAAAAAGGGAATAATGAGATCTGTGAATCTTATTTTAGTGTAAACAGGTGTAGGACAGCACTACATCATTCCCTACAATGCTTTGACTGCCATGGGCTACATATCAAATAACTCTTTTGAGGTTTTTAGTGTAATGGGGCAGAATCATCCCTGCCACCCCTCAATATCCAAACAACAAATTTTGATTCATAGAATTAAAATCTTTCATAGAATTATTTATACATTGATAAACAGACACTGATTTCTCAAACAAGACACCATTTCCAGGACTGCTACTTCACACAAGCAAGGCAGGTAAAAAGGGAGTGATGAGATCTTTGTATCTTATTTTTGTGTAAACACAAGTAGGACTATACTACATCTTTCAATTAGTTCTCTACCACTGTTCTGACTGTCATGGGCTTCATTTCAAATAACTCTTTGAGGTTTCTAGTCTAATGGGGCAAAACTCAAATTCACTGTCCTGAAACACAATTGATAAAGTATCCTAAATTTGCTTTAACCCTAAACCCCTCTTCTCCAAGGGCATATTATAATCTTCTAAGCACCTCCACAAACCACAAATCTCAGGATTTCTCAGGATGGAGCTGTGACAATGAAGGCAATGTGAAGCAGGGGATTTCTGTACTGTCTGAGTACTGAATACCCACAATTGCATAAACAGTTTCAAAGGCACTATGAATGCAATCTGGAGTGTAAATGCCCTGCAGAATTAAAGCTGTCTGGCATCACTTTAACTGCCACCTTGGGTCCCTTTCTGAGAGAAAGATGGTATAACAAATAAATAAATAACTGCCCTAGAGAAGCTTGAATTCAAAGATATAGCTGGGTTAGTCTGCAGAATCAGATATGTAGCACCTTTGAGAATAAGTGAAAGAAAGAGGCTGACAGCATGAGCTTTCCTAGACTTCAGTCTACTTCCTCAGATGCATTTGTTGGAGAGGAAAGCCAGGGACATACCTCTATTTCAGTTTCTACAATTTAATTCCTTTCCAGTGGTCTGGGGTTCAGACATAATGCTAATCTGGTATTGTAGGAATGAGCATAGCCTCTCCCTTTGGTTTCTGTGCTCCTCACCTCACACAATGTATGTAGAGAGATCTTGCAGCACCTCTGAAGGAGCTTTCATAGACTAAAGTCTACTTCCTCGGATGCTTATTGTTGTTGTTGTTATTCAAAGGTAATAATAACCTGTGGAATCAGTCTGTAGAAAGATCTTGCAGACCCTTTGAGGCTCACTGAGGAGGTTGGCAGCATGAGTTTTCAAAGACTAAAGTCTACTTCTTCAGATGCATATTATTATTGTTATTATTCAAAGGTAATAATAGTTTGTAGAATCAGTCTGTAGAGAGATTTTGCAGCCCCTTTGAGACTCACTGAAGGAAAGAAGTTGGCAGCAGGAGCTTCCTTAGACTTCAGTCTACTTCCTCAGATGCTTATTTTTTATTATCATTACTACTACTATTATTATTATTATTCAAAGGCAATAATAGTCTGTGGAATTAGTATGTAGAGAGATCTTGCAGCCCCTTTGAGACTAATTGAAAAAGAAAGACGTTGGCAGCAGGAGCTTCCCTAGACTTAAATCCACTTCCTCAGATGTACTGGATGGAGTGGAATCCTGGAATCTGTAGTTTGGTGTGGCCCCAGAGCTCACTGACAGGGCTGACTACAAGTCCCAGGATTCCCCAGGGCGGAGCCACGGCAGTTAAAGCGATGCCACACTACAGTACCTCCATCCCTAGTTCCCTCTGGCCCTTCCTTCCAGCCGCTGTCCCCCTCTTTCCCTCCTTCCCTCCCAGCCCACAAGGCCACTGGCAAAGAGACGAGGCCGCCAGGGAAGGCGGTGTCCGGAGGGTCCTGCCTGCCTGCCTCCCTCGGGGCCTAGGCCTCCCTCTCCTTCTGGCCGGAGAAGAGACAAAGCCAGCGGCCATCCAGCCTACCTTTGCCGGCGGCGATGTTGCTGAAGCGTATCTGGGTGGGCTTGTCCCTGTCCTGGTAGGAGCCGCGGTTCCCTCCGGAGCTCCGGTTCCCGGCGTTGACCGGGGCCCCCCTGGCGCTCAGGTTCTCCGGCATCCCTTCCTGCGCTTTCCCTGGCCCCGATGGAGACCGATTGCCTTCCACAGAACAAGGCGACGCCGAGAAGCTTCCAGAAAGCGCCGAGACAGAGACACAGAAAAGGGAGGGGCCTTCTTTCACGGGGAGCTAACGGTCGCACCAGAGGTGACGTCACTCGGCGAGGCGGGTCCGTCTCTCGCGGGCGCCTGCTCAATAACTGCTAGGGACTGTTGAGTCACGGGCTGCATCTGCAGGCAGAACTGGTCCAGTTTGATACTGCTTTTTTTTTTTAAAAAAAATTCTTTATTAATGTATCTTTTAAATATTTCAAATATAAACATGGAGGGGATTAATTGGAAATTGTTATTTTTTTTGATACCGCTTTAACTACCACGGCTCCATCCTATGGAATCCTGGGAATTGTAGTTTTGGGAGGCATTTAGCCTTGTGTGTCAGAGAGCTCTGTTTCTCCCCCCGCCACACACACACACAAGCTACAAATCTTAGGCTTCCATGATAATGGAGACATGGCAGTTAAAGCGGTGTCCAACTGGGTTGTTTCTGCAGTGTGGATGCTGCAGTCTCCATTAAAAATGTGAAATTCCCTCCCTCCTTACCAGTTTATCCTGCAGCCTCCTACTCTTCAGAGGGGTTGGGTGTCACCTGGAGAAAGCAAACAAAAACCCACCACAGGAATACCTTTCTTTGTCAACCAAAATGCACAATATATTGTTGCAAGCTTTCGAAGCTCCACGGGCTTCTTCTTCATCAGGCAAGAGGTTACAAACCAAACAGGAGAAAAACCATTGGAGATGTTAGTCAGATGGCTGCATTTTGATGTTTCTGTCCTTAGTTTAAGATGGTGAGTGAAGGGTATCTTTTGTAGGCAGGCTCCTCTTCCTCCTTCTGGCTTTTGGGAGATTTGCATAGTCCAGGAAATTTTAAAGTCCATTTGCGTCTGGACAAAGACCCCTCTCTTGCAACCCAATATGACTCCATTCCTAGGAGGTCACACAAGACTCTTTGTAGGCAGAGGGCAAGGAGCCTTCCATGTTTTTGCATCAGGAACATTTGGTTAGATGTAGAGGTAAAACAAATTCACTCCATCTTTTAGTTTGAATCATTGTTGTTCTTCTCATCAGTTATCAATCTCTCAGTTTCTAAATCCTACTATTGAAATGAGACCCTATTTCTGTTTCATAAATAATTCTACCAATTCCCAATCATTCTCAAATTTTCCCCACATTTCCCTTAGACAACCATTTTGTTAATTTATTTAAAAGATTGATTGTCATGATGGATCAAATGGTATGGGTAGTAACAATTAGTGTTATGTACTAACAGTTACAAAGCTGGCCGCAATGTCAGAATGAAGAATACTTATTTCTTAAACATTTCAAGGGGTCAAGTGTACATAACTGTGAACAGGGCTATTACAGTTGTTTGTACATCAGGATAGTATACTGGAGGGTAGACAGGGAGAACCAATTCATTGGAGTGGTCTGGATCTCCATTCCACCATCTCCATGGTTCAAAGACATTGAGGTGTGTAGCCATATCTTCGAACATCCCCTGGTTGTAGCTGCAACTTCCTAATGGTACTTTGGCCAGAGATTAGCCAGCCCTATCCCTCCACCACACACACACACACACACACCACCAATACGAAACTAAACTAGAACTCAACCAGTTCTTGGAAAAAAAAATTACTAGCACTCAACCAGTTCTTGAAAACCTTAGCACTTAACACAGGCACTTTGCTCCCTGCTTGCCTTCACACCATGGAGAAGGCAAGCAATGAGTAATGACAGACACCAGCTAGTGTTCTGAGACAGTTTAGTGTTGATCTCAGAATTCAAACAGGTCTCAGTGTGACAGCTGAATGTGGTATGCCCTTCCTCCATCTTCATCATTCCCCTTTCCTTCTTTCTACTGAGGTCCTCTGACTCTGCCCTGTCTCCTTCCTGTCTGATCTCCCACTTGAGAGAACCAGACTTTGAGAAAGAATAATCACAGAATTGTAGAATTGGAAGAGACCACAAGGGCCACCCAGTCCAACCCCCTAACTCTCTCTACAGGGCAGACTGGAGACCCCCAGAAGCAGGATGAATTAGACTCACTCTGAAGGAAGGAGCAGAGCCTGAGAAGCAGGATGACTGGAGCATAAAAGCTTTCTGTCTGGTATCAGATGTTATCTAAGGGGTGAAACAGATGGTCCAGATGGAGCAACTTCATGATACTCTGGTGGTTTACACTGGGACCGGGGCGACTGCATGCGCCCGGTCCTGTTCTGTCGCAGTCCTGAACCAGGCCACCAGAAGGAACGGATTCTTGGCCAGGTTCTTCTGAGATGGCACTGCATCGGTGCAGCTTCTGGCCACATTTGGGGTGTGCGTCATCTAAACGCCACACACACCCCAACGTGGCCTGAGGCCAGTACTCTTGGCCCATGTGTTTTGGGCCTAAGTTGTTATCTAAGGGCCTTTGCAGACTGCCAGAGTTCTCTTGAGTGCTACAACACTTGGCCTGCCTTAGGCCTGATAACAACTTATTTATCATGAATATCACTTTCCTTTTCTGTGTTCTATCTCTCTCAGGGCTTTACCGCACTCAGATTGGTCTGTGAAAACAGACTCATACCTGTTTGTATTCATTACATCACAGCACATCTTCACAATGGTGTGACTCCTGCCATCACATTCTCTTCCTGACTCCCACTTAGAAGCATAGAGTTGGAAGAGACAACAAGAGCCATCCAGTCCAACCCCATTCTGCCATGCAGGAATACACAATAAAAGCACTCCTGACAGATGGACATCCAGCTAGACATCCTCTGTGTAAAAACCTCCAAAGAAGGAAACGCCACCACACTCGGTAGCAGCATATCCTACTGTTGTATAACTCTTACTGTCAGGAAGTTCCTCCTAATGTTTAGGTGGAATCTCTTTTCCTGTAGTTTGTAATCCATTGCTCTGTGTCCTACCCTCTGGAACAGCGGAAAACAAGCTTGCTCCATCCTTAATATAACATCCTTCAAATATTTATTCTGGCTCTGCAGTATTCTGGCCCTACACCTGCCCCAACCTGCCCCCATTACCTTAGCCTCCATTTCTGTGCCACAGTGGCTGTCTGCACATGGGTGTCCCACTGGGCTGCCCAGTGCATCCACCACCACTGTGGGTCCCTTGTTTATAAGGTCAAAATGAGGTGCCCAGTAATGGCCACATACTGGGCACCTTGTTCTGACCTCAGAACAAGCATCTACAGTAGTGGCAGATGTGCCAGGCAGCCCAGCGGGACACCCATGTGCAGACAGCCACTGTGGCACAGAAACATGCCATGGAAACAGAGGGGCTCCAAAACTTACTAGAAGATCCAGAGCAACAGGTAAGTTTTTAAAATTCATTTTAACCTTGTTATGCATTGCTTCTAGTGCAGGACATGTTGGATTTTATAGCAAGCAATAGCAAGTACATTTCTATACTGCTTATCAGTGCACTTAAGCACTCCCTAAGCAGTTTACAATGTGTAAGGAATTGCCCCCAACAAGCTGGGTACTCATTTTAGGGACCTCAGAAGAATGCTAGGCTGAGTCGGTCCAGGGATTGAACTCACAACCTTGGTTTGTGAGTGAGTAGCTGCAGTACAGGCATTTAACCACTGCACCACCAGGGCTACCAGACTACCCCCTCCAGAACTTTGGACTGAAATTTGGACTGTGCATCATCCAAACAAGACAACACCAGAATTGGGGGGGGGGGGGGCAAACCTTTTGGCCTATGAAGACAAGGCCTGAGTATCTTAGAATAATATTTACATTATATTATATTGTTATGCTATAGTCATTAAAAGATGACGTTGCTGAAATCCATCACCCTAATTTGTTAAGTGTTTATGACAGTCCTCTTAATTTGGTTATTAATGTAATTTGAATGTCATTTTATAGAAAGACATTCCCATGATCCTTGTTCTGATATCGTTACTCATTCACCTTCTTACAGGTCTAGCAAAAATGACCTTGTCCTCATCTATTGTCAAAGGAACAGAGCATGGGAAAATAACATCCAAGTTTCTTACAGTATGTTGTTAATATGTGGATGATCATGGTACGTGCCTACATATTAAGGGGTGATGTGGAGTGGTTGCAAACAAACCATTTATGCTTTTAATATGGTCACGGTTGTGCCATGTCAAGATGACCAGATGTCCTCACCACAAAGGAGGACAAGGCACCGCAAAATGTAGGAACTTCAAGAAAAATGTAGGCAATTATGAAATAAAAGCTAAAAACACTCATATAAATGTAAATTCAGAGAGCCAGTGTGTTCTAGTAGTTTGAGTGTTGGACTGTGACTCTGAAGACCAGGGTTTGATTCCCAGCTTGGCCATGAAACCCACTGGATGACCTTGAGCAAGTCATACACTCTCAGCCTCAGAGGAAAGGAAGGGCAAACCTCTGAATGAATAGAGGAAAAGAGATTCCACCTGAACATTAGGAGGCACTTCCTGACAGTAAGGGCTTTTCAACAATGGAACACTCTCCCTCGGAGACTCCTTTGGAAGTTTTTAAACAGAAGCTAGATGGCCATCTGTCAGGAGTGTGTTGGCTAGATGGTTGGACAGAATGGCCATTGAGGTCTCTTCCAACTCTTTGATTCTAATTCATCTACTGCAAGAACTATTTGACAGTGGAATAGACTGCCTTGCTAGTTTTCCTCATTGGACTATAGCTCAGAGATTGCCAAATCGGAGGTGATTTGATTGTGAGTTCCTGCATAGCGGGGGGGGGGGGGGTTAGATTAAATGGCCTTTGTGGCCTCTTCCAACTCTACAGTTCTATTCTATGATTCTAAAACTGCCAAGCAATCTTATGATAGAGTCACCTTAGGGCCACCATAAGTCAGAAACCACTTGGAGGCACCCAGCAAAATGTAGATTCATAGTTCTCAGTCCTGCTCAAAATGGAGGGCATTTTGGGATACCTCCTGGACAGAACACTGAAATGTAGGACAGGTCTTGGAATAGACCTTGGGTCACCCTGTACCATGTGAGTGCTCATCCTCCTCCTGCTGCCACATGGACATTAATTACATCCTTTAAAATAATGTTTTGGAAGTTATGGAAGTGACTGGGAGCTTGATTTCTGGGGGTTCCTGGGCCGCAGTACCAACCCATGTTGGCCTTTCAAGCCACCCTTGTGCCAGCCACCCAGGAAACCTCATCGCCCAGATGTAACTGCCATAGGCCTCAAAGCCTGTGTCACTCTTACCTTATTTATTTATTTGGAGTATTTATACTTTGCATACTCAGCTACAAAGGCTCTCAGAGCAGCTTACAAATGGTTAATTAGACGGTTCCCTGCTCAGGCTTACAATCTAAAAAGACATGACACAAAAGGAGAAAGGAAGGGGATCAGGTCCAGCAGTTCTCTCCCTGAGGCCTGGACCATGGCAGATGGACTGGAGGGAGGGCTCTCCTTCTTCTTCCTTGCCTTACTTAGGGCCCAAACAGACAGGCTAAATGAAGAGGCTTCAGGCCACTTTTGAGGTGTGTTTTTCAAATGACGCACGTGTCCTAAGAGACTGGAAGCTGCACCAAAGCTGTGCTCTGTTGCCAAGAATCAGAGCGCAGCTTCGGTGAGGGTTCTGGCTTCTTAGGATGAGTGCGTCATTTAAACAGCACACCTCCAAAGTGGCCTTTTGGCCTGTCTCTTCAGGCTCTTAGAGGCAAACCTGTCCAGGCCTCAGTGCAGAAAGCCAGGTCTGGGCAGGAAGTACGCAGGACCTCTGCCCCTTTTCCCTGTCACCTCTTTTGGCTTGCCTTTGCAATGAGACTCAGGGCCTTTACAGACTGCCAGAAATAATGCAGCTTGAGGCCACTTTAACTGTCCTGGCTCAGTGCTAGGGAATCATGGGAATTGTAGTTTATTGTGGCACCAGAGCTCTCTGACAGAGAAGGCTCAGTGTCCCAGAAAAAAATACAATTTCCATGATTCCCTAGCACTGAACCAGGACAGTTAAAGTGGTCTCAAGCTGCATTATTTCTGGCAGTCTGTAAAGGCCCTCAGATGTGACCCAGGGTGACCAGGTGTCACCATGGCAAAGGAAGACAGCCTGAGCACACAAAATGGAGGACGTAACTCAATAAAAGCAAAAAACAGCCCTAGAAATGTAAACCCATGCTTCTTAGTCATGCTCAGAATGGAGGGAGTTATTAACAAATGTATATATGAAATAGTTGATTTATTTAGGGTGTATATATATATATATATAGTGTGTGTGTGTGTGTATCGTATGTATATATATATATATATATATATATACATGATAGGAAGTATTACACACACACACACACACACACATATATATATATATATATATATATGATATGAAGTATTAAGAAATGTTGGAGAAACCATGAGAAAGGAAACCTATCATTACGTTATGGAACAAATTTGAATAGAATTCTTAGGGAATAAGGTCTCTGAAAGGAAGTTCAGCGAGTTTACTATGTTTGTGTGTGTGTGTGTGTGGGTTGTTTATTTATTATTTGTTGAATATTTTTTAATTTAATTTTTTTATTGAAATGTGTTTTTTTAAAAGCCAAATGACAAAAACACAACAAAATACATACCACAAACAAATAAACAAATAATTACAACATCAACAAAAGATTATTTCTATACAATATTCAACATCAACTCCACCCCAATCCCTGTATCTTCCTTTCTCTTCATAGGTACTGTTAATTCAGCCTTATTCACAATACATTGGAAAAGTGTCATTCTCTACATTAATATTTCAACATCAAAGTTATATCTTCTCCATACTCTATAATATATATATATATATATATATATATATAATTGGTTTATTTGTGACTTATAATATTCTTCAAATTATTATGAGTCTTCAATTGCTTGCTGGTGGATGGGAAGCGCAGTTGAGTCTAATTGGCGTTTTTATATTTTTACATTTTTATATTTTCATGTTTGTTTTATTTGTGTTGGAATGTTTATATTCCTGTTTTAATTATCTTGCCATTTAATACTGTTTTAAGGGGGTGGGTTGGGGTATGAATTTTGTTGTATGGGGTTTTAACTGATGCCGCTTAGATTGTCTTCATTTAAGCGGGGTATAAATAAATTTTATTATTATATTATTATTTATTATTCTATGAAAGTCTATATTCTACATACTTTAAATCTATAAAAAAATCCTCTAATCTACTTTAATCTATATTCTATAGAAAACATTCATGGGTAGCTGTGTTGGCCATTTAGCAAATTCAAACAAAAATCCATCAGTGAGACTTTTATTGGCCAACCAAATTTTATAGTCATCTGTAACAATCCTATAGTCATTCTATAGTCATCTACAACAATCTACCATTTTCTATTATTTTTCTATATCCTATCCACTAAATTCTGTTCTTCTAAACTATATTCATTTTTAATTTTCCCTTCTATTATTTCCTTCTAATTTCTCTCATCTTTAACTATTTTAGTCCTGGCACAAATATGGGACCGCCGATTGAGTTTTAAATAATTTATCAATGGCTGGGCACCCAGTCTTTTCTGAATTTGTCCAAATAATTTTTTAATATATTTTAATCAATAAAGCAACAACTTAAAAATGCAAAACAATAAGGGAGGTGGGCCTTTGCAGATTGCTAGAAATAGTGCAAATTGAGTCCACTTTAACTGCTCTGGCTCAGTGCTAGGGACTCATGGGAACTGTATTTTTTTCTGAGACATTGAACCTTCTCTGGGCCGAAGCAGACTGCCAGAAATAGTGCACATTAAATTGAGGCACTGCCTTGGCTCAGTGCTAGGGAATCATGGGAACTGTAATTTATTGTGGCACCAGAGCTCTCTGACAGAGAAGGCTCAATGTCCCAGAAAAAAATACAGTTCCCATGATTCCCTTGCACTGAGCCAGGGCAGTGCCTCAATTTAATGTGCACTATTTCTGCCAGTCTGCTTAGGCCTTCTGTCAGAAAGCTCTGGTGCCACAATAAACTGCAGTTCCCACGATTCCCTAGCCCTGAGTCAGGGCAGTTAAAGTGGACTCAATTTGCACTATTTCTGGCAGTCTGCAAAGGCCCGTTATGAATTTCTTCCTGGAGAGAAAGCTGAAATGGAGGACATGTCCTGCTCTTCTTCCTGCGGCCTGCAGGGGTCGCCCGAGGACTGGTTTCAGGGCGTTTGGGGCCCGCTTCCCTTCCTGGCCCAGCGGCCTTCCCTAAAATGGCGGCTCCCGCGCCTGAGGCCTCCAAGCCCTTCCTCGGGCTCCTAAACGGCGTCGCCCAGGCCGCTTATTACGGCAACGCGGAGATCACGGAGGAGCTGCTGCGGGAGGAGCTCTACCCAGACATGGCGCCGGAGGAGTTCGCCGCTCTCCGCGCTAAGGCCGCCGGCCTCCTCAAGGTGACAAAGGGCGGGCGCAGAGAGGGAGGGACTCAGGGGCGGGCCTCCATTAGCTCGGAAGGCCCAGGAACGGCCCCACCGGCCCTTGAATCGGGATGGGGGACTGTAGCGGCCTCTGAGGCCCTCCCCGCGGTGGACACCGCCTTCTCAGGAAGGAGGGCCAACAGGGGACGCCTGGGGGAGGAGGACGAAGAGGAAGAGGGCACCATGGGCTCGGCCCTCTTTCCCTCTAGGCCACCGGGAAGCAGGAGGGCTGCTGCTATTCCAGTGGTTAAAACTGCTCCAGTGGAGTGTTGATGCCAACTTTGCCTGTTTGGACATGAGTTGGGAGGGCGGGTCAACAGGCCATACAATCCTAGAGTTGGAAGAGACCTCCTCCAAAGGTCATCCAGTCCAGCCCCATTCTGCCATGCAGGAACTCTCAATCAAAGCACCCCCTGTGACAGATGGCCATCCAGTCAATGGTAGGATCACAGAATCCTAGAGTTGGAAGAGACCTTCCCCAAAGGTCATCCAGTCCAACCCCCTTCTGCCATGCAGGAACACACAATCAAAATACTCCCTGTGACAGATGGCTATCCAGCCTATCATAGGATTACAGAATCATAGAGTTGGAAGAGACCCCCCAAGGTCATCCAGTCCAAACCTATTTTACCATACAGGAACTCACAATGAAAGCATCCCCTGTGACACAGGGCCATCCAGCCTCTGTTTAAAAACCTCCAAAGGAGGAGACTCTACCACTGTTGAACAGCTCTAATTATCTTAAGTTCCTCCTAATGTTGAGGGGGAATCTCTTTTCCTGCAGCTTGCATCCATTATTCTGTGTTCTAGTCTCTGGAGCAGCAGAAAACAAGCCTGCTCCCTCCTCAATGTGACGCCCCTTCAAATACTAGTAATGATGATGATGATGCACTGATTATGACCTATATATATATTCCTGTGGCTTGGATTAAGTCTGTCTGAAAGACTTCTATATGAGCTAGCCTGAGTTGGGGAAGAGTTTTCTCTTAGGAGATTACTGCACTGCACTCTTATTTGGCTGCCTCCTGTTGCATTTTGGGGTTTGTAGTTCAGTGAGGCCTAAGAGCTCTCTGGCTGAATAGTCTAAATGCTCCTTTCCTTACACTGCAAATCCCAGAATGCAACAGGAGGCAGCCAGAACAATTAAAGTGGAATAGCAGCGCTATAAGAGTGTAGTGCGGCAATCTCCTTAGTACCATCACTGTCACAGGTGCATTTGGAGAAGACATGGGACAAAGGCTTTCAGGGACTCCTCCCAGGCCACAAGAAGGTCCTCCCTCTGCTCTCTTTTCACAAGCAAGCAAAAACCTGTATTTTTATTTAGACAGGCAATTGACGTTTAATTGGTTGTGAGGAAGACAGGGGCATCACTGAGAATTGCAGGGGATGCAGAACACACCAGGTGACACCCTAAGGTGGGGTGACACCACTGTTCCTCCACCATCTTCCTTTGGGCAGAAATGGGCTCTGGCATTTGCCTGTGTCCCTTTAAAATACTGAAGTGATGGAGTGAGTGGGGTGAGGCCCAGTAAGAAAAAAGAGATGCCTTGCGTTTTAATAACATAAAAATTTTAAAAAATAATTTTTAAAAAAATTTGAAATTTAAAGTTATTGTTAAATCTTCTTTGAAAACATCACATCTTACCCAATTTTCACGTTAGCCATGTGAAACAGTGCATATGTAAATACATTCAGGCTGTGCATATGATTTTGTAATTTAAAGGTATGATTTCAGCTTTGCTAGTCATTTATTTTGCAGCTATTGCATTACATCAGTGACACATGGGAATTACGATTAATGAGTAACTGTCGGCACCCCTGAGTAGGGCTGGCTAGAGGAAGAGAGAGAGAGAAGGAAAGCAAGCTCTCCTGCCATTGCCCATTCGTCCTTGCTCTGGGCCTGGCAGAATTGGCTATGTCACAGCTGAGTCCAGAAGATGTTGAATTTTTAGATTTTTGGCTCAGGAATTCCAACACTCCTTACACAACCATGGAAACCCACTGGGTGGCCTTGGGCAAGTCACACTCTCTCAGGCTCAAAGGCAGGCAGTGGCAATCCCCCTCCTCATGATAGATTTTCCTTAGGGTCGCCATAAATTGGAAACAACTTAAAGGCACACAACAACAACACATATTCCATAACACATTTCCTGTGGCCCTTTATGAATGTATAGATGACCAGCTCTTCCACACTGCAGAAATGAAGCAGTTTGACACCACTTTAACAGTTATGGTGGCATTCTGTGTAATCCTGGGATTTGTAGCTTGGTGAGATATTCAGTCTGGTCTGTCCAAGAGCTCTGGTGCCTCACCAAACTACAAATCCCAGGATTCTTTTGGCTAGTGTTGTGGAACTTAAAAGTGGTGTCAAGCTGCTTTGTTTCTGCAGTTTGGATACACCCTAGGAAAGACATATAAACACTGGAGCCACCGTGTCATGAAATATAACAAGACTCAAGCATATGCAAAAGTAGGGGCAGTGAAATACAAAGCAGCAATAATTGGCAATTATCTTCTTGCCTTTCATTTAAGACAGTAGAGCGAAACAAATCTAATTCTGATTGAATCCTAAACAGAAAGGATCAGAGTAATTGTAGTTCATCAATTTCATGCTGGAGTCTCCCACTGAGATTCTTTTGTGTGGATGGCTGCAACTTTCAAGCCAGCAGCAATGATCTGTGCAATGTTTTCTCATTGCTTTTTGAATGTTACCGTTTTTTAATTGTCAGATTTGTATCCCTTTATTTTTTAGCGTAGAGACTGATCTATGAAAGCATGGTAAATATCACTTTCGATTTAGAGGCAAATATGCACTGCCTTCTCCTGGCTGCCCACAGTGCATGGAAGCAACCATTGCCTTTACTCAGGTGCCCATCATCTACTGAGAAGAAAAGTAGGAAGGTGCTGCAAAACTGCATGTATAGTTGCTGAATACTCCAGGTAGTGGCATCCCTGAACCAGGTGTCACCTAGTGCGGGGAGGGGGGCAGGGCTTCCAGGGGCATGGCTTTCCTGCATGCCCTCCCATCCTCCCACGCTGTCCCTGCCCCCCGCACACTCTCCCCCTGTGCCATCTTGGATGGGGAGGCACAGGGGGACTGTGTGGGGGGGAAGCATGTGGGGAGGTGTGGGGGAGGGTTCGAACACACACAAGTGATGTGGGAGGGTGCAAGTGTGCAGGGACCATAGGAAGGTAGGAGCACATGTGCAGGCGGAGTGGGGTGGGTGGGAGCGCACACAGGGAAAGCATGGGGGAGCAGGGGGGAAGGCCCAACTGGGTGTCAGCCCCCTTCTGGGATGTCACCTCGTGCAGGCCGCATCACCCTCCCTAGTGACGCCACTGACTCTATGTACTGAAGAAATTGTACAAGGTGGCCCAAAATATAGTTTCCTGGATTTCAAAATGAATGTTCACACTCATGGAACATATGACTAGACAACTTTACTTAATTTCCCCAATTGTTATCACTTGAGAAAATTTCACTTTCAGTCTCTAGATGGCATTACAACATCAGTTTTAGTGTAACTAATCTTCCCAGTACTTGTTCTAAAATTTAAGTAATTCAATAGTATCAAAAATCTATCAAACAGTGAGACCTTTATGTATTCATTGAGAAAAGAATATGTATTATGTCTTAGTATCTGCAAATGTGCTTCTGATGAAGTGTAACTATATGTAGCATTCTGATATTTCTGTGTTACAATACTTAATGGGCCACAGAGACTAATGGAACTGGAAGAACAATTTATTTCTTTTATTTATTTCCAGGATTTATATCCCACCTTTCTCCCACAGTGAGATTCGAGGCAGGCAATCTAATCTATCAACAATCTAATCCAACCCCCTGCAATGCAGGAATGCACAGCTAAAGCAATTCTAATAGATGGTCATTTGTTTAAAGGCCTCATACGAAGCCATTCTCAGAAGCAGGGGATTCCACTGTTAAACAGCTCTTACCATCAGGAAGGTCTTCCTAATATTTAGGTAAAATCAATTATTATACACCATAAGTAAAAAGGTAATCATATTTAAGGTATAGTTAGCACCGTTGTTATATATTTTACTTACTGACAGCCAGGATGGATTTGATTTCAGTCATGATTTCAATCTTGATTTAAATCACTACTCAGAAAGACTCAATTTAATCATGTGACCCCCCCCAAAGGTCGCTCTTCCTCACTATAAGCTTAATACATATTTTACACAACTCAGAGTTACTGAAGACTCGTTCTTGCTGATATAATCTTAATATTTGCAACCAGAAGACAGTTTAATTTTTAGAATAACAACTTTTCAGATTAGTTTTACAATTATGTAAAAAAAAATAATGATTTGGTTATACTATTAGAAACACATCATAGATAATTCTGGATAATATTGGGGCCCCATTGATTTCAATGGCTGCGTGTGCATTTTGTTCCCTCCCCACCTTATCGTTACAAAGAGCAAGACCACACACTCAAAGTCCGCAAACAGGGAGGGAAGACTAGACACAAAGATCCAAAGACATGTGGAGGATTCTGCTCAAAAGGTTTCACTTTCACTTTCATTTTTACTGCTTTCCCTCCCTCCTCACACTTAGCTTCTTCTGCAGATCCATTCCACTCCCAGTCTCCCAACTATCTGTTTAGTGGTTTGAAATTTAGCACATAAGATGTAAGGGGTTGATTTGGTGTACATAGATTTGCAAAAGAACAATGGGATCATGATCTCTGCAGACACAAATTCACAGTTTTAAGAACTGTTAAAACCAAGGATCTGTTGTAATATCCCTTAGAAAATTTGCCCAATAATCTTCCAGAAACCTCTGGAAGAGCATGACATTATGAATGGATTAACAGAATTCATTTACCAAAAAATTAAACATTGCAAGAATATACATTCTCATGCTACTTAATTAAACACTAATCCCAATATCATGATGCTTTCTTCACATGTCCTCCTTGGGAGAAAGCTGAGTAGTGGAGGAGCCTTGCAGGGCAAGTATTTGCCCTTCCTCCTCTTCTGCCACCCAGCCTTCCCCTCAGGATAACGCCAGGCAGCAGAGGAGCCTTGCAGGGTGAGCGTTGGCTCTTCCTCCTCCTCCTTTGCATGATCCTCTCATCAGAAGGAGGCCAAGCGACAGATGAGCTTTGAAGTCGTTCCACATCCTTGCGGGCTACCCAGAATCCTTTGGTGGGCTACATGCGGCTCCTGGGCCATATGTTGTGCAGGTCTGCCTTAGAGTATCTTAACCTTACTGTAAGTGCAACTCTTCTGCCACTGTCAGCAGAATACAGCCATTGCACTATGGTGAATAATTTACCCTGCATGCATAGCATAACTTACACATGCACATGTCCTTTGTGACCACCTGCTGCACCTATGGTGGTGGTGGTGGTGGGACATTCAGCAGGGGTTCAGTTGCCAGTTGAAATATTTGGGAAGATTCCTGAAGGTGGTTCATTAGCTTGCTTGCTCTCAAGCTGTATGAAGTTTTTAAAATGGGAGTCAGCATTTTGAGCTAACGGTGTATGCAAATAGGTAGTTCATGAAAATTAAAGAAAAAATTGTGTTTCTTCTGTATGGCATATACACTATGTAATGTTGGGTGTTCTGTATAGAATGTAATGATGCAATATTCTGGACTAATTTAAAAATTTTGGATTCCTTGGGATAACAACCCATCGCCGAATGTTTCATATAGTCGCCATATGGCTATGCTCATTTTTTTCCTAGAAAAAGAAAGCACTTGGTTCAATTTCTGAAGCTGATGAGAGGTGCTTCTGGCTGCTGATGAAAACCTGTGCATTCCAGAGTATCAGATTCAGGAGTTCCCATAGCCTACAAACCTAATTTTTAAATCTGTGTGTAACCCTATCCAGAGCAAGTGATATAAACTACGAGGGTCATGCATGTATGTGATGTTCTGACACATTATTTTGAAAACAGGCTCTTTGTGTTGTGTGCCCTCAAATTGTTTCTGACTTATGGTGACCTTAAGGCAAAACTATTGCAGGGTTTTCTTGGCGATATTTGTTCAGAGAGGGTTTGCCTTTGCCTTCTTCTGAGGATGAGAGAGTGTGACTTTCCCAAGGTCACTCAGTGGGTTTTTATAGCTTAGTGGGGGTTCAAACCTTGGTCTCTATAGTTAGAGGGTATATCACATTCACTGCAAAAAGAAATAAAGCAATTTGACACCACTTTAACTGCCATGACTGTCCTACATAATTCTGGGATTTGTAGTTTGATGAGGTGCCAGAGTTCTCTGACAGACCAGGCTGACTATCTCATGAAACTACAAATCCCAGGATTCCACAGGATGGAGCCATGACTGTTAAAGTGGTCTCAAACTGCATTATTTCTGCAGTGTAGAAGTTCTGATAGTCCAACATTCAAACCTAGTGGCTCTCCATGAGTGAGCCACATTGGCTCTCAAAACAGGATCTACTGATGTCTAATGAAATATTTCCAAATTAACTGTATTCAGGAACACAGCATTAATTTGTTAATTTTTGTTTAGCTTCTTTTGGAAATATTAGAAATTACATCCCTATTAATACATAACTCTTTTGTTATTATGGGTTCATGGATTCGGATGCTTATCAATGGCATCAGCAACTGAGGGTTAGTTGTTATCTGATTATCTTAAAATATATAGATTTGCACAAAGATGGGTGGTATATGAACTACCAAAATACAAGTGATCCTTTTACATGTGTATGTTATGTTGTAGTGATGCCTATTTTTGAAAGAAGGCCTGCACAAATGTCAGTTACTTCAGTGATATCCAGTTAGTTGAATTTGTTTGTTGTTAACTGCTATCAAGTTGATTTTGACTTAGGAGTGAGAATCTGCCAAATCACTTTCCAGATCAGTGGCCACAGATCTCACAAACTCAGGGAAGTGGCTTCCTTGATTGAGTCTATCCACCTGTAATAATAATAATAATAATAATAATAATAATAATAATAATAATTTATTTTTATCCCACCCATCTGCGGACTCAACCGGGGTGGCTTACATTACAATACAAATCCCACAAACAAATAACTGTGGCAGAGTTTGGGAGAGAAAGATGAATTAACTCTTGCGGCTGGGATGTCTATTCGGGAAAGGCCTGCCAGAAGAGATCCGTCTTAACAGCCTTTTAAAATCTGTTTAACGTGGTAATAAGACAGATCTTGTCTGGCAGGCCATTCCATAACCTGGGAGCAGTTGCTGAAAAGGCCCTCTGGGCGGATGCCAACAGCCTAGTTTTTATAGGTTGCAGCAGATTCCTCCCAGAGAATCTGAGTGTGCAGGGTGGATTGTACGGAAGGAGGCAGTCCCGGAGATAGGTTGGACCCAAGCCATTTAGGGCTTTAAAGACAATAACCAACACCTTGTACTGTGTTCAGAAACTAATGGGCAGCCAGTGAAGTGATTTTAAAATGGGCATAATATGGTCTCTTTTTGTTCCCGAGACCAACCTGGCTGCTGTATTCTATACTAATTGGAGTTTCCGGTCCAAGCACGAGGATAGCCCCATGTGGAGTGCATTACAGAAATCAAGACGGGAGGTTACCAGAGCGTGCACTACAGTTTCTTTCCCCCCCCTTTTTTTTTTTGAGGGTTATAAAATTCTTTATTAGTATTACAACCTACATACAATAATACTTTTTAAAACTTTTACATAATATTCCATATATATATATATATATATATATATGGTGAATCACACTGATTATTCATTCTTTACTGACTTATCTAAATCTAATTCATATCAAACCATTTAATATTGATTAAACCAGTAAATGAAAAGAAACACATAAAATTGTTGTTAATATCTTCATTCTTCTTACTGTCTTCTTTTCACCATATACTTTTCACAATTCCACAAAGGTGTAATACTATTAATTTATCCCTAATTCATTTTCTCCCTTTTCTTTTCTTTTCTTTTCTCTCTCTCTCTTTCTTTTCTTTATTTTTTCTCCCTTCCCCAAGTGCTCCCCATCACCAGAGCCTAGTATCTTCATATTACTCTCCCTTCCAAAATTGTAAATCTTCCTGTGGAGGTAAAACACTTCCCTCCTTTACTAAAGCCTTTTGTACAAATATTTTCCATATTGCTTCAAAATCATTTCTCTTCATTATTCCTTTTTTACCTTAATTCCACAAGTTAACTTATCATTAATTGCTATTTGCCATATCTTGTATTTATAGAGCTCCCTGATATTTCCACTTTTTTTCTATGATCAATCTTGCCGCTGTTAATAAATTTGTAATTAAGTCCTTTCTAGCTTGAGTAGAATTGATCTTACCATATATAGTTAATAATGCTATCATTGGACAAAATTCTAGATCAATTTCTGTTATTTCTTTTATCTCTTTAAATACTAATTGCCAGAATTTCTTTATGGATCTACAGTCCCACCACATATGAATATATGTACCAATTTCTTGGCATCCCCTCCAACATAAGTGTTGTCTTACTTTGTCCATTTTTTAAAAGTGGATCTTTAATTGTCAATAGGGTATCATCTGCAAATAAGCTTTTCTTATTTAATTTTCTAATCCCAATTCCTTCCAAATTTTCATCTTCCCTAACAGCATTTGCTAAGATTTCAATAATTATTGCAAATAAAATTGGGGAAAGAGGGCAGCCTTGCCTTGTACCTCTAGAGCAGGGGTAGGCAACCTTTTTGAGCTGGGGGTCGGATTGCTGTCCCTCAGACAATTGGGGAGCTGAAGCACCAAAAATAAATAAATAAATAAATAAATAAATATTTTTTTTAAAAAAAATTAAAAATATGCATGCACACTCTCTCAGCCCCAGACTTTCCCACATCTGTACATTTCCACTCTGACTACAAATCCCAACAATCCCCTCCGAAATGTATAGATGTGTGTGTTATGTTATTTACAGTTTTTGTACTTTAGCTCAACAGTTAGAATTGTGCATTTAAGGAGCCGTGCCCACCAGACGTGTTAGCTGTCCATGTTTTTCAATTGACAACGCTTTTGTAAAAACATCAGCTATATTGACTCTTGTGTCTATGTATTCTAGACGCACAATTTTGTTCTGGATCATCTCTCTAACATTCTGATATCTCACACCTATATACTTTGTTCTGCACTTCAAATTCTCAGCCTCTGACATTGCAATGTACGATTGTGAATCCCCATGAACTACAGTTGGTTCAGTACATCTTTCACCTAAGTCTTCAAGCAATTGTCTTATCCACTGTACTTCTAGAACCATTTCTGACAATGCTGCAAACTCTCCCTCAGTTGTGCTCAATGCTACACAATTCTGCTTCCTGCTGCACCAAACTATTGGACTTTCTGCATATTTTATCAACAGACCAGACACTGACTTTCTGTCATGTAACTCTGAAGCAAACAAACTATCCACAAAACATTCAAGTTGAACCATGCTGCCCTTTATCACCAGTTTTCTGTCTTTGCTACCTTTCAGGTACCTTAACACATGTTTCACTTCAGTCCAGTCCTCGACTTTTGGATTGCTTACCTTCTGGATAAGCACTCCCACTGCAAAAGAAATATCTAGCCTTGTGTTGTTTGCAGTGAACATCAACCTTCCAACAACGCTTCTAAACAATTCTGGATTGTAAAGCTCCTTTGTTGACACACCACTGGCATAACCAGGAGTCATAGGACTTTTCACTACCTTAGCATTTTTCAGTCCACATTTCTCAATTAGCCTTTCTATCTTCTTCTGTTGACTCAACAAACATCTACCATCTTGAGTCCACTCTACCTCAATCCCAAGGTAATTCTTTAAATCCTTAAGCACAAATTTCTTTAACAATTCTTTTTGTACTGCTTGAACCTCCTGTTCTGACTTTCCTGCGACACATGTCATCAACGTAAATCACCAACATCGCATCACCCTTGGTGTAAACGCACGCATCAGCAATGCTGCGTTTGTACCCTAATTTCACCAACTCCTCATGAATAAATGATTCCAACTCCTTGCACTCTCTTTCAAACCATACAGAGCCTTCTTCAGCTTGTACACTTCTTATCACTGTCCTGTTCAAAACCCAAAGGTTGTTCCATGAACACTTCTTCCTCAAGACAAGCATTCAAATAAGCAGTTTCAAAATCAAAATGCCTTACCACTTGGCCCTTCCTTGCTGCTAATGCCAAAACCAGTCTCAGACTTTCTGGCGTAGCTGTAGGAGAAAACGTTTTGTCAAAGTTCTCAAGCTTCTGCTGTGAAAACCTTTTGCCACCAACCTGGCCTTATATCTATGAGTACCATCCGGCATCTCCTTTCTTTTGAAAACCCATCTACAACCTATCACCTTGTGATTCTTAGGTCTCTCAACAATCTCAAAAACTTCCTTATCTACCAATGATCCATACCAATACTCCTGATCCATAGCAGAAAACCACTTTTCCTTCTCCTCGGGATAACTCAGCAAATCCTTAAAACTCTCAGGCTCATCAGCCACCACTGTACAGGCTCTTGCACCCTGAACTACAAAATGCTCTGGAGGCTTTCTCACTGAGCCCTCCTAGGCAAGATCACCTTTGGCTTACCTCTCTCATCCTCGCTGTCAGAACTCGTGTGAACCTCTGTATCTCTTTTTCTCTTTGTCTCTGACTTTCTAATTGTGATTAGTCATGTCTCTGTAGGCTGTTCTGAAGTACTAGACTCACTGTCTGAGGATGCTGATTCTTGTTTTACCACCCCTCCATTTCTAGTACTCATGTCCAGTTGTCCCATCCTAAGAAAAACCTCTTTGTTGGAATGCAACTTCTCCCAGCCTGAGTGCTTTTCAAAGTTGATACTTCTGGATAGCAAGATCTCTCCATGACCAAGATGAAATCTATAACTATTCCCAGAATATCCCACAAACATCAACCTGCGCCACTTAGGCTCACCCTTCTTTCTGAAATTGGCAGGTACATACACATTTGCATATTGTCCAAACACTCTCAAGGACTTTAAGTTAGGTGGTCTGCCATAAAGCATATGAAATGGGATTTTCTTTACAGCAGAATTCCAGACCCGATTTGCAATATGATTTGCTGTAAGAATAGCCCCCCCCCACAACTGCTCAAATGCTTCTGCATCTAACATCATGCAGTCTTTCATTTGATTTAGGACACCTATTTGTCTTTCTGCCAAACCATCCTCCTGCGGAATTGCAGGGTGGGTGGTATTGTGATAAATTCCTTTCTTTCTTAACCAGTCTTTTAAAGACTTTGACAAGAATTCTCCACCCTGTCTGTGACCAAAGATCCCACTTTGTATTCAAACTCCCTTTCATTCATGTTAACTCAATCTTTGAAATGCTCTGCAGTTTCACTCTTTTCCTTCAAGAGCATCACATAAGAGTACCTGGTAAAACGATCTACAATTACCATGAAATACTTATTGTTTCCCAGAGTTTTTCCAAAAGACCCTGCAAGATCTGCATGAATACATTCAAAAGGTTGTTTTGTTGTGTGTTTGCTGCGTTTGGCCACAGGAAAAGCCTTCAACTTTATCCTGCTGCAAACTGAGCATTCCAAGTGATTTGAACAAGGAGACATTTTGAATTCTGGGCACACCTCCCCCAGTTTTCCAAGACTGTTAAAACTTGCATGTCCCATCACTTTGTGTTAGTAATGTGCACATTCTGAATGTAAAGGCACATTATTGACTACTGCACATTCTGCCTTATCAGCCATGTAATACATTTTGTCCCTCTTCACAGCTTTTGCACAAACCTCATCATTCATTGTGATCATACACTCATCCCCCTTAAAATTCAATGCATACCCCTCAGGGGTCAAAGCAGACACACTAACTAAACAGTTTTGCAATTTAGGTACACAATACATTATCAAAGTCTTTTGCAAACCCTGGGGTGAACACAGTCCCCATGTCTTTGATCTCCCATAGTGCTCCATCCGCCAAAGTAACTGAAGCCACATTGGAGGATTTCTTACTTTTGAGAAGCTCAGGAGTGTTTACTATATGTCCTGTGGATCCTGAATCAAGAATCCAGTCTGGATTGGGCTTGACTTCTTGGTGAGTCACACAGTCACTGCCTTTTGTCACAGCTACAACACCCTTTCTAGTCCCAGAATCTTTGGGTTGTTGTTTTTGCTTGGCTGCTGCAAATTTTCTGCAATCTTTCTTCAGATGACCTGGTTTCCCACAATAAAAACATTTTCTCTCCTTGGACACAGCTGCTTTCTCTAGATGCTGCTCCCTGGAAGATCCCTCTGGTGTGTGTGTGTGGACCTAGGCGCAGCTTGCGGCTGCCTCTGCAATCCTGCCTCGAACTGGCAACATTGTGTCTCTTCTAAAACTCGAGAAGCCACCAATTCCATTGTAAGTTGTGCTTCATACAGCTCATGCTCATAATCCCTTGAGAGACTCCCCAGCAAAATATATGCCTTTTGCTCCCTTTGAAAGTCAACACCTCTCATCTGGACTTGATTAAACAAATCTTGGATGATCTCCAGGTGCTTTTCCAGAGACTGCCCATGCTGCATCTTGCACGCATAAAGTCACCTGCACCAAATCATCTTTGACAAGGCTGTGCTGGATTGATGAATATCTTTAAGAGTATCCCAGATTTCTTTGGCAGTTGTTTTATCTCTGACATAATTTATCGGATTTGGGGAAACTGTCAGGAGGATAGAAGCTTTAGCTTTTCCCCCCACAACTGCTGCTGCTGCTCCAGCCTGCATTGCTGTTTCAACCACGGCCCAAAGGCCCTCTCTGATTAACAATGATTTAGATTACGTGCTCCAAGAATAATAGTTCGTTTCATCCAATCTGGGAAATTTCTCAGTCTCCATTGCTAGCAATTAAGAGTCCTTTCTGCTTTCCCATCTTCCAGTGTCTAGTGTGTTAAGTCAAAGCAATGTCCATAGATCTTAACACTTTTGCCTTTCCGGCACAAGACAGCATAGAGAGGATCGTTTAAAAAAAACCAATGCCTCTTACTCACAGCTGATGAACTTCACATGTCTCCAGCAGTGCAGCATGGACGCGATCTGGTTCCCATAACCATTTGTTAGTTTTTTTAAAGATGAGCAGAGCAATAAATCATTGCTGAAGCCATTCTGGTTGCTGTGAGCAGGATCTTCCCCTCCTTTCATCTTACCACTTAGGAATGCAGCTAACCAGCAGCAGCAGAAGAACACAGCTCCATCCCCCAAGCTGAGGGCTCATTTGTTTGTGGACACTTGTAAACAGCTTCAAAGTCCAGCCTTTCTTTATGACTCATAGTCACGTGGGTAATGGTTCTCACAAAACATGATAACCTAATTTGTTTACACTAGTCTGTCTGTGTTCCCAGGCCTACTTTGTATTTGACTATCTTCTCTAAGTTGTTTTTGTACTACACCTGCACGCAAAAACTTTCCCAGCTAGCAGACTTTCCCACATCTGTACATTTCCACTCTGACTACAAATCCCAACATTACTGATGTTATCTGAGGAGTGTAAATCCATTCAAACATAGCATGATCATAGCAGTACTGGGGGTGAGTGAGTTAAAATGGACAGGAATGGGCCACTTTGAATCAGACAACCACACAGTGTTCTACTCAGGAAATGAAAAGACAAGAAGAAACAGGATGGCTTTCATATTAAGAAAAGATGTGGCAAAAGCAGTCAGAGGATACAATGCAAAATCAGACTGAATCATTTCAGTAAGGCTCCATGGGAAACCTATGAATATCACCATAATTCAAGTATATGCATCAAGCACAGAGGCAGAACAGGAGGAAATTGATAAATTCTATGAAGAAGTACAGGAAGAAATTGACAGCACACCAACACATGATGTCAAGCTGATAATTGGAGATTGGAACGCAAAAGTTGGAAGCAAAGAAGATTCAAAAACAGTAGGCAGATTTGGATTAGGCAAAAGAAATGAAGCAGGGGAGTGTCTGATAGATTTTTGTGAAGCCAACAACCTATTCATTGCAATCACATTTTTCATACAGCCAGAAAGAAGGCTATACACATGGACATCACCATGGTCAACACAAAAATCAAATAGATTATATAATTGGAAGTAAAAGATGGTGGAACTCTATAATGGTGGCCAAGACTAGACTGTGGCACAGATCATGAATTACTCATTTCACAAATAATAGTAAGACTCAAGAAGAAAACAAAACTAGTGATTATACCAAAATATGATCTAAATAATATCTCAACAGAATCTACTGAAAACATTAGAAACAGATTCACACTACTAAGCATAATAGACTGAGAACCAGAGGAACTGTGGTCTGAAGCCAGGGACATAATAAAAGAGCATGCAGATAGACACTTTTAATAAACAAAAGGAAAGAGAAAAAACCATGGCTGACAGAAAAAACAGTACAAGCTATGAAGAAAAAAAGAGAAGAAAAACAGAAGGGAGATAGGAACAAACTAAGAATTATGAATGCAACAGTACAACGCCTTGTGGAGAAAGATAAAGAAAATTACTTCAACGACCAATGCAGAGAAATAGAAGGCAACAACAAAAAGGGAAGAACAAGAGATCTCTTTCACAAGATTCGAGAAATCAAATGAAAATTCAAACCAAGGACTGGGACACTCTATGACAATAAAAATAACATAACTCAAGACCAGGAAGGAATAAAAAGACATTGGATGCAATACACAGAAGAATTATACAAAAGAGATGACAAAATGAAGGACACATGGAAAGAAGAGCCATTCGAAGATGAACTACAAATTCTAAAAAGCGAGGTGGAAACTGCAATGAGAGAAATGGTGAAAAACAAATCACCAGGAACAGAAGATATTCCAATAGAACTGCTGCAATCCACATTGATAGAATCAACTCTAGTGCTAATCAACATATGTCAACAGATATGGAAAACAAAATGATGGTCAACAAATTAGAAGTAGTCAATATGCACCCACATCCACAAAAAGGGAGACACAAGAGACTGCGGCAACTATAGGACCATAGCACTGATGCAAGCAAAATCATGCTCAGAATTCTGCAACATAGACTCCAACCATACATGGAAAGAGAGATCCCAGAGGGCCAAACAGGGTTCAGGAATTGAAGAGGCACTAGGGACCACATTGCAAATATACAATGGCTAATGGAGTGCACCAGGGAGTTCCAAAAGAAAATCAGCATGTGCTTTATAGACTATAGAAAAGGCTTTGACTGCATAGATCATGAAAGGCTATGGAATGCCCTTAAAGACATGGGAGTGCCAACACATCTGATAGTCCTGTTGAGGAATCTGTATTCAGGACAAGAGGCTACTGTCAGAGCAGAACATGGAGAAACAGAATGGTTCCCAATTGGCAAAGGTGTCAGACAAGGCTGTATCATTTCACCCTATCTGTTCAACTTGTATGCAGAACATATAGTAAGAAAAGCAAGCTTGGGCACAGAAGAAGGAGGAGTGAAAATAGGAGGAAGAATATCAACTATCTGAGATATGCAGATGGCACCATAATACTAGCAGCAAACCTCGCAGACCTGGAACGACTAAGGAAGATCAAAGAAGAAAGTGCTAAGGCAGGCTTAATGTTGAACATAAAGAAAACAAAAACAATGACCACCAAGGACCTTCAACCTAATTGTCAACCTAGACAATGAAGAAATAGAAATAGTAAAAGATTTTCCATACCTGGGATCAGACATTGATAGAAATGAGGACTGCAGTCAGGAAATTAGAAGAAGACTAAGAATGGGGAGGATGGCTATGAAAGAACTAGAAAAGATTCTAAAACGCAAAGATATACACCTCAGCACAAATGTTAGAATCATACAAGCCATTGTATTCCCTATTACCATGTATGGATGTGAGAGTTAAGAAAGATGATAGGAAGAAAATCAATGCATTTGAGATGTGCTGGAGAAGAGTGCTGAGGATCTCATGGATAACCAAAAGAACAAACAAATGAATCCTAGAGCAGATCAAGCCAGAAACCTCCCTGGAAGTCAAGATGACCAAACAGGCTGTCGTACGTGGGACACATGAGAAGGGAAGACTCATTGGAAAAGACAACAATGCTGAGGAAGGTGGAGGGAAGTAGGAAGAGAGGAAGGCCACATGCCAGATGGATGGACTCTTTTAAGGAGGTCATGGATGTGACAAACCACTCCTGCCACCTTGACTATTTCTCTCTTTTAGAATTTTCTGTGACTGGCTTCATAGCCCTCGTCACCTATCAGTCCAATAACTATTAAAACACACTGGTAGCGTTGGTTCAGAATTCTCACACAGAGGCCTAAATAGGTTTTTATAAAATATAAGATGGTTTTATTGTGTTTCAAACATACAGGCACACTTCTTGGTTTTCAAACTTGTTAATAATATTATCTATTTACAGTTTCAAGTGTAGTGTAGCTATTTCAAATACAATCCTTCAGTTGGTTCTATGATTACAGTCTAACCACACAGATACTCTCTACCCTAGAGCTCTGTTGAACCACAAAGAGTTTTTTTTCCCTTTGACTCTTCTCTTTGTATCACTTAGTTCCCTCAGGAACAATCCACAGCCTCTGGCTTAAGGTACTGCCTCACCGTACCTCTGTCTAAGTCAGATCCAACTGACACTCTCAAAGGTTCCAAGCCTTCTGTTCCACAGTTCCTAACTGCCAACTCCCTAACTGACTATATCCCTCACCGCCTGAGCTATTTATCTACTTCCAGCTGCTCTCTCATTGGCTGATTCCAGCTGTCTCAGGATTGGTCAGCTGTCTTCTGGTCTTCACAGCTCCCTGCTGTCTTTGTGTTCATCACGACGGGTATTAAGGGGTTGCAGGAATTAAGCAAAGCAGTGGAGGACAGAGGGTCTTGGAGATGTCTCATCCATAGGGCCACCAAGAGTCGAGATTGCCTCGAGGGCAGTTAACAGCAAAAACTGATGTTCTGTGAGGAGTGTAAATCCATTCAAACTATAAATGAGCTACAAAATTCAACAGTCATTCAATAAAAACATTGACTGAGGAGAACAGAATACAAGACCACTAGAAAAATAAGCTTAATATATGACATGCATGTAGAATCAAAAGCAATTACACAGGGATTAAAAAAAATGTCATACTCATTAAAAACATGCATATTACCAAAAAAAAAAAAATCTTAAAAATAATTACCTAAAGAAAAAAAAGGATGTCCCATCCAGCATAGGAATGAACAACAAATGTAGCTCCTAAAGCTGGGACAATAAACGAATGAAGAACTTTGATAAAGAGAAATATCTTCACCTGACATCTGAAAAGTGCAAAGTTGGTGAGCTTCCCTTGGGAGATCATTCCATAATAGTGCAGGGAGAAGCTACCACAACAAAGATCTGGTGACCTGTCTTTGTTTTTGATAAGCATTTCACTTCTGTATATTTCAAGGTATCTGTACTTTGTTCCGTAACGTGTTTGACCCAAGTGTCTTGCTTTCTCTTCCAGATGTTGTCTTAACCTTGATGCCCTTTTATCTGATCCTTGGTTTAAGCTGAGTTGCAACAGCTTGCAACACTATCCTGTTAGCATTGCTCATATTTTTCAAAAAGGAAAAAAATAATGGTCTTGATAGGTCACGTTCCTGGCTAAGACCAAGAAGCAATTTTAAAATGTGGCAAGGGAGGGAAGTAAGGAGCTGCTCACAAATCAGTGAAGAAATGCAAGATTTTAATGTAACTGCTATCAGCACAAATCTGTCTTTGCCTTCCTCCCTCTAAACAGAATAACAAACAAAATGGAAACACCAAATGGCTAGAGAATTTGCAAACCTGGCCCAGTGAGAATTTATCATACTTGGCTTAGGAAAGGTGATTTTTATTTTATTTTATTTTATTTGATGGGAGAAAAAGGAAACTTGGTATATTGGGAGCATGAACTGAAATGTCACTAATCCTAAATAGAAGCATCCCATGCTGAAACACCTCTGCATCATTTCCCCATCATGTTATAGATATGGATATACTGTATCATGAACATATGTAGGGGCTTTATTATACCTGTTTTCTGTACAATCTCTAGCATGTGCTTCTTTCACTACTACAGAATGCAGTCAAAATTTCCATTGGGCTGTCTACTACAACCCTGAGATCCTTTGTTCAGATAGTCACATCTACTTCAGTCTTCATCAGTGTATATGTGCAAGTGCAATGGGATAGGCTTGGAGGCTCCAGAATGCATGGAGACACATGTTGTCCATTCCTTACTGACTTAATTTGAACTAAATTCTTCCTATGATGCCCATTCACACAAATCTTCATATCCTACTTTGTTTCTCACAATGCTGAAATATTTGTTCTTAGTTACAAACCTGGCCAGCTCACTGTTTGCTCAACTCCAGAGCAGCTATGAACAAATTTAGTAGCATTGAACCCAAAACAAATATTTGAGTGGCCACATATTATAGCCTTCATTGTGAGAGTTGTCAATGTATTCCTGCTTCTTGCTTCTTGTTCTTTTCATAGAATCACAGAATTGGAAGAGACCACAAGGATCATCCAGTCCAACTCCTGCCATGCAGGAACTCATAATCAAAGCACTCCAACAGATGGCTATCCAGCCTCTGTTTAAAAACCTCCAGAGAAGGAAACTCCACCACCCTCTGAGGGAGTGTGTTCCACTGTCAAACAGCTCTTATTGTCAGAAAGTTCTTCCTCATGTTTAGGTGGAATCTCTATTTCTGTAGTTTGTATCCATTGCTCCATGTCCTACTCTTGGAAGCAAGCTTGCTCCATCCTCAACATGACATCCCTTCAAATATTTAAACAGTATTATCATATCACCTCTTAACCTTTTCTTCTCGAGGCTAAACATACCCAGTTCCCTAAGTCTCTCCTCATTGGGGGCATGGTTTCCAGACTCTTCACCATTTTGGTTGCCCTCTTTTGGACATGCTCTAGCTTGTCAACATCCTTTTTGAATTGTGTCCAGAACTGGACACAGTATTCCAGATGAGGCCTGACCAAAAGAGAATAGAGTGGTACCATTACTTCCCTTGATCTAGACACCATACTTCTTTTGAGGTAGCCTAGAATCACATTGGCTTTTTTTAGCTGCTGCATCACACAGTAGTTATGGCTCACCAGATGCTTTTGGACAGAAGCTCTTCAAACACATCATTGTTGACTGGAATGACTAGGACTGGTGGCATCTGTAGGCAAAAAACATTGGAAGAGCCATATTTGCCCATCACTACTTTGGATCATTTTTCAGGATGATCTCTTGTCGCAAAATAAGGCCATATCAATGTTTTTAATTAAGACAGCAAAGACCCATGGGAGCAAAGTGACTTGTCACAAACAGCTACCTATATGAGCAAAAGTGGAAGTTGCCTCATCAAATAAAAACACTTCTCGGGAGCTGCATATTACTCATATGTACCTATTCAGATGCAGACTTGATTGTCATAGGGATGGAAAATCATTGTGGGCATCAAAAGATCATTGTACAAGGCCATCCAACATGAGTGAATCTTTAGCCTCTTTCCTGTTGGGGATGTTTTGTTGGAATATGGTTGGGATATACAGTCAAAGTAGAAATGTAGAGATGTGTATGTGAAAATTTCCTATGGGAACAGTGTCTACTGAAAACAAAGAGGACTCGGCTAAGCAGGTGGGCAGAATAATAAGGGCACTTTGAGCCTGGGAACAGATAGTTAACACATAAACATATGAGCTCATGGGAAGGAAGTCACATGGGGGGATGACATACAGCTAGAGGCCGGGTTAAAAAGTTTAACACCCAGAAGGTGGAGTATGGGAAGGGCCAAGAGTTTTCTTTGTTCTCCTTGTTTATATATGCATACAATGTGTTCGTTTGTATCAGAACCTACTACTACCAAACCTACACCTGGATCTGTAAACATGGATCTGTAATTTTTCTACTGCTGTATTTCTACAACAACATCTGCAAGATGTGATCCTATTTACCATCAGAAGGATAGATTGTATATTTTCTTTTCTTGTTTTCTTTATGGAACAATAAAGCTTTACTTTAGATCTACAAAATGTGTCTTCATGCAAGTAGCATGGAAGAGGCTGGTGAAGGAAGCTGGTTCCTGAACTCTGCTGCATTTCACATCACATCCAAATTCCACAGTTTCTACTTAACTAAGGAGTTTATCGCATTAATTTTAAAACCGGCTTACCTGATCTGGTTTAAAATTTAAAGCGGGTGGCATCCTGAAAACTCCTGGCTTTGAAAAGAGGTGCGCTGAGCGCCCCTGGGAGTGAGGATGGACCCGGGCGGTGATTTCGGCAGCTAAATCCTTCTGAAAAATCAGAATGCCGCTTGGTTTAAATTTTAAACCGGATCAGGTAAGCTGGTTTTAAAATTAATGCGATAAGCTTCTAAGAAGTTCAGGAAACAAGTCAGCAATAGTGACAGGATATAGCTCAAAGGTGTATGATTCAACATGATTGATGTAAATGTGTTTCAGGCCATTGTTGGATGGGAGACCATAAAAAGGAACCATATGTATTCTACCCTGATTTCTATAATAAAGGTGGGATATAAATGTAATAAAATAGTTGCAAAAGAAAGCTTTACAAATGACAGAGACAATGAGTGAATTAACATCAGCTTTTAAACAGTTTTATATACAGAATGGCCTGAGTTTTTGTTTTTTAAAAAACTGTATAGGAACAATATTGATAGTGGGACCAGTAGTGAACTGACATATTTTTCATGTTTAGGAATGGGTCCAAAGAACAAAGAGAAGATTTGGAGAACAGCCAGAATGGGTCTGCTCTAATGAGATACTTGCATATTTAATATTACAAACCTTAAAGGTAAAGGTATTCCCCGTTGACAAGATTGTCAAGTCATGTCCGACTGTAGGAGGTGGTGCTCATCTCCGTTACTAAGCCAAAGATCCAGCGTTGTCAGAGACTACTCTGTGATCATGAGGCCAGCATGATTGCACAGAACATTGTTTACCTTCCCATCGAAGTGGTACCTATTTATCTACTTGCATAGGAGCTCACTCCATCACGTATCCCACTGTGTTACAAACCTTGCTGTTTTATAATTCAAATCCTCCTGTAGCTATGGTATGGCTTGGTCATATAACAATGATTGCTATGAAGTTAAGGGGCAGTGCCTCAGTGGATCAACTTGGCCCTTGAAAGTGGTAACTTATACTTACAGAGAAGAGGCTTTGAAACATGAGGGCAAAGAATCATTTGAAATCAAAGAAGCTGGGAAGCAGAGTCAATTCCATTTTAGAGGTTGTTCTTGGAAATGTATTTCCATCAGTTTGTGGCATTTTACCATAATGTGTTCTTCCTTGAGAAATTTGGCATTTGAAAAAATGTTTGATATTTTTCATATTCAGTAACTAGTTATCAAGTCTATATGGTATATGTTTGTGTTTTCTTGAGCCTTTTGCAAATATGTTCATTATGAATACAGAGCTCAAGTCAGTGGAAAGCTGGTCTATTAAGTTGCTGCATTATTTAATTTAATAGAAAATAATTTATATCTAGTGTTCTGGTGCTTAATTCAGTTTGAGGCCTTGTACGCAATGTACCATACCAATTAACCATCTAACCTGTTGATGTCAACTAATCAAGGAAAGAAATCAGAATCTCATCAAGAACCCTTTGCTGGTGTAAGGAACAGCATATAAGACTATTAATAATTGTCTTGTTGGCTCACACCAAGGATCTTCTCTGGAAGCTCACAAACAAGGCACATTGGAGATCTCACATGCAAGCTGCCTTCTAGCTCTTGCATTTTCTGTGAATGATGTTGGGTTGTCTGTTCAATACTTGTATAATGGACTGATAACTTCAGTTGCATAGACTCCATAGTTGCATACACAGATAAACCACCACTGACAGTCATGCAAGATTCTGGTGAAACTGGAAGTAACTACAGCATTATTGTTGCTATGTCCTTCAGGTTGTTTCCGACATACAGCAACTCTAAGGTGAGCTTGTTATGGGATTTTCTTGACAAGACTGGTTCAGAGGAAATTTGCCTTTCCCTTCCTCTGAGGCTGAGATAGTGGCATTTTGTGGCTGAGCAGGAATTTGAACCCTAGTCTCCATTTTTGTAGTCCAGCTCTCAGATCATTAGGGTATCCCACCCATTATATCCTTATTACCTAAATAACATGTCTCTGAAGAGTGTGGTCCTACCATTTTTGAATTTGGGTGAATATGGAAAGCTCTTATTCCTGAAAGGTTTTTTATTAATTAAATCGGGTCGGTAACCTACGGCCCCCGGGCTGGTTCCAGCCCAGGCAGACCCCTGCCGTCGCCGCCGCGCGCCGCAGCGCATTTTTCCCTTAGGTCGCAAGCGCCGCCATTTTGACAATCAAAGTGGCAGCAGCGACGCGTTTGCGCACACGCAGGAGTACTGCGCATGTGCAAACGAGTCGCGGCTGCCATTTTGGAGAAAAAAATGGTGGTCGCCGCCATTTTGTTCTCCAAAATGGTGGCCGCGACTCGTCTGCGCATGCGCAGTACTCCGCATGTCCAAACGCGCCATGCCCGTCATTTTGATTTTCAAAATTGTGGCCGCGACATGCGCGGGGCGCGGCCGTGGCTGTGCGCGCTGCGGCAGCGGCATGGGCAGGGGGGTCGCACACAGCGGCGGGGTGTGCATGCACGCATGCATGCGCGCCGACATTCCCCCCCGGCCCAGTGGAAAGGAGAACTTCGGGGGACCGGCCCAGACGGTAAAAAGGTTGCCTACCCCCCGAATTAAATTATAATAAGGAGTGATAAAACAGGATGACAAGCTATAAGATGCATAAAACAATTTATCTTTATCACCAGGTTTGAATGCCGAAAGTATTTCACATTTTTGAGAAATGGTGGGAACTAGTTCACTGAGCTTTATAGCTGAGGAGGGATTTGGAACTGCAAAATCAATTCAATTCTAGCTCACAAGAGCATTCTAGCTCACAAGAGGATTAAAATTCAGGAAACTCCAACCCCAAGGGTATTATCCTTGGATTGTTCAGTATGTTTCAGGAGTTGCATATGCAAAGTTGCTTGAAAGGTCAGTTTGATGGCATGATGACTCACTTGAGATTCTCTCAATTAATTTGATTTATTGCAAACAAATTTCAATGTGGATGCTTCGGGAAAAGTCAACATGCCATTTACATTAGAACATTTTCAGATGATCTATATTAGTTGGAGGCAAGAAATGTGCCTTTCTTTTTCTATCTTAGATTGATAAATCTATCTTGGACTTATCTGGTGGGCACAAACATTAAATAAATAAATAAGAAAGAAAGAAAGAAAGAAAGAAAGAGAAGGAAGGAAGGAAGGAAGGAAGGAAGGAAGGAAAAGATAAGAGAAAGAAAGATTACAGCTCATTCTAACAGGTCGATCTTCATCTTAGAAATGAAAAGGGGGGTGCCTCAAGGTTCTGTCCTGGACTTGGTGTTGTTTAAGTGACTTATTGCACCATGGTATTGTAGCATCATAGTAACGCATTAGTCCTGCTTTGCCTCAGCCTTATTGCACAAAGCAGTTGCTCTTCTGTTGTTCTCCTGTGTGAGATTGTTTTGAAAGCATTTATTTTTATTAACTCAAAAAATCTATTAATAATCCCCTTTCCCATTATTTTTCTACTTTGGTATCTCATGTGAAAGTTCAGTTGCACTTTTATGGAGATCTTGAGTGTTCCGTGGTTGTGCTTTGCCTGGCTGACTGCTTCCTTGCCTCCTTTTCCCACCCCATTCTGGAGTTTCTCTCTCTCATACACACACTCACACTCACCTAGAAATAAAAGAGGAAAAGAATATTATATTTTTTTAAAAAAAATATTTCATTAGCCCTGTTTGTTTTTTTCTGTTCTTAACTTCAGACTTACTGATTGCTGGCAGATATAAGTGAGCATTGGGATAGATATCTCAGTACCTACTGGCTTCATCTGCCTGTGATTAGCAATTAGTTAAGTCTGAGGTTAACTGAAATCAAATCAGGACACACACCCCACACACAAGGGGGAGGAGGCATTTTTAAACATAAGACTGTTTCCATTACATTTTCTGTTTCTAAGGGAGGTTGTGTGTGCAACAAGAAATAGGCATGGGGATAATGTCATGAAGGAAGTAGTGGGTGGGCAGTCCCAAATGTCATGCACAGTCAGGTTTTAATGCAAATGGACACTGTAATCCTGGAATGGTTCTGAAGGTGAGAGAGGAAAGAGCAATCCTACTTGAATAGCATTTTTAGAAACATGCTGTTGTTGCAGGAGAAGAGCCTAGTGTGATTAGGTCCTTAGATGGTGGAATAGAAACCATGCTTATCAGATTTGCAGATGACACCAAATTATGAAGGGTAGTGAATACTCCAGAGGACAGGGAGAGAACTCAAAATGACCTTGACAGATTGAAGAGGTGGGCCAAAACTAACAAAATGAATTTCATCAAGGAGAAATGTAAGGTTCTACATCTAGGAAGGAAAAAAAAGAAGCCCAGATATATGATGGGTGACACCTGGCTTCAAAGCAGTACATGTGAAAAGGATTAGGAGTTTTAATAGACCACAAGCTAAACATGATGCAGCAGTAAAAAAAAAAAAAGCCAATGCAATTCTGGGCTGCATCAATAGGAGCATAGTGTCCTGATCCAGGGTAGTAGTAATGCCACTCTGTTTTACAGTTGGTCCTCCACATTCGTGAGTTTAGCATCTGCAGATTTGATTATTTGCAAGTTTGTTCAGAGGGAGGTGGGAAGAAGGGATGAAAGCAAAAGAAAGAGAAAACCAGGCACATTTTAAAGCACTGCACCTGACACCTCCATGTGCTACAGGAGAAAGAGGCAGAGAAGGCAAGCTAGCCTCCTGGATATTGCAGTGGCAGGGGTGCCTGGCAGAGGAGGGATGGAAAGGGCTCCACTTCCCACTGCTTACTGGAGCTGCCCTTTCGGTATCCTTCCCTCTGTTGTGCCCAACTCCTCCATTTGTACTCTGGTCACGAGACAAAAAGGCAGGCAAGCAGGGAGGGTGGGTGGGTGAGCAGGTAGAGAAAGAGGTAGGGAAGATGGATGAGCCCCCTGAATACCACAGTAGCAATAGCGACAGCACCTTTCTGAGGAGGGAGGAAAGGGGCCCGTTTACCACCACTCACACTGGCTGCCCTCCTAGGCTCCTTCCCTCTGCTGTGCTCAGCACCTCCACATGCACACTGGCAACGAGAGAAAGAGGGAAGGAAAGATCATGGAGAAGGTGGCAGGGAGGGCAAGCAGGCACTTTGCAGACCATGGCAACAGCAGCAGCGCCCATCAGAAATGGGAAGAAAGTGGCTCTGCTCCCCACCACTCACCCAGGCCATCTTTTTGGGCTTCTTCCGGTGCACCTGGCACCTCTGTGTGTGCCCTGATTATGACAGAAGGAGACAGACAGGGCAAGCAGGTGCCCTCAGGGACTGTGATGGTGTCCCGTCTCCCCTCGCTGCCCCTGAGAAAGGGGTGCCATGGATATATGTAGTTTCCCCACTTTTCTTGATGTTTGTGAATGTGGAAGGTTAAATGTACTTTGGTCTGGCCTCACCTGGAATAGTGTGTTCAGTTCTGGGTTCCACAGTTTAGGAAGGGTAACAAGCTGGAATATGTCCAGAGAAGGATAAGCAAGATGATTAATTATCTTTAAACCAAGCCTTATGCTGAACAGAAGGATCTGGGTATGTTTTGCTTGGAGAGGAGAAGACTGAAAGGTGACATGATAGATATCTTTAAATATTTAAAGGCGTGTCTTGTAGAAAACAGAGCAAGATTGTTTTCTATTGTTCCAGAGATTAGAGGATGACCCAGTGGATTCAAATTACAAGAAAACATTAGGAACCTTTTGACTGTAAGAACTGTTCGACAGCAGAACAGATTGCCTCAGAGGGAGGTGGACTCTTTATCTTTGGTGGTCTTGAAACAGACGTTGGATGGACATCTTTCAGAGTGCTTTAATTTTATATGCCCTTGTGGTTTCCTCCATCTCTGTGATTCTGTGATAAGATGTTTTGGGCTTCAACTCCTGTAACCCTTCATCATTGGCCATGTTGGCAGTGGGTTGTGAGAACTGAAGTTCAAAATACCTGGAGACCTATCTCTTGCTTACCCTGCTACAGAGGATACAGTATTTTTGCCTGGGAGACCAAATTAGCCATTGACAGAAAGTGATAAAGTGGAACTGTGGAATTATGGTGATAGCTTAAACTGCAGCATTTTAAAGCACTGTTTAACAAACAAGCACAATAAAACATAACTATTTCAACTTTTGGTTGGGTTCATGTTTGAGAGTGTTTTTTTTTTAAAAGAGGAATCCAGGTCAGGGGTTGGTGAAGTAGTATTGGAGAGAGCTCATTAATACACAGCACAGCAACCACATAAGCCAGATAATATGTTTCAAGTGTTGAATTTTTAATACAGTGTAAGCTAGAGGAATTATTAACAATCTTAAGTTCAAAATGTAGCTCTCTCGCTAGGGTCTCAGATTTCTAAATGGATTAGGACACATGTTTTCTCTGCTACAAATGCATGTAGGTGTTCACACACAGGCACTGTGTACAGCTGGCTATTTTACATGTTTGGGAGCCTTACTTTGAACAGTTAACAATCTAGTGTAAGCAAATTCTGTTTGTTTCAATTATATCACTTTGTTGTTCTTGTGTGCCTTCAAGTTGTTGCTGACTTATGGCGACCCTGTCACGGGGTTTTCTTGACAGAAATTGTTTGGATGCAGTTTACCATTGCATGGCCCAGCAGGAATTGGAACATTGGTCTCCCAGTGTCCTAGTCCAACATTCAGAGCATCACACCACATTGGGCCTCATCTCCTTTTTAGAATACTTTATTTCATTTATATTCTGCCTTTCCTTCAGAAAGTAACTCCTCATTTTTTTATCATCATAAAAAAGGCCGCAAACAGGCAGGCTGAATAGACCAGCGCTAGGCTGCACTGGTGCCCTTTGCACCAGGAGCGCGGCAACCATACAACCCAGTCCTGATCTGGGCTGCCACCATGTCCTGAACCGGGTGTTGGAAGCAGCAGCTTCTATCTGATCCTTCTTGGCCCACTTCTTTCCAGATGATATGGACTTGGCATGGCTTCCAGCTGCGTTCAGGGCCTGTGTCATCTGAATGCTACGTCCTGAATGCAGCTGAAATCCATGTTATTTGGCCCATGTGTTTTGGGCCAAAGGTTAGGCTGAGAAGTAGGAATGAGCCAGTGAAAAATCAGTGCTTTTACTGCTTGGCCTCTGTTAGAATGACTTTGGCCAGCCCTGCTTGTCTCTCTTTTCCCTTTTCTTCTCTTGGTCTTCAGCCCCTCTCCTCCTGCTGCCTCCTTCTGCTTCTCGTCCCTTCCCTTCTAATGTTTGGCTGTCATCTCTGATGTAGTTTGTATCTTATGGGGGCAAGGGGGGTTAAAAGAGAAAGACTTTAGATATGTTTCATATGTCTGATGTAGAAATGGAAATAATAAATGGGAGCGGATGTTTACATTTGAGTTTTCTGTCATGGATGAGGTATTTAGATGATTTTCATTAAGATAAGTTTAAAAACCTTTGTAGAAAAAATAGCTTCTTTTGACTGTGTTTGTGCATGCATGAATAAGCACATGCATGGATCCTGAGTGTGAGTTTAGGGCAGCCTAGGAGAAAAGACTAGATTAATAGGCCCAAGGCAGTGATGTTGTGGCATAGCAGGGCTTAGCTAGTTTCCCAGTTAGCTAGTGGGCAAACAGGAAGAAAGATTAGACAAGCAGACATAAAATCATTTCCTAACTGAGTAACAGCAAGACAGTCTTTGGATTGGGAGAAGTGTGTGTGTGTGTGTGTAATACATTTCTGCCACTGCTTTTAATTCAGTAGGTACTATTCCCCAAGGCTTTATTCCAGAATAAATATTTTAATCAATATCGTGGCACAGGGAAAGATTCAGAACAGTAGCCCAATCTCAGGAGGTGTAAATGTAATGCTACCCTTCCACCATTTTTCACAACAACAAAAATGAAAATAGATATTAAAGCTTGAGCTAATGTTATCCCTTTCATTTGACAGCCTACCCACCCCCATCATAGTATGTCCTTCACAAAACTTGTGTTTAAATTAATTCAATCATAAGTTCATCTTTCAGATACCCTTCCCCACCATTTTAAATCTATTTTAATTTTTATTTTATTTTAGTCATATATTATTACATTTTATTGAAGAATTTTAATATCACATTCAACACTCCAATTAACAAGGAATACGTATAAAACAATAAAGAAATAAAATTGGTCAAAATAAGAAAAACAATAAACAAAATCAAACTCCCGGTTCCACCCACCCCCCACCCTTCTTAAAATCACTACTTGGCTTTCTCTGACTATTGTATTAATTTAAATACAATGTTATACCTCTATAAATTACATCTGTCATATTTACTATTTCTCCTTATAACTCAAGAAAGATTTTCTTTTGACATATCAAAGCCTAATGTTACCATGTCTCCTTTTTGTTTCTTTACATAGTCTGTAAAATATTTCCATACTTTTAAATTAGTTGCTATTGAGTTTTCTTTTACTACATTTGTCAATTTACCTAATTCCTCCAAATCCATTATTTTGTCCATTCAGTCCATAATACTTGGAATCTTGTTATTTTTCCAATATTTTGTGCATACCAATCTTGTGGCAGTTGTCACATGACTTATCAAAATTCTATGTCCTCTGCTGTTCCTAGTTTATCATACTCAAGTGAAACAGTTCAGGCCTTCATGTTATTTTATTTTCATATTTTTTTTGCATCTTTTCATTAATTTTTAACCAATACTTTCTTGCTTTTTTGCATGTCCATCATACATGGTTAAAAGATTCTTATCTTACTATGTTTTCAATATTTGTTATTCACACCTTTCAACATTTTAGTTAATTTATCCAGAGTTGTATTCCAATTAAACATCGTCTTATAAACATTTTCCTTTAGGTTGTAACAAGTAAATTTTAATCCCTTAGTTTACATTTCTTTCCATTGTTTCAAATGTATAATATTATTTATAGTTTGCCCAATTTACCATGCATTCATCTTCAGTGTTAAATTTTAGTAGCAATTTATATATTTTGAAATCAAATGAGTATCATCAATACATAGTAGTTTCTCAAATTCTGTTTTATCCCTCTTGAAATTAAATTTTCTCATATCCTCCTTAAATCTTATTTTAGTCTTTTAAAACATGTCTCACTAAACATTAAATAGAGTAGCCAAGTTAGGAGTGTTAATATAGGATGTATATGCCTATGTATGAGGTAGCTTTTGCAGTTCTCCAGTCTTGTTCAATGAAGTTGCAGAGTACAGCAAATCTCTTCCACTCACGAGAGATTCTGAAGCAGAGTTTCAAATTCTGTGTGTTATATGAATTAATGATGAGCAAATGTGTGTCCTCTTATGCACTGAGGAGAGAGAGTATTAACAGGAAGTACATTGGTTTTCTCTCTTGACCTCTGAAGCACAGTGCATTATGGCATTTTTCTCACACTCTGCCATTTGGAAGAGCTCATTAAATACTTTTCTGAATGCACTTTCTTTTTAGGAAAAAGGAGTTTGTTATCTCTATTTCACTTTTCTAAACTTAAGCATGAAGAAGCTCATCCAGCTACAATGTTTTAAAAAAACATTGTCTCTGAAATTCCTTAAAGGTTTTCTCAATGTAATTTACAACGTACATAAAATACAGAGTTATCTCCAAAATTTAAAACACACTAGAACTTTTTTCCTCTTTGCTGTCTGTGACTGATGGTCATTGTGGGTTGGATCCAAACTTGCTCTTACATAAAGAAGACCTATTGAACTCTATGAATGACTCAGTCTGACTTAAAGTATTAATCTTTTTAGCTGTCAAAAGGATGCCAAAAATCCACTTCCATCGGCCATTTGTTCATTTAAAAATAATTCAAAATAATTCAATAATAATCATAATATATTATTCAATAATTCAAAAATAATAATTCAAAAATAATTCAAAATAATATGGATGTCTCCGAATATCAAGGAAGTTTCCAAGCCAAATGTATTTGTGTGATTACTTGCTCCCAAAATGTTATTATGGGACAACTCCAAAACATGTGTTAAAGGAGACAGCATGGGGGAGAAACAAGAAAAAAAAGCCAACCCCACCTCCCCAGGACAGAGGTCTGTTACCACCTTCTTGCTGCTTGCTGCACCTCACCTGAGGGACCTCTGCTTGTTTGGGACTGCTCCCTACCAGAACGAGGACCCAGGCACCCAGCTATACAGCCAGCTAGGAAACCTGTTCCCCTTGGGATGGGGATATAAGCTGGATGCCTGCTGGGAGTGAGGGGAGTGAGCATGGGGGACAGACAAGAAAAACAGCTACCCCCACCACCCCAGGACAGAAGTCTGCCACCACCTGCTTGCTGCTTGGTGCTGCTAGAGTGTGATGACCCAGTCTCTAACTTAATAACCAGAGTTCATGAGTAAACCAGAAATGATTTACTGATCAGGGATCAGGCCTCCACTGGTTCGGAAGTCCCAGCTTGCTGAATGGCGCCGCTCAGTGCGCCTCCCACAGGTCTCTGCCTCCAGGACCCATGCCCACTGGTCCCTAGAAATACTAGCTCAAGGAGTTGTCAGGTCAGCAGCCCCCAGGATCCTTTCCTGAACCAATTTCAAGGGCTTCTCCTGCCTCTGCTTAGGTACTTTCATCTCACAAGACAAGGAAGGCATGGGAGGAGAAGTAGCCCAGGGAGAAGCCATCACAACAGTAATGGGCAGAGGGAGATAAGGCATGGGGAGTCAGCCTTACTATTCTGGTAGAAGGAAGAGCCAAAGGGTGTTGGTTACTCCTGAGCTGTCCCCCATTTCAGATAGTCTGGAAAGACTTGGCAACAGGCCCCCTGGGCTAAAAATGCTGCTGCTCAATGCCAGGTTGGTGAATGGAAAGACATTGTTGATCCAGGATTTGATCCTGGTTAAACATGCCAACCTGGCTTGTATTACAGAGACCTGGCTGGATGAAGCTGGGGGGGGGGGATTTCTCCCAGTTTTGTCCACCTAGGTTCTCTGTACAACAGCAAGCGAGACCTGGGAGGCAGGGAGGTGGAGTTGCAGTGGTCTGTTGGGACTCCATTTCCATTACCAGGTGCCCTTTCTCACAGTCTGCTGAATATGAGTATGTGTTTTTGAAAGTGGATGACCAGGACAAAATAAAGATTCTGTTGGTTTACTGCCCACCCCATTGCGCAACAGTCTCCCTTCCTGAGCTGGCTGAGTTGGTCTTGGCAGTGATGTTGGAATCCCCTCAGCTTGTTGTATTGGGGACTTCAACATCCATCCGGAGACTGCTCTGCCAGGAGCAGCCATATCAACTATGAGGCTGTCCCAAGGAATATCTGGTCCCACCCATGTTGCAGGAAACACCCTGGGCCTGGTTTTCCATTCAGGGCAGAGTGATGGTGATCTGGGTGTGGAGGAACTCTCTGTAGTTCTGTTGTCATGGAACTGCTTGGTAGGGTTTAAACTTACTGGAACCCAAGCCTCTGCAGGGTTGTGGTGGGGGGCTGATTAAGATGGCCTACCCAAGAGACTTATGGATCCAGATGGATTCCTGCTGGCTCTTTGGGAGTTTCCTGTTGCCTTGAGAGGTGATCCTATCAAAGCCCTGGCTGATCTCTGGAATAGGGAAATGGCCAGGGCGGTGGACATGATTACCCCCATGCATCCCATCCCATGAAGTGGAGCCAAACATGCCCCCTAGTTCACCAGGGAGCTGGTGGTGATGAAAAGAGTGGGACAGACACTAGAGCGATGATGGTGGAAGACTCGGAGTGAGTCTGACCAAACACAGACTAAAGTCCATTTGGAAAGCCTATGCCATGGCAATTAGGCAGCGAAGAAATTATACTTCTCTGCCACCATTGCATCTGCAATGTCATCCAACAGAGCTGACTCAAGTGGTCAGGGGCCTTTTACACTCTGGCTCACAAGAAAGAAAGAAAGATCACTCAACAGCTCACTGTGAAGAATTTGCAAGATACTTTGCAGACAGAATCACTCAGATCCACTCTGACCTGGATGTTGTAGCTGACACAAGTCCAGCAGATGTAATCTTGGAACCTGCTTGTCCTGTATTATTGGATTTAGTTTCAATTTGTGCAGCCTGAGGATGTGGACAGGATCCTTGGAAAGATGAGGGCCGCCACATGCATACGTCAAAACGGCACGCCCCCATGCTGCCTGAAAGGTGGCTTTTCCGGACCATTTGTTCAGCTCCTTAGTCAGATAGCTATAATAATGCTAGCTATAGATGTTAAAACCGATGGCCATTGATTAGTCACCAGTGGCCATTGGTTTTCATTCTTGCTGTAAACCTCTAGTGTTACATTTATTTATAGATAACAGAAATTTACATATATAAATTGGTGGTTTGGATGCTTGGCTAGCCTCAGTTAATATCTCTAATGTTAAGGAAACCTCAGATTGCTTAAATTGCAGAACCATGTCTGGATTTTAACAAGTGCTTCAGTTGTAACTAGTGTCATTTAGCTAGTAGGAGTTTAAACTGCCCTTGTAATATTTAAAGGGGCAAGCATTCATTATCATTACTAAGTGTTGATTTAAGGTAACAATAAAAAATAAGAACCAAGTACTGTCAGTTTGAATAGAAGTGTCAGAAAGGAAAACCCCAAGGCTGACCATGGTAGAACACTTACTATAAATGGATATGCCCAAAACTTAATACAAGATAACAGATATACCCAAAAGTATGTAAGAAGATCTGAAAGATTTGATAGGAGTTTGCATTCTTTTCACTGAAATTCTTGGAGGAGATGAGCCCTCCCCCCAAAAAAATCTCCTGAACAATGCACTTAATTAAAAAAAACATTTGTAAGTTATAAGTGGAGGAATTTAATGAATAACATAAACAATTTTAGGTATAACATGCATTTTTATCTTGTTTACCTTACCCGACAGACTCATCTTTAAACCTGCCCATCTCTCTAAATCCTGTGCAGTATGTTTTATCAGTTTACTTACACTGAGATTAATAATCTGAGATAAATCCCTAGGGATAATTATACCCAAATAATAATAGAATTTGACAGTATCAAAACTGCCATACTTTAAATATGCTACTTTTTCTACATTGTTTTCAATAGCAGCCTCCCAGTGCTGTACTGAAAACTCCTTTTGAACCCAGATGATATAAAAAGCTCTTTGGGTGTGGTGGAATGGAATAAAGAAATAACTAATAGAATTGTGTGGGCTCACCAAAATAGTCATTAACTATATTATTACAAACTATAATAAGGAAATATTGAATGACAAGGTCCTTTTGATGTTCTTGGCCAGGATTTCCTAGCAAAAGAACACATGACTATCTGAATAACAAACAGTTCTGATCAAAAGAATCCTGATGCTGCAGCAGCACTGGAATGAACCACACTCTAACTTTGTTGTTGTATGGCTTCCAAGTTATTTCCGACTTATGGCGAACCTAAGGTGAACCTATCACAGGGTTTTCTTGACAAGATTGTACAGAGCGGGGTTGGCTTTGCTTTCCTATGAGACTGAGAGAGTGTGACATGCCAAAGGTTACCCAGGGGGTTTCCATGGCCAAGTGGAAATTCAGACCCTGGTCTCTCAGTTTTCTAGTCCCAACACTCAAGCCACTACACCACACTGGCTCTCTATTCTCTAATTTTTAGGGGCTTCAATTGCATTGACATTTTTAGATTACCACGAGATGGGAATCTTACACCCCCTTAAGCCATATGCAGCCCCCAAAGTCCTCCACTCTGGCCATCCAGTACCTACTAATTCCCTTCAGCCCCCCAGTCTCAATCAGCTATTTGTTGAATTGCTGTACCCCAAAATACTCCTCAGTTTTTACAGATAAACAAAGCTTATCTTATTGAAATTTCAAATTTCATTTTGGGTATACATGAAATTTTAATTGAACTTGCATTTCATCTTGCTGGAACTGTTCAATTAAACATCCAACAAAACATAATAACGCCAAGAATAGCAGCATGATTTGTTGTATAGAATGATTCATGTGGCAGATACATTAGATCAATTTTGCACCATCTCTCTTTTTTAAAAACAAACAAACAACAAACTGAACTATAAATACAAAGGAGAAAAGACAAGGAAGTAGTGGTAATGCAGGATATGGATGTGGAACAGGTACATCAATGTAAGCTGGCTTTATGTTCCAAAATACAATTTCTTGAAGTTTCTGTCTGTAATATAAATATGAACCCCCATAGTCCCTATGTATGGTAATCTAGTACCTGCTAGCCCCCCCCACCATTTCCATCTCAATAGGCTTTCTTTTTAGTTGTTGCAGTTTTCCCCCTCCCCAATTTTAGCAGCAAGCCCCCTCTTCACTCTCCATGTTTCTGCAAGCAGGGCATTTTAAGAAGAGCTGGGAGCCACACACACACCCTCCTCCAGGCTGGAAAGTGTGGCTGCCTGCTCTTTCCAAAATGCCTTGCTTATTAAAGAGTCTTTGGGGAAGAGGGGGTGCTCAGTCTTCTTAGACTGCCTTGCTTGCTTCCAGGGGTCCTATATTGAACAAAGGCAACAGTTGTTATAAAACAACATTAGTTTCAATGTATAATAAATTAATATGGTACTGTTAACATAAGGAACATGGGATAACCTGGTCTACGTTCCACACTGGAGAAATAATCCACTTTGAGACTGCTTTAACTCCCATGGCTGAATGCTATGGAATTCTGGGAACTGTAATTTTGTGAGACATTCAGCCTTCTCTGTCAGAGAGCTCTGGTGCTACAACAAACACAGTTCCCAGAATCCCATAGCATTGGCCTGTGGCAATTAAAATGGTGTCAGACTGGATTATTTCTTCAGTTCAGATCCAGCCTTAGGCCACTCCTCATATGATCATAGCAAAAGTCTTGTAAGATACGATCAGGTGGGAGTATATGGCTGATTCAGTGTCATCTAACTTCATGGTGAAGTGAGGATTTAAATTGAACTGTGTCACTCAGAAGTAAGTCTTGCTTCTGATTCCAGTGCCTGGTAAGTCTGCAAGTTAGAATGTTCATTTTGTTTGAAGGGGCATAGATTGCAAGATCTCTCTATGTGCCCTGTTGGCCATCATGTATGGCTGTGCTACAGCATGCATGTAATGATAAACACCATGTCCACACATTATAGCTACTATTTCTTTCTTAACAGTACTACATATACATGGTTTGAGATAAATTCTAATTTCCGGTACATGTAAAATTGTTGGCAACAGGAGAACGGAAAATTATTAAAGAAATTCTTACCTTTCTCTGAAATAGCACAATATCCCACTGTCTCATGGAATAAAACACATATTTGTTGTTCGTTACTATGCAGTAAAAATACTTGCAAAATATGCAGTAATTGCCAACAGTAACTTCATGTGATCACTGCTGTACTAAATATAGCCAAAGAGAATTGCAAGGTTCTGTCCCTTGTGTCTTCAAAACATGAGCTGACCCAACTTCTATTTTTAGCTTTCTAAGTGAAACAAGAAGAGACATTAAATAGTAGTCCCAAGGAAAAAGCAGTTTTCCCAGAATGCTTCCTGCAGTGTAATAAATAGGTACTGTACTCCTAGTTTCTCTGCAAAGGAGAAGGAAGGAGAGTAGTTCACATGACCTATCCAAAGCAGCAGAGGTCATTTGTAAGTTCTACTGCATCCTCTTTTTTCATTTCCCATAGTTTTTCTTTCTGCCTCTTTTGAATCCTTTGAAATGTCTGACTTTCAAGCATGAAATCAAATATATTCCATTCACTGACATTTTTACCACCTCTAGTATAATTCTGTCTAGATGGGTTTTATAAGGTAATGCCAACACCATAAATCACCCTCCCAAACAAATTGTAGCCTGTGAAGCTTTTTGTAATATTATCTACTGTCATATCTATGAGGCTAGGACTGAAGAGTTTTGTAATCCAACAACATATATATGATATAATCAGAATTATGTGCAGGTGTAATAGATATCTTTATAAAGGCCACACTTTCCCACTGAAAGAGAGTTCTGATTAACTCAAAAGCTTGCTCACTGTTTTATTACATTTTAGCTGTTCCTAATAGTTGTGCGTCTTTTGATATTTTTCCTACAGGACTAATATAGTTACCTACATTTTTTAAAATGGATAAAAGCATTTATTTAGCTTATAATGGTAAAAAATAGAGCAGTACAGTTCTGGGGGGAAATAAAATGAGATGTTCAATTGGATGAAAAGTGATAAGACAGGAATATTGGAATCTGCCTTAGATATTGGTTCATCTGGTGCAGTACTCTCCACTGGCTGCTATCTGGAGTTCCAGACAGGGATTTTTGTCAGTCCTATCCCCCTTAGTCCAAGGAATTGAATCTGGCTCTTTTTATATGTGAAACACACAGTCTGCAGATAAGCTATAGTTCTTCCTTAGGGAAAAGGTTTCGTTGTTGTTAACCGCACTCAGCTCAATCTCAACCGATGGCGACCCTGTGGATGAGACATCTCCAAGATTCCTTGTCCTCCACTGCTCTGGTTCGTTTCTGCAAAGTCATACCCATGACCTCCCTAATAGAGGTCATCCATCTGTTTAAAAACGTCCAAAGCCGCTGTTTAAAAAACAAAGAAGGAGATGCACCACTCTTTAAGGGAGTGTGTTCAAGTATCGAACAGCTTGCTGTCAGGAAGTTCTTCCTGATGTTGAGGTGGAATCCTCTTTTCCTGTTCAGTTCCTTTAGGCTCAGGGCCATGCTGTACTTGACTGAATCTGTCTATCTTATATGTAGCCTTCCTCTTTTAATACTTCCTTCCACCTTTCCTAGCATTATTGCTTTTTCCAGTGATTAGTGCCTTCTCATCATGAGTCCAAAGTATGACAGCCTCAGTTTTATCATGGCTTCCAGGAGAGGGTTAGCGCCAGGCAAAAATGTGTGAAAATTATTCCATAATTTGGAAATCTCACAGAAATGGCAATGTCTCTGACCATCTACCTTATTTCTGAAGAGATTTGAAAATTGACAAATTCATCTGGGTTTGTTGTTGTTGTTGTTTGATAGCTAGTCTTCTGTCTTTAAGGATTTAAAAGCCATCGTAGAGCAGATCAAGCCAGAGATATCGCTAGAAGCCAAGATGACAAGACTTAGACTGTCGTACTTTGGACACATCACGAGAAGGCATGAATCGTTGGCAAAGACAATAATATTAGGAAAGGTGGAGGGAAATAGAAAGAGAGGAAGGCCACATGCTAGATGGATGGACTTTATTAAAGAGGGCATGAATATGAGTTTGCAGGAGCTGGGCAGAGCAGTAGAGGACAGCGGGGGCTGGAGGTGTCTCATCCATAGGGTTGCCATGGGTCGAGATTGACGCGAAGGCAGTTAACAAACAAAAACAGAAGCCACAGCCCTGAGTATGCAAGTCTTGAGCAGGGCTGTTGATGAGGCTGACTTGGAGGTCTCTCATTCATACTGTCAAAGCAGACTTGACAGCAGTTAACAGCAAACAATCAGTCTTTGGAGTGAAACAAACCACCTTGAAGGAGCGGCATTACCCTTTGATTGCTGGGTTGTGTAATGAAGGACTTGAACTTGGGGATTGACTAAAGTACAAGCCTTCTATGGGATCTTTTATCTTCTGTTTACGGAGGTGGCTAGGGAATAGACTGATAGAGACAAAGATTTCCAATGAACTGTATTTTATTTGGGGATTCAAACATACAAAGACACTCTAACATACAACCATACACACCAGAACTCAGGAATAAAGTAGTTAGCTTGGATAGGAAACACAAGGCTTTCTGATGGTGATAATTACCTGAAGGAGGCTGCTGCAATGATGAATGAAGATAGACTCTACCGTTATGAAATGAAAGGACAATGGAAAGAGCTGAGACTCTAGTCAGAGTTTACAGTGGCATTGTGTCACCATGAAATCTAGCCAGACCCCAATGTGCCTGAGATTTGGGGGAGTATTTATACCCTTAAGCCTAGCCTGAGGCGAAGAGTTGCTATTATATATCAAAGGATTCCAATTGCTATGCTTTGAAGTAGACAATTTTCAAGGAGAAGAGATGGGATGTTAATGTTATCTCATCTTCAGCCAGACACATCCTGGCTGGCACTCATAAATCCTCTAGGTGTGAATATCCTCTTAGCAGCTCCTAGGCTTGGCCCCGTTGATCTGTAAATCAATGTAAGTGCAGATGTGACGTTTCAGGTGCCTACGTGATGTGCACACCTTGAGTCCATGGTGATAGGGGCTCTTTCAGTCCAGGGCCATGGCAGGGAGCCAAAAAGGGGTCTTTATATAAAATCAATTAACGTAACAGTTGGAACCATGGCAACTGCACATCATGCCCCCAGCCTGGCATTTTCCTGGCTCAAAAAGAAGTGGCAGAAAAACACTCCTTTTTGAGCCGGGGAAAAGCTGGCTTTTCCGCCACAGCAGCGACTTTTCAGTGCTTCTATGGCGTGTGGTGTTTAAATGCGCCACCACTGGAGTGCCAAAAAGCTGCTGCTGCCATGTGGTCAGGTGGGCAGCTTCACGATGGCCTCCTGGCAGCTTGGGGGCATGCGTCCCCTAAATGACACGCCCCCAAGCTGCCGGGCAGCTGCCACAAAGGGGCCATCTGGTTCCACCCTTAGATAGTGGTATGATATACAGTTGTCTCTCCACATTCACGGGGGTTAGTGGAACAAGCCCTCTGTGAATGTGAAAAAACATGAATAACCAGCCTCCCACAGCAGCCATTTTCAAGGTGGGAGGGGCTTGGGGGACTGGAGCGCTCCCCTCGTCTGACCCCTTCCACCCATGAAAGGCTTCAGAGACACTTCTCAAAAGCCCTTTGAAGGGAAAGGGAGCGCTTGCTTCCACTGGCCCTTGCCACCCTGGAAAGCCTTGGGAGAAGCCTCTCTCAAGCCCTTACAGGGTGTCAGGGGTTCAGGGTTGGATGGGGATTGCCTGTCTGCCTTCTGATGCCTTAGAGAGGTTGCTTTAGCTCTCTGAGGCACCAGAAGGAAGCTGGGGGAGTGTTGCGCAATGCTCTCCCCCTTCTCTATGCCTAGAGATCTCAGGCAAGCTCTCTGAGGCATCGGGGGAAGTGGGAGAGAAGCATGCACATGATTCCCCTGCCTCCCTCCCAGTGCCTCAGACAGCTTGCCTCAGCTGTCTGAAGCATCAGAAGGAAGGCAGGGGATATGCGTGCACTGCTCTCTCCACTCCTCTGATGCCTTAGAGAGCTTGCACGGGGTCTCTGAGGCATGGAGGAGGGGAGAGCAGAGTGCACACCTTTCCCAGCGCACACCCTTCCTGCCCTAAGGGGAAAAGCCTGGGAGGGAGGAAGGAGTGGGAGTGTGTGCGCATGCGGCATGACACTCGTGAATAATCAAATTCATGAGTGTCAAAACCACGAATGTGGAGGGAAGACTGTACTTCTGGTGATTAGGTCCTCTTTTGGCTGCCTTCTACTGTACCATTTGAAATTTGCTAATGCTTTTCAAACAGCAATGTAAGACCAGAACATTACAGTAGAATCATAGAATCACAGAGTTGGAAGAGGCCACAAGGGCCAACCATCCCAACCCCATTCTGCCATGCAGGAATTCACAATCAACGCATCCCAACAGATGGCCATCCATCCTCTGTTTAAAAATCTCCAAAGAAGGAGACTCCATGTCAGAACTCAAAAGGGTTTTGGTTCTGCCATTACGTATGAAGTTGAGAAATGTATATATAAATCCTGTATTAGTTTGTGTTTATGTATATATACATACAGAATATGTTATCTGCATTAGGCGAGTTTAAATTTTGGCGCCGATTTCAAGGAAAAGTTGGGAGGAGTTTTTCTGCAGTTGCCAAGCAGAAATCAAAAGGTTACATCACAGTTACAAGGCAGAAAACCAAAAGGTTGTAGTAGAATCACCAGGCAGAAATCAAGTGGTTACATAGAAGTCACTGGGCAGAAATGAAAAGGTTACATTGCAGTTACCAGGCAGAAGTCAAATTGTTACATTGCAGACAGGCAGGGCTAGATAACTCCAGTCTATATGTAGGGACAATACAGAGAAGGGCAGTATCACCCTAAACACTAACACTATTGTCCTTGGTAAAAGTCTTTTTGTTCTTTCACCAAGACTGTTGTCTTGAATCCTTGGAACAGAGCTGATAGGTATATACGCCACCACATTGCAAGGGAGTGTGTTCCATGGTCGAACAGCTCTCGTTATCAGGACTTTTTACTGCTGCTCTTTACTTTACCATGATATGTCAGTGCATGTTTTATGATGATGGATGGCCATAAAAATCAACTTGCTTTTTTAACTTTCTGGAGAAAATTTTATAAACAGACAGTTAGAATTTTGGTGAACTGCCAATGTGAGTGAAGCCAGAGAAAAGCTGGGGCTACTCCCAGGAGTGGGTATAAATAGAGAGACAGAGGCATGTTTGAAGTTAGTAAGGGAGATACTCCACCTGGAATACTGTGTCCAGTTCTGGACACCACAATTCAAAAATTGTGAGGCTGTTGAGAAACTGGAGCGTGTCCAAAGGAGGGTGACTAAAGTGGTGAAAGGTCTGGAAACCATGCTCTATGAGGAACAACTTAGGGAGCTAGGTATTTATCCTGGAGAAGAGAAGGTTGAGAGGTGGTATGATAGCCCTGTTTAAATATTGGGGGGGGGGAGCTAGCTTGTCTTCTGCTGCTCAGGAGAACAGGACCCAGAGGAATGGATGCAAGAGGAAGGAAAAGAGATTCCACCTCAACATTAGGAGAAACTTCCTGACAGTGAGAGCTGTTTGACAGTGGAACATACTCCCTCGGAAGTGGTAGAGTGTCCTTCTTTGGAGGTCTTTAAACAGAGGCTGTATCTGTTGGTGATGCTTTGACTAAGTATTCCTACATGGCAGGCTGGATGGCCGATGAGGTCTCTTCTAACTCTATGATTCTATTATTCTATGATATATCACTAGGAAGCGGTGGAGAGTAGTAAAGTAATCTGAAGTACAGATGAAATAGGTTTTAGGAAACTGAGGAAGTTCAGTTAGTGGCTGTTGTAACAGATAAGCAGAAGGGTTAAGAAATACCTTCAAATATCTATGAAGATGTCAGCCACAGATGCAGGCGAAACACCAGGAATATATTCTTCTAGAACATGTTCTCACAGCCCGAAAAACAGCAAAACACCTATGAATGCCAGCCGTGAAAGCCTTCAATTTATACACCGTATCAATCTTGAATACCATCCACTAAGAAAGATACTGTAATCAACTCAGCTTGTAAATAAAATTCTTTTGTTTGTTTCAACAAGTAGTTGTATGAAGTGTGTTTAAGGAAAGATTCAAAATGCTACCAAACATATAAAAACGCTACCAAAAGAGGAAAGACTTTTATTAGTTGGGACACATCAGATAGTGGGTGTGTAGTTACCAATTAACAATTAGTTCCAAGCTGTTGGGATTTTAAAAACCCAGAGAGCTAGCATCTGAAGAGAATTCTAGTCATTTAAGAGGGATCCAAGTTCAAGTGTTTCGTCACATAATTGGTGGCAGCGGTGGGATATAAAAGGCCTATTGTGCTGCATCTGAGCAAAGTAGTTGGGTGAGTGAGTCTTACTATAACAAATTGGTGGCAGCAGTGGCACACAGTGAACAGGAGTGAAAGGTTTTTAACGAAATTTTGGTAGTGCCACGTTGTCATCTTAATTTTAAATTTATTTTAAATTTATATTAAAATATTAGAGAATTGATATAGCAATGATGATGTTTATCATAATATCACAATTTATCATAATAAATATGTTAATTTATCAATTTCCACTATTTCCAGTACTCTTTTAAACCATTTTTCACTTGACAGACTATCTTTTCCAATATTTAGCATAAATTATTCATGTTGATGTCACCATATGCCACATTAAGGGCCTTTACAGCTCTGGTGCCACAATAAACTACAGTTCCCATGATTCCTTAGCAATGAGCCAGGACAGTTAAAGTGGCTTCAAGCTGCATTATTTCTGGCAGTCTGTAAAGGCCCTAATCTTCCATGCTCTTGTCCTAATGTAGATCCTTCCTCAAAAATCCAAATAAAAAGAGTTCTGGTTTTAATTCTAATTCAGTTTTTAATTTGTTTTAATAAATGAAATCTAATCATCCTGATTTTTTTCTCTTCTTACACTTCCACCACATATGAAAAAATGAACCAATTCCTTTTTTACAAATATTTTTTACATTTCCAACAATTGTCATTCACCTTTTTATACATTCTCACCAGTATAGCTGGGGAGAGATACCATTGGTACACAGCTCTCACTGTGATATTATGATAAACATCATCATTGCTATATCAATTCTTTATAAATATTTATTTCAGATCATAACAATGAGTATAATTTCATCCATACCTTCTTCCATTGGACCAAGTTAATATGATGCTCTAAACTTTTGGATCATTTGATCATACACTTTTTTATTAGTTCCTCCCCAAGTTAAAGTTTATTAACAAGTTATACATTTGGCCATTATCATTATCATTGTGATTATCATTGTCACATAATCTTCTTTCAAATTCTGATCTGATTTTATTCTGATTTTATTCTGATTTCATCTACTTTATATCTTTCCACACTTTGTAAATAGGGGAACCATTCTTGCCTAAAACCTTCCTGTTCCAATTGATTTACATCTTTAATAATAAATTCTCCATTTCACTTTTCTAATAAATCTTTGTTTGCCAACCATCTGATTGAATGTATAAACTCTTTTTGATAAATCAGTTCTTGTGGTGATAACCATAAGGAATTTTTACACAGAATTCGGATTTATATTATTCTCAGACTTTTAACATTGCCCTTCTGTTGACATAATTTTAAAATAATGTGTGAGCTTTAATCTTGTCATCCCAAAGAAAACCGTACCAACCAAGCCTTAAATTGTGACCTTCTGAATCCAGCAACTTTTTATTACTCAAACTGATCCAGTCTTTAATCCACATTAAACAGGCAGCCTCAAAGTCTAGGGGGCGAAGCAGAGTGGCAGTAAAGAGTGGCTTCTGGCCATCCCGCAATCAGGCCACGATTGGCCTAGGACTGCGGCGACCACAGGGTCCGATCTCAAGGTGGGCTGCCTCCATGGTTCCAGACGAGCTGCCGGCAGGAGTGTTTTTTTACCGCTCCTTTTGCTGGTGCCTTCAGGCCATGTCGGGTAGCGTCAGAGCATTAGGTGACCACTCCAGGGTGTATGCCATCTGCACGCCATGCCCCCAAAGCAGCCGGAAGCCACTTCTTTGGGCCCATCTGCTTCAGGCCCAGAACTCCAAAACTTCCTCTTTCTCTCAACTCTGTCAATATTTTAAATTTTATTCTTGATTTCCTCCTGTTCCAAATGAAATTGGACAAATCTTTTTCCCAATATTTAAGGGGACATCTGAAACCACTATTGGAACCATATAAATTAAAATTCCATTTTATGTTAAGAATTTCACTCTAGGTACTAAAATTCTTTCCATCAAGTATAAATTTAGCTTTTTCCATCTTTCTAAAGGGCCTTTGCAGACTGCCAGAAATAGTGCAAATTGAGTCCACTTTAAGGGTTAGGATTAGTGCTAGGGAATCATGGGAATTGGTTTTTTTCTGAGACATTGAGCCTTCTCTGTCAGAGAGCTCTGGTACCACAAAAAAATACAGTTCCTATAATTCCCTAACCCTTAAAGTGGACTCAATTTGCACTATTTCTGGCAGTCTGCAAATGCTCTAAATCTTTCTTAATATTCTTCCCACTCTTGGAGTACAATCAGTCCTCTGTATCCATGCATTCTCCAGCCGCAGATTCCACCAACCACAGCTTGAAAATTAAACAAAAAAGTGCTTAAGAAAATATCAATTGATAAAATAAACAACAATGGAGAGAGTACCTTGTCAAGTACCCTTTCCTGTATCCAAAACTTCAGTTAGTTCTCCATTAACAATCTTGCTTTTTGGTGTTGTATAAATTGCTTGTAACCAGCTGAAGAACTACTTAATTCTACCTTGACTGATTCCTTTCCTCCCTTGAATTTCTCCCTGCCTGTGAGAAAGCCAAAGAAGCAAACAGTTTATATAGTACATGAAATTGAAGTTTTTGTTTTGCTAAGCCTTTGATTTCGTTGTGTTGCTCATTGGCAGCAATCTGCAAGTTAGAGGATTTGCTAATGAAAATGCCTACATGGCCTGGCATGGCAAATTCCTGGACCACAGCCACAGCTCTTGACAAGTAAAGGTCTGTTTCTGGAAACTAAGGATGTTTTTCCCCCTGGATTTTACCTATTGTCCTTTCTAACTTAACTTTACATGCTTGTCAGACTCTATTTCTCAGGGTATATAAATGAATTTATAACAGTGTTTCCTGCTGTGTGTGTATTAAAGCCCCTTTCCTTTGAACCTAATAAAAAATGAGGCCATACAAAGCCATCTTGTTGATCCGTTATTCTTCCATTATGGAAGTGGCATTTGAAATCATGATTACTTTATTGGCTGATTTATGAGAAACATTTGTTCGGTGGGGGAAAGCATAATATACCAAAATTGCTCTTCGCAGAATAGTTAACAAGCATTTTCTCATTTCTAAAAGCTGTTTATTATTCTTTTTTCTTTCATTATGAGTTGAAAATATTGAGAGTTCCCTGAATTCCTTTGACTTTTTGCCAACTTTCCCTTTTTCTAGCAAGAAAAGAACCCTCCTTATATAAGAGGAATGGCCTCCTTTTCTCCGTGGCCTATTTGAAGAGAAGGAAAAAGCAACAGTGATCCCCTCTTTTCTAATGACGTTTCACAGAAAGGGCATGTCAGAAAGATGCTGGTGCAAATTAGGCAAAGGCCAGCACCAGGGCCATATACTCTTCCCTCCCACAAGTTCTTAGCACCTGTCTCAGGGCAGGGGAAGGGCTACAGCAGATCATGGCTTTGGTTAGCAAGACAACTCAAAATCTGTAGAACTCTGAAAATACCCTTTCACTATAGGAGCCTCATATTACTGAAGTACTGTGTCCACAGATAATATGACCTTGGGAACTGAAAGCTGTAGCAGGCTCAAGAGGATGAAAAAGTTGGGGTAGGTTAATTGTGAACATAAATTTAGGCAAGACCTTCTCAACATGGGAGTCTTTAGAAGCATACTTAGCTGAATGCCCTTGTAAACACTTTTCAGAAGTTTGTATTAAAAGTCTAACAATCTCTACTAGCAACTGGATATATGTGGAAATTGTTGCCAGGGCCTCTGAGAGCACCTACACCCCCTCCTCAATTTAACTTTTTAGATTTTACTCACAAATACCTGCACAAGTAGTTTGCCCAAACATTGTGTACTCTATGTGACGTGAATGAAGTCACGAGACATTGCAATACCTTCGCTGGATGCCTCCCTGATTTCTTTTTCTTAAAGCCACCATATTTAGGTCAGGAGAGCAATCATTTGTTCCAAGTACTAAATTTCTTTTTTTGGGTTGGAGTTACTACTACTCTCAACAATTCAGTAGAGAAATCTATTCTTTAATTAACTACTTTGGGGATTCTAACAGGGTGTCTAGAAGGGAATGCGGTGGATATAGTATATCTTGATTTCAGTAAGACAAGGTTGCCCATGACATTCTTGCAAACAAGCTGGTAAAATGTGGGCTAGACAAAGTAACTGTTACATGGATTTGTAATTGGTTGCCTGGCCGAACCCAAAGGGTGCTCAACAATTGCTCCTTTTCAACCTGGAAAGAAGTGACCAGTGGGGTGCCACAGGGCTCTGAAGGGCCCAGTGCTATTCAGTATCTTTACTAATGATTTGGATGATGGTATTGGGGGCATAGTTATCAAATTTGCAGACGACATCAAATTAGGAGGAGTAGCTAATACCTCAGATCAAAATTCAAAATGACTTGAACAGGCTAGAAAGCTGGGACAAAGCTAACAAAATGAAATTCAACACGGAGAAATGTAAGGTACTGCACTTAGGGCGGAAAAACGAAAAGCACAGATATACGATGGGAAACACCTGGCTGAATGAGACTACGTGTGAAAGGGATCTAGGAGTCCAGGTAGACCACAAGTTGAACATGAGTCAACAGTGTGATGCAGCAGCTAAAAAGGCCAATGCAATTTTAGGCTGCATCAGTAGAAGTATAGTGTCTCGTGAATGAAGTCACGAGACATTAGAGAAGTAGTAGTGCCACTCTATTCTGCTTTGGTCAGGCCTCACCTGGAATACTGTGTCCAGTTCTGGGCACCACAATTCAAAAAGGATGTGGAGAAACTGGAGCGTGTCCAAAGGAGGGCAACTGAAATGGTGAAGGGTCTGGAAACCAAGCCCTATGAGGAACGACTTAGGGAGCTGGGAATGTTTAGCCTGGAGAAGAGAAGGTTGAGAGGTGATATGATAGCCGTGTTTAAATATTTGAAGGGATGTTATATTGAGGAGGGAACAAGCTTGTTTTTTGCTGCTCCAGAGACTAGGACCCAAAACAATGGATGTAAGCTCCAGGAAAAGAGATTCCACCTCAACATTAGGGGTAACTTCCTGACAGTAAGGACGGTTCGACAGTGGAATACACTCCCTCGGAGAGTAGTGGAGACTCCTTCCTTGGAGGTCTTTAAGCAAAGGCTGGATGGCCATCTGTCGGGGATGCTTTGATTGGAAGTTCCTGCATGGCAGGGGGTTGGACTGGATGGCCCTTGTGGTCTCTTCCAACTCTATGATTCTAACATTCCTGTGAAATAGAGAATTATACCATTTATATGCCTGCCTCCATTCTGTTGAAAGTACTTTAAAAGTTACTCTTTAGAAATAATTAGTTGCTATTTCAAGGCTGGGGGGGAGTTAGTTGTTGTTGTTAAATGTGTCTGTGTGTATCACAGTATTTACTTTCTTGTTTTTCTCAAGTGACTACAATAGCCCCTTCATTTTGACAGGGGATTTGTTACAGGCCTCTCCATTTTTGCAGAGGATCCGTTTCGGATTCCCCCCCCCAAAAAACCCCGCACATATTCAAGTCCCATTGGCTTAAATGGCCATGCGCTTCTGCATGTGGCCCTGCGCATGCACGCACCATTTTATTCCTCCCCGCTTGCCAGTCTGTGAAGGACCGAGACCACGGATTCAAAGTCCATGAATGGGGAGGGGCGACTGTATGTAGTTATTTTTTATTTCGCCTTTGGAATACTGTCAGAAGGCTACAAGTAGCTGGCCTGTAGTACAAAATACATGTACATAGTGAAGATACATACATTCTAAAGCAACAGTTGCACTGAAAAAGGAATGGCACTTATCCCATGTTATGTTACAGTTATTATGTAACTTACTTATGCCTTAGTTATTTCAAAAGCAAATTAATTATAAGTAAATTTTATCTGAATCGGATTACTTGAAACACAGATCTAGGGATGTTCATATGCTATTGACTTCCTCCATCCCAGTATGTTTCTGCTGTAGAGTGGTAAAAATTTGAAGCTATGGGGAGGGTGTTCCAGGTTGTTGTTGTTTTTTTAATGAAAATGGAAGAGGACTAATTCCGGAGATATAGTATAGAGTGGAGGTATAAATCTCCACTTGATCATGGGAACCCACTGGGTAACCTTGGGCAAACCACACTCCCTTAGCAAAGGCAAGGGCAACCCCCATCCTGAAGAAATCTTGCCAAGACAACCTTGTGATAGGGTAGTCCTAGTATTGCTATGTCAGAAATTATTTGAAGGCACCTCACAACAACAAATATTAAAAGTACAGTTCAGGCAATAGTTATAAACTGAATTCCCTTTGTAACATTTTAATTGTTTTGTTTGTTTGTTTTTGTTTGTTTGTTTGTTTGTTTTACAAAGTCTTGGCACCAGATCTCATCTGAGCTTGGAAGTTAAGAAGGGTCAGCCCTGTTTAGTATTTGGATGGGAGACTGCCAAGGAGTACCATGTATTGTAGAATATATTTCAGGTGAAGGAACTGTCAAAACCACCTCTGAGTATTCGTTGCCTAAAAATAACCCTATGACTTGAAGGCACATACACACATTTGAAATATAAAACCTCTTTGGTTTTGCCATTTTGTCAGAATGGGCAGAAAACAATAAAAACTAAGAAATCAACATCAGTAAAACAGATAAAATTAATTTTTCCTCCAGTTTTACCCTGTCAAGTAGTCATAAAGTATTTATTACTAAAGGAAGAATTGAGAAAAGGAAATCAGGACCAGGAGTCGCAATGATCACATATTAAAGATTGTCTTTTATAAAAGTTTTCCTGTTACATAGTTTTTAGAAATTATTTTGGAACAGTAAATATGTGAACACTTTTTCTTAAATATTTCACTCATTGTTGGAAAAGAAAATATTTCAAAATGTTTTAATTTTTCTCAATTTCCAATTTTTTAGAAAGAACTAGAAAAAAAAATTTCCCCAAATTTTACCATTTTTTCTCCAGGGCTTCACATCTCTATTCTGCTGTAATGGCTTTACTGAGGATCTCATTTATATGTAACCACCCTAAGCTGCCCACCTCACCTCAGGGTGTCTAGCAGCTATACAAAAATACCTCTAAGTTATGTCCTTCCAAATTTTGTTGGCATATGCATGTTCCTCTACAGCCCTTTAACAATTTTTACTGATTATCATGTCTTACTATATCAGTGGTGGCAAACCTATGGCACGGGTGCCAGAGGGGGCACTCAGAGCCCTTTCTGTGGGCACATGCGCCATTGCTCCAGCACAGAGTTCGCCAGAGTTCATTACTAGAAAGCCAGAGGGATGCGGCACTTTGCAATAAGTAAGTTTTGGGTTGCAATTTGGGTACTCAGTCTCTAAAATGTTCGCTGTACTATATGCTTCTTTCCTGTCTCCCTTTGGATCATCTGAAACATGTATTTGTATGCTCCAGACATGATTTCTTCCAAGCCATATGATTTCTAGCTTCTGTCAGCTTAGAGGACACACTAAAAGGTGCTCTTCAACCTCTATGATTAAAGTAGCCGTTTGAAACCATATTCACCTATTAACCTAAGTATAATTCTTTGGGTGTTACTGAGGTTGAAGGATTCCCTCTTGTCTTTTGATTGAGAAAGTGAAATCAAATGAAATGAAAGTAGGCCTTGACATTTACTTGGAAGAGTTGGAGAAGGAAAGATATGTATATACTCATATTTAAGTAAAAATTTAGTAAAAAAATTGACTCCCAAAAACTGAGTCGAATTATCCACGGGTTATAGTAATGACTGTACTTTAACTCTTATTTAAAAAGGAACCATTCTCTGGTGACAGGCAAGAGTGTAATCTGCCTCGGAAGCACTGACTCCCTTCTGCTCTCTCATCCATCCAGCCTTTAGTGTGAGCACAAACTGTTATGCCTGCTGGAATTTTGTAATTCTTTGGCAGCGTTTTCCTTTGCTTTATCTTTTAGATTGCTTGTTACATTCCTCTAGGTTTTACATTCGACTTATCCACGGGTCATACCAATATTCATAATTTTGGCCCCCGGACCTGCCCTTGTCTTATACATGAGGTAAACTTGCAGTCAAGTATATATGGCACCTAAATCTCAGAATTTGGGGGAAAATGACAGATTGGTCTGCTCATCACAGTAAGAGTGGCAACATGTAGTTTATACAGCTGTTTATCTTGTATGAAGTACTGTATGTCAAGAAGTGTTTATTCCTTCTCTGCTGATTGCCATACTTTCTTAGTCCTACACTTCTGCATTCAGAGAAGATAATAATTGAAGGGTTTTTTTTAATACAAGAATGAAGTATAGTGGCTAATCTGACATATGATAGAGATTTTACTCTGTACATCATTTATCAGAGATTATGTTTATGGAACTTCAAATTTTTCATTTTGTTTCAGTCAATAGCTTCAGCTGACATGGATACAAACCAACTAGAGGCATTTTTGACTGCACAAACAAAGAAACCAGGAGGCATCACAAGTGATCAAGCTGCAGTTATTGCAAAATTTTGGAGGAACCACAGAATGAAAATCCGAGACAACCTGATAAATCAAAGCAAATGGGAAAATTCTTTGAAAAACCTAAGCTGGAGAGTAGATTTCAAGTCTCAATCAAGAAATATTGATCAGTTAAGCAGTCCTGTGGCAATTGTCGAACTGGAGCTTAGAAAAAATGGACAGGTAAGCACCAGTGTGGAAAATGTTATTTAAAATGGAGCTCGTATAACATGCTAGCAACTGTCCAACCTAATAAATACAGCTGAAGAGAAATCATAAAAGAAAATGCACAGCATTATATAATTCTGTCATGTTATGTGTGCCAGGTTATTGGTACAAACTTTCAAAAAACAGTCTATTGTAGCCTTCCTTCAGATGTTACTACACTATAGTTCCCATAACTCCAGTTGTCCCTCCATTTTCGTGGACTTGAAGTCTGTGACTCTTATCTGCGAGGGATGAATAGAGGGGTACAAAATGGGGGGGGCACGCCCCCACAGACATGCGCCTCCATTCAATATTTGCATTTTTCCTTTTGCACGGGTGTGTGTGTGTGTTCTGGAACAGATCCCCTGCGAAAACGGAGGGGTGACTGTATAATTGGTCAAGCTTGCTAGGAATGATGAGAAGTTCAGTCTAATAACATCTAGGAAATTTGCTCCCCAATTAAGAAAGACTGGTTTGTTGAAACTCATTTATATCTTCCTCCCAAAATCACTCTACTCTGTTGGTTATTTTCTCGCAAATACAGGGCAGATACAAGATTGAAAGGAAAAAATCCAATATTTATTCTCTTATGTTTGCTATGATTTGGTATTCTGTTTAAGCCACAGCCAACTCCCAGCAAACCTGTCATTCTGATTTCTGCACTGTAATAGCATTCCAAATCACTTTCCTAACATCAAGTGGTAAACTGTTGTTTCCTCCATCTGATTAACACCATTGCAATGTCTTGTCCCCATCCCTAAGGTCGAGTGCAACTCAAGGCAAGAGGATTTTTCCTCCTAGTATTCTTAAAGTTTACAATAAAAACTTACCACAGATCAGGAAAATAGCAAATCTAAGGGGTTACCAGCATGGCTATCAAGTGGTGTAAAGGAAGTTATAGAGATAAATAGACTTCCTTCAGAAAATGGAAGTCTTGCCCAAATGAGGTGATTTCAAAAAACTTAGCTTGAACAAAGGAAATGCAAGGCAAATATGACGGATGCAAAAAATCCCACAAAAGGTTTCTGATAAGTATACTGCTAATAACAAAGAGAAAAAGACATTCTTTAAGTACCTCAGGAGCAGGAAGCTGGCCAGATAGGGAGATGTACTATTGGATAAATATGAAATTGAAAGAATTCTAAAGGAGGGAAAGGAGGAAATCATACAGGAAAAAGAAAATTATAATGATTCAGTGTTACAGGCCTGTATTTTGTCAAGATATACACCAAATTTTATTAAATTTTCAGTATACAAAAACAAAAATTTTATATCATATATCATACATTCAATATATCATACATATGTCATATGTACATTGTTGGTTTTTTATATTTTTTAGTTATATTAATGTGACTTTGTATTTTTAAAATTGTATTTTTAAAACATCTTTTGTGAACCACCTTGGATTCAGTTTAGGAGAAAGTCAGCATATAAACACAGGGAGTAGTACCTTAGTGTGTACTACACTTTTCTAAGTGTAAGGTACTATACTTAGAAAAAAATGAAATACATGGATATAGGATGAGGGAATCACTTGACTTGACAACAGTACATGTGAAAGGGATCTAGGAGTCCTAGTAGACCACATGTTGAACATAAGTCAACAGTGTGATGAAGCAGCTAAAAAGGCCAATGAGATTCTAGGCTGCAGGAATGGAAGTATAGTGTTTAGATCAAGGGAAGTAATAATGCCAGTCTATTCTGCTTTGGTCAGGCCTCACCTGTCCTGGATTGCGGCCAGCACACGCAAACCTACGCCGATAAGGATGTCTCAACAAGGTAATTAGCTAGGCAGCTGGAAAGAGTCCACAAACCTTGCAGGGAGTGAGAGAGAGAGAGCAAACCTAAAGTCAAAGCCGAAATCAGGGATACCAGAGTCACGATAGCCAGTCCAATCCAGGGTCAGGTCAGCCAGTGGGCAGCAATCGTCCAGTTCGATCCAAAGTCAAGAGTCGAGATGCAGGGAGCCAGTGTAGGCAGCAATCACACCAAAGGATCATGCAATAAACTCTGGCATTGAGTTGGCATCTCTCTACTTCCTAAATAGGGGACGCCCTCCCCCGTACCAGATGAGGCTGGTTAGGTAATTGCCTCGCAACAATTCTCTGGGATCTGCATCTGCCAGCACTTTCAGCCCTGCGCTGCCTGAAGGAGGGAACCTTCAAGCTTGATTCTTCCCCAGAGTCACCACTAGGCTGCTGTACCACCAGAGGAATCCCATCAGTACTAGGACCTGGCTGAGCCTCCTCCTCTGGGGCTGGGAGATCAGGGCTGGGCTCTGGCAGAGCAAGATTAACACCTGGTGTAGCCTCAATTACCTCCTGCACTGGAGCAGGATTAGCCCCTGGTGTAGTCTCCATTACCTCTTGCTCTGGAGGAGCCCCATCCTCCTCCTCATCCTCCGAGACCTGTTCTTGGCTGGCTGTGAGATTGCCTGGAATACTGTGTCCAGTTCTGGGCACCACAATTCCAAAAGGATGTTGACAAGCTGGAGCATGTCCAGAGGAGGGCAACCAAAATGATGATGGGTCTGGAAACCGTGCCCTGTGTGAAGCGATTTAGAGAGCTGGGTATGTTTAGTCTTGAGAAGAGACGGTTAAGAGATGAAATTATAGTCCTGTTTAAATATTTGAAGGGATATCATATTGAGGATGGATCAAGCTTCTTTTCTGCTGTCCCAGAGACTAGGACATAGAACAATGGATGCAAGCTACAGGAAAAGAAATTCCACCTAAACATTAGGAGGAACTTCCTGACAGTAAGAGCTGTTTGACAGTGGAACACACTCCCTTGGAGGGTGGTGGAGTCTCCTTCTTTGGTGGGTTTTAAACAGAGACTGGATGGCTGTCTGTTCTGGGTGCTTTGATTGTGTATTCCTGCATGGTGGGGTTGGTCTGAATGCCCTTGAGGTCTCTTACCACTTTATGATTTTATGATTCTAAACAAAAAAATAAATTGCCAAGGTGACCCTCCTCCGCCAACCCCCTCAAAAAACAAAACAAAAAAAACCCCACCCTTGAAGAGACATCAGGAAACCATCAGAATCCAGCTACTCGTGTGTGACCGATATCAAATAATCCCCCAAAACATGCACATGCAAGGTGATCTGTCCATGACATGAATCCAGGTATATAATTATCCCTCCAAACTACTGTCTATAGCTACTCTTCAGGGAGTATGCAACCTCATCTAGAACAAGGTATACCTCTAATTTGTAGACATGAGACATGTGTCTGTATTTCATCAGGATTCGGGTTAGTTTATTGTCCCTCATCTAGTCCATTACAAATTCCAGAGCACAGTCCGGTTTCTGTAGTGTATACCCTCACCCAACCCCTAATGACAAAGAAAGAGAAGAGCTAATGCCATCAATATACCACTGGAACTTCATTTCAGATCCCTTTATTGGCTTCACTCAGATGTTACATCAATTAATGGGAGAGAAGGTGAATTAATTGGAGAGAAGTTGAAACCTTGCAGACTTTTACAACATAATTGCCATGAGTCAAATAGAAGTCTTCCAAACAATGAAACTAACCCTGGAGATAGAAACAAAACAGCATATCATTGAGCTGCTTACTCAAGCATAGATCATCTCAAAGAGCTATTCTAGTAAAATAGTCAATTATATCAAAAGCTGCAGAGAATTAACAGGGCTGTCTTCACCAGGTTTTTCTTCTGATAGAGAAGAGTAGACTATTTAGTGCCAAATCCAAACTTGTATTGAAACAGGTCTAAAAAATCTTCTTTATCTCAAGGTGTTTTTAGGGCAAAGGTCAAAATCAGCACTGCGAATTTGCTTTGGAAGCAGTTAGGTAGTCAGTGCAGTTTGATATAATATTGAAGTAATATGCTCTAAATACTAGTTTAGATACTAAATCTGACAAGTATTAGGCCAACTGTATATTTTTTTTAGTTGAAACCCTTGAAACATCTTCGAAATCAGTCCCATGTAGAATGCATTATGGTAGATTGGGTTGGATGTGACATTGCTACCATCCCTAGATAGTGATGCTTAACATAGAGGAGGAGGAGGAGGAGGAGCAGCAACAGCAACAACAACATCCCTAACCCCTGGTACTGTCTGTGGCTCCACAGACAGTGTTGACTCCAGGAGCACTCCAGAGCTACCAACTAGGTCTTACAAAGGGAGAATTGGTTGAATATTGTGACCCATGCTAGTTAGTTTCGTCATCTACAGTGCCTTATGTTGTTAAATTTCAGTTCATTCGTCCTAAAACTGTCTTCAGACACAGGTCTAAAAATTCCATAGCTTTCATCTGATTAGTGGGTGAAAATGGAATATTGCATTCATGTCATCACTATACTGATTCTAGATGACTTCCTCCCTTATGGGTTGTTGAAATAAAACTGAAATACTACCAAGTGGCTGGGCCTCATCTATAACATTGACTCCTAGTTTCAGTTTGACCAGATAATACAGAACATACTTAGACAAATGGTACTGAATGCTCCTGGAAGTTGCAACAAAAATGTTGAGTTTTAGTTCTCCTCACCAATGTGGCCTTTCCTGGCATTCATTAGCAGTATTTCCACACTGGAGGGAATTGCAGATAAGTCACTAGAATTACAGAGGCTGGAAGAGGGGAGGATAAATAGATGTATGTTTTGCATTTCCCTCGGATATTAAAATGCATGAGAGATAATGTGAAACCTTGTTCAGTCCCACAGCATAAATGCATTAGAGTCAAGCAGAAAGGAATCCCTGAGAACCTTCTGAAGAATACCAAAGTTTTAAAGAACATAGCATGAAACTATTGGTAACTATTAGTAATAACAACTGCCAGCACATTCTAAAGGGTGAGAGAAGAATTCCTTTAGGCCACTTTAAACTGTTTGTACAATGAACTATTTGACAAAAGTTCTTGAGAAAAAAAATCAGATGATATTAGAAATAGTTTTGACGAGATCAAAGAATAAAAAATTTGAGATCTGTATTTTAATTACATGTTGTCAGTGTGAAAATAGAATGAGGAAGTGATTTTAACAAGGTGATACATTTAAGCGATGTAATACTTTCAGAAGCAGAGATAACAGTAAATGCTTTACAACACATAGGACCTTATCACATGGGGTCTAGAGCAGAGCTAATCCAAAGGGTACCTGCAGCTAATACATATTATTTCCCCGTGTTTACACACGACGCTGCCCTAGAACACGGAGCTAATCTGTATTGTTTCCCCGCGTGTACACACGACGCTGCCCCGAAACTCCACAGAACCCGAAGCTAATCCATAGCGAGTAGGGAGATTTTGACATTCAGTTTGTTGGGGAAGTACAAGCGGAGCCTTCGTATTCATTGCGCAATGGTGGGCGGGGCGGGGAAGCAGGGAGAGCTCTCCCAAGCAGAAAATCCCGGCGAGGGGAAGGGATTGGCGAAGGGCAAACTGGATTGAGAAAGAGGAGGAGAAGGAGAGGAGGAGGGAAGAGGGAGGCGATCTCTCTCTCTCCATCTCTCTCGCATTTTTCCCCACCAACACCCCTTCCCTCCTCCAGTCCTCCAGCCCTCCTCCTCCTCCTCGGTCCCCTTGGCTGCCTTTCCTCCCGACTCCTTCATCCCATCCTTGCCATCCACAGAAGCGCCTTCTGCGACGCTGGCTTTTTGGGTGGCGGGAAGGGAGAGAGAGAGAGAGAGAGAGAGAAGAAAATGTGTGTGTGTGTGTTTTCCTTCTTCCCACGTGAACCGCATCCCGCGGTGCCTGATCGCTAAATCCCCTTTGGAGCCTTCGTATTCATTGCGCTATGGCCGCCAGGGCGAAATTCAGTTCGTTTCGGTATAGAACTGAATTTATTCTCACTTTGGTTACTTTTCTGTTACTTTTCGCTTCGTGGCCAGCGTTTGATAAGGTCCATAGACAGTAACATATACTTGTCACATTCCATGTTTTGTGTGTTTATGTAGTAAGAGTTGAAAACACAAAACCTGAAAACCCAAAGAAGGCCAACATAATGCTTACGTTTACTCATCTCTTCCTCCAAGGAATTCAGAACATTTTAGCTGTACAGTACCCTTGCTATGTATCTTAAGATGTCCTGTGCCCAGTGAGCTTCAGAGAAGTGAAGACCCAAGACTGGTTTTTGACACATTGGGTCCCAACAATCTAATCACGATAGCACTGACTCTCATCCAAGGTTTACTTTAGATGTATGTGTTTTTATATTGCGACAGTCTTGATGAAGAAATAAATGCTTATTCTGGAGTGATTTTGCATGTTTATTAACTATAGCATGCCACAAAATAAGCATGAACTACGTATTATATAAAAGTGCATAACTGGTTTTGCTGCTCCCAGGTTCTCTTAAGTAAAACTGGCAGGAGAGGAGAGAACTTAGCAAAGCAGGCAACAAGGCTGGAATAGAAGTGTTTTGATACAGCATATAAAATGTCCCTTATAATAGTTGTGGAAAGACTGCAAATAATTAAATAAATGACATTTATTAAGCATCTCAATAGATTAGAGACACTGTAAAATTAAATTTAAAGCAGTAGTAATACAGCAAAAAAACTATAGATAGTAAAATCCAACACTGTATTTTTTTAAAAAAGGAGTAATCATGCTTTCCCATTTCCTGCAACTTTAATCCAGACTAATCCATGTCTGTGTTACTCTACAGGAATCTCACTTTTGTAAAAAGAGTAGATCATCTGTAGCTTAGTTAACTGGCAGACATAACTACAGCAGTTTATTAAAAATATACAGTGTCCTTTATAAAAATTAGTAGAAACTGGTCACCCTAGTGATCAGGATAAATGTAATCACTTGAGCTTTGTTCACCTTGGAAATACATGTATTAGAGGGAACAGTTATGTAACTGGATAAAATCAGATGTGAACAACAACAACCCAAAAGCAGGCAAGGTTCACATGAGCTCAGGGGAAAGTGGATCAAAATTGCTTTAGTATACCAAACCTTGTTTAAACAGAGTACAGTATGTCAGTAGTTTTTCTTTCCATACTATACCACATTTCAACACTGAAGAAGGAAAATATAGAGTAAAGGAAAATATCTAGTAACAACTGGAGCAAGATATTTTCTATTGCAACTCAGAGGTTTCTCCCTGAGACACATTCCAGTAGCTAGATAAGACCAGACATATCTAGTGAAGCTGAGAAATGACAGAAGTGGGAGATAGGTAAGACACACAAAGGCACGCCTTAGTTAACAAATACTTTAATAGAGAAGCCCCTTTTTACAAAGTGTTTTTATGTCTTCCCAGCCCTCCATTTCTCCTCATCCTCTACTTAGTTGGAAACTTTTTAGCAGCATAACCATTGGGTAGGATGGTGAAAGAGAGATGGAGTGTGGGTTGCAGCAACATACCTGGGCTAAACAATTCAATTAGCTGGGAAAGAGTGGGACTCTGTTTTAGCTGATCCTACTGTAGGGGTTGTGCTTGCTTACAATAGGCAAGTTAAAGAGCAGCTGTCTCCAGAATCCCTTACTGAGCATGCATGAACAGTAGAACAGAAGAAAAAAGATCCTATGCACAGCATGTTAAAAAATCATAGATTTATAGGTTTGGACACCAAAATAGAAATCATAAGAAAATTGGAAGCTGGTGAAAGAAAAAGTCAGCCCTAGAAGAGGCCTGGAAGAGGCCTTCAGATAGTCTCTAGAAAATAAATGTTTTTGTTTACATTATTCAAGATTTACCTGAGTTGGTTGTTTCATTTCACAAGTGCACATTGTTAATTTTAAATAAAAAGTATTCTCAAACATGTGGAACAGCTCTTTTTTTTTTTGTGGTATAGTAACCTATCCCATTCTTCCCATATTACTTCTGCCTCTGGCAACAAATTTCCAGTTAGAGAAATAATGCTGAGGAAGACATCTACTTTGTTAACTGCTGTACACCTGTAGTGTTTATGTGGCTGTCAACCATGTCTTTCCTTGTTTATTCTTGCCTCGCATGCTCTGTTTTATATATGATTTAGATATTGTACTCAATTATAAGTTAGAGTTGTGAAAGTTGATGGATACAGTTTTCTCCTCCTCTAGTTCTGTATCTTGCGTCTTGCTTAATTTCTTAGCCAGACACCCAACATCTCAGTTCTGTTTATATTTGTCCTGTCCAGCCTCCAGTATTCCTCTTTTCATCTCTTCATTTCATCCTCTTTTCCAAAGACCTCAGCATTCTGAAACTTGATATGGCTTGAATGAAAGTATTGTGTCGTTTCTCCCATGTCTGTACCTTTAAAAATGATAATCAGCTCCTGGCCTGGCATCATTTTAATTTTATTTCTTACTTTTTTCAAAAATAAAAATTTATTAATTTTGAAACAACAAATCAGACCTTAAAAATAAACAAATACAAACACACGTACTAAACTTACTAATAAACACATATTAAACACAATACATATTATTCAATACATATACTTACACATGCAAAAATAGCTCACATAAAAACATTACCTCACATCTTCTTCCCCATTCAAACCATTCAAATCCTTACATTTTCTTTTTCCCCTTTCTTTTTTCCTTCTTACCTCCTTATACCTTCTTGTATTTCACTTAACACCATCTTCCCAATCCCATCTAAAATACTTCTATTTCCTTGTTCTCTATCTTTGTATCCTTCTATCATCTTCCAATTCCATCCAACATCATCCCATTCCACCTCTTATTCCAATCTCCAGCACTTACTCTCACAACATACTACATCCTTCTCCATTCTTCCTCCTACTCTTCCAACATACTACATCCTTCACTCTAATAACTAATCTTCCTTCATTCCATCTCTCTTCTATTCCATTCATTCTGACTTCCTTCTTTGTTCTTCTTTGGTAATTCCTTCTAAATATTTAATTAACCTCCTATCTAAAACTGTTTGATAGTACATCAATCCCATATCTTCAAACATCATCCCTTTAATTAATCACTCAGGGCCTTTGCAGACTGCCGGAAATAGTGCAAATTGAGTCCACTTTAAGGGTTAGGGTTAATGCTAGGGAATCATGGGAATTGGTTTTTTTTTTCCTGAGACATTGAGCCTTCTCTGTCAGAGAGCTCTGATGCCACAATAAAATACAGTTCCCATGATTCCCTAACCATAACCCTTAAAGTGGACTCAATTTGCACTATTTCTGACAGTCTGCGGGGGGAGCACCGGGGCGCTCCTGCAGCGTCCCTAAAAGGAGCTCCAAATTGGCGCTCCTTTTAGATGTCAGGGAAAGTGCGCCCTAAAAGCAGCGGGCGCACTTTCCCTGACTCTTCCGCCGCAGCGCGTCCGGTCGCTGCGGTGGGAGGTTGTCCCAGAAGCGCCGGCCGTGCGGAGGACCGGCAGCTCCCAGGGCGACCTCAGGAAGAGGAAGGAGCGCCACTCGTGCGGTGGCTCCACCTCTTCCGGGCCTCCAAGACGGCTCAATAAGCCGTCTGCCGAGGCCCTGCAAAGGCCCTCACTTTCATATTATAATTTAGGGCCTCGGCAGACGGCTTAAAAAGCCGTCCTGGAGGCAGGGAAGAGGAGGGGCAGCCGCACACTCGGCACCCCTTCCTCCTCCCGAGGTTGCCCTCGGAGCCGCCGGCCCTCCGCACGGCCGGCGCTCCGAGGGCAACCTCCCGCCGCAGCGTCCGGACACGCTGCGGCAGAAAAGTCAGTGAAAGTGCCGCCACAAGCTTTTGTGGTGCACTTTCACTGACTTGTGAAAGGAGCACTATTTTAGCGCTCCTTTCAGGGATGGGGAAGGTGCGCCGCTGGATCGAGGCGTGGGGATGCCTCGGTCCTGCGGCGCACCTTCCAAGGGCGGCCCCGTGCCGCCAGTCTGCTTCCCCCCTTAGTTAATCCATTCCTATCCTCCTCAAATTCTCTAAAGCAAGAAAAAGAAGATATCTTTAATTTTATATACAGATAATATCTGATATTTTATATTTATAGATTATTGGATTATTTATAGTATCTCTCCCTCGCCTATTTTGTAATATATTTTATGTTATAATGATGATAATCTCCTACTTTGTCATGTTATCCCACTTTTGGACCAGATACTGTGTTACTGGTTTCCATTCACTAATTTTCTTTTTTTCATGAAAGCCCCTAAGTCTTTGAGTAAGTTTGTCAAGTTCACACATTCTATATACTTGATAAAGCCAATCTTCTTCATTTGGAGTAGTTTATGCATTCTATATTTGAGCAAAAGTCATCCTAGCTGCTAATACCAAATAAAATAGTCTTTTTCCATATTCGTTTTCCAATTCCTTCTCAGATATCCCTAATAAACATCTTTTGGATGATAACTGAACAGACCTTCCCAAAATGTTGCCTATAGTTTCATTGATCATTACCTAGTATTTTTTAGATTCCTTGTAAGTCCAGCAACAGTGATAGAAAGTCCTAACAGCTTTTTTACACTTCCAACACTCTTGTTTGATTTCTTATACATTTTGGAAATTTTCTTGGTGTCATATACCATCGATAATACATTTTATTAAAAAAATTCTCTGGTTTCTCTTCAGATCTTATAAATCTTTCACCTTTTACTTTTTTTCTTTTTTAACAGTAGAAGGATTTAGAATTTTGTCAGTAGACTCAGCATTTCTGCAAAGGAATTAGTGAACTTTAAAACAAACCAGTGATTACTTCACACATTGTCCCCGCTTATCTACAGAGTAAGAGGTGAGACTTCACCAGTAATTTTCTTGAGGTTTTGTATCATGTCAGTCTTGAAAGGTGTTACTTTAAGAGAACGGAAAGTTAAAGGTCCAGTCAGTCTGCAAACAAACTACAGTATGTGAATTGAACAGGCACACTGAATAATTCTGCAAATGGGAGCATCCCAAAAGATTCCAATCAAGCAGAGTTTCTCATGTTAGGTTTAAGAGCAAGCCATGGTATATTGACATCTCTGGCCTTAAGTAAAATGCCAAAGCAAGATGGATGCATATGTCCATATCCAGTGGCCCTTCTTTTCAAATATCTCTAAACAGCTAGGAGCAGTATTATTTGTGATTAATTTCTATTTCTTTGTGTCATATGGAAATATATTAAAGTGTAATTAGTGAGAAGCTTGTTTTCACTTAAAATAGACTACATATGAAGAACACTTAAAAACTGTTCTCTTGATGAAGGATTTGAACCATTTTACTTATGTGTTCTGTGCTCTATAGAACAGTTTATTCTTATCTGCACTTATTATGTTAGTTTACTTCTTAAATGGCAGAGCTCACTTTAAAATATTATGAGTACTAGCTGGTTTGCTATTAATTATTAGCTAGTTGTTAATAGTTACTGGTGCTTAAGTATTGTTTCACTAATCTTTTTCTGAAGTTAATGTTAGACCAAAGATAGAAACCTTTGGCCCTCCAAATATTGCTGACCTACAGTTCTACAGTTCCCAGCCACTGGACATTCTGGCTGTGAATGATGGGAGCTGGAGTCCAGCAACATGTGGAAGACCACTCATTCCCCAACTCCATTTTTTATACTGTCTCGCAATATTGTTTCATTCATTTAGCTTTTCAAATATTTATGTGTAAGAAGACAATTAACATTTGTCTCTTAAACAAAAAAGAATATAAATAAATCTAGTTAGGAATTGTAGAAAAACAATATTTTCAGCAATCACATTCAGAAATTTGAAATATTAGCAGGTAATATTTGCTAATGTTTTCAAAATACATTGTTGCACAGTCAGTGTTTGTTGTTTACTACCCTGGAGTCGGCCCTGAGTCAGCGCAACCCTGTGGATGAGACATCTCCCCCTATCCTCCACTGCTCTGTACAGGTCCTGTAGATTTTGGCCAGTAATTTCTCTGATTGGGTTCAGCCATCTGGTATGTGGTCTTCCTCTTTTTCTACAGCCTTCTACCTTTCCTAGCATTATTGTCCTTCCTAATGAATCATACCTTTTCATGATGTGGCCAGAGTACGACAGCCTTAGTTTGATCATCTTGGCTTCCAAGGAGAGTTCAGGCTTGATCTGTTCAAGGACCTGTTTGTTTTTCTTTTTGTCTTTCAACGATATTCTCAGCATTCTTCTCCAGCACCACATCTCAAAATAGTTGATTTTCTTTCTGTCAGCTTTCTTCACTGCCCAGCCCTCTCACCCATACATGGTAATGGGCAGTACAGTGGATTGGACAATTCTGACTTTGGAACTCAGTTGTATATCTTTACTCTTTAGGATCTTTTCTCATTCTTTCATTGCTGCCCTTCCCATTTCTATTCTTCTTCTGATTTCTTGGGTGCAGTGATGATTCTGATCAATGTTTGATCGTAGGTATGAGAAATCTCTAACTATTTCGGTTTCCTCATTATCCTGGATGAATTTGTGTAGATAGTCAGTGTTTCTTGACTTCATATTGCAAGAAAGCTAATTAAAGGACTAAGATTTGGACAGAATGAACACATTATTTTGACAAACAAAATATTTCCTAACCTGCTGTTATCAAGAATGTGAAGAGAAGAGCTGGTTTAGCCCATGGTGGAGAGAACTGATGGAAAAGTCAGTGCAGCTCTCCATGAAAATGCTTGGTAAATGCCCAGTAGCAAACATACCTGGCTTACTTTTCACACCTTCCATTGATTTTGGAGCTTGATTTGGAAAGGCGGGCAGTAATTTAAAATAGTCCAAGAAACATTTTGTGGGGGAGAATCAGTGTATTTGGCAAGAGTTAAGCACAGCGCTGGCGTTTGGAATGGCTACACCAAACATTTGACTTTGATGCTAACTCCATCTCCTCTGTTTTTCTACTGTCCGACTTTGAGGCCTTCATAAATTACAAATTAATTAGTAATAACACATTATAGTAAAATGGTAGCACAAGGCATTTCATTACCATTAAATCATGAAGCTACTTAGGTAATCAAATAAATACATATTTATGTTCTAAGTATAGAAAATAAATCTAAAATGATATGTTCATAGTACATTATTATGTGGAGCTTTCCTTTCCCAACCAAACAAGAGAGAATACTCAACTCTAATTTGACCTCATGTATAAGTCAAGGGTAGGTTTGGGGCCAAAAATTATGACCAGTGTTATAAGTTGAGGGTAAAACTTAGGGGAGTGTAACAAATGATGTAAAGGATGAAGCAAAGGAAAACAATGCCAAAGAACTTAAATTTTTTGACAGACATAACTGTTTGTGCTCATCTTAAAGGCTGGATGGATGAAGAAGGAACTACGGTAAATCATGGTTGTATGATGTGTGTGGGAAGTAACCAGGCACAGGCAGGGCTAAGAAAACACACAAGCAAAGAAAATGGCAATTAAGTTAGCAGTGATTATAGCATTTAATTTGAATGTGATAACTTTGCTTGATTTTCACCCAGAAAAGCGGACAAACATACACAAATACCTTACTGAAATCCTTCAAAGCCTGATTCCTCTTGGCACTCCTTTGAGGAGAATTGCCAAAGAGCTGCCACCACCACCACCATTTTCCCACCCAGGCATTCAAAAAGGTTAGAAATTGGTGACATGTCAAGAGCGGAGGGGTTCAGTGCTTCTTTCAGGTGTACCTGGGAAAAACTAAGTCCCACCTTTCTCCCTTCTACTCAAAAAAGAGGATGCTTCCTTTTTTTGGTAAGAGTTAAAGTACAGCACTTTGACTCATGGATAAGTCAAAACAAGTTTTTAAAGTCAATTTTGACTAAAAATTTCAAGATGTATGCTTGATTATATACAGTACCGTAATTTTAATTTGATTTGGACAAATATATGGCAGCATTTTGAGATGCACTAAATAAGGGAGAAAGTCCTGAAAACCAGGTTCTATGGGAATGGTTAAGGAAGCTGGATATGTTTATCCTGGAGAAGGGGAAGATGGCATGACAGCCATCCTTAAATATGTAAAGATCTGTCAGATGAAATATGGAGTGAGTTTGTTTTGTGATGTTCCTGCAGTGGCTCAAGTGGTTAAGACACTGACTCTTTGATTGCAAGATTAGCAGCTTGGCAGTTTGAGGCCCAGATGCTGCATGATGGAGTAGCTCCTGTCACTAGTCCCAGCTTCTGCCAACCTAGCAATTCGAAAGCATGCAAATACAAGTAGATAAATAGGCACCACTTTGGTGGGAAGGTAAACAGCGTTCTGTGCAGTCATGCTGGCCACATGATCACAGAATAATCTCTGACAACGCTGGCTCTTTGTCTTAGTAATGGAGATGAGCACCACCCCCTATGGTCAGATGGGACTTGACAACATTGTCAATGGGGGAATACCTTTACCTTTTAAAGTTTAGAATATGCACAGATGAATTTAAATTACAGCAAGAGAAATTCCAAATAAACATTAGGAAGAACTTTGTGGTGGTAATCATTGTTCAACAGTGAAATGCAGTACCTCAGAGTATGGTGGAATGCTTTGATGGAATGCTTAAGCTTTGGATTCCTGCACTGAACTCGCTATCTCTTGGAGTCTCTTTCAGTTGTCTGATTCTAACCATTTAAGAGCAGAGTGCATTGTAGGCATTTACCTCTTAATACACTGCTTTTTCACCAGGTGTGAGGCTCTTCCTAAATCTCCACTGTTATCAAATGTGATGACTTCCACAAATCTCATAGTTACCACCAAGTCTGAAGGCTTTTCTTTGTCCCAACCCCTGCCACCAATGTAAGGACCTCTCCTCCTGTCGTACTACTGTGGGGATCCTCTTAGATGCCCTCAAGAATCCTGTGGGAGATATTATGCAATTTATATCCCCATTAGACACTACTCCTTTTTATTGACTGCTGCCACCACAGACACCCTGTCTGAATCCAAACATATAGCATTCCCAGAGGCCAAAAACACATAAATATAAAACCAGTATTTTATTAATAGAAGTTGAGCATAGCAAAATTGATTAATTATTTAATACATTTGGAACAGAGCTCAGGCTCTCACACACTCTACTCATAGCTGCTTCAGACTTTAAATATCACTCATTAATTCCTAAACCTGACTGTCTCTCTCACTTCTAATCCTCTGTTCACTCACTCCTTTCTTCTTTCTATCCTAACTACTCTGACTACACTAATTGTCATCAACTCTCATTCACCAGTCTTATTCAGATCCCCTCACACATTCCACCAATCACCCCTCATTCTTAACATTCCAGTCTCTCACCTGCTCCCACCAGCTCCTTACCTTATATACAGTGCATACCTAAACAAATTACCTTAATATATAGTAAATGAAACAATATTTTACCCCACTGGTCCATGACATCATATGCATCTCCAGAATTAAAGAGCTCTCATATACCCAAGGCACAAACAAAGTGTACAAGCAAGTCAGCCAAGAAAGAGTTGCATAATAATAATAATAATAATAATAATAATAATAATAATAATAATTTGTAGCAAGCTCGATAATACACATTAACATTGTAAATCATAGGTGATGGATAAATAATCTTAGATTATGTACTTAATAATTGTATGTGCAAAATCTAAATGCACTTCACCACCACTAATGCTCAGCCTCATTCCCTATTCTGTCTGAAAATATGGACAATCCTGCTGCCCTGACTCAGGGTTGCTATAAGGCAGGGACCGGCAACCTACGGCCTGGGGGCCGGTTAAGGCCCCGGACTTACTGACCCAGGCCGTAGGTTGCCGCCGCCGGCGCCGCTCGCCACCGTCGGGGCACATTTTTGGCTGCGCTTGCTGCGCCCGCCATTTTGGAAGTCAAAATGGCGGTTGCAACGTGTTTGCACATGCGCAGTACTCTTGCGTATGCGCAAACGTGTCGCGGCCGCTATTTGGACTTCCAAAATGGCGGCTGCGTCATGCGCTGTGGTGGCTGCGGCCGCGCGCGCTATGGCGGTGGCTGCGTGCATGGGGGGTCGTGCGCAGAGGAGGAGGGTGTGCGCACGCGCGTGAGCGCACACGCCGCCATCTCCCCCCCCCCCTCGGCCCAGCCGAGACCTGGGCGACAGGAGACCGGCCCAGGTCTCAAAAAGGTTGCCTGTCCCTGCTATAAGGCATAAATGGGGAAAGTGTGGACTCTGGACAGCTGCAGTCCCAAGGCTGTTTTTAAAGCCTCCAGCACACATGTGCACACAAACACAAGTACTTAATTTAAAAAAAAAAATTGGTCAGAAATACTCTTTCGCACCTGTGGATGCATAAAGTGAAATTTCACTATGTGTTTGGCCCTTCCAAGTCATTTTAGGTTTAGAAGAGGCCCTTGGTTGAGACCTTGAGAAGGGGCATTGCCTTCTTAAGGGGCATCAAGGTCTCAACCAATTGGAGCAGCCTCTGGGAGGAGGTCGTTGTTGATTTGTGGGCGGCTCTTTTTCCTCAGCCTTTTGCTGTTCCATTGGAAAGCTGCTATTGGAGCGAATGGAAAAATGTCATTTAGATTTTGAACTCTTTGTACATGAAGCAGGTAGCAAGGGAGAAGCATTTTGGTGACGGACCATGAGATGCTGGGGGACATATATGAGCGACGGACTCGCATTTTTTTTGTTCCCTCGCTGTTGGATATTAACTGAAGGTTGCTGAAGAGCATGGCTGCACCTCTGAGAAAAGTATGTGCACTTTTGGGCGGGCAGAGGGACAAAGAGGGAGGCCAGATGCCATCCTTTATTACATTGTTCCCCCCCCCATGATCTCTTGCTTCCTGTTTTTTACATTTCTCTCCCCCCTATCATGGGGGTTTGCTTGGCAAGTTTCTTCAGAGGAGAGTTGCCATGGTTATCCTCTGAGGCTGAGAGAGTGTGACTTGCCCAGGGTAATCCAGTGCCTTCAAGTTATTTCTAACATATGGCGACCCCTATCATGGGGGTTTGCTTGGCAAGTTTCTCCAGAGGAGAGTTGCCATGGTTATCCTCTGAGGCTGAGAGGGTGTGACTTGCCCAGGGTAATCCAGTGCCTTTGAGTCAGTTCTAACTTATGGTGACCCCTATCATGGGGGTTTGCTTGGCAAGTTTCTCCAGAGGAGGGTTTCCATTACCATTTGGGTCTGAGAGAGTGTGGCCTGACTAGGGTAATCCAGTGCCTTGGAGTCATTTCTGTCTTATTTTGACCCTATCATGGGGGTTTGCTTGGCAAGTTTCTTCAGAGGAGAGTTGCCATGGTTATCCTCTGAGGCTGAGAGGGTGTGACTTGCTCAAGGCCCTCCAATGGTCTGAAGGATGGCGAACTGGCCCCCGGCTCAAAAAGTTTGAGGACCCCTGCCATAGACCCTGCTAACTCTTGTTTCTGCTTCTTCTCTCATTACTTCACAGTACCGAAGGACTCTGGGCTTAGGCCCATCCTGGACTTATGTCACTTAAACAAATGTCATTTTCGCATGGTAACTCTTGCCTCCATTCCAGGGCCAGTTTATCACCCAGATATCAAGAGTCTCCCTCTCGTGGCATGGAGAATCCGTCCCTAGAAGCCCTTCCGGACTCAGTACGGACAGTTATCCAGGCTGCCCAAAAGCCATTGACGCAGAGATCTTGCTCATTCAAATGGAACAAGGTCCAAGACTTCCTTTGCAGTAAGGACCTTCTTCCATCCCGTGTCTCGCTCCCTATAGTGCTACAATTTCTCATGACACTCGCAGACTCGGGACTCTGCTCAATTCCATTAAATATTATCTGTCTGCTATTTGTTCCTACTACCAGTTTCAAGGTAGCCCTTCCTTCTTTAAAGACCCTCTTGTCAAGAGCTTTTTCAAGGGCTTTAACAACCTACACCCTCCTTCCTTGGTACCGACGCCTGCATGGGAATTTTGACGTAGTGCTCTCGAACCTTACATCCAAGCCCTTTGAACCGCTGGCCACCAAGGACTTAAGATTTCTGACATGGAAAACAGCATTCTTAGTGGCCGTCACCTCGGCCCGTTGAGCAAATGAACTCTATTCCTTGCACGTGGACCAACCTTACCTCAGGTTCCACAGAGACAAGGTGGTGCTCTGTCCTGATATCACCTTTTTGCCAAAGGTGGTGTCAGCATTCCATACCAACCAGGACATTGTGCTCCCCACCCTGGCCCCGAACCCGACCACTGATACTGAGCACCACCTACATATGCTTGATGTTCGGAGGGTGCTTGCTTTTTATTTGGACAAGACAGCAGGTTCGAGACACTCTGAGCAGCTGTTTGTTTGCTACTCGGAGGCTAAAAAGGGGCTACCTATATCTTCTCAGAGGTTTTCCAAATGGATGGCTAACACCATCCACCTCTGTTACGAGTTGTCGGGTAGAGACCCTCTAGCCTGGGTGACGGCACATTCAACTAGGGCAGTAGCTGCATCCTCTGCTATTTTGACTGGGGTGCCTCTGGAGGATGTCTGCAAGGCTGCTATCTGGTCCCAGCAATTGACTTTTATTACACAATACAGGCTTGACACAAGGGCCAGATGGGACACAGCCTTTGGGAGGGCAGTGTTGCTTTTTGGTTTACACTAGGTTTTTGCACTGCATGTTATATGCTCTGAACAAAGAAGTGACACTGACAATTTGCAGTCTTAAGACTACAGTTGATTGTTGTTAATAAATCACATTTGTTCACCTCTACATTGGTGTCAGGACATTCCCTCCTTCACTGACCAAAGCTTGTCAGTCTAACCCATTTGATTCACAGAGACCACGAAGAAGAAGGACAGGTTGCTTACCTGTAACAGTATTTCTTCAAGTGATCATCTGCGAATTCACACAAATCCCACCCACCCTCCCCTCAGTCATGTCCTGCTTACTTAACTATGCTCTTCATATGCTGCTTTGGTGGTGAACTATGGAACTGAGGAAAGAGCGGGAACACTAGGGGCTTTATAGGGATGGGCAGAGCTACTGCCAAAAAGTTGCAACTAAACTTCAGCGATTCCTGAAGTTTCCGAAGTTGCTGCACATGTGCAGATTTGTGTGAATTCTCAGATGACCACTCGAAGAAATACTGTTACAGGTAAGCAACCTGACCTTCCCAAGCTGGGCTGCTCAAAGGGGAAATGGTGTGCTTGAGCAGCCTGGGTTGCTGAGGGGCAAAGGAAGGCTCAGTTACTAAAGTCGCCCCACTCAGCGCCTGGAATGGTCCTGTCCTCACCATGTTGCTGCTTGTGTCGCTGATGACACGCAGATGATTGAAATGCATTTTGAAGCAGCACAAACTAGTGGGAATGACAATCATGCCAAAAGAAGCAATTTCAAGGGAATAATGAAAAGATCCACTTTCATAGTGGGAATGACGGACCTTTTGGAACTGATTCACTGACACGGAGTGAAGGTGAATCACAAACCAGTTTAACTATAAGTGGGAATGAGCCCCAGGAGTTCAAAGTACATTGTGACATTTTTCACAAAACATTTCTGCTCCAAGATGCCCTCTAACGGGTTATCTGAGGATTTCCACCACATTTTGGGAGCCCTCTGGTCTAGTTTAGGCCCCAGAGAAGCCTTTTTAAAAAAAAAACAAAAAAACAGGCAGTGACTGTTTCACTTGCTAAAATAGGAAAGACAACATATAAAATGTTTTATTTTTGTGGAGCTGGGTCCTGAGAATGTGACCTTGCAAGGTCTGGGGGACAAATATGACCCCCTAGCCTTCCACAGGTGCCCACACCTGCTTTAAATTGTTATAGTAAACAAGCTATATGCATAAACATCTGGGTTTTTTGTTTTTTAAATCCATTTCAGTATGAAGCAAAGTCAGCACCCTGAACTAGTTATAGTCCTGAATACCTTCGTCCTCAAGATGCCTTAAGGAGGATCCCCAAAATGGAGAGACAAATAATCAGGCCCTGTCACACCCTCATCACCCCCCACAATCAATCAGTCCAAGTGGTCAAAATGCCAGCAGTGGAGTTGTGGCAAAGGGAGAGCGAAGGAAGTAAATCCATAGAATCATAGAGTTGGAAGAGACCATAAGAGCCACCCAGCCCAACCCCTGCCATGCAGGAACTCTCAATCAAAGCATACCCAATAGATGGCCATCCAGCCTCTGTTTAAAAAGCTCCAAAGAAGGAGATTCCACCACTCTCCAAGGGAGTGTTTTCCATTGTCCAACAGCTCTCACTGTCAGGAAGTTCCTCCTAATATTTAGGTGGAATCTCTTTTCCTGTAGTTTGAATCCATTGCTCCGTGTCCTGTTTCTGCAGCAGCAGAAAACAAGCTTGCTCCAGCCTCAACATGATATCCCTTCAAATCTTTAAACAGGGCTATCATATCACCTCTCAACCTTCTCTTCTCCTGGTTAAACATACCTAGCTCCCTAAATCACTCCTCTTAAGGCATGGTTTCCAGATCCTTCACCATTTTGGTCGCCCTCCTCTGGACAAGCTCCAGCTTGTCAACATCTTTTTGAATAGTGGTGCCCAGAACTGGACACAGTATTCCAGGCGAGGAAAGCAGAATAGAGTGGCACTAATACTTCCCTTGATCTAAACTAGGGGTCAGCAACCTATGGCCTGCGGGCTGCATGCAGCCCGCCGACCCCCACTGACCGCCCCCCGCCCCCCGCCGCCAACCCCCGCCACCGCTGCTCGCATTGCGGCCACCATTTTGTTTGCCAAAATGGCGGCCGCGACTCATTTGCGCATGCGCAGTACTCCTGCGCATGTGCGAACGAGCCGCGACTGCCATTTCTCCCCCCCCCCGGCCCGGCGGAAGACCTGGGGATCAGCGACCAGCTCCAGGTAAGTAAACCTTGCCGACCCCTGATCTAGACACTATACTTGTATTGATGCAGCCTAGAATCACATTGGCTTTTTTAGCTGCTGCATCACTCTGTTGACTCAGCTTCAACTTCTGGTCTACTAGGACTCCTAGATAACGCCTTTCTGAACAAATCTTCCCAAGAGAACCCTGTGATAAGGTTGCCATTAGTTGGAAACAACTTGAAGGCACACAGCAACAAAGTGTGGGAAAATCCTACTACCTCACTGTTTGTTCTTACTATTTGCATAAGAAGTAACTTTGTGAAGTACAGATCTATCAAGAAGCCACTGGTGCACGAAAAAAAGGAAAGCAGAACAGTGCTGTGTGCTATTTCTCATGAGACAACTGATATTTGTATTCTGAACACATCTATGCAAAGGCAGGTGTGTTAATCCTTTGGTCTTCTAGGTTTGACTTCTTTATCAAGTGATACACTTGGCTCATGTGGACGTCACACAAATTAGAGTTCAAAAGTCAAATACAGAACAATAGAATAGTAAATTCCCAAGTGAAGGGGGCTACTTTGTTTCCCCACAGAGGTGGGTTCTTTTTGAGCTTCTCCTTTCTTTTGTTCCCAGCAGTGTCTGGTTCCTTTCATTGCTCTGAAGGAATAAACTTCCTCTTACCTATTCCTCCTATTTACCTAACTTTCTGATCAGGTTCCACTTGTTTTAGGCCAGCTGGCTCAGGTTATAACTTCACATAGCCAGCTCAGCTGCTTTACAGGCATACATAAAAGACTAAACAATGTGCTGCAACATAGCCTCAAACACAAAGAAAATCACAAACACATAGCCACAAACAAAATGTCTCTCACTGCCTTTGTCTCTGAGGTTGAATATCATTCTTTGTCACAACAACTGTGTACAGGGACTTTGGTCCCCCCTAATGAATGAGCAAGTAATCTTGTAGCTTTAAGCCAAGAAAATGTGCCACATACAGACATTTTTCCATGTTCTAGTTAAACTATACCAGTTGCTTGTCAGTAGCTTAGCAGAGTACACCAACCAGATTTTCAGATGAGAAATACAGGATATTGCGGAAGTGTTTAAAGATAGCAATCTAAACAGAATTTACTGCTAATCAGTAAAAAACAAGGAGTCGTGTCTGAGCTCTACTGAGACCTGCAGAACAGTGTCAGTTCAGTAGTACCTTAAAGAAGAACACAACCCCTTTATTTGGTAAAAGAGACAAATCATATGACACTAGAATAGGAAACCTGCAGCCCACAGTCTAATTCCAAAAGCCCTCTGCAAATGATAAATTCAAGCCTCTTCAAGAGTAGTGTGCTCTTTCGCAAGCAGCTTGCCAGGTGTAGAGAGAGAAGAAAGGGGTGACGGAAATATAGAAAAGGGTATTCTCATCCCCTTCTAGCGGCCTGCTCAGAACCAGCATGTGACTCCATGGCAGCTGATCTTCTAGGGCTTGCCCTACCTCTGGCATAGAAAATGGTGCTGTGTGTCATTACCTGAATGTGCATAAATCCATAATCATTTAGTCATACTGATTTGTACTTAGTTTTTAATCACTCAAATTCATACACTTTGTTAACTTGTTAGCTGGATTTGGCATAGTACACAATATTTGTGTTTGCATCTAAAATAATCTTGTTATAATGTCTCATATATATTACATCACTACCCTGAACCATATTAGTTCATATAGATAGTCAAGATGCTGTTAGAAAACGAGAAAGGAGGGTAACTGTTTAAGGAATAAAAACTAATGCCAGAGGTGCATAGAAGAATATTATTTCCTCTGCTTTAGAGACTCATCTCTGCTTTTGAGGTGTCAGTAGCAGTTACACCAGTCTTCACAAGTTGAGCCTATTTCCATAGCCCTACTCAAATATCAGAAAGCCAACATGGTGTAGTGATTTGAGTGTTGGACTAGGACTCTGGAGATCAGAGTTTGAATCCCTGCTCAGCCATAGAAACCCAAAGAAACCCAGTGGTTGACCTTGGGCAAATCACACACGCTCAGCCCCAGAGGAAGGTAAGGGTAGACCCCCTCTGAACAAATCTTGCCAAGAAAACCCCATGATAATGTTTACTGTAGGGTCCCCATATGTTGGAAACAAGAAATATCTCTGTTTCACTTGATTAACATTGTAAAGAGAGATAGAACAAATATACTCATTCCTGCTCGCTCATGGAGTTGCCCTCTATGAATTGGAGGGTTGCCATCAGCAGAGGGTAGTATACACTCTGCTGAAGACATTCACACTCCAACTTGTGGCAGTGGGATGAAGCAGAGCTTCTGCTCTGCACTTCTGTCAAATAACATACATGTCTCACATAAAAGGAGGGCTAAGACTGTCACACATAGCAGTCCTGATTCCTGAAGTGACGTGCTAAGAAAGAATATAGGAATGCAGATGTGAGCAACAATTAACATGGCTATTCTATAAGCATGCCATTATGTTGCAGAATAATGCAGTCTTCACTGTATGATACATGTTGCAAATAATTTGTCTTCCCAGGTAAGCAACATGTATGTTCTGAAACTTTTCTTTACATGTGCACATGTGGCAGCACTAATTCTTTCCCCTAATTATTATGTAGTTACATGATTATTTCTCTAGGAAGCCAAGGTAGATGTTATCTTACCCATATGGCAAGTTGCTTAACTATTGTGTGGAAATTAAAAAGTACCTTCCACATGCTATCCATGTAGATCATGTGGGGAAGCTCTAAGGATCCAGGTGATAGTCTATGGCTTTGGGACCCATTACAGGAGATGGGACAAAACTGGAAGTACCAAGAAATCCAGGTCTGTTGTGTGTGTGTGGTTGTTGTTGTTTTTAAAAAACAACCCAACAAAAACAAACCAACCAACCTGGGGGATTATGGAACAAAAAAAAGCTACAGTGGATTGTGAACAGGGATAAGACTTACGGGAACATAAATGCTCAATTTTTAGCCATAGGAAAGACATACTAGGCCCAGGACAGAATCCAGAGGCATCCCAATATTCACTTCTCTCCAGGATGCAGAGCAACTATTGGTGACCACTTTTTGGTTCATTCTGTCAACCAATTATGAATCCATGTAGTATTAGTACTGTCCTGCCCATATTTCAAGATCTTGTGTGCAAGAGGTTCATGGGGGATGTTGTCAAATCCTTAGTAAAATCAGGATATACTACATCCATAGCATGGCCCTGGTCTACCAACCTTAAAACTCTTAGAGAGAGAGAGAGAGAGAGAGAGAGAGAGATTAGTATGGCGTTACTTTTTTTTTTTTTTTAAGAAACCCATGTTGTTTCTTAGGGGGGATGCAGACCAGGGCGTCGGGGACGCCCTGGTCCGGAGCGCCGGCGGAGCTCAGCCTCCGCACCGGGGCGCTTCCCCGGCGACTCTAAAAGGAGCTCCAAACTGGCGCTCCTTTTAGATTTCAGGGAAAGTGCGCCCTAAAAGCCGTGGGCGCTCTTTCCCTGACTTTTTCGCCACGGCGCGTCCGGTCGCCGCGTCGTGAGGTCATCCCCGGAGCGACGGCTGTGCAGACAGACGGCGACTCTGAGGGCAACCTCAGGAAGAGGAAGGGGCGCCACTCGTGCGGCTGCCCCTCCTCTTCCGGGCCCGGAAGACGGCTCAATTAGCCGTCTGCCGAGGCCCTTAGTAAACACAGCATGAATGGAGTGTTACTTTGATTGTTAATACAGCATTACTAATTAGCACATTAACACATGTGTATTAGCATATGTCCATTAGCATTAACAACATTACTAAGTAGATGCCTGAGTTTGAGAGGCTGAAATATGATAACCTTAAGTTGGGGGCTGTACAGACGGGCAAAAAGAGGTGCTTTCAGGCTGACTTGGAGGCGTGGCTTTAGACAATGCACACCTAAAAGCTGGCAGGAAAGTGCCCTCTAGGCGCCCCATGCTGGGAAAAGCCGCTCCAAAAAGGAGCAGCTTTTTCCTGCTGCTTCTGGAAAGATGTGCACCTTCGCATGTGCGTATATATGCAGCGACACCAGTGCATCAGAAAAAGGGTGCTGGAGATTTAAAACGGCCATATAAATGCACTGCTGCACATGCAGCAGAAATTGAGTTGGCGATCCAGAGCATGCACCCTATGATTCAGGCTTTAATTTAAAGTGCCCTATGCTTCAGATGTGGATGCACCACCGCAGGTGCGCTTGAATATTAGAACCCTAACCCTAATTGTAACCCTATGCATGCACCCTAGCAACTGTTCTCTATTATGACAATAAATGCATTCAGTTGTATGTATGCTTGCTGTCATTTGCATGAAAGAGGCTTTTGTGACCTCTTCTGCGCAGGTGTGCAGGTGTGCATAAGACCTACACACCACTTCCTGGCATGCTGGGGGGGGGGGCTCCTGGAGTACCGTTTGTGTGTCCTGTTGACCATGTCCCTTGCATGACCACCAGCTACATGTATCCAGTCCACATAAATCTCCCTTGCATGTACCTCTCCCCTCCCCCTTGATCTGTGTGGGACATGTTTTGTGGAGGACGACAGAATAGGTGTCTTTTCCGTTGACAAACTCATTCCTCCACTCCAAGGGTGGCACAATCAGACAGTGGCACTTGTCTACAGCAGCCACTACTTGGGGGAAGCCAAGATCACTGAATCCTTGCGTGATCCGTGGGTGTGTGACAGGTCCTGCGCAGGTGCGTAGGGATGCCAAATTTCAGTCACCTTTGTACACAGAGAGTGACAGACTGTATGCCAGCCTATGACATGTTCTGCGCAGGTGTGCAGGGATGTGTTCCTCCGCACATGCGCATGCGTCGTGAGAGAACAAAAAAAATTAAAGCAGCCGCTGCCAGCCCATGTGGTTACTCCATCTCCCTTCATGGCATCCTTGAGGCCAGCAGTGTGGTTGGCGGAGCTTCAATATGGCAAAAGCTGCATTGACTTCCCCCCAGTGTGGTTGCTCCGTCCCCATTTAGGGCATCTTGGGGGCAGGAAGTGTGGTTGCTGCAGCTTAGGGAAAAGGCAGCTTCATGTCACCTTTTCATGCCTGTCTGTACAGCCCTTTAAGGGCCTTTACTGACTGCCAGAAATAATGCAGCTTGAGGCCACTTTAACTGTCCTGGCTCAGTGCTAAGGAATCATGGGAACTGTAGTTTATTGTGGCACCAGAGCTCTCTGACAGAGAAGGCTCAATGTCCCAGAAAAAATACAATTCCCAAGATTCCCTAGCACTGAACCAGGACAGTTAAAGTGGCCTCAAGCTGCATCATTTCTGGCAGTCTGTAAAGACCCTCAGTCAGATTGTTCTTTCTTTCTGGATAAAAATCTGCCCATTACACAATGGTGTAGGAATGGTCTTTACTTCTAAAGAAGTGTATAAAGATGGGGAGGGGAGAATGACAGTCATATTTTGTAATATACCAGTTGATGTTGAAAAGTTTCCATTAACACCATTGGAACTTTTATGCTAATACAAAAAGAGCTTTGGGTGAGGTGAAGGGGGATGAGATTTTTGTTGGGACTGTGACAGGAACAAAAACACTTGCCCTGCATTCCTGCCACAGTTCTGAATCTGTTCATTCTTCACTTCAGTCAACCCAGTGCATGCCCACGATTTTGGTTTTCAGAAAAATAAATCCCACTTTTGTCATGTTAAATGCAAAAACACATTTAACAGAACCTGTAGTTTGGGTCTCAGGGCTATTTGTGACACCAGTTATATGTGTAGCTTGCTCTCCAGACTCATTTACATGGCCTTTTTCTTTTCTTTTCTTTTCTTTTCTTTCTTCCAGTCTTTCCATATTGTTCACGTTGTACTTAAAATTCCTGCGTTTGGCTTAAAACAACTACATTCCAATAAAATACCACAGGGGTGGAACAAGTATGTACTTGTCAAATAACATTCAGGACATTTTAATTGCTGAGATTCTAATAAGATTAACTAAAATACTTAACTCTGTAAATTTCATGTGCACTTTTAATTTATAAGAATTTAATTGCTTGCATTTTTTATTCTGTGTTTTCTTAACAGAGAGGGTGTGAGGTATTAGGATTTCTAATCTCAGTTTTTCAGCATTTTATGATTTTGGCTTCACTTCCAGCCAGAATTCCTAGAAACTGTGTGAACTGTTGTGAGAACCTCACTGGTTTATATAATGAAACATATATTTCAGCCCATAGTAAGGCATTTGTATTATTTATTGTTAAAAAAAACTATTTTAAGTAATACACTTGACTCAACAATAAATGTTAAATGCTGCACTCAATGTGATACTATAAATGTATGTGGAATTTTGCCCTTTAGCAGCTTCAGAGGAACTTCTTTGCTCATTAGCAAACTCTAGCGTTTTGGGATCACTAGTTTCTGACCTCGGACTGTTGTTGACCTCGATTTTGCTTCTTCTATATTCTTGTTGGCTCCTGGTGAATTCAGATTGTTTGACTTTGGCCTAGCCTCTTCTACATTCTTGTTAGCCCCTGGTGACCTCGGACCGTTGACCTCGCTTTCAATTGCTTCAAATGGCATCTAAATCATTTAAGCATTGCCCCAAATGCAACAATAAGATTCCTAATTCTGACCCGCATTCCTTGTGTTTGCTCTGCCTGGGTCAGGGGCATAACCCTAAAGCCTGCTTGGATTGCCGCTCAATGACTTCCCAAGCCTTGAGGAATCGGGACAAGCGGCTTAAGGCTGCCCTCTATGAAGAGGCTCTCCGTCCTCCCAAGGATGCTTTCTCGGGAGAGGGCTCTACAGGAGACTCGGCCTCTAAATCAGCCTTGAAGAAGACGGCTGAAGTGGCCATGGATCAGCCTAAAAAGACCTCTAAGAAGGCATCCTCCGAGCGCGCTCATTCCCCAGAGCCTCGCAAGAAGTTATCCAAAAGGCGCCATTCGCTTGAGAAAGAGGTATCGAAGGCCAAGGAATCTGCCGCTAAGATATCGCGGGTCCGGCCTGAAAAGGCTAAACTTCGCCCTGAACTTGAGACGGAGCTCTCTTTACCAGCACGCTCTAAGTCTCCTTCCCCGGTCCCGGGGCCTTCCTCGGCGCTCTCGATCCCGCCGCCCTTGAAGGTTCTATCTCCTCCGCTGCAGGCCCTGCCCTCCGAGTCGGAGTCGGAGGGAGAGATCAGGGATGATATCCTGTTGTTGGTGATGGAGCAAACTCCAGCGCTCCCTAAGGATTCAGCTAATCTCGGTACCGAGGCCAACGAAGCTCTCCTCGATCCCAAGACGGAACGGATCCTGAGGGAGAATCCGGATCTTATTTTTGATTCTCTGACGGGGCGATTTCTGCAGCATCTCGGCCCGAGGGACCTCGCCTCTACGTCCGCTGCACCGCAGCTTCATTCTCAGTCGCGAGGGGCTTCACCATTGCCACCTCGGGCCGTGCTCCAACGTCCGCGCCACCGCTCTCCAGTCAGGCGGCTGTCACGATCCCGTTCTGCTTCGCCGGCGCCTCGGCCGAGACACCTACAGACGAAGCACCACCGGTCGCACTGAGATGCCTTGCGGTCCCGTTCCTCCTCTCGCTCGAGGTCACCCTCCATGTTCTCTGTGGCCTCCTCGTCTCCTTCGTTGTCTCCAGATCCACCTCGGAGCGGCTCTGCACTGGTTGACCACCACCCGGCTTCCCCTACTGATGACGTCAAATTCTTTACAGAACAGGTCGTTCGGATGGCAGAAGCTTTGGACATTGAGCTGGTCCGCTCGGATCACCAACCAAAGGATTCAGTGGAGAGGAGAGTTCATGGCAGGGTCCCGACGCCTCCGGCCCTCGGTTTCCTCCCGTCCCTGCAGGACATTGCAGAGTGCTCCTGGGCGGCCCCAGCCTCTGTTGCTTCCACATCAGGAAAATCAAAAATTTGTACCGGATTGCTCCTTCGCAATCATCTTGGCTTTTTGAGCATCCGAAGCCCAACTCGGACATTGTTGAAGGGGCCCAGACGGCGCAAGTCTCGAAGTTTTCCTCGCCTGTGGACAGGGACGGGAAGAAGATTGACGGACTCGCAAAGAAGTCCTACACTGCTACCATGCTGAACATGAAGGTGGCCAACTACGCTGCCTGCATGGGAGCATTCCAGCAGCACATCATGGAGAGAATGCTGCCACTCCTTGATGACTTGCCGGAGGACAAAAAGGCATTGGCGGTTGCCTTGCAGTCAGAGGCGCATTCTGTCGCGGGGCAACAGATCGTCTCGGCCCGTCATTCCACGGACTGCTCGGCGAAGCTCGTCGCGGGATCGATCGCAATGAGGAGGTTTGCCTGGTTGCGCTCCTCTGACCTGACCTCGAACGCAAAGGCAATGATTGAGGACCTACCGTTCGACGACTCTGGCCTCTTCCACAAGAGTACGGACGAGAAGCTTAACCAGAAATACAAAATGAAAGTGGCTGCTAAAAAGCATGGTACGTCCTCATTCACACAGCACCATCAGCGCCGTCGCTTTGGGGGGATGAGGTCAGGTTACCCTCAACAACAGCAGAGGGCCTCCCACACTGAGAGATCTTTCCCGCCCGACCCGCTGAGGCAGAGGTTTCAATCCAACTCTTCCTCCTCCTCGGGACGCCGCCCCTTCCCGCAGTCAAGATTCCGGCAATATCACAGAAAGGATGGTGATAAGCCAAAGAAATTCTGATGTACTACAGCGTACTTCGCCGGTCCCTTCCTGTTCGGGGATAGACTGAGACCTTTTGTCACCTCTTGGTCTCGAATTACATCTGACTCTTGGGTTTTATCCATCATAGCCAATGGCTATGCCCTCGAGTTTTCTGAATTGCCCCGTACCAGGGTTTTCTTATCCACCCCCCCCACACACACACACCTCTGCTGGACAAGGGCGCCATAGAGCCCATAGACTCCTCAGCCTACCCTTCATGTTTCTTCTCTCGATACTTCACGGTACCGAAGAAGGATGGCGGACTGAGGCCTATTCTTGATCTTCAACAACTGAATAGATGCATATCATACAAACGGTTTCGTATGGTAACCTTGGCGTCTATTTTACCGTTACTGCAGGAAAACAACTGGATGGCGACTCTGGACCTCAAGGACGCTTATTTCCATATCGGGATTCGAGAGGACCACAGGCGTTTCCTAGCCTTCGCTGTGGACAACCAGGCGTTCTGTTACAAAGTTCTACCCTTCGGCCTCTGCACTGCCCCAAGAGTCTTCACCAAATGTATGGCTCCGGTCGTCGCCTTCTTGCACCAGCAAGCTATTTCAGTCTATCCATACCTAGACGATTGGCTTCTGGTGGCTCCATCCCGAGAACAACTCCTGAAGGACATAGACTACACTCTGTCCCTACTTCGATCTCTAGGCCTCCTGATCAATCTAGAGAAATCCTGCCTCGTTCCATCCCGAAGGTGCAGGCTCATCGGTGCCGAACTGGACTCCACTACATCTATGGCGTTCCTCCCGCAGGATCGTTTCCAAGCTCTGAAAGGTGCCATCCTAGACTGCCTACACAGGAGACACGTCTCTGCGCATTCCATCCAAGTGGCGCTGGGCTACATGGCCTCCACCACATTCGTGACGACTTGGGCCCGACTGCACTTCAGACCTCTACAGTCGTGGTTCCTTTCCGTTTTCGATCCGGCTCGAGACTCTCCATCCCGACGGCTGGCGGTATCGAGAGCGGTCGCTCGGTCTCTGCGATGGTTTCAGTCTACATGCATTATGGTGGTGGTGGTAATGTCATTCACTATCATCATTATCATCATTATTATTGATATCCTGTCTTTTTCCAAACCAGGTCTCAAAGTGATTAGTCAAAGCAAAAGCAGCTCCCATTACAAAAACATTCTTCTTTGTCAGAGGGGTCATGCAGACAGGCCCGAAAGAGTGGTGTGCAGCCATGTCAGTGCCAATTGCGGCAGATGCGCCTGGCCCCAATCCAGGCTGCCGCCCCAGTCCTCAACCCAGCTACCAGCAAGAAGCAACTTTGCTCCACTGCTTTTTGTGCTGGCTCTTCTGGGTTGGGGTCAGTTGAGTGTGGCTTCTGGCTGCATTTGGGGCATGTGTTGTATAAATGCCACACCCCCAATGTAGCCCAAAGCCAGCGCTTTTGGCCTGTCTCCTTCGGGCCTGAGTTATTGTTGTTAGCTGTCTTTATGCCAACTTCGACTCATGGCGATCCTATGACTGAGACACCTCCTAGCCACCCTGTCCTCAACTGCTCTGTTACAATCATGCAATCATAGAAACATAGAGTTTGAAGAGATCACATGGGCCATTCAGACCAACCCCCTGCCTTGCAACCCCCCCCCCCAACATATGGCCATCCAGCCTCTTGTTTAAAGACTCCGCCACTCTCTGAGGGAGTGTGTCCCACTGTTGAAGAATTTTTACTCTCAGGAGGTTCTTCCTAATGTTGAGGTGGAATCCTCTTTTCCTGTTCAGTTCCTGTAGGCTCAGGGCCCTGACCTCCTTGATTGAATCTGTCCAACTTATATGTGGAGTTCTTCTGTTTCTACCACCCTCCATCTTTCCTAGCATTATTGCCTTTTCCAGTGAATCATATTTTTTCATGATGTGGCCAAAGTACAACATCTTCAGTTTGATCATCAGTTTCCAAAGAGTTCAGGTCTGATCCACTCCAGGACTCATTTGTTTTACTTTCTGGCTATCCACAGTATCTTCAACACTCTTCACTGGCACCACATCTCAAAACAGTTGATTTGCTTTCTATCTGATGTCTTCACTGTCCATTTCTAGCATCCATACATGGTGATGGGGAAACCAGTGGCTTGGATGATCCTGATTTTTGTGTTCAGTTGTATATCTTTGCACTTAAAGATCTTGTCTGGTTCGTTTATATCTGCATTACCCAGTCCTAATCTTCTGATTTCTTGACTGCAATCTCTGTTCTGATGGATAATTGATCCAAGGTATGGGAAATCTTTTAACTATTTTGATTTCATACATAGGTTGAATTTGTGTAAATCTTCCATGTTCATCAATTTTGTTTTCTTAATGTTCAGCAGTAACCCTGCCTTTGTGCTTTCTTTTTTAACTGTTTGAAGTTTATGTTGTTTTCTCCTGGTATTATGGTGCCATTTGCATATCTTAGAGTGTTGATGTTCTTTCCTTCAATCTTCATTCCTTCTTCTGAGTCTAAAGCTGTTCTTCCTATATTTTCTGCATGCAAGTTGAACAAATAGGTTGATTGAATGAAGCCTTGTCCTGACCCCTTTGCCAGCTGGGAACCATTCTGCTTCTCCATGTTCTATCCTAACAGTAGCCTCTTCTCCTGAGTACAGGTTTCTCATAAGGACAATCAAATGTATTGGCACTCCTATTTCTTTAAGAGTGTTCCATAGCTATTTGTAATCTATGCAGTCAAAGGCTTTGCTGTAATCTATAAAGCACATGCTGATTTTCTTCTGGAATTCTGTGGTGCTCTCCACTATCGTGTGTTTGCAATGTGGTCACTAGTGCCTCTTCCTTTCCTGAAACCTGCTTGCACCTCTGAGCTTTCTCTCATATACAGTAAAAGTCTCTGCTGAAGCATTTTGAACATAATTTCATTTTCACCGGGAATAAATGCAGTGGTCCTATAGTTATGCAGTCTTTCGCATCTCCTTTTTTGTGTGGATAGGAATGTATATTGATCATTTCAATTTGTGGGCCACTGTTTTGTTATCCATATTTGTTGGCAGATTTTAGGTAGCACTAGAGTTGATTCTATGTTGATTGTAGCAGTTCAAGTGGAATATAATCTGTTCCTGGTGATTTATTCTTCCCAATTTCTTTGAGTGCAGCTTTCACCTTGCTTTCAAAATTTGGGGTTCATCTTCATATGATTCTTTCTATGTGTCATTCATTCTTTCATCTCTTTTATATTGCTCTTCAATGTGTTGCTTCCGTCATCTTTTTATTACATCTTGGTTATGTAATATAATTCTCTTTTGATTGTAGAGCAACCCCTCCCTTGGTTTGAATTTCCCTTTGAGTTCACGAATATTGTAGAAGAGGTCTTTCATTTTCTTTTGTGTTTGTGTGTGTGTTTTCTTCTATTGCTCTCGATTGCTTATTATAGTAAATCTCTTTATCCTTTATTCTCTTTGTCCTTTGTAGCAATGTGTTACTAAAGGATGGTGTATTGTATACTGAGGAGTTATATAGGAAAATGTGTTAGTCATTTCACATTAATAATCAATCTATTTAATATGTTACTTTGACTTAGGCATGGGAACAGCAGCAGGAACTGAACAGTTTAGAACAGGGATAGGCAACCTTTCCCCTTTAAGGGCCGAGGGACTTCAGCTCCCAGAAGCCACAGCCATGTTGGCCAATAGTCCCATGTTGGCCAATAGCTCCTGGGATTCTGGGAGCTGAAGTCCCTCGGCCCTTAAAGGGGAAAGGTTGCCTACCCCTGGTTTAGAATCTATTTAATTAATCTCTGTCAAATTATAGTTAAAGATAAATCAGTGTCTTGATGCTGAACATTGGACCTCAGTCTACTGTCATATCAAGATGGCTTTATTAAAGTCAATATTTGTTGTTTCTTTCGTTTGTTCTTGATCACTTTTCTTATACATTGGTTGGAGAATATGCCACCAGCATATTCCTTACCCATTTTAAAGCTTGCACTAGTGAAATTTGGGAAGAGCCCCAATGTGTATTAAGCTGATACTCATGATTGACTAATAGACTTGACTGGTCAGTGTACACTGTAAGCAGTGATATCTTATTGAATTCCTTTGCTTGAAATTTATGCTGTCAGTGTCTTATCTTTTCAGTTTCTGCCTATTTGATTGACTTAACTGTGAATTGAAATGTCTGGCAGTTCATATATTCTTTCATAAAGGTTATATGAGCACGTGTTAGATTTTACAGGTTGTGAAGCTTTCAGTAGATTCAGTAGTAATCCACTTCCAATGGACTTTATCACACGGGCGGCAATCCCATGAATAAGGCGACTTTAATTCCGTCAATATCCCATAAGAGCGGGATGATTTTCAGACAGCGTTCCCCACATAGCTATTATCCCACCGTTATCCCACACTTAACCCATGAATAAAGTGGCAAAATTGCACCGCTTTTGATTTTTTGGGATTTTCCCATAAATAAAAAGCAGCACGATTTTGCCACTTTATTCATGGGTTAACTGCAGGATAATGACGATGTTGGGGGATGTCATCTGAAAATCATCCCACTCTTGCAGGATAGTAATGGGACTAAATTCGTTTTAATCACGGGAGGAGGATGCTTGCCTCCCATGTGATAAAGTCCAATAACACATTTGTGCTTTTTATTTGTGTTACCTTTTGAATGCCGCACAAGTAAACAGAAAGAATGTTAAGTTAAAAACATCTGTCAAAAATGCAGTGCCAGTACGTATCACTACTTCCTAGCATCAGACATCTCAGACGTCTAGCCAGTTGTACATCTGATGCTATGGAACAAGAAACTGCTCAGGCAGTGTACAACAAAAAGTTTGGTGACCCTGGAATTTTAATGAAACTTCTGCAAATTAGTCATAAGGTTCCATTGAATGTAATGCTGTTGCTGTTGAAAATCTCATCTTATCTTGATAAAACACTTATCGTGTTTCCCCGAAAATAAGACAAACCCATAAAAGAAGCTATAGCAGGATTTGTAAGCTTTGGCGTGATATAAGCCATACCCCAAAAATAACACATAGGGCCATGATCTTCATCTTTACCACAAAGGTAATGTTTATTATGAAACCTCTTTTTGGAACGGCAAAGAGAAGACCTTTGAACCGCAGCCACGGCTCTTTTCTGGGCTGCCCCTGGGATCCATCGCTTCCAGGGGCAGCCCAGAAAAGAGCCGCAGCTGCGGCTCAAAGGATTGCGGCCCCGATCTTTGTCTTTGCTGCCCCCGAAAGGAGCGGTTCAAAGGGCCACTCCTTTTGGGGGCAGAAAAGAGATGGCCTTTGAGCCGCAGTTGCGGCTCTTTTCTGGGCTACCCCATGAGCCATGGATCCACTGCTCCCAGGGGCAGCCCAGAAAAGAGCCGTAGCTGAGGCTCAAAGGGTTGCGGCCACGATCCTTGTCTTTGCAGCCCCCGAAAGGAGCGGCCCTTTGAGTCGCTCTTTTGGGATGGCAAAGAGCCAGCCTCTGAGCCATCACCGTATGCACGCTGCTCCAAGAGGGCACCCTGACATTGCGCTACATAATGGACGGGCGCGCGGCGTCAGGATGGAGTCAGGACAAATAAGATATCCCCTGAAAATAAGCCATAGTGCATCTTCTTGAGGCCAAATAAATATAAGACAGTGTCTTATTTTCGGGGAAACATGGTATTAAGGACCTCCGTGATTTGTTGTTGATGGTGATAAGGTTTTCTTTTTGGCACAGGTTGAGTGTCCCTTATCCAAAATGCTTGGGATCAAATGTTTGCATTTGGGAATGTTTGTATATACATAATAAGACATCTTGGGAATCCAAGTCTAAACATAAAATTCTTTTGTGTTTTGTGTACACTTTATACAGATAGCCTGAAGGTAATTTTATACAGAATATTTTTAATAATTTTGTGCATGAAACAAAGATTGTGTACATTGAACTATCAGAAAGCAAAGGTGTCACTGTCTCAACCACCCATGTGGACAATTTTGGGTTTTGGAGTATTTTGGATTTTGGAATTCCAGATAAGGAAGACTCAACCTGTATTTGTTATCGCTGTGGAAATAAGCAAAAAAAAGTGATTCTGAAAAATCTCTTCCTGCTGATACTAAGAAATTAGTCCAGGAGAAAAACAGAAGTGTTGCAATATGTAACAGACTTATGATATATGATAAGATGTATGATACCCAGCATCTTATATATTGCAGAGTTTTCAAATCTGAACAGAAATAGTTCACTGTGTACTTAGCACTGGCTTTCTAATGAATGTTATGGTGAACCAGCATTCCAGAGAAACCCTGGTTTACTATGTGCATGCAACATGCTGTTGCATATTTGAACCAAATGGTGTAGTTTTTTGATCATGACCACCTTCTTTTTTTACCATTTTTGTTTTTTATTTTAACAACAACAACAACAACAACAACAATAATAATACAAAAAAAAATTATTTCTATCCCGCCCCTCTACCGAAGCAATCGGGGCGGCTTACATTGATAAAATATTACAATATACCCTCCCAGATCCACCCTCCCCTTAAAATAGTATTAAACATGAAAAGAATTTTCTTTTTTTAAATTTTTTTTGTTGGGGTTCAAATATTAACAATAATTATTCACATCCTCACTGGATGTCAGTCATGAAAGATTTTCATAGAATCATAGAGTTGGAAGAGACCACAAGAGTCATCCAGTCCAACCCCCTGCCATGCAGGAACTCAAAATCAAACCATCCCCAACAGGTGGTCATCCAGCTTCTGTTTAAAAACCTCCAAAGGAGACTCCACCACACTCCTGAGGGACTGTGTTCCACTGTTGAACAGCTCTCACTGTCAGGAAGTGCCTCCTAATGTTTACTGGAATCTCTTTTCCTGTAGCTTGCATCCGTTGTTCCGAGTCCTAGTCTCTGGAGCAGCAGAAAACAAGCTAGTGCCCTCCTCAATATGACATCCCTTCAAATATTTAAAGAGGGCTATCATATCCCCTCTTTACCGTCTCTTCTCCAGGCTAAATATACCCAGTTCCCTAAGTCGTTCCTCATAGGGCATGGTTTCCAGACCCTTCACCATTTTAGTTGCCCTCTTTTGGACACGCTCCAGTTTTTCAACATCCTCTTTGAATAGTGGTGCCCAGAACTGGACACAGTATTCCAGGTGGGGCCTGACCAAAGCAGAATACAGTGGCACTATTACTTCCCTTGATCTAGATACTATATTTCTATTAATGCAGCCTAAAATTGCATTGGCCTTTTTAGCTGTGGCATCGCACTGTTGACTCATGTTCAAGTTGTGGTCTACTAGGACTCCTAGATCCCTTTCACACGTAGTCTCGTTAAACCATGTGTCCCCCATCTTATATCTATGCATTTCATTTTTCTATCCTAAGTACAGTACCTTACATTTCTCTGTGTTGAATATCGTGGGGGACCTTGTCAAAAGCCTTACTGAAATCAAGATATGCTATGTCTACCGCATTCCCTTCATCTAGCAAGCTGGTAATTTTATCAAAAAAAAGAGATCAGATTAGTCTGGCATGACTTGTTTTTGAGAAACCCATGTTGACTTTTAGTGATTGTGGCATTGCCTTCTAAATGTTCACAGACTCTGTTTAATTATCTGCTCTAGAATCTTTCCCGGTATTGATGTTAGACTAACTGAGCGATAGTTGTTGGGATCCTCTTTTTCCCCCCTTTTTGAAGATGGGGAAAATGTTTGCCCTCCTCTAGTCTGCTGGGACTTTTCCTGTTCTCCAGGAGTTCTCAAAGATTATTGCCAGTGGCTCTGAGATTACATTTGTCAGTTCTTCTAATATCCTTGGATGCAGTTCATCTGGTCCAGGAGACTTAAATTCATTTAGGTTAACCAGGTATTCCTGTACTTCCTCTTTACTTATTCTGTGCTGCATTTCCCCTGTTGTGTCTTCTGCTTCATTTTCCTCAGGTTGAGCACCCTTTTCCTTTTGTGAGAAGACTGAGGCAAAGAAGGTGTTGAGCAGTTCTGCCTTTTCTCTGTCCCCTGTTAGAATTTCTCCATCTTCTCTGCACAATATGCTTTATATATTCTCTGACCATGCAGATATACAGAAAAGAACAAACATTTGGTGGTTTGTCTGTCATGGGACAGCATGAAATTAGTAGAGACAAAAGCATCTTTGGCTTGTGGGATTCCTTTAGCTGGAGAACCTGTGTGGTAATATGCTCAGTCACTTTCCCTTGGATTCAAACAGGAATTGGAACTTGTTAACTCCTTTACTCACTTTAGTGTAAGCTTCTTTCTCCTGACCATCTGCTAGTATGACTTGCCATTCTTAAACAAAAGAAGTTTAAATTGAAGCAGCTGAATAATAACTTTTCAGAAAGTTTGATACTGTCCATTTGGGCAATCCTGGACCACTACATTGCAAGTTTACAATCAATATGTCAATGGGTGTTGCATCTGATGAAATAGAATTAATCTAAATCTACACACTTCTTTTAGTTAGTCTCAAAGATGTCCCATTGCATACTGATCCACACTAACATGGCTATGTCTTTGATTACTATGCATGTTATTATTGCCAATTATTGCTTTTTTAAAAGGCCAATGAGCTGATTTTGTATAATTTGTCTCATACTATACATTTTACATTTCATGACCATTTAACTCAACTCTTTTGAGTGTTTCCATCTTCTGTATTCATCTTTTTTATCTTCTTGATATCAATATTCATTTCCCAGGATAGAATTATAAACATTTAACTTCATATTTTTGCTTTGTCCTCTACTACTTTCATTTTGTGTCATGACAGACAAACCTGCAAAACCTCATTGTACAGAAAAGTGTATACAGCGGGCTCTTGCTGTCTGTGGGCTTGCCATCTGCAAATCTGAGCATCTGCTGATGGCAAGCCCTGTTGTTTTTTTAATGGAAGTGTGTGCATACAGCCACGCTAGTGTCCGTGCGCATGTTACAATGACAATTGGAGAAATTGAGACTTGAGGCCCTGCATTTTTTCTTATCTGTGGGTCTGGAACAGATCCCCCATGGTTACGAAGAGCTGATTGTACCTGTATGATAAGAAAACATATAAATAATTTATTTTGAGATCTTTGACATGATTGACGTCCAGTGGGCATGTGAACATGTTAGTATTTACTTCCTTGACCAAAAAGGAGTGATAAGTGGTCTCAAAATTTGAGGCATCCCACCAAGAAAAAGAATGGCCATGAAATTCTTTGGGACTTTGCTAGGGAAAATTGGTTTGCACATAAATACACAAGGGTTTCCTTGGCTAAAAAGGTGATCTGGGGGAGAAACTGTGTTTTGTGTGCAAAAGGCAATGTTCTTGAGCAGGAGGCAATGTATTTTGCAAAAAATACTGCTTTGGTGCAAAACACACAGAGAAAACCACGTGTGGAATCAGTGCATTTGTACATGTGGTGTCACTTTATGCAGTTTGCACAAATACACCAGTTCATGTGTGGGAAAATCTTATGTAGGTTTACCACATGTGTTTTCTTTGCAAAATGCAATTTTGTTTTTGTGAAGCAAGCACATGTTCCCCTCAAAAGTATTTTCTGCATGTGAAAACTGTAGCTGTATTTGAACAAAAGAGATGCCTAAGTATGCATTGTGCTCAAAAAGTGTACAGAAACACTCATATTCTTGCAGAGCAGGGGAAAATTGCTTTGATTATTCATTCTTGTAATTAGGAAGGAACATACCTGAAGATTTATATCTCTGATTTCTGTGTGTTACTTGGTGTAAAGAAATACAGAGCAGGACAGAAATGTCTTGAAAGAATGCAGTAGCAGTAGGCACATAGTAATTTATCCTCATATGTGATTGGACACTGTTCAGTTTTCACTTCTGGCAGCATCCCTTCTGTCTCATGATTTCCCTTGGGGAGGGGGCTGCTGCTATAGTCTGAAATGTTCTGAATATCCATGAAATATTGTGCACATTGCTTTAGATCCTGGGCTTATTCAAGACAGTTTTTGGGTCACCAGCAATGTCAGCCACACCAGACAGTGGTGGGTGGCTTGTACTCAAGGGGAGATCCCTGCTCTAATGGTGCATATTCTCTAATCTTCTACTCACCTCCCACAAGTCTTAGGGGCTATGCAAATGGGCAAAAAAAAAAGGTGCTTTGAGGGTGACTTGTAGGCGTGGCATTTAGACAACGCATGCCTAAAAGTCGCCAGGAAAGTGCTCTCTAGCTGTCATATGCCGAGAAAAGCCGCTCCAAAAAGGAGCTTCTTTTTTCCGCTCCTTCGGCAAACATGCACCCCTTCGCATGTGCGTATGTATGCAGCGACACCAGTGCACCAGAAAATGGCCATATAAATGCACCATCGCATGTGCTGCGGAAATTGAGTTGGCAATCCAGAGCATGCACCCTACAATGCAGGCTTTAATTTAAAGCACCCCATGCTTCCAGGTGTGGACACACTGGTGCAGGTGCACTTGAATATTAGAACCCTAGCCCTAACCCTAATTGTAATCCTAACCCTAGCCCCAATTGTAACCTTATGCATTCACCCTAGCAACTGTCCTCTGTTATGACAATAAATGCATTCAGTTGCAAGTACGTTTGCTGTCAGCATGCACAGCAGTTTGCATGAAAGAGGCTTTTGTGACCTCTTCTGTGCAAGTGTGCATAAGACCTGAACACCACTTCCTGGAGTAACATTTGTCCATGTGTCCTGTTGATCATGTCCCTTACATGACCACCAGCTACATGTATTAAGTCTGTCCACACAAATCTCCCTTGCATGTACCTCTCCCCTCCCCCCTGATCTGTGTGGGACATGTTTTGTGGAGGACAACAGAGTATGTGTCTCTTCAGTTGACAAAGTTTTCCTTCACCCCAGGGGTGACACAATCAGACAGTGGCACAAGTCTACAGCACCCACTACTTGGGGGAAGCCAAGGTCAGTGAATCATTTCATGATATATGGGTGTATGACAGGTCCTGGCCCCTGTGTAGGCATGCTGAACTTCAGTCAGCTTTGTACAGACAAAATGACAGACTGTATACTAGCCTATGACATGTCCTGAGCAGGTTCTCAGGCATGTATTCCTGCACACATGCGCATGCATCTGAGAGAACAAAAAAAAATTAAAGCAACCGCTGCCCGCCCATGCAGTTTCTCCATCTCCTTTTGCGGCATCCTTGGGGCTGGCGGTGTGGTTCTGGGGCTTCAGTACAGCTTTAGAAAAGCTGCATTGATTCCCCCCAGTGTGGTTGCTCTGTCCTCATGTAGGGCATCCTCAGGGCAGGAGGTACGGTTGCTGCAGCTTAGGGAAAAGCCAATTTCAGATCACCTTTTCCTGCTCATCTGCATAGCCTCTAAGTCTTATGTGGAAATAAGAACATCAGTAAATACTAGCGTTATTTTCTCACAGAAGCTGATTTTAGGCATGAGGGACTCATTTGTTGTTCTTAATTGCCCTTGACTTCAACTCATAGAATCATAGAATCAAAGAATCATAGAGTTGGAAGAGACCACAAGGGCCATCAAGTCTGACCTCCTGCCATGCATGGTGACCCTGTGGATGATACATCTCCAAGATGCCCTATCTTCAGATCCTGCAGGCTCAGGCCTGTGGCCTCTGTGATCATAGAATCATACAGTTGGAAAAGACCCCCAAGGGCCATCCAGTCCAACGCCCTGCCATGCAGGAACTGAAAATCAAAGTATCCCCGACAGATGGCCAGCCAGCCTCTGTTTAAAGACCTCCAAAGAAGGAGACTCCACCACACTCCAAAGGAATGTGTTCCACTGTTGAACATCTCTCACTGTCAGGACGTTCTTCCTAATGTTTTCCTGTAGCTAGCATCCATTGTTCCAGGTTCTAGTCTCTGGAGCAGCAGAAAACAAGCTAGCTCCCTCCTCAATATGACATCCCCCCAAGTATTTAAACAGGGCTATCATATCACCTCTCAACCTTCTCTTCTCCAGGCTAAACATACCTGGTTCCCTAAGTCGTTCCTCATAGGTCATGGTTTCCAGACCCTTCACCATTTTAGTTGCCCTCCTGCGGACATGCTCCAGCTTGTCAACATCCTTTTTGAATTGCAGTACCCAGAACTGTAAACAGTATTTTAGGTGAGGCCTGACCAAAGCACTTCTCTTGATCTAGACACTATGCTTCTATTGATGCAACCTAAAATTGTATTGGCTGTTTTAGCGGCCATATCACACTATTGACTCATGTTCAACTTGTGGTCTACTAAGACTCCTAGATCCCTTTTACACATAGTCTCGTTAAGCCAGATGTCCCCCATCCTGTATCTGTGCATTTCATTTTTCCACCCTAAGTGCAGTACCATACATTTCTCCATGTTGAAATTCATTTTGTTAGATTTGGCACAGCATTCTAATCTATTATGGTCATTTTGAATTTGATCCTCTCCTCTAGGGTATTAGCCACTCCTCCTAATTTGGTATCATCTGCAGATTTGATGAGCGTGCCCCCCTCATTGTTTCATCCAAGTCATTGATAACGTTGTTGATTAGCACTGGGCTAAGGACAGAACCCTATGGCATCCGACTGGTCACTTCTCTCCAGGATGAAGAGGAGCCATTGCTGAGCACCCTTTGGATTTGGCTGTTCAATCAATTACAAATCCATTTAACAGTTGCATTGTCTAGCTCACATATTACTAGCTTGTTTGCAAGGACATCATGGGGAACCTTGTCAAATCTCTTACTGAAATCAAAATATGCTATATCCACAGCATTCCCTTCATCTACCAAGCTGGTAATTTTATAAATAAAAAGAGAGAGAGAGAGATCAGATTAGTCTGGCATGACTTGTTTCTCTGAAACCCATGTTGACTTTTGGTGATTATGGCATTCCCTTCTAAATGCTCACAGATTCTCTGTTTAATGCTCTGGTCTAGAATCTTTCCTGGTTTTGATGTCAAACAAACTAGACAATAATTGTTGAGATCCTCTTTTTTCCCTTTTTAAAGATGGGGACAAAGTTTGTCCTTCTCCAGTCTGTTGGGACTTCTCCTATTCTCCAGGAGTTCTCAAAGATGATTGCCAGTGGCTCCGAGATTACATTTGATTGAGTCTTACTATCTGGCATGTGCTCTTCCTCTCTTTCTAATGCCTTTTAAGTTTCCCAACATCATTGTCTTTTCTAATGAGTCATGGCTTCTCATGATGTGGCCAAAGTACAATAGTCTCAATCTAGTTATCCTAGCTTCCAGTGACAGTTCATGCTTGATCTGTTCTAGAACCCATTTTTTTTGTCTTCTTGGCCATCCACAGTATCTTCAGCATTCTTCTCAAGCACTACACTGTAAATAAATTGATTTTCTGTCTGTCCATTTTCTTCACTATCTAGCTCTCACATCTATACATTGTGATGAGGAATACAGTGGATTGGACGAATCTCAGTTTAGTGTTCGGAGTTATATTTTTGTACTTTAGTATCTTGTCCAGTTCTTTCATAGTTGCCCTTACCAGTCCTTGTCTTCTTTTGATTTCTTGACCTTTGTTTTGATCAACATTTGACCAAGTTATGAGAATTCTTTGACTATTTCAATTTTCTCATTATCTAGAATGAATTCTTGTAGCTCTTCCATGGTAATTATTTTTGTTTCCTTAATGTTCAGCATTAAGCCTACCTTGGCACTTTCCTCCTTGACTGTGTTCAGTAATTGTTCCAGGTCCTTGCTGGTTTCTGCTAGCAGTATTGACTCATATTGGGAAGCTATACTTGCCAGCAGTACATGCTAAGTCTGAATTGAAATACAGCTCCCCAAGCAAAGCACAGTTCCTCTTCAAGACAGTATTCCAATTACTATACATGTAAATAGTGGCTATCAGCTTGTCTGATAAAAGCTGACCACACAAGGACAGCATCAGATTGAAATACATCTCATTATTAATTATGCATACAGTAAAGGTTTCAAGGTTGCTCAGCTTGTTATAAAACTCAGTATTAAGTGCAGTAAGTATTCATATTATGAGCCTGTTACTTGCAAACTTCATAAGCATCATTACTCCCTATATACATGGGGAGGGGAAGTAGGTTCATTGGTAGGCAGGCAGAGGTCCTCCTCTGTTGGAAGAGCTTCATTACTGCAATGACAGTGTTCCTGCAAGGATCATATATGTGAAACGTTGCTTCTGCAACATTTACTCTGTGATATTGCATCTTTTGATTCAGCAAATATCTGACAAATTAAAAAGGAACTACATATTCAAGATTTGGGAAAGGTTAGATATGAGTGAAACTCTCTTAAAAACACTACATCAGTTATACCAAGCCATTCTTAGAACCAGTGTTGTTGAATCAGATCCAATCCATATATATATAGGAACCAAGCAGTTATCCATTGTCCCTTTTCCTCTTCCCTTTTGCAATGGAACATCTGGCTAATATAATATGAAACCTGAAGGAGGTTAGGATTAATGGCAGAGGTCCGTTTTAAATCTTTTTGCAGAAGATATTGCTGAGACAGTTTGTAAACCAACTCAAGAGCTTCCAAAAATATCCATCGTACATTTTTTTGGAGCAGTGCTGCGTTTGGAAATAAATAAAAATAAGCCTAAAATCTTAAGTCTGAATATGAATTCTAGCTCAAGAGAGTTTCTTTCTAGAATAACAGGTATTCTTTAATAAATACATCAAGTATAAAATATCTAGGCATCATAATTCCAAATTTTAGCAAAGACAGTTTTACTTAATTAGCCACTAATTAGATCTATTAAGGATTTTTTTTAAAAAAAAAAGGACTGGGGAAAACTAAATTTATCTTGGTTGGTTTGCAGAATGTAAAATGAATATTCTGCCTAAATTAAATTATCTCTTTCAAACAATACTGCTAGACAATCTACAACCTATTATTATCATAACAATAGACAATTATGGACTCTATCAATAAGCATAAACAACCCAGAGCCTTGGGAAAAAGTATTTTGAGCTCACAAAGGAAAGAGGATTGTGAATTCCTTGTACAAATTATTACTATGAATCATTCAAATTGAGACAAATGGTGAGATTTATACTGAATCTTAATGTGAATACTTGATTTTTTACTAAACATAGATTATCGACATCCAAATTAGGTCAGAGGGCTGCCATTTATACCTATGGTATACTTGTTGCAGATTGCAGAGAGATACGAGATTTCAAAAACCTGGTGACAAACAAGAGGACCCAGGAAGAGGAGCCTCAGCAGCAGCAGCCTACACACTGATGGGTAGCCCAAAATACAAGTTGCTCTTTCCAACCATCAGTATCTGCAGTCCACAAATATGACATACAACATTTTATTTTATGTAAGAGACCTGATTACTGTACAGGAGATCTCTGGGGAGCCCTCCAGCCACCCGCTTCTGCCTTTGAGGCAGTGACGGTGGTACTTCTGATCATTTGTTCACAAGGCGGAAGTGGGTGGGTGGCAAATATTCTGAAATCTAAAAATATCCAAAACCCAGACTGCTTCTGGTCCCAAGCATTTTGGATAAGAGAGACTCAACCTGTAGAATAAAAATTATTGATTGGATGTTCAGATGCTTAGAATATCTAGCACTGACAATAAAGAATAAGAAAGAGTTATTGCCATGCCTTGATTGTGGACTCCCTAGAAGCAACTGGATAGTGACAATACTATACTGGATGGGACCAGGCTTGATGTTTTCTGCGTGTGCTCATGATGTGTGTTTCTGTACACATCTTCAGATTTCTCTATGTTTAGGGAACACATTCCTCTTTGGAATGAACTTTTTGCTCTGGTATTTCCTCAGGCACTAGGAAGACCTCTTTCTGCTTCACCGTGACTCTGTTGTGTCAGACAACAGACTACATATTCTACATGGTGGAGACCTTATTGGGAGTCAGGACAGGCCCCAGGTGGGAGAATTAGGATCAGAGTCTGAGCCAAAGGCCTCAGCTAATAACTCTGTGAAACCTCTGCCAGACTCTAATTTTCTTACACCACCCCCTTGTATCTGCTGCTTGTCCAAAAGGATCCTTCTGCAGGCCTTGGAAACTTAAAAGCCATAAAACAGGACAACAATTAGAGCTGACCAAGAAACAGACAGGTTTACCTAGCATGTGTAGCACTAGAAATGAAGCCTAAATAAGAGTGTGTCCTTGTAAGATGCTCAGAAGGGAGCAAGAGTTGAGATCAAATCTTTTCTAGAAAGGTTTTTCATGAAATAAAAAAAAATCAATACATAACTATTGAAGGCTGTCCCCAAGAAGTGAGGAATATAGGAAGAATGATAATTGAAATGATTGTGAAGCTAAGTAAATTGCATGGTAATTTTTCAGTGTTCAGAGAAAAAGAGAAGATACTTGCTTGTGACATAGGAAACCTGGCAAGAAAGAGTGTTATACCTTTTATCCTTATGCATATACAGAAGAGAACCAGGAACCCTTAGCAGCTTTAACCACCTTGAATACTTTTTTTGGCAAAAAGGAAGGTGGATGGATGGATAGATTGCTTGCTTGCTTGCTTGCTGGGAAAATTGGGATGTGGGCATATAGGAAAGGTTCAAAACTGTAAGTCCACAGTCAGAGGGGCGCTGCATATCCTAGCAAGTCCTTCTGAAAATTTCTCAAGTTTAGGGGTTCAGCAACAAAAAAATAACAGCCAATTAGGAACTCCAAAGGGTAGTAGGAGTATAGAGTGCCTGCAAGAATAATAGCTCCTAGAATTGCATATATTTTAATTATTCATTTCTAATAGTTTTTTGTGGGTTTTTCGGGCTGTGTGGCCATGTTCTAGAAGAGTTTCTTTCTGACGTTTCACCAGCAACCCAGAGGAGTGAAGACGAGCAGCCACCCAAAGGGAAGGTATTTTTACCATATATCAAAGGAGTCACAGACAGAATAGGGAAAGTGGTGAGGAAACACAACCTCCAAATGGTTTACAAACCAACCAAGAAAATCCAACAAATGCTGCGCTCAGCGAAGGACAGGAGAGACCCTCTCACAGCCGCAGGAGTTTACCGCATACCATGCAGCTGCGGACAAGTCTACATAGGGACCACCAAATGCAGTGTCCAAACACGAGTCAAGGAACATGAGAGACACTGCAGACTGGGCCAGCCAGAAAAATCAGCAGTAGCAGAACACATTATAAACCATCCTGGGCATAAAATGCTGTTTGAAAACACTGAAATTCTGGACCATGCCAACAACTATCAGGTCAGAATGCACAGGGAAGCCATCGAAATCCACAAACACTTGGATAACTTCAACAGGAAAGAAGAAACCCTTAAAGTAAACAAGGTTTGGCTACCAGTCCTACAAAATGAGAAAATCAGCACTCAGCAAGTGCAAATGGGAAACCAACCAGGGTCAGGGGCTTTCCCAGCAGACAGTAGCAGACAATCTCCTTGATTGCATATCCTCTCACCCTGAACCCATGCCATTAACAACAAGGCAGCGGAGGAGGCAGCGTCCAGGCTGAGGAGGACTCCAAAGCCCATTAACACCTACACTTGGGCAGCCCTCAGCAGCAATGGAGCCTGGAGGGCACTGGGATAAATCCCTGCAGGAGCACCTCTCCAGGCACCAAGGCAGCGGAGGAGGCAGCGTCCAGGCTGAGGAGGACTCCAAAGCCCATTAATACCTACACCTGGGCAGCCCTCAGCAGCAATGGAGCCTGGAGGACGCTGGGATAAAAGCCCGCAGGAACTCCTCTCCAGGCACCAAGGCAGCGGAGGAGGCAGCATCCAGGCTGAAGAGGACTCCAAAGCCCATTAATACCTACACCTGGGCAGCCCTCAGCAGCAATGGAGCCTGGAGGATGCTGGGATAAAAGCCCGCAGGAACTCCTCTCCAGGCACCAAGGCAGCGGAGGAGGCAGTGTCCAGGCTGAGGAGGACTCCAAAGCCCATTAATACCTACACCTGGGCAGCCCTCAGCAGCAATGGAGCCTGGAGGACGCTGGGATAAATCCCTGCAGGAACACCTCTCCAGGCACCAAGGCAGCGGAGGAGGCAGCATCCAGGCTGAGGAGGACTCCAAAGCCCATTAATACCTACACCTGGGCAGCCCTCAGCAGCAATGGAGCCTGGAGGACGCTGGGATAAAAGCCTGCAGGAACACCTCTCCAGGCACCAAGGCAGCGGAGGAGGCAGCATCCAGGCTGAGGAGGACTCCAAAGCCCATTAATACCTACACCTGGGCAGCCCTCAGCAGCAATGGAGCCTGGAGGACGCTGGGATAAAAGCCCGCAGGAACACCTCTCCAGGCACCAAGGCAGCGGAGGAGCGGCGTAGGGATCAATAAGAACTCTTGGTACGGGAGACTGATGACCGCTCTGCCATTTAGACTTATTTTATCTGTTCATTGTTTTATTGTTTGTTGCTGTTTTAAGTTTTGTTGTTTAATACTATTTTAAGGGGTGGGTGGGTTTTGAGATTGTATATTTTGGTGTTTTATTGATGTAAGCTGCCCCGATTGCATTTGCAGAGGGGCGGGATATAAATAAATTATTATTATTATTATTATTATTATTATTATTATTATTATTATTAGAACAATACCTATTCAACACAGAACAATACACAGTTTACATGGGAATCACTCCTCCCTACCCAGGGTCTCACAGTATATATAGACCCACTCTCTTCCATTCCAGTATTCTCTGAAGATGCCAGCCACAGATGCTGGCGAAATGTCAGAAAGAAACTCTTCTAGAACATGGCCACACAGCGTGAAAAACCCACAAAAAACTATGGATGCCGGCCATGAAAGCCTACGACTTCATATTCATTTTTAATGTTAGAAAAAACAGACTCATAAAAGAATGGAGTAGTCATGGAATAGCAGTTTCCTGGTGTACAAGTGAAAGAATATTATGTTTCCCTTTCTTTGAGGACATGGAAGAATTTGGTGTTCTCCATAACTAGCTAAAGCAACAAAACCATGTTGGCCTTAGTTGAATTGCAAAACAAAGGAAGATTAAGGGTTGCTCATTCTATGTAGTCTTAAGTCCTTTTACAGATAGTGTAGTATTCCTTTACCCAACTAAACAGAATGACATTTTGGTCTTAGTTCTTTGCCAACCAGCCTTTCCAAATTAATTGTAGACATTTGAACAAATTTGACAATGCATGCTCTTAAATTGGAGTCATGCTGTTGCTATCTCAACATTATTGGCATACAACAGTGATGCATTTTTTAAAATTTTCTTATAATCACAATAAATGTTGATAAATAGAAATACTGGCCACAGTATGACTGAGCATCACAAGTTCTCCCCACTCCCCCATTTTAAGCTGTGGAACACTTTATGTTCATGGATCTCTGTCTTGTGTCACTGATAATAGGATCTTGTTCCTCATCTAATTCTCGTTGTTTGTTGTTGTTGTTGTTGTTGTTTTCATATATACCTCTTGCAGTGTTTCCACATAAACTTTTGTTGCTAAGGTTTGGAATTGTAACAGGAAAGGTTGATAAAACCTTGATATATCAGGACAGATATACAGGCAAAATATCTTCTTCTTCTTCGTGATCTCTGTGAATAACACAAATGGGTTTTATCTGTGCATGTGCAGCAATAATCATCGAGGGAGAGAAGTCAGGCCAGCTCCATCAGGCCTAGACTGAACAAGGGCCCTCCCTCCAGTCCATCTGCTTTGGTCCAGGCTTTAGAGCAGGGATCCTCAAACTACAGCCCGCAGGCCGCATTCGGCCCGCCGAAGCCTTTTATCAAGCCCGCGGCCCAGTTCTGCGCTGTTGCTCATCGCCTGCCAAGCTCCGCCTCCAGAAGCGGGGCAGGACAGGAAGAGAAAGGCCGAGGCAAAGGCCAAGGCGACCGGGAGGAGCAGTGCCAGGCTCTGTCCGTCCGCCTGCGGTCCTGGTCCCGGTCCCGCCGTTGCAGAAGGAGCCCGAGCAGCATCGAGTGGAGGCCTCGTGTCCCAGGCCCAGCAGCCGCGCCGTCTCCCGGCAGAGCTTCTCCAGGCTGCAGCCATGCAACAGCGTCCGGCCTCCCTCTGGAAGGAAAAACCGGACCTGTCAGGGGGCCTGGCCGGGGACGAGGGGCTTCTCTGATGGGGCGTGGGGGAGGCGGCGGCCAGGGGGCAATGTCCTTTGAAGGGGTCATCGGGGGCTGGGCAGAGGACTCCCTGGACCCCCCCTCGCTCCCCTCTGGACAGGCGGACGGACAGATGGATGGGGGCTGGGACGGGACTGGAGGGGGAGCCGCTCCTCACTGGCAGGCGCCTGACCCAGCCTCGGCCGAAGTGAGCAGTGGGAGAAGGGGAAGGGGAAGCAGCCCTCTCTGTCTCTCGCTGAGGGGAACCAGGGCCCTGAGGAGGCGGGCTGTTTGTAGGCCGCTCCTGCCAGTGTTGCTGCTGCTCTGCCGCTGCCGGGCCCGCCTCATTTTTTTGTTTGTTTGTTTGTTTTTGCCATCTGAGGCTGAGAGAGTGTGGCCTGACCATGTAATCCAGTGCCTTGGAGTCATTTCCAGCTTATTTTGACCTTATCATGGGGGTTTGCTTGGCAAGTTTCTCCAGAGGAGGGTTTCCATTACCATCTGGGGCTGAGAGAGTGTGGCCTGACCAGGGTAATCCAGTGCCTTCGAGTCATTTCCATCTTATTTTGACCCTATCATGGGGGTTTGCTTGGCAAGTTTCTTCAGAGTGTTGGGACAATGGATTTGAAGAGACTAATGAAACAAAGTACTATAAAAGGCTTTATATAAATACTCAAAAGGTAACAAACAACATATATAACAGAATCATACAAAACCCACATATATAAGTCAAAACATAATAGTAATGGCAAAAGTAACAAATAGCAAATAACATAATCAAATAACAGAAGTATAAAGCAACATAAAGTAAGGCTAAGAATAGAGTGAGCAAAAGAGAGAGCTCACTACAGAGGCAGCCTTATTAAAGCTCAAAACTTGATTAGAGCTATACATATACAGCTGTAGGTCATCTGTGTTCTCAGTAGCTCTCCATTAACCCTGTAATTGTTGTTAACCCTATAATGGCTCAAGTGTAGAGCTTGTTACTATTCCAACACCCCTTCTCAAGCTCTATCAACTGAGTCATTACAACAAATAAGATCATTAACAAAAATTAGACATGTTCAACATTTCACGAAAGAATATAAATTTTTGTGTCGTCAATGGCTTAGTTAATATATCTGCTATCATTTCATCAGTAGGGCAATATTCAATATCAATCATTCCCTTTTGATACAAATCCCTTACTAGTTGACATTTTAATCCAATAGTTCTGCTTCTGGCTTTAGTACTTTCTCCTTTACATATTGTAATGCAAGCTTGATTGTCTTCAAACATTACAATTGGTACAGGTTCACTAATGCCAAAGTCCTTTAACAAATGAAAAATCCATTCTAGTTCGTTGCATGCACTTGCTGCTGATACACATTTGGCTTCTGCTGATGATTGGGCCACAATAGTCTGTCTTTTACTAGTCCAATCGATGAGATTATTCCCATAGAAAAAATAAATATCCACTAGTTGATTTATAGTCCGTTGACTCTTCTCCCCAACTTGCGTCCATATATGCAACCAATCTAGGATTTTCACAAGATGATAATTTTAGTTTTAAATCCTCTGTTCCTCTCAAATATCTCGCCAGTCTCTTTAAAGCGCACCAATCATGATGGCTTGGTGAACTTGTTTTTCTGCTCAGAATGTTGACAGCTACTGCAATATCAGGTCTTGTGGTTTTACTCAAAGGAGTTTACCTATAGCTTCTTGATATTTACCATTATTTTCAAATGGTTGTCCATCTTTCACCTTTAAATAAGTTGGTTCCAATGGAGTATTCACAGGTTTGCAATTCTTCATGCCAACCGACTCTATAAAATCCATGATCTTACGTTTCTGACTTAAAACAAAACTTCCATCATTGTTTCTTTCAATTTCTATTCCAAGATAGTGTCTTATTTGTCCAAGCTGTTTAATTTCTATTTCCATCTTTAGCTTACTAGCTATCTCTTCAATATCTTCTCTGTGTTGACAACATATCAATAAATCATCTACATAAGTCAGAATATACTGATATTCTCCATTTTTAAGTCTCATATATAAGCAAGGGTCAGCCTTTCCTTGTTTAAATCCTTGCTGATATAAGAGATCTGTCAATTTATCATACCAACTTTTAGCTGCTTGTTTAAGTCCATACATACTTTTATTAAGTTTACAAACAAGATTTTCTTTTCCTTTCTTTTGAAAGCCTTCAGGTTGCACCATATAAATTTCTTCAAAAAGATCTCCATTAAGAAAAGCTGTTTTAACATCAAGATGTTCTACAAACATATTTTTTGAACTTGCTACACTAAGTAGTGTCCTAAATGTTACATAATTAACAACTGGTGCAAATGTATCTAGGTAATCTACTCCGTATTTTTGAGAAAAACCTTTTGCAACTAAACGTGCTTTATATTTATCTATACTCCCATCTGGATTATATTTGATTTTATAGACCCATTTATTTCCTATAGCTTGTCTATTAGGAGGTAATTCAGTAAGAGTCCAAACCTGATTTTGCTGTAAAGATTGATATTCTTCCTCCATAGCTTCTATCCACCTTTCTCTTTCTAAAAAAGGTAATTTAGTGACATCTTTCCAATCTAATGGTTCCATTGTTGTTTGTAAGTTTTCACAAAATCCATATCTCTCTGGAGGTTTACCTTTGTTAATTCTGGCTGATCGTCTTAGAACAGTTGTTTCTTCTATTTCTGTCTCACACGGTCTGGTTCCTGCTTCCCCTTCTGTTTTAGTAACATCCTTTGAAGGTGGGACTACTGATTGACCAGCGTCCTCCACAGGTAGCCAATTGACCAATTCCTGTGAAACAGTGTCTATGCTTTTTACATCAGTTGTCATTATTGACTCAACTGTTTCTTGCATTATAGTCCTTTCATCCACATATACTACATTACAGCATTTTATTTCAAAGGTCTTAGGGTCCAAAACTCTATACACTTTTCCTCCAGAGGGATATCCAATAACAACTCCAATTTCAGCTCGAGGATCAAGTTTTCCTCTTTTTTCTTTTGGAACATAAGAAAATACTTTGGAACCAAAAGATTTTATATGCTTTAAGCCTGGTTTTCTACCATACCACAACTCAAAAGGTGTTTTACCAGTCACTTTACTAGGAACTCTATTATGTAAATAAGTTGCTGTAACTACTGCTTCAGCCCATAAAGAGTTAGGTAGTCTTGCTTGCATTAACATAGATCTAGACATTTCCTGTAATGTTCGATTTAATTTTTCAGAACTCCCATTCTGTTGTGGGGAATAGGATATCGTTATTTTATGCTCTATGCCTTCTTGTTCCAAAAAGTATTTAAAGTCTATATTACAATATTCTCCACCTCCATCAGTTCGTAATGTTAAAGGTGCTCTGCCAAAACGATTTTTAACTATAGCCACATAGCTTTTAAACTTTTCTAATGTCTCATCTTTATTTTTAAGTATATATGTGTAACTGTATTTGCTTTTAGATTCAGTAAATGTAAGAAAATATTTATTTTTACCTGCAGATAATGGCATAGGACCTACTAAATCTGAATAAACTTCCTCTAAAAACTCCTGATCTTGTAAATTAGATTGTCCTGTATAACTAGGAGCCGTTCCCTTTGCTTGTATACAGATTTCACATCTTTCTTTTGTTTTATCACATTTGGGAACATTAATTCCACACTCTGTCAATAATTTTTCAATACTTTGCATATTTCTATGTCCTAACTTTACATGCCATGAATAAAGACAGTTTTTATGGTCACAAATATTTCCTCTTGTTTGACATACAGCCCTTTCCTCATTTACTGCTACATCATTAACATCAATGATATAATGAAACCCATCTTTTTCATCAGCTTTAAGCACAAGGCCAGTTCTATTGTTGATAATTTTTCCTGAGTCACCTTTAAGTACTATGGTATAGTCCTTCTCTACAATTCTTTTAGTACCAATTAAATTATTTGAGGCTTCAGGAACAAAAGCAACATTTCTTAATGTAAGGTTTACCACTTCACCTCTAGAAGTGAGAACTCTTAAAGGCACAGTTCCAGTTCCAAGCACATTTAGTCTTTGCTGGTTTGCTTGTAATATCTCTGGTCTATTTTCTACATCAAGTTCACTAAAATTTTCTCTAAAGCGACAAATGTGAATGAAACTACCACTATCAAGGAGAAAATGCTGTCTATCATTTACACCCTGATAATCAGATATTTGAAACACTTGATTATTCATGTGAGGATTTTTACTGTTATTAAATCTTTGCTTGTGTTTATTGTTTACTCTTTCATCAATTGGTCTATGACTATTAAAGTGTTTTTCTCCACTAAAAGGTAATTTTCTTATAGAAGTGTTTGTTCCTCTGGGCCTTTGATTTTTTATACCTTTAAATCTACAATATTTAGCAATATGCCCAACCCTTGAACATATGTAGCATCTCCTTTCTTTATAGTCAGGTCTTGTTCTTAATACTGACATTTTTTCAGCTGTATTACCTACTGTTTTTATAAGTCCAGAATCTCTTAAATAAGCAATTGTATAATCTATATCCACTTCTCCCATACATTCAAGCATAGCCTTTTGGTTTGCAAAAGAAGGTGGCAAACTAAGCAAAATGCAAGTATGAAATTCAGAGTCAGATATTTCTGCTCCTGCAGACTGAAGCTCTGAAACAATTTTCAACATTTCATCTAAATGCATATCTATGCTAGTTCCATCTCTCATCCTCATGCTATATAGTTTCTCTTTCAAAAAAACCTATATTTTTGTTTGATCTACTAAAGTATTTTTTCTTAAGTGCACCATATAGTTCTTTAGCTGTTTTATATTTAATTACTAATGGACTTTCATGATCTTCTATACAGGAATATAGTATCATTAAAGCTTTTGCTTCTTTCATTTTATATTCATGCTGTTCTGACTGATTTTCAGGCATATCTTCATCTATAACATGCAAACAGTCTTGTACTTGTAGGGAAACTCTTAATCTTGCATCCCACATCTGAAAATTATCCCTATTTAATTTTGGGATTAAAAATAAGCCATTACTGTTACTTACACTCTGTTGAACCTTTAAAGTAGACATATTAATTTCAGGTGAACTAGCTGAGGTTACAGACATTTAAAAACACTTTGTATATGTAAACTCTCTTACCAATATAAGCTTTAATTTTAAAACTTGACCAGATAAAATTCTTGAACTATTTATCTTTGCACTTAAAAACTAACTTTCTTAGCATCAAAAACCAACTATTCTATTCAATAGCCATAACCAAAATAAATACCATACATTTCTCAAAAGATTTGCCAAAAGGAAAAACTCTATTTCAATGAAAAATATTTCCAAATACAAATCACTTTTCAAACCATTGTCTCAAACAACCACTGCTTTGAACAACAATTATTTTGAGCAACCATCCTCTGCTACCAAATTTGTTGGGACAATGGATTTGAAAAGAGACTAATGAAACAAAGTACTATAAAAGGCTTTATATAAATACTCAAAAGGTAACAAACAACATATATAACAGAATCATACAAAACCCACATATATAAGTCAAAACATAATAGTAATGGCAAAAGTAACAAATAGCAAATAACATAATCAAATAACAGAAGTATAAAGCAACATAAAGTAAGGCTAAGAATAGAGTGAGCAAAAGAGAGAGAGAGAGAGAGAGCTCACTACAGAGGCAGCCTTATTAAAGCTCAAAATTTGATTAGAGCTATACATATACAGCTGTAGGTCATCTGTGTTCTCAGTAGCTCTCCATTAACCCTGTAATGGTTGTTAACCCTATAACGGCTCAAGTGTAGAGCTTGTTACTATTCCAACACAGAGGAGAGTTGCCATGGTTATCCTCTGAGGCTGAGAGAGTGTGACCTGCCCAGGGTAATCCAGTGCCTTGGACTCCTTTCTAACTTATGGCAACCCCTATCATGGGGGTTTTCTTGGCAAGTTTCTTCAGAGGAGAGTTGCCATGGTTATCCTCTGAGGTTGAGAGGGTGTGACTTGCTCAAGGTCATGGTTTATTTTTTATTTTTTTTATTTTATTTTTTACTCCGGCCCTCCAATGGTCTGAGGGATGGCGAACCGGCCCCCGGCTCAAAAAGTTTGAGGACCCCTGCTTTAGAGGGAGAGAAGATCTGCTGGACTTATTCCCCTTCCCCACCACCATTCCCTTCTCCTTTTGTGTCTTGTCTTTTTAGATCAGGGGTAGGCAACCTTTCCCCTTTAAAGGCCGAGGGACTTCAGCTTCCAGAATCCCAGGAGCTATTGGCCAACATGGGACTATTGGCCAACAAGGCTGAGGCTTCTGGGAGATGAAGTCCCTCGGCCCTTAAAGGGGAAAGGTTGCCTACCCCTGTTTTAGATTGTAAGCCTGAGGGCAGGGAACAGTCTAATTAATCAATTTGTAAGCCGCTCTGATAGCCTTTTGGCTAAAGAGTAGGGTATAAATACTTCATAATAATAATAATAATAATAACTTCGGAAACTTCTGGAATTGCTAGGCAGAACTTTAGTTGCGACTTTTTGGCGGTAGCTCTGCCCATCCCTATAAAGTCCCCTAGCAGTCTCGCTCTTCCCCAGTTCCTTTCATCCGCTGCGTTAGCAGCTTCGAAGGAGCTTCTGTGTTGGTGATCGCTATTGTCTTCCGCCTTCTAATCTGTGATTGACCTCTGCTTGTTTACGACTACACTTTGGATCATCCCTTTATTGTCCATCTACCAATCGATCGATTTTTGGACCGTTTGACTTCAATTTTTGGATCTCGTTCTGGGTTTGGTGATGGCTTCTCGCATGTTCAAGCAGTGCGTGAAGTGTGGGGGTAAGATCCCCGGATTGGACCTTCATTCTTCCTGCCTCTTGTGCTTGGGAGAGGACCATAATCCCCAATCTTATGTATTATGCAGGTCTATGACCTCGCAGGCACTGAGAAACAGAGATAAGAGGCTTTACGAACAGGCCCTTAGACCTACCCTGACACCTAGACCTTCTACTGCCGTGGAGGCCGCAGAGAAACCTAAATCTAGCCCCGGAAAGAAGGCATCCAAGTCGGATGGAGATGCTGATAAAGGCCGCAAAAGGCCCAAGAGTGCGGCCGCTCCCCTGAGAAGCATAGGAGCAAAAAAGTTTCTAAACGGAGTGATCAAAGGAATCCACCTCAAAGAAGTCCTGTCCCTCTGTCTCTGAGGGTTTGAGGCCCAAGGATCCTGTACCAGCTGTCTTTTGGCCTCTATCACCTCCGATTTCGAGGCCTCTGTCACCTCTAATGGCAGGACCCTCCTCTTCAGTACCGAAACCACTTCCATCCCGAAGTGTGGCAACTGTGGTACAGATGACTCTTCTACAAGAGCCCTAGGTGGTCCTTGATTCCGAGTCCAAGGGGAAGCTTCGAGAAGATCTTCTGGTCTTGACTCTGCAAGCGTCTGCAGATACCCACTGGGATTGTGGGACTCTTGGTGTATCACACCGGTATCTAATGGCTATGGATCCAGCGATGCTTCGATCCTGTGAGATGACTTCTCATCTCATCCAGGCCTAGGTCCATAGAGCTGCATTGTCCGAACCACCTACACCTCCTCCTCAGTACCAGTTTCTTCAGCAAAGACCTCTGCCAGACTCCCCGAGAGGTTCCTAATCTCGCTCGGTATCCCTGCACTCTCATGGTTTGCGTCAGTCCATGGCGTCTCGTTCTCCTACTCTGGAATCTGACTATAGATCTTCCATTCTTGTAGAACATCATCCTGCTTCCCCTATGGACGACATGAAGTCCTTTGTGGACCAAGTTGTTTGTATGGGTAACGCTCTGGAAGTCGAGATTGTCAGGACCAATGATGACGCCGTAGATGCCATTGAGAGGAGAGTCCACGGGAAAGTTCCTACACCTCCAGCACTGGGCTTGTTACCCTCTCTACAAAAGATCGCCCAACGTTCTTGGGCCACTCCAGCTACGGTACTGTTGACATCATGGAAAATTGAAAACCTGTACAGGATAGCCCCGTCTCAGGCTTCCTGGTTATTCAGGCATCCAAAGCCCAATTCGGCAATTGTCGAAGGCACGCAGACTGTGTCTACACCAAAGACTTCCACAACCCCTGTGGATAGGAATGGCAAGAAGGTTGACGGTCTCACCAAAAAATTCTATGCTTCGGCGGTTTTGGATATGAAGATAGCCAACTGTGCCGCGTGTATGGGTGCTTATCAGCAACATCTAATGGAACGCATGCTGCCCCTGTTAGATGACCTGACTGATGAAAAGAAGCCCTTGGTGCTGGCTCTCCAAGCTCAAGCCCACTCCATCGGTGGACAGCAAATAATTTTGGCACAACATTCAGCTGATTGTGCGGCCAAATTGATCTCCGGTTCGGTGGCGCTTTGGAGGTATGCATGGCTCAGGTCTTCAGATCTGACAAACCCCCCCCCCCATGCCAAGAACACAATCGATGATTCAGGGCTGTTCAACAAAAACACTGATGAGCGCCTGAACTTCCATTACCAGATGAAAACAGCAGCAAGGAAACATGGTATGTCCTCATCCTCCTCTCAACATCAGCGCCACCGATTTGGGGGTCAGTGACCTTGGTTTTCCTCGCAACACCAAAGGCCTTACTACTCCCATGAGAGGCAGTACCAACCTGAGCCGCCCAGACAGAGACACGTGTCTCTATCATCATCATCCTCTGGCCTCCACCCACCTTTGCAGCCATGGTACCGACAAGGATACCGCAAAAAGGATGCTGAGCGGCCTAAGAAAACCCTATGAAGTATTGCCGCTCACTCCATTCCCCGCCCCTTCGGAGATTGGCTGGGACCATTCTTTAACATCTGGTCTCAGGTAACTTCAGACTCGTGGGTTCTTAACATCATTGCCAATGGCTATGCCCTCAAGTTCAATGAGCTTCCTGTCACCGGAGCCTTTGTCTCCACACACACACACCGACACCCTACTCAACGAAATGTGCACTCTTTTGTCTAAGGGCGCTATAAATCCCGTAGCTCCCGTTGACCTTCGCTTCTGTTTCTTTTCCCGCTACTTTACGGTACCGAAGAAGGACTCAGCGCTTCGGCCCATCCTAGATTTACATCACCTGAACAAATGTATGGCCTGCCGGCGCTTCCGTATGGTAACCCTTGCATCTATTCTACCATTGATGCAGGAGGACCACTGGATGGTCAATCTCAAAGATGCCTATTTTCACATTGGGATTCGAGAGGATCACAGGAGGTTCCTGGCCTTTACCATAGGCCACCAGATGTTCCGGTACAGAATTCTTCCCTTGGTCTTTCAACAGCTCCACGAGTGTTTACAAAATGCATGGCACCTATTATAGCCTACCTCCACCAGCAGGCGATATCGGTCTTCCCGTACCTCAACGACTGGCTCCTAGTCGCCCCATCTCAGAATCACCTTATCAAAGACATCAACTTCACTTTGTCACTTCTTCATTCGCTGGGCCTCATGATCAACTTTAAGAAATCCAACCTTGTTCCAGCAAAAAGAATCAAGTTCATTGGATCCATCCTGGACTTGGAGAGCTCGATGGTTTACCTCCCATGGAATGCTTTCTAGCTCTGAAAGGGTTGGTAAGAGACTGTCTGACACAAAGGGCCTTTGCAGACTGCCAGAAATAGTGCAAATTGAGTCTACTTTAACTGCCCTGACTCAGTGCTAGGGAATCATGGGAACTGTAGTTTATTGTGGCACCAGAGCTCTCTGACAGAGAAGGCTCAATGTCCCAGAAAAAAATACAGTTCCCATGATTCCCTAGCACTGAGCCAGGACAGTTACAGTGGACTCAATTTGCACTATATCTGGCAGTCTGCAAAGGCCCAAAGACGTGTCAAGGCCCATCTAGGTAGCTCTAGGCTACATGGCATCCACAACATACGTGGCTCCTTGGGCCCGCCTCCATCTGAGACCTCTACAAACTTGGTTTCTATCAGTGTTCGATCCCATGCACGACCTCCCCTCTCAATGTTGGTGGCTCAATCCCGAGAACGTCTGTATAGGAATGCCGTTTCTACCTCCGCAACCGCAAATCTCCCTGACAACGGATGCATTGATGAGGGATGGGGCACCCACACCCTCGACTTCACCATCAAAGATCATTGGCTCCCTCAGGAACGTCAACTCCATATCAACGAGCTCGAGAAGTTAGCTGTAGAAAAGTCTCTTCATGCTTTCGAAGCCCTGCTCTGGACCAAGGTAGTTCTCCTGTCAATGGACAATACCACAGTCATGTATTACATCAACAAGAAGGGAGGCACAAGGTCTCCATCGCTTCTTGAGATCACCCTGCGAATTTGGAACTGCTGCATCCCAAGAAGGGAATCACCCTTCTTGGAGAGGAGAACGAGCTGGCAGACCAACTCAGCAGGCCACGTGTGGTGCCTCCATCCCGAGACAGTTGCCAACCTCTTTCGGATGTGGAGAGGGCCCGAGATCGATTTCTTCACCTCTCACCTGAACAGTCAATGCCACCAATTCTGTTCCAGGTTCAAGGCCTCGGGATCGCGGGGGGATGCATTCCTGTTTCAGTGGTTGAGGAAGTTGGTCTATATCTTCCCACCATTCCCTCTCATCACAAGGGTGGTTGCCAAGATCAAGACAGACCTCTCAAACGCCATTCTTGTTATGCCTTGGTGGCCCAGGTAACCGCGGTTTGCTCCACTCTTGAACCTATCCAAGAGGAAATTTCTCCGCCTTGAACCCTGGCCCGATCTTTCCCTTCAAGACAGCCGAGTATACCACCCAGATATGGACAACTTGCCGTTGGTGGCTTGGAGGATTCAGTTTTAGACAACCTCCCACATTCAGTGCAGGCAATAATCCGTGCCTCTCTCAAGCCATCGACACAAAAGTCTTATGCCCTCAAGTGGGCAAAGTTTTCAGACTTTCTGGACAGCAGAAAGCTCCATCCATCCCGTGTCTCTGTACTGACTGTCCTGGAGTTCTTGCTGACTTTGGTTGATGCTGGCCTAGGACTACAATCCATCAAGTGTTATCTTTTGGCTGTCTGTTCTCATTACCAGTTTCAGGACAAGCCTTCTTTCTTTAAGGAACCTTTGATAAAGAGCTTCCTCAAAGGTCTGGCTAACCTACACCCTCCTGCCTTGGTACCTTCGAACTTTGGCCACTATAGACCTAAGATTGCTATCCTGGAAAACAGCTTTCTTGGTGGCCATCACTTCAGCTTGCCGGGCGAGTAAATTGTGTGTTTTATGAATGGACCAGCGCTTCCTCTGCTTCCATAAGGATAAGGTTGTCCTTCATCCCGATATCACCTTTCTGCCCAAGGTGGTATCTGCCTTTCACTTAAACCAAGATATCATGCTTCCCACCCTGACCCCGAACCCGACTATTGATTCTGAGCGTCGGCTGCACACACTTGACATGCGTTGAGCGCTGGCCTTCTATTTGGACAGAACATCGAGCTCGAGACAATCTGAAAGCTTGTTTGTCTGCTATTTGGAGGCTAAGAAGGGGCTTCCAGTTTCATCTCAGAGGTTTTCTAAATGGGTGGCCAACCATCCACCTCTGCTATGAACTTACAGGAAAGAACCCTCCAGCCAGGGTGCAAGCACACTCAACTAGGGCAGTAGCTGCATCCCCCCCCCCTTTGTGTCTGGGGTTATTATTATTAATTTAATAAAATAATAACAACAACAACAACAACATTTATTGCCCTTGGAGGATGTGTGCAAGGCTGCTGTCTGGTCTCAACCTTTGACCTTTATTAAACATTACAGACTGGACTCGAGAGCCAGATGGGATGCAGCGTTTGGGAGGGCAGTGTTACTTACTGGTTTGCATTAAGGTGATATGTTTTATTCTATTCATATCAACCAATGATAACTTAAGACAATGCACCTTTCAAGTCTAAATTTATTGTTAATAAATACAGTTTGCTTCAACTTGAAATTGTTTTCAGGACACTCCCTCCTCCACTGACCCAAGCTTGTCAGTCTAACCCATTTGTGTGATTCACAGAGGCCACAAAGAAGAAGGACAAGTTGCTTACCTGTAACAGTATTTCTTCAAGTGGTCATCTGCAAATTCACACAAATCCCGCCCATCCTCCCCTCAGTCGTGTCCTGCTCACTACCAAAACTCCTGCTGTCGCAGCTTGCGGTGAACATTTCGGAACTGGAGAAGAGCTAGGGGACTTTATAGGGATGGGCGGAGCTACTGCCAAAAAGTTCTGCCTAACAATTTCAGAAGTTTCCGAAGTTGCTGCGCATGTACAGATATAACCCATTTGTGTGAATTCGCAGATGACCACTCGAAGAAATACTGTTACAGGTAAGCAACCTGTCCTTTCCTGAATACCTGGAGTTGCATTTCACCATTTTTTGGAGTGTTATGTTACTTTGACAGCAGTCTTTTTACTCCACTTTTCCATAATTTTGAGTACTATAACAATGAACTCAAGATCTCAACCATTACTACAGATGTAATATCTTACAACTTCCTGTTGTGAGAGTTTCCAATTTCCCATTTATCTAAGAAAAAATTATGCTTGTTTTAGTCTGAAAACTTACGCAATAAGCCATTCAATTCAAGCTCTACACACTGTTTTCTCTCATTTATTTTAGCTCATAGGTTGGATTCATTGTACAGTAGATTCTGATAATCCAACATTTAAATTAAAGTATTGGACATTTCTCTAAAGCTAGTCAGTAAAATGCAGTGTTTGCTGGGGACAGGGTGTCAGGAAAGGGAACTATCACTGTCAGAACTTTGGGGTGGGAAGGGGGAAACCTTCAGGTATCTGCCATTCCCATGCTGCTATATACCTCTAGCAGTAAGAAAGCACTATTTCTGGTATAGCACCTTCATTGAAAATTAATAATAATAAAATGTATTTTTACCCCGCCCCTCTGTTAAAACAACCGAGGCAGCTTACAGCAATTAAAATTACAACAAATACAATCTAAAAACCCCAGACCCCCATATTTAATGTGTGAGAGAATAGGATAGGTAATTAGAGATTTTTCCCCTCCACCCATACTCTGCAGTCTTTGTCTAGAAAAATATGGGGTTAGGTGTGAGATTCTCCAAGCTTTCCCTTACCAGCTGGATTTTAAAAAGATGTCTAGTCAGAATTGAGGGCTGGGAAGGAATGAAGAGGTACAGTACATCAGTGCCAAATTGCCCAGATTGTTAGATACCATGTTTTAGGGTCCTTCGTTGTTGTTTTTGTTGTTGTTTTTTAAAAAATATTAGATTTATTAAACAATAAATACACAACAAATAATACATATAAATACAAGACGTAGAATTCTATAACAATACATAACACTAACACACAAATCACAAGACAATCTAAACATTTATTATATATTTTCCCTCTTACCACCACCCTTTATTTCTTTTCCTAAAATAAACCTATATAAAACATAAGACATTTATCTGACACCAAACCTCACACTTAACTAACAGTGAGCTTCCTATCTTGTAAGTGAGATCATTTTCATAAAGTTTCTTTGTGGCCCCTCTTTTCCTTATTTAATCAACAATAGTCAAAAAAGTATGCTACTACACCACTTAATCCATTACTAAAAATTCCCTATTATCGTCATCTTCAGCTACATCCGTCAGATTCAAAATTTTCACTCTTTACAATGTTTTTATTCAGATTTTGAACATAAAATTTTCTCCATATTTTCCTAACAAAATTAGTAATCTTCATCTTTCTTCATTGTTCTAGAAATCCTTCTGTTGTTAATAAACCTTCTTTTTGTTGTAGAAAGTTTATTACTTTTTCCCAATCTTTTTAAAATTTCTTCCAACTCTATGACTCTATGATTCTCCATGTTACCATCAGACAGTAGATGAGTGAGCTTGTCCATTTCAGCCAGTTCATATGTTTTAGGATCCTTCAACAACCTGACATTTCCAAAATTTACTGGACCAAAGATCCTACTATATCTCCAATCTACCATTGGACTGTGATAAATATGGAAAGTGTCAGGTTGAGGAGAACAACTCCCAAAGAGCACTGTGAAGGAGGGGCTGTGGGGGAACACTATATAACAAAAGTAGAGGCTTATCTACAAGAGAGTCGGATAGGGTGAAGATGACATTCAGACATGTTTTGGATGTGAGACAGAGTTTGAAACTGGCACTAATAGGGTGTTGAGTTGGTAGACACAGAGTTTTGGATTTGAAGAAGAAGCGAGAACTGCCTATGATACAGGGGAGCCTAAAGAATAGAATATTAGAGGTTATTATATTCTTATGATGTTTATGATTATGATTATTATATTCAGAGAAACAGGTCATGCCAGACAAATCTGATCTCTTTTTTTGATAAAATTACCAGAACATGGCCACACAGCCCGAAAAACCCACAAAAAACTATCTATGTATAGCTGTTTCAATGATGTGTTTGTCCAATTTCTGGAGTTATAAATTGTTATTGAGTAGGTTCTCTACTTTCATTATTTAGAATACACTGCAGCAGAAAATGGTATATTGCATGCTGACATTTTTTCAGAGCTCCAGTGAGTAGAACTGTGTATGCTGGGAAGAAGTCCATCATTTATCCTTCTCTTTTTAAAAAATAAATAAACCAAGCCCTATGGAAGTAATGGGAGTTGCAATCCAAAACATTTAGAGGACACCAGATATACATTTATTTATTTATTTATTTATTTATTTCCCAGGTATGGGAATACTGCTGCTTTCTCATGGTGCATTTGTATCAGACTCTCGGGTTCTATGTGGTTCAATTTAAAATGAATATCCTAAACACAGTAACAAACTTTACAAGGCTTTACATTTTAATAAAGGAAACATAAGCACCAACATATATATAACAGGAAAATGTGGATTCTTTTTCATAGGCTTGAAGCAGATGGGCCAAAAGGCCTGGCTTCGGGCCATGTTCAGGGCATGGCGTTTATATGACGCATGCCCTGAATGTGGCTAGAAGCCGCACCAACACCATACCATCTGGAAAAAACAAGCCAACAAGGAGTGGATAGAATCTGCTTCTTCTGATGGCCCAGTTAAGAACCATGGCAGCAGCCCGGATTGGGACTGGGCACGTGCAGTCACCGTGGTCCTGGCGCGGATGGCGCAGGAGCAGTCCTTTTGGCCCATCTGCTTCGGGCCATAGTCTCCATGCCTCTCACACCTTTCCTGCATCTTTACAGATCCAGGCATAAACTTTTAGAAGTGAGAAGAACAGTTTGGTGACAGCCTCACCCACCTTGTACCAGATAACCCTCAGTGCCTTTTCATCCACCACAACTGTAGCATTATGTTGGAACTTCTCAATCTTTCAGGACTGCATCTTCATCTTCACTAAGTGCTTATCCTATTTGCTTCTACTTCATTCATCTTCAGTGGTTTTCATAGAGTCATAGAGTTAGAGGAGACCACAAAGGCCATCCAGTCCGGTCCCCTACCATGCAGGAACTCAAAGTATCCCCAACAGATCGCCATCCAGCCTCTGTTTAAATACCTCCAAGGAAGGAGACTCCACCACATTCCGAGGGAGGTGTTCCACTGTCAGATAGCTCTCACTGTCAGGAAGTTCCTCCTAAAGTTGAAGTGGAATCTCTTTTCCTGTAGCTTGCATCTGTTGTTCCGAGTCCTGTTCTCTGAAGCAGCAGAAAACAAGCTAGCTCCCTCCTCAATATGACATCCCTTCAAATATTTAAACAGGGCTATTATATCACCTCTTAACCGTCTCTTCGCCAGGCTAAACATACCCAATTCCCTAAGTCATTCCTCATAGGGCATGGTTTCCAGGCCCTTCACCATTTTAGTCGCCCTCCTCGGGACATGCTCCAGTTTTTCAACATCCTTTTTGAATTGTGGTGCCCAGAACTGGACACAGTATTCCTGGTGGGGCTTGACCAAAGCAGAATACAGTGGCACTATTTCCTTGATCTAGATACTATACTTCTATTAATACAGCCTAAAATCGCATTGGCCTTTTTAGCTGCGGCATCACACTGTTGACTCATGTTCAATTTATATCTTATATCTTATATCAATGCATTTTTTTGCCCTAAGTGCAGTACTTTACATTTCTCCATGTTGAAATTCATTTTGTTAGCTCTGGCCCAGCTTTCTAATCTATTAAGGTCATTTGAATTTTCATCCTGTCCTCTGGGTATTAGCTATTCCTTCTAGTTTGGTGTCATCTGCACCCTATTCTTTCATCCAAGTCATTGATAAAGATGTTGAATAGCACTGGGCCCAAGACAGAACCCTGTGGCACCCCATTGGAGAATTTTTTTTCAAGATAAGGGTAGTACATATTCAGTGCAACATGTAGATTGCACTTTCACTTCTTGCTGTCACTTTTTTTCTGAGTACAGTATATATGAGAATAGGAACTGTAAACATTCTTAAGAACATCAGTGGAAGAGAGATTGAAAAGACTGTTCGAGAACAGATGGAGTGACTCATTGAAGATGTGAGAGAATGTACAAAACAATTGCTTAGTGTGTCTTATAACACAAGAGAACAGAAGGTGGTTGAGGTAACTTGAATGACAAAGCAGCTAAAAAATATATGTATTTAGTATACTGAATTTGTAACTTCAGTGGGGTCATGGCAAACCTGCAGCACTCAGTGTCATTTGTTGTTGCTGCTGCTGCTTGCCCTTAAGTCATTTCCAATTTAGAGGTTTTCTGGGGCTGAGAATGTAAGACTCACCCAAGGTCACCCAGTGGGTTTCCATGCTGGAGCAGAGAATTAAACCCTGGGCTCCAGAGTCAGAGTCCATTGCTCAAACCACTACATCATGCTGGCTCTATTCAGTGTTTAGATGCTGTTTACTTTCTTCTCTGTGATGTGACAGACCCTGGAAGCAAGAGCAATGCCTGTAATTATGGCAAATAAAACATTGTGACTTGAACAACAGAGCATTCTACGGAGGTTTCCTTTTGTTCATGGCTTTATTAATTAGGATCTTTTGAAATGCTTCAAGGAGCAGTGTTCCAATGTATATTTCACGTGTTTTCACAGCTTCCTTCCCTACAACAAATTATGAATTAAATGTTTAATGGAAACTCAGTCTATGAGCAAAAGTAACAGCATTAATGTGGGTGGACACTTAAGCCTTTTGTGTGCTATGGTTTTCAGCACAGGTTTAAGGGCAAAGTCCACCCACACAAATGTTTCTGTAGAATTTAAGCATGCACAGTTCTTTCTGTGCTTTCACATTTATTCTCTATGTGAACATTTCTTTAAAAAGAAGACTTAAATGTCACATTGATGCAGATTATCAGTAAGAACAATAGTCACTAGAATGTGATCCTTTTCCTTCATCATTTTAAATTTGTAGTAGCTTACACTTTTAAATTTTACCACTAATACTAAATTATGTTGGTGCACAGGCCTGTTTCAGATTTCATACATGGCTTTAATGAACATCAGACACATTTTCACTTTTATGGCACATGCCTATGGTACAACAAACTGTACAGTCTCAAAATTATGGCTGCAGAGCTGGCTATACATTATCCTATCACGTTTCAAACTAGCCAGCCCATCAAACATCAAGTAACAAAGTATTCTTAGTAAGCTACTATTTTACTGTCTTGGTCTCCCATCTGCAATCTGAAGCTGGGAGCATATATAGAAAGTTATTATATAGAATTTAAGGAAAATAAACAGTATGCATGGTTGGGGTGAATTAGTAGACAGAGAGGTAAGAAACAAATTCAGGAGCAAAGTAGCAATGCTGGCTATTATTAACATTGGACATTCACAGAATTTGTTATCAGACATCCAGACAGTATCTACACCAGGGGTCGGCAACCTTTTTGGGGGTGGGGCCGGTCCCCCTGTCCCCCGATGCCCCCTGGGCCGTGGCGGTGCACGTGCGCACACTACCGGGAGGGCTCCCTCGACCGCACCGGGCCTCAGAGAGGCCCAACGTGGCCACGGGGGTCCCCCAGGAGGGCTCCCCCGACCGCGCCAGCCCTCAGGAGAGGCCCAGCGTGGCCGCGGGACCCTCTGGGGTGCCATTTTGTGTTCCAAAATGGCACTTGGAGTCTCACGCAACCTTTCCCATCGCAGGGCAAAAGTCACACGAGATTCCAGGCGCCATTTTGGAACACAAAATGGCACCCCGGAGGACCCCCGCAGCCGCGAAAGGCAGTGGCGGCACGGCGGCAGCAGGACCGGGCAGGGGCCGGTCAGCAGGCCTTGGTGGACCGAGTGCGGCCTGCAGGCCGTAGGTTGCCAACCCCTAATCTACACTATCCTATCTTGTGAAATATGATTCTTCTTTATGATCTCTGTGCCTCACACAGTAGGGTTTTGCGCATGCACAGAGATTCCATTCAAAAAGCTGAAAGCTAAGCAGACTGGCAGGAAGCCCCACCTCCTCTTGTGTTCTGAGCATGCCAAGTCCTGCCAATCTAGCTCCTCTTTCAGTTCTCTTTCATCCACTGTTTTCAGATTGCTCTCCAGCTTGAGTCCTTCCTGTTTGTTTGTTTGTTTGTTTGTTTTTACCTTTTTGTGAGAATTGCCCTTACAGAGCTTGGAAGCGAGATTTTGTTTGTATTTCTGCCCAGCTGGGCGCCTCGTTTCTAGGCCTCTTATGACCTCCAACTCTTTGTTCAAGCTCTGTGTTTCTTGTAATAGAAAAGTGCCCTTCACCGATGGACAGCCCCCCATCTCGGTCACTCTTGCAGACTTGACATAGGGGTTTTTGACCTCAGCATCGCTGAGTACTACTATGCCACCAGCTTTGCTACCTACTCCATCTTTGTTGCTGATGGTCTCTCCACTGCCACCAGTACCTGCTTCGGTGCCATCGCAGATATTGCCTCTCCAGCTAGAGGTTGCAGGCTTTCACTCTCACCTTCAGCCTCTTAACACCGTGATGCTCGAAGACAATGAAGTGTCTCTGTCACGATCTCATCGCTTTCCAATGCCATCAAGAGACAGGTTGAATTGTCAGCGGTGTCTTCAAGAATCTACTATTGAGATTCACCTTACACCTTTGCATCATATATTGATCAATAGCAAGCCGATGAATATTGGAGAGAACGCCCGTCCTCTTATCAATCCTACTCTCTATCTTATAGGGATCAATACAACCATAGGGAGCTATACTACCATTCTCTCTCTTGATATCAGGCTTGTTCCCGTTCTCAATCTCCACATTATGTTTACTGATCTTGGCATGAATCTAGACCTGACTACCATTCCACAAGAGTGCCTTCACCATTGCCTCACACTATTGCTACGATGTCTCACCCACCAGCATCTCCAGTTCAAACTTTGATGCAAGCAGTTCAGATCCCGCTCATGTCATCCATTTTAATGCCTATTCTTGCAGTTATTCCGACACTGTTTCCTCAGTGTCGATACCTCACATTATGCCTTTTAATTCCACCACACAGGCTCCTCAACTTGGTACTCTTGCCATGCCTCAGCAATCTATGGAAGAGTTGGCTTAGGACATTGGGTTCACCTTCTCTTATTGCATCACCTCAGTTCAAGATACTGCTCTCCAAACTCCAAATGAAGATGTTCAGCTCTTTTCAGATGTCATTCAGAGGATGGCTTGGGCCCTCGGACTTCAGATCGAGGTCGCTCCTAAGCCGGCTAGAGATCCAGTCTTCCAGATTGTCAATACAGTACCATTGCAGTTTCACCAGCTGTTCTGCCCTTTTTGGCCTCGTCTGATGTCATGCACCATTATTGGACAAAGTCTTCCTCGGTCCCACCTACTTCAGAAAGGCTTGATGGCCTGTCAGTGATGGTGGATGATGTGTGTTGCAGTTGCCAAACAGCAGAGCTGACAGGAAAAGCTGACATCTTCTCCTGCACGCCTCCAGACTTTTCCTCTGGATCTTGATGATACTGCCTGAGCTCTCCAGCCTTTCCAGCAGTCAGGAAACACACCAGTTGTAGTCTAAGAAAACTATCTTTATTCTACAACTAGAAATATTTATAGCAGTTGTTTATTTACAAAACAAAGCTAGCAACACACCACACAGCAGAATATGAGTAAAACCTTCCAAACTCCCTCTCTCTCTCACTCTGCACACATGGACAAAGCATTTTTGTTGTTCCCCCAAGCTACCACCCACTTGGGTGTGTACATTCTAGATCAGGGGTAGGCAACCTTTCCCCTTTAAGGGCCGAGGAACTTCAGCTCCCAGAATCCCAGGAGCTATTGACCAACATGGGACTATTGGCCAACATGGCTGAGGCTTCTGGGAGCTAAGGTCCCTCGGCCCTTAAAGGGGAAAGGTTGCCTACCCCTGTTCTAGATGATTGGCTGAGTCCCACTTTCCCAGACCTCCAGCCCAACCCATGTTGCTGACGTCCTTACCCATGTGACAAGCCATGATTATGTTGTGTGTTTTGGTTAGGATGTGTCCTTTTCCCAAAACACACTAGTATTTTCTTCTTTCCAGTTCTGTTGTTATTGTCTAGTGTGACACCTGCTGTTTGTCTGTCCCAAACATGTTTTTCCAAATCTCTTCCCACAGGAAATTTGCCCATACATCTTTTACATTTCAAGTCTGACTGCATGTCCCATCAAGCATTTTCTGATATCACCAGCTGTTCTGCCCTTTTTGGCCTCGTCTGATGTCATGCACCTTTATTGGATAAAGTCTTCCTCCATCCCATCTACTTCAGAAAGGCTTGAAGGCCTCTATAAGGTCCAGCCTGATAGTGTACCCTACTTGTTCACACACCCTACTCCAAATTCTGTGATGGTTGAATCTACATCGAAATCATCTGGCAAGGTTCACTCTGTAGGAACCAAACAAAACAGGAGGCTTATACTGTAACTAATCCAAAATGGGAGAAAAAAAAACTGGTAGGTATACTATAAATCACTAAGTACCACTATAAATGAATACAACAAAACTGAGACATATCTTATTAAATATATACCGGTATATCCAGTAACTAATAAATACAACAAATTGAAAAGTAATGACAAAAACCATACAAGGATATACGATGTTGCAGGGGATAATTCTTCTATTTGATCCAAAATTGGTAATACAAGATGATTATCCCAATAATGCAAGTTCAATGACCAGTCTGACAATTATAACAATGTCCTGATGAATCACAAGAAATCTGCTTGCAGAAGATTTTGCTGGGTTGGTTTTTCAATTGTAGTAACTCAGAGTGGTAGCATGTAGCAAGTAATTGAAGCAATGGTAGCATAAGTATAAAAGATATTGCTGTCACTGGTATCAGTAGGAAATAATTGAAGCAATGGTGGCATAGATATCAAAAGTATTTCTGTCACTGGTAGCAGACAGCTACCTCCGGAGTATTTGTATGGCCGTTTCAACTCCAAAGTCGTCTTCAGTAATCATATAACATCCTGTTCCGGATTATAATTCCAATAAACTATTCCATGCTTCTAAATCTATGAAATTAACACATATTTGTGACAATATATGCTATAGTCATAAAGCAAAATCCCTGAAAATAACATTACTTGTATCTATCCATTACATACCCATATTCACAATCATATTCAGTTTGCAAGAACCCAATACGTGATTACAGACTGGTAAACTAAATGAACTAAGATACTCTTACTGTTAAATTTCCTGCATGTGGCTAATACATACATTGAATTTCTTAAAGAAACATGAATCTACGGTGAAAAAACCTGAGTCTCCCACCAAGTAATACCTAAGAACAGATTGAAATACATACTAAACATAGGACGTTATCACACGGGGGAAATCTGTTGGTTAATCCACACAAATCGCAAACAAAAACTGAATTTGCGCCTCATGATTTCACACGGCATCGCACAGAAATTGGACAGAAACTGGTATTATCCGAGATCTTTTTAATTTCGAGAGTTTAGAGGAAATGCATTTGCGAAATTACAGTAATTTCGCATTTACTGTAATGTGAAAAGCAAATACGCACGGACAATTCTCTTTTAAAACCTAGAGGAGGGCCAAGAGGAGGAGGAGGAGGGGCCTCCAGGGAGGGAGAGTCCCGGGCTCCTGCCATGCAGGGAAGGCAAGGCAAGGCAAGGAGAGGGAAGTTTGGGATGGAGGAGAAGTTTGGCATTTGGGATGGAGGGAAAAGGAGGGGAAAGAAGGCTTCCCTCACAGCAGCTGTGGGTGGATGTGGGTGCAAGTGTGGGGTGTGCTTGTGGAGCAACTTGGAGCTCCATCTCACCATGAAGTTCTGCCCTGCAGGTCCTACAAAGGGGAAAGGCTTATGGGGGGGGCATGGGAGCTACCTTCAGTTTCCCCCTCTCCTGGGCATCATCCAAGGCTCTGGCTCTCCCCATGGAACACCCAGCCCTTCCTTCCTTCCCTTTCCTCCTCCTCCTCCTTCCCTGCCAGCTCTGCCTGTGATCCTACCCTCCTTGCTCATCTCCCCAGCAGCTGACAGCCTCCAATGCCAGGAAAGGAGAGAGAGAAAAGGGAGGCTGAGCCATCTCAATCCCTCCCTTGCCTCGGCTTGCCTTGCCTTGCCTTTCCAGCCTCCTCCTCCTCCTCCTCCTCCTCTGCTCTCTTGAGAGGCCCTAACCCCAATGGAAGGGGGTTAGGACCTGTGCAGGAGGACATGACCCCAAATGTAGGACAGTCTGACATTTCCTCCTGGGAAATGCAGGACCCGCCCTGGAAAAAGGAGGAGTCTGGTCATGAAACATGCCCATTTCCAGTACATGTACGGGTTCTTTTCACTTGTGTATGAAAGTTAAAAACGTCTTTTTTCGCTTTTAACTTAATTCCATTATTACTGTAATTACGTGTGAAAAGCTTTTGCGCAATTAAGCTCTTTTTTCGCTTTCTTTTCGGGATGCTTCATTTCCACTTTATTATCTCTTTAACAACGAAACTGGCCCATGTATGATAACGTCCATACATTACAAGTGTAAATGAGATTTTACAGTAATGTAAAGGGAACATTTGATATTAGTAAGAATATATAAACTCCTGACAAACATTTAAACTATATGCCTCTAAAACTATAACTATCCATAACAGTCCTAAATTATGATTCTATGACACTACTATTACAGAAAAACAGACAAGTCAAGACGTTCATTCATGCCTACAGGTTTACTTGAGGCTGATTTGTGGATCCAGAATGCCTCCCTTTGTGCAAGTTTAGTTTGTATTGATCCACTATAAAAGGGACCAAACTTAACCTGTTCAATAGCAAAAAAATTTAAGGAATCAGGAGCGTGACCCAATTGTGAACAGTGTTCTACTAATGGGGTATCCAAACTTCTATTGCGGATTGTACTTTTATGTTCCACAATTCTAATTCTCAGATGTCTTGCAGTTTGTCCTACGTAAATATTTGAACAAGGGCATAGGATCACATACACAACATTCTTAGAATTACAGTTAGTGAAACATTTTAACTCATAATGATCATGTAATGTGGGATGTATGAATGTTTTAATATCCAGTGATTGACTACAACAGGAACAGTGTCCACATTTGTAATGTCCCCTAATGTGAGATGACACTTGTTTATGCACATAAAAGTCAGTATGAACTAATAAATCTTTTATGTTCCTGGTTCTGCATAAAGCTGTAATGGGTGCAATATGCCAATGTTTCCAAATGATACGTTTGATATGATGCACTGCATGATTAAAGGTAAAGGAGCCTATGATTCTATTACAAGTTGTTCTATTAGAAGGAGGGAATAATGTAGAACGGCCTTTGAGAGAAGCTGTACTCCTGGCATCCTGGACAGTATTTTGGGGAAAGGCTCTATCGTGTAGGTCTAGTTGATATTGATCAGCTGCCATTTCATATTGACTATTTTTTGAAGAATTCCTTTTTAATCATAAAAATTGCGATAAAGAAGGCAGATGCCTAGACATCTTTGGGCAACACTTTTATTCCTCAGCTGCTCTTTCTGCCAAAGTGGGCAATATGCACGCTTCTGTGAGTGCCTACCAGAAATTTTTGTGGGACAAGATAGCTGCCTTCATCCCCTTCCTGCCAGAGAAGCAAAAGGTGGCTGTCCTTGACTTCTACACTGAAGCTCTCTCTTTGTACCAGAGGATTCATTCAGTCAGATGTTCTGTGGACTGTGCAGCCAAGGTGATTTCGGGTGCAGTGGCACCCTGTCACTATGCTTGGCTTATGTCTACTGACCTCACGGATGAGGCCAAGAAGCGCATTGAAGGTCTGCCCTTTGAAGGTGAGGGCCTCTTTGCTGCCAAAACAGACAAGTTTCTTAGTACTTTGTGTAAGACCCGACTCACAGGCAAAAGGATGGGCATTACTGGCCAGAAACAACAATACCGCCTTATAAACGAATGGTGTTAGTGGCCTGCCTCATCTGATTACTCCAGATCTCATTCTGTAGGCTGCACCCAATACAGGGGCTCTTCACAACAGTCATCTTGGAGGCCCTACAAGCAGCGCTATCCTCAGGGTCAACAGCGCAACAACAACAACAGCAACAGTCTTCCAAAAAATCCTCTTCTTCCAAGTCTCACTTTTGACAGGCCTACGGGGATGACACCTTCATCCATCTCTTCAACCCCCTCCCCACTGCCAGCTATTTTATTAAACTTCACTGCTTCTACAACAAATGGCAGCAAATCACCACAGATACCTGGGTTTTAACCATCATACGCCTGGGTTATGCCATAGAGTTTGCAAGTACTCCACCTCTAGGCATTTTCCATTCTACCCCATCTTCCCTTTCTCTCCAAGATTAGATCTTCTCCCTTCTCGGCAAAGGCGCTATTCAACACATCTCAGACAGGTACAGGATGGATGGTTATTTTTCCAAATATTTCACTTTACCAAAGAAGGATGGCAGGCTTTGCCTCATCCTCAGTCTCAGAGGCATCAACCACTACATCACATCACGCATGTTCAAGATGGTGACTCTTCAATCCATCCTTCCCTTTCTCCGTCTCGGGGATTGGTTTGCATTGATCGACCTGAAAGGTGCTTCCTTTCACATCTCCATTCAGCCTCAAGATTGCAAATTCCTTTGCTTTGCTGTGGATGGAGATCTCTATCAATATACTGTCCTACCCTTTGGCCTCTCCACTGCTCCCCAAGTGTTCACAAAGTGCATGGCAGTGGTCATTTCTCACCTACGCATCCAAGGGATCAAGATATTTCCCTATTTGGACTATTGGCTGCTGATGTCATGCTCCTGACACAGTTGTTCCAAGATGTCCACACCACTTTCAACTTGAGCCTCACAGTAAATCCCTCCAAGTCCATCTTGGAACCGGTCAGAGTGATAGAGTACATCAGAACATCTCTGGACTCTGGTATGGCTCAGGCCTACCTGCCCACCAGATGAGCAGAGAAACTCTGGACCCATCTTCACTCTGTTCTCAACATGAACCACCCTACAGCAAGGGACATTCAATGTCTTCTCAGCCTCATGGCCTCAACCACAGTCCAGCAAGCTGAAAGCCAGCTCCCTGAAGCCCTCGGAAGACCCAGCAACTTTGAAGGAGCTCAGCTGTTTGTGGATATGTCAGGGAGAGAGGCAAGCTAAAAGCCAGCTCCCTGCAGCCCTTGGAAGACCCAGCAACCTTGAAGGAGCTCAGCTGTTTGTGGACATGTCAGGAAGAGAGGCAAGCTAAAAGCCAGCTCCTTGCAGCCCTTGGAAGACCCAGTAACCTTGAAGGAGCTCAGCTGTTTGTGGATGTGTCAGGGAGAGAGGCAAGCTAAAAGCCAGCTCCCTACAGCCCTCAGAAGACCCAGTAACCCTGGAGCTCTTGTCTGTTATCAAGGCCTTTCAAGCTTTTGAAAATCACCTTCATCACAGGGTTGTCCAAGTTGTAACAAACAACACCACCACAGTTTGTTATATCAATGAACAGGGCGGGACCCATTTCTCGGTGTTCCTTCATTTCACACAACAGCTATGGACGTGGTGCCGCTTCATTTACCTGGTGGCTGTTCATTTAGCAAGGACAATGTTCTAGCAGACTCTCTCAGCCTGGACAAAGCTCTTCAGTACGACTTTCATCTCATAACTTCATGGTGGGGGACACCTTGCCTGGATCTCTTTGCCACTCCAGAGAATGTGCAGTGCTCAATGTTCTGCACCAGAGCAGGTTGAGGGACAGGCTCCCTAGGAGACACTTTCCTTTTGAACTGGAGCTGTTGATTCCTCTATGCCTTCCTGCCTCTCCTGCTAGTGATGAGAGTTGTGGCCAAAATGACCAGAGACAGGGCCAATGCCATTCTCATGGCTACTTACTGGCCGAGGCCTCTCTCCTTCACCTGTCCAAGGGCCAGTCCCTTAAACTTACAAACTGGCTGGACCTTCTCTCCCACTCCAATGGCACAGTCCTTCACCCAGACCTATGCAGCCTCCGTATGACAGCTTGGAGGATCTGGCCTTGACTGCTCTCGAACTTCTGCGGGTCCTCTCTGCTTCCAGGAAAGCATTTTTGTGCCTTTGCTGAGGCTAGAGCTGAGCCCTCTTTGCCTGTTCAACTTTCCATAGCCTTGCACTTCCTTCTCCATCTGTGTGGCCAGGGACTGGCCTTTCCATTTCTCAAGGTCTATTTGTCAGCTATCGTGGCCAACCATCCCCTGGTTCGCCATCTGCTAAGCTCTTCACTCACCTACTCTGAAGAGATTCTTCAAAGGCCTATATCACCTTGTCCCACCATTACCTTTGCTGGCTCCTTCTTGGTCATTCTCATTGGTGCTTACGCACCATACTAGCCCACCATCCTCTAATTTGGTGTCATGCCTCCTATTCTTTTATCCAGAGTAATTTGTCCCGGCCTCGGGCTTTCTGACTCTGCGTTCCTTCCGTGGCCCCACCACGTGTTGGTGGATGAGGAGCGCTTTTGAGTCTGACCTGGGGCATTGTAATTTATTTTAGTTATGGTGTTTGTATTTTTTAGGTTGTAGGTTTTAAAATTTGTTAATGGATATTTTAATTATATGTCATTTAATACTGTTTTATTGGGAGATGGGATGTTTGGGAATTTGATGTATGTATTTTCTTTTATTGTAAGCCGCTTGGATTGATTTCATTAAGCGGGATATAAATAAATTTTATTATTATTTATTATTATTATTATTATCCAAGTCATTGATAAAGATGTTGAATAGCACTGGGTCCAGGACAGAAGCCTGTGGCACCCCATTGGTCACTTCTCTCCAGGATGAAAAGGAGCCATTGTTGAGAACCCTTTGGGTTCGACCAGTCAACCAATTACAAATCCATGTAACAGTTACCATGTCCAGCCCACATTTAATAGCTTGTTTGCCAGAATGTCATGGGGAACCTTATAAAAGGCCTTACTGAAATCAAGATATGCTATATCTATAGCATTCCCTTCATCTACTAAGTTTGTAATTCTGTCAAAAAAAAAAGAGATCAGATTTGTCTAGTATGACTTGTTTCTCTGGGACCCATATTGACTTTTTGTGATTCTGGCATTCCCTTCTAAACGTTCATAGACTCTCTGTTTAATTATCTGCTCTAGAATCTTTTCTGGTATTGATCTCAGACTAACTGGGTGATAGCTGTTGGGATCCTCTTTTTTCCTCTTTTTGAAGATGGGGACAATGTTTGTCCTCCCCCAGTCGGCTGAGATTTCTCCTGTTCTCCAGGACTTCTCAAAGATTATTGCCAATGACTCCAATATTACATTTGCCAATTCTTTTAATACCCTTGGATGCAGTTCATCTGGTCCTGGATACTGGGCCTTTGCAGACTGCTAGAAATAGTGCACATTGAGTCCACTTTATCTGCCCTGGCTCAGTGCTAGGGAATCATGGGAATTGTATTTTTTTCTGAGACATTGAGCCTTCTCTGTCAGAGAGCTCTGGTGCTGCAGTAAACTACAGTTCCCATGATTCCCTAGCACTGAGTCAGGGCAGTTAAAGTGGACTCAATTTGCACTATTTCTGGCAGTCTGCAAAGACCCTTATATTCATTTAGATTAACCAGGTTTTCCTGTACTACTTCTTTATTTATTCTGCGCTCCATTTCCCCAATTGTGTCCTTTGCTCCATTTTCCTCAGGTTAAGCACCCTTTTTTTTCTGAGAAGACTGAGGCAAAGAAGCTGTTGAGTACCTTTGCCTTTTCTCTGTCCCCTTTTAGCATTTTGCCATCTTCAATGCGCAGTGGCCCTGCCATTTCCTTCTTCTTCCTTTTGCTACAGACATACCCAGAAAAGCCCTTTTTGTTGTTCTTAACCTCTCTAGCAAGCCTGAGCTCATTCTGTGCTTTAGGTTTTCTGACTTTACCCCTACATGTGCTTGCTATTTGTTTGAATTATTTTTTGGTGATTTCACCTTTTTTCCATTTCTTATACATATTCCATTTAAAACTTAGCTCAGTTGTAATTTCCTTAGTCATCCATCCTGGTTTCTTGAGACACCTCCCATTCTTCCTCCTCATTGGAACTGTTTTAAATTGTGCCTTCAGCATCTCCCTTTTGAGAAATTCCCATCCATCCTGAACTCCTTTCTCTTTTAGTATTCCTGACCATGGGACCACCCCCAGTATTTTCCTAAGCTTACTGAAATCAGCTCTCCTAAAGTCTAGAATGTGTATCTTACTATGCTTGGCTTCTCCTTTCCACTGTATAAGAAACTCCAGGAAAATATGATCACTCCCACCTAAAGATCCCACCACTTGCACCCCATTTATCAGGTCATCCCTGTTGGCTGTGATCAGATCTAAAATAGTGCCTTTTCTTGTTGCCTTTTCCACCTTTTGGATAATGAAATTGTCTTCAAGGCAAGTGAGGAATTTGCTAGACCTTAATGTTTTGGCTGAGTTTGACTTCCAGCAAATATCAGGATAGTTGAAGTCACCCATCACTACTACATCTTTCCTTTCTGAGCATGTGGTCACCTGTTCTATAAAGGCATCATCCAATTCCTCCATCTGACTTGGGGAGCTGTAGTAGACTCCCACAATAATATCCCTGTTGTTTCCCACCCCTTTAATTTTGATCCAGATGCTGTCCATCTGGCTTCCAGGATTGAAGTTCTGGACTTCTTCACTGGTGTAAATATCCCTGACATATAATGCTATTCCTCCTCCTTTCCTGTTTGGCCTATTTCTCTTAAAAAGGTTATACCTCTCTATTACTATATTCCAATCATGAGATTCATCCCACCAGGTTTCAGTGATGCCTATTATAGCATATTTGCTTTGTTGTGCTAGGAGTTCAAGTTCATCTTGCTTATTTCCCATGCTCTGTGCATTAGTGTAGAGACATCTAAGACCATGTGTCCCTCCTACTTGGTGCCTGTGCAGATTTTTTTGCCTCCCACTCTTGTGTCCTTGCACTGTTTGCCTTGTTCCCATTTATGAAAGTTTGGCTATTTTCTCCAGCCCTTTTACCTCCTAGAATACTGTCTCCTTCCACCCACTTAACTCAGTTTAAAGCCCTCAGGATCAAATGTTTGAGATTATTGCCAAAAATGTTTCCGCCAACTGACGTGAGATGCAACCCATCTCTTACCAGAAGTCCACCCTCATGGAACCGCAGCCCATGATCCAAGAATCCAAATTGTTCTTGGCGGCACCAGTTGCCACACATGTGCATCCTTACCTCCTTGTGTGGCCTCTTTTAAATGTACATGGGGCCTTTTGAATTATTTTTTTTAAAATAAATTCAGTATCTCCGTTAAGTGTAAAAGCGAGTAGACTAGAGCAGGGATGCTTGCAGATTGCATTCTTTTTACATTCTTGAGCAACCAGACCTCATATCTACTTTCTGGATTAACATGTAGATTAGAACACAGTTGTCATTAGTTTTTGCACTTCTCCAAATGTTGGTCTAATTCACAATGCATATATTGATATTTTTAAAATCTTAGTATAATTTTAAGATCCAGTGCATACATAAATCTCTGTTCTGTGAAAAATTATATTAGCAAATGTCAGAGGTGTTAGTTGGATGTGTTGGTGTGCAAATCACACCAGATTAAACCTTAGGGAGGGGGAAAACACCTCATCAAGCCCACCTCTCATGCCACGGTGGTGGTGTGTGGTGCTGCTACCAGTGCCTGCCCCTTCTTCTCTGGTGCTGTGGCTCTCGACCAAGACAGCCGAGGCAGCAGAGAAGGAGGCACAGGTGCACACTTCTTCCAGCCTCTCTGCTGCCCTGGCTCTCTCAGCCAAGAGAACCAAGGCAGTGGAGAAGGAAGGGACAAGTGCACACCCATTCTGGCTTCTCTACTGATTTGGCTCCCTCTACCGAGGGAACCAAGCCAGTGGAGTACAAGGAGGAGCACACACCCTTTCCAGGTCCTCCACTGCCCTGGATCTCTCCAACGAGAAAGCCAAGGCAGCAGAGAAGGAAACGTGGCTACGTGCCCATTCCACCCCCTCCTGATGCCTCACCTGCCTTCCTGTCCTCTGGCAGCCATTTCTGGGTCTGGGCAGAAAGGGCTACTGGGCAGGTGGATGGCCAGGTCAGTGAGGCAGCAGGAGGGGAAGGGAGGAGAGGCCACTGCCTCCCAGCAGCCCTTTCTGGTCTGGCCAGGTGGTGGCTGGGGGAAGGCAGGTGAGTGAAGTAGTGGGAGGAGAGGGAAAGCAGGGCTGTCTGCCATTGCCACCCCCCAGAAGCCCTTTCCGGACACCCACACCAAGTGAAACCAACCCTAGTGATGCCACTGCAAATGCTTATTTTTGTGCTTTAAAAAAATCAAATATTTATTCAGAAATAAGACAGAACATACTCTTGTCCTGCAACCAGAACTTGTTTTCCATGTCTGCTCAGTTTCACTACTCCATGAACCTGTCTGGGAGTCAAGGTTGCAATTAGGAAAATGTAGGCTCTCCCACCCATACATTTGTACCATACTGTTTTAGATCCAATGCTGCTGTAATGGAAAGGCTGCTCCTGTGACTTTGTGTCCTATAACAGGGGGAGGGGGCTTTACATCCACAAAATATTGACTCCCTGGTTGGCACAGCAGGACCCTTATGTGAAGCGTTGTTTGAGAGCTTGAAAATACAAAGGAAGTCAAGGCAACCTGGATGAATTGTTAAGAAATGAGGCAAGAAACATCTGTTTTTCCACAAGCAACAGTGCATCAATTTAACTCTAAAGTATGTTTGTTGATCTAAAAGGGAGTAGCTCTCCAAATACTAATTTCAGCTTTGAAAGCACTACTTCTGTGTGCTGCCAGCAGGCTTTTGTATTTATATATCTCCTGTTATATTTATATTTGTTTTAATAGAGTTTTGTTTCTATACAAAATGTTTAATCATGTTTTGGCCTTAAAAACAAGAACAACTATCTAAAAAAATAAAAATAAAAATGGATGGATTGTTAATTGAATGCCTCTCTATAGCTCTTTGACAGAAATCTCTTAAATACTGGCACCAACACTGGAATTGGCAACGTCTTATCTTCCACCTTGAAAAGAATATGGAAATCCAGTCTTGTTGTTTTAAACCAGTGTGGTTCCTTTTCTTGTTCCTTTTCCAGTCTAAAGATAATTTTAAATACTCCTATGTTATTTATGGGGCGGTATTTCACTTTATGAGAGCCATTATGGTGTTGTGGTTTGAGCAATTAATTGCAACTCTGGGGACCAAGGTTCAAACCCCCACTTAGCCATGTAAACCCACTGTGTGACCTTGGGTATGTCACACGCTCTCAGCCTCAGAGGAAGGCAAATGCAAGCCTCCTCTGAACAGATCTTGACAAGAAAACCCTGTGATAGGGTTGCCTCAGGTTTGCCATAAGTCAGAAAATGACTTGAAGGCAAACAACAACATAATTATACTTTATACGCAGAGTGCTTTTACTTCTTTTTCTAACTTTTTCATGATGTATTGCAAGATGCTTTAAGTTTTTTTAAAATTAAAAAGCATATATTAAATTAAAAGTGTTGCAATTATTATCATAATAGCATATGGGGTGGGGACCTTTCTCGAAGGGATCTTAATTTTTATTTAGGTAAAGATTTGTGAATAAGATTGGCTGCTACTCTATAGCAACACCCTGAAGTTTGTTAGAAAATTAGGTACCAAATGCTTTTTTCCTGTGGCACAAGTTATGTAACTATGTAAGCTCTGCAGCGAAAGCCTTTGCTCAACAAAACATGGGGTTATATAGTGAATTGAAATTTGAACTCTTTCTCCCATAATTGCTATTATTCTCTGCAAGATGCATTGATGTTAATGAACTAAAGAGTACTGTCCCTCCCTCCCATTATGGCATTATTGTTTCATATACTCACAGGATCAGATTTTTATATTCCTTATTAAAATACCTAGTTACCAACCTTTGGTTTTGTGTTTCCACTTAGTAATAGTTGCATAGAATCACACCTGCATTGAAACAATGGGGAACATTCCAGCTTTTAAAATGTTCCTCTTGTGCCCACAATCGGGGCGGAGAAGAATGTGCAAGGAAAGAGTAATCATGAGCACATGCCCTTAAACTGCAAAGCATGTAACAGCATTTATCTGGATTATCTAATTGAACAGTGTATTAGTTATATTTGTTACACTTATGATTTCTGATAAGGATCCCACATTTTACTCATTCATCTTCTTTTCTTTTCCCTTTTCTTGTCTCTAAGAAGATTTTTGTTGTTGTTGTAAGAGCACCACAAGAGCTTAGGAAATCTTTTGAGACAGGCACACAAACACACACATACACTCTGGACAGCTAGTGAGAAAAATACCTAGGAAATGGAATAAATGAGGCCAAGGGAGAGCAGGCATCCTTGCTTTTTGTGAGTTCTGGTTTTGGTAAAGAATTTAAAAGCATCCGAAGAGGTTATTTTTGCCATTGTGCAGAAACTTCTGGTACAAAACTATGAATTTATAAACAAGAACAACTGGAGACTTTATGTTTCCAATATAAAAGTAAACAGGAAGAAGAAAGCCAATGGCATAGATGGGTGATGATTTTAAAATGTTAAAATGAAGCTAGTACAATTTAGCATAAAACATAATTGAGTTTTAGTGTTCTAGGCCAAAGGATGTCATCAGAGCTAATTGCCTTATTCGTCCTCATTTGCTTCAAAATACATTGTGCAAATATCTGTCCAACTATACAAGGTAAAGTTCCTTCTCAGGACTTCTATGTTATTCATCATGTCAATTATCTTTCAAAGAATAAAGAATAAAGAGTTAGGTGCCTCTTAAATATAAGGAACTCTTCATGGCTGTATTGAGTCTAAACACAAGTGAATATACTGACATTGAATTATTATATGGTCATTGTGTTTAAACCAATTTAAACACAATGTTTGGCTGCACACTATTGTGGAGGATAAGTGTCTATAGTATTTGACTGTGTTTTCCAAGGTCTCATTGATTGTTCTTAAATTTGCATTCCAATCTATTAGATGCTATGGCCAATAGGGTCTGGAAACCATGCCCTATGAAGAATGACTTCGGGAACTGAGTATGTTTAGCCTAGAGAAGAGATGCTTAAGAGGTGATATGATAGTCCTGTTTAAATATTTGAAGGGATGTCATATTGAAGAGGGAGCTAGCTTGTTTTCTGCTGCTCGAGAGAACAGGGCCTGGAACAGTGGATGCAAGCTCCAGGAAAAGAGATTCCACCTCAAAATTAGGAGGAACTTCCTGACAGTAAGGGCTGTTCAGCAGTGGAACACTCTCCCTCAGAGAGTGGTGGAGTCACCTTCTTCGGAGGTCTTTAAACAGAGTCTGGATGGCCAATTGGCCATCTTTCGGGGATGCTTTGATTTTGAGTTCCTGCCTGGCAGGGGGTTGGACTGGATGGCCCTTGTGGTCTCTTCCAACTCTATGATTCTAATAGGTAAACAATAAAGATAACCAGGCCAGTATGGCATAATGATTTGAGTGTTGGAGTAGGACTCCAGAGGCCAAGGTTTGATTCCCAGCTTGGCCATAAAACCTACTTCGTGACCTTGGGCAGGTCACACTCTCTCAGCCTCAGAGAATGGCAGTGACAAACTCCCTTTGAAGAAGCATGCCAAGAAACCCCTGCCTTAGGGTTGCCACAAGTCAGAAACATCTTGAACGCCCACAACACACACACACACACACACAAAGATAACACAAAGTAAGGCAGTCATCATAAGTGATAAATTGTTACCTGTTTCTTCCCTGGTACAATTACAAGGAAAGGTTCATAGACAGGTTCATTCTTTAGTTGAAAGGTAGGAACTTCAGTGGGTTGCTTTGAGTGGCTTGTAGTATTTTGTCTCACTTGAAGTGCATGCAAAAATTGATCATTTCTGTGCATTCTCTTGGAGCATGCACTAAGGTTTGTGCATCGCTAGTCAAGATAACAACTTGCTATAATTTCTCTGATTGATATTGAAATTTTATCTTTGAACATGTCTTGACTATTACCTATAAACAGCGACCACTCAAACAGGAATGAACGTATATTTATAGTTCACACATTCTTTTATCTGAAAGTTCTGGTTGAATTGCTACTGTACACTTCAACCTTGGATGCTATCCAGGCACCACAGAAGTAAACAAGGGCCTCTATTTACATATCTGGCATACTTTTTTCCTTGTTTTTATTAAATAGTGGACACAAATACCACTCTCTGCCCTTTAATTAAATTTCAGAACATTTGTACTGCAGCCTACTTCAGAAACAAATGTTCTAGAAACAGTAGTCTCAAGTCTTTATGCATATGTCTACTGAGTTACATACTCCACTTCATTAATGATGCATCTATGTTTACTAGGCAAATTTACCTTGTGTATATCCTAAAGGCACCTGACCATGTCTGATCTTATAAGCTAAGCATGATCAGCCCTGATTAGTACTTGGATGGGAGACCACCAAGAGATACCAGTGCTGTAGGCAATATTTAAGAGGAAGGAAATGTTTAAGCCTCCTTTGAGTATTCTTTGCCTAAGAAAACCCTATAAAATTAATGTGATCACCATAAATTAACAGGCAACCTGAAAGTGCATACACACATATACATAGATTACTACCTTCCACTTTATGATGTTTCCATATCATCATTGCCAGTGCTGTGAACTCCTGAAGAAGCTATTTTAGCAGTTTTTATTTTTCCAGCTTTAAACACTAGCAGATCAAAATCAATTATGGATGAACAGTATCCTAGCAACAGTGAGCTATTCATAGTGGATATGACAAAACACTCTTTTTCAATAATGTAGAGAAGCAAGAGATGGAGAATCACAAATTTGAGGTGACTAATTTATTTATTCTAATTATTTATTAGTTCCTTTTCAGGACTGACCTCTCACAAAGCAACCAACACTCTCAAAATAGAAACAATAGAATATTAGACAAAATATATCAGCATAAAATGGACACATCTGAATGAATGATGAGAAAGACTTAGATCATCCCATTCATTAAGGAAACCAATAGTAAAATACAATTTTTAAAGGCTTTCTTGGATATCAGAACTAAAGAGGCTTGGTGATTATTAACTGGAAAATAGTTCCACAAAAATTGGTCCACCACCTGGTCTTGCATTCTCATCAGATGGACCAATTTCACTGGTGGACTTGTAAGCAGATTTCAGATTTTGGACATATATTATCAAACATGCATTGCCTGGTATGTATTATCAAGACCTGAGCAGACAAGCTGCATGAAGTTGATCTGAACCAGTTTTGCTCAGTGATGTCACCAGGGGGCACAGTGGGGAGCAACCCACTCTAAGTCAGAGCCCAGAAGAGGAGTGATACCCAGTCGGGCCCTCCTCCCATTAGAGGAGTGAGAAGGGACGAATGTGCTTCTCCAGGTTGTATCACAGCAGTGGCAGCTCCCTCCTCAGGAGGAGGCTGCCTCTGCAGTGGAGAAGAGCACATTTTTCTAGGCTTCACCATCATGGCGGCCTCTTGAGGAGGGAGCCACTGCTGTGGTGAAGCCTGGAAGAGTGTGCTCGCCCTTCGCTGTGGCAGCGGCTCCCTCATGCGTGAAGGAGTGAGAACGTACTTTTTGGCTGCTGCTTCCACCCTCCCCCCATTAGCCCTCCAGCATCCCTCCCTCCAACAATGGGTGACACCTGGTGTGGGGATGTCACTGGCTTTGCCTAGCTGGATATTCACTGTTGCATCAGCTCTGCTGATGGAGCTCTGTTTCCTTTACTAGGAAACCTCTGCATCTTGAAGATGGGTTGAACAGTCTACATCTGGAATTGGGGGCCAAAGAGGCAAATCAAGGATGCTGTAGGCATACAACCCTAGTACCCAATAGCCTCCCTAAATGAGCTGAATGAAATGGTCTCTGCCTTGAAGCTGTTACCCACGACAATGATCATGGAAGATCTCATATTCATGACAAGGTTGCCTCTGATGGATTTGCTCAGGACTTCATGGCCTTTTTGCCAACCACAAATTGCCACTAATTGCTATCAGAACACCAGAGAAACCGTCCCAGGTAACATATTTCGGGAGCTGTGTTGGCCATGCAGCAAAATACAACCAAATTTAAATACACTGTTATTAGGCCAACTAAAAAGCACAAAATACATCATGCAAGCTTTTGATGAATCATCAGGGAAGATTGAGTTTAAAATCATGCAGGAGAGGAAAAGTGACAATGTCAGAGTCACAGGCCTACACTCTTTCTCAGATGTTACTTCTTTTGTCAATTAAGATAGTCTAGGGCAAGTCACATGATCCCAGTTGTGACAAAAATGTTTGGGGGACAGGTTATCAAACAAACCTATGATCATGTTCTGAGTATTTCCTAGAGAGGTTTGGATTTATACGTGCCCATTTTCCTCTACAGGGATGGGGAAGCAACTTAGATGGTCCACCCCCAGAGACAAATGGAATGTGACGGATTATGGATTACTTAAGACACTGAGTAATTTCCCCGCTGGGGCATGCAAACCCACTGGGTGACCTTGGGCAAGTCACACAAACTCAGCCTCAGAGGATGGCAATGGCAAACTCCCTCTGATGAAACATGCCAAGAAAACGCCATTATAGGTTCACCTTAGGGTTGCCATAAGTTGGTAAATGACTTGAAGGCACAAAGCAACAACAATTTTACAATCCTGTGGAAGTCATAATTTCACTATGGAACTTTGAGATATAAAGATAAGAATTGTGAGATAGATATGATTGTTCTGGGTATCCTCACTTGTGTTGTGGTGCCTGTTCATATACCTAATATTTTGAGTCAGCTGTGAGCGATGAAACAAGCTGGACAACAGCTAGAAGACAAATGATATAAGACTCACTGTAAAGCTGCTTGAACAGATGTTAGAGCACATCACTAAACCTACTACATGGCAGTGAGAACAGAGAAGCTTATTTTGACACTTCTGTTACATCCTTCAAGTAGCCATTCAGCAGAGCTTTTCAGAGTGAAAAGTAAAAACTACTTAGTTTTTAAAATATGTAATTTTATATTGTTTTTATTTCATGTTTTAATTGTTTTTATTGTAATGTGTTTTTAAAATGTTTTTATTTGTGAGCTGCCTAGGGTCCTTTTCTGGGGGAAAGATGGCATAAAAATGTAATAAATCAAAATAATTAATAAATATTACTCAGATGAATGAAGACCTCTGTCCTTCAGAGGCCCATTCTGATATTTTGCTAAATACTTTGAGGATAAAATTGTTCATCATGACAGTGACTTTAATACTGTCATTGTGACAGAATCATTCAACATTTCCAACACTGCATCTAACCCAGTTGTTCAAGATCCGTTTGAATTGATACGGTTTGAAGATGTGGACAAAATGCTTTACCATAATACATCCAACTGTGTGTTCTCTCAATATTAGATCTTTACAGTGGAATAAAGTGTGTAGTGAGTGCTTCTTTGTGAGAAACAGTGATGCCTACTCCCCTTAGGGAGCGAGTTGTGCAACCTTTCCTAAAATAATCTTGCTGTTGTTGTTAACTGCCCTCGAGTCGATCTCGACTCATGGTGACCCTTTGGATAAGACATCTCTAAGACCCTCTGTACTCCACTGCTCTGCTTAAATCCTGCAACCCTTTAATACCCGTGACCTCCTTAATAGAGTCCACCCATCTAGCATGTGGCCTTCCTCTCTTCCTACTTCCCTCCACCTTCCCCAACATTATTGTTTTTTTCCAAAGAGTCCTCCCTACTCATGATGTGTCCAAAGTACAACAGCCTCAGTTTGGTCATCTTGGCTTCCAGGGAGGTTTCTGGCTTGATCTGCTCTAGAACTCACTTGTTTGTCCTTTTGGCTGTCCATGGGATCCTCAGCACTCTTCTCCAGCACCACATTATCTCAAATGCATTGATCTTCTTCCTATCATCTTTCTTAACTATCCAGCTCTCACATCCATACATGGTAATAGAGAATATGATGGCTTGTATGATTCTAACTTTTGTGCTGAATTGTATTCTTGCATTTTAGAATCTTTTCTAGATCTTTCATAGCCACCCTCCCAATTCTTAGTCTTTTTTTTTATTTTCTGACTGCAGTCTCCATTTCTATCAATGTTTGATCCCAGGTATGGGAATTCTTTTACTATTTCTATTTTTTCATTGTCTAGGTTGAACTTGTGAGGTTTTCTGCTAGCATTATGGTGCCGTCTGCATATCTTAGAATGTTGATATTCCTTCCTCCTCTTTTCACTCCTCCTTCTTCTGTGTTCAAGCTTGCTTTTCTTGTAATATGTTCTGTATACATGTTGAACAGATAGGGTGAAAGGATACAGCATTGTCTGACTCCTTTGCCAATTGGGAACCATTCTGTTTCTCCATGTTCTGTTCTGACAATAGCCTCTTGTCCAGGACTATCAGATGTGCTGGCACTCCTATTTCTTTAAGGGCGTTCCATAGCCTTTCGTGGTCTATACAGTCAAAGGCTTTGCTGTAGTCTATAAAGCACATGCTGATTTTCTTTTGGAATTCCCAGGTGCGCTCCATTAGCCATCGTATGTTTGCAGTATGATCCCTAGTGCCTCTTCCTTTCCTGAACCCTGCTTGGACCTCTGGGATCTTTCTTTCCATGTATGATTGGAGTCTATGTTGCAGAATTTTGAGCATGATTTTGCTTGTGTGGGAGATCTGTGCTATGGTTCTATAGTTACTGCAGTCTCTTGTGTTTCCCTTTTTATGGATGAAGATGTATATTGATTACTGTTGGCCATCATTTTGTTTTCCATATCTGTTGACATATGTTGGTTAGCACCAGAGTTGACTCTGTCAATGTGGATTGGAATTCATTTGGAATATTGTCTGTTCCTGTTTATTTGTTTTTCAGTATTTCTCTTATTGCAGTTTCCACCTCACTTTTTAGAATTTGGGGTTCATCTTCATATGGCTCTTCATTCCATGTGTCCCTCATTTTGTCATCTCTTTTGTATAATTCTTCTGTGTATTGCATCCAACGTCTTTTTATTCCTTCCTGGTCTTGAATTATGTTATTTTTATTGTCATAGATCGTTCCAGTCCTTGGTTTGAATTTCCCTTTGATTTCCCAGATCTTGTGAAATAGATCTCTTGTTCTTCCCTTTTTGTTGTTCTCTTCTATTTCTCTGCATTGGTAATTGTAGTAATTTTCTTTGTCTTTCTGCACAAGCTGTTGTACTGTTGCATTCATAATTTTTAGTTTATTCCTATCTCCCTTTTGTTTTTCTTCTCTTCTTTTCTTTATTGTTTGTGGTGTTTTTTATGTCATCCATGTTTTTTTCTCTTTCTTTGTGTTTATTGAAAGTGTCTGTCTGCATTCTTCTTTTATTATGTCCCTGGCTTCAGACCATAGTTCCTCTGGTTCTCGGTCTATTATGTTTAGTAATGCAAATCTGTTTCTTATGTTATCAGTGAATTCTGTTGAGATATTATTTAGATCATATTTTGGTATAATCCCTGTTTTTGTTTTCTTCTTGAATCTTACTCTTATTTTTGTTATGAGTAATTCATGATCTGTGCCACAGTCAGCGCTTGGTTTAGTCTTGGCCACCAGAATCTACCTCAGACCTAAAAGTATTTTAACAAACCACTGAGAATTCTACCACACCTAGATCAAAATCATCCCATCTATCAAAGAGAAACAGATTCAGAATGTATACTGCCAGATGAGGTGAGCTAGAAACCAGATTGCCATGTTAATCAAGTCCTGCACTTTTCCTGATAGAGTGGCCTCAGCATAGCCAATACCAACCAGATAGCTTAGCAGACCATACACCAACAGAACCTTTGCTTCTCTTGAGCCCCCATCTGTAGATAAACACATTGAGTTGCTTAGAAGACTGGAGCAAAGACAAGACATCTGGTGAGGGAAAGGGAATCATGATAGAGGACTGCAGTTCTTCATTCCATCCTACCCAATCAGATTTTATCCACTGCCCAGAGAATTGAGGTGAGCAAAGGTAGAACTGATTGTGCCTTTTCTCATGTCATCCAACCAGGATGTTGTTCCTGCCAAGTTAACCTACTCATCCATGATCAAGTCATAGAATCATAGAGTTGGAAGAGACCACAAGGGCCATCCAATCCAACCCCCTGCCATGCAGGAACTCAAAATCAAATCATCCCTGACAATGGCCATCCAGCCTCTGTTTAAAGACCTCCAAAGAAGGAGGACTCCACCACAGGTCCTGGATGGCTGTTTTCGCATTTGCTGATCTCATTGAACAAAAATACCATCAAAACTGGAAGACTGAGACAATGACAGTGATGGGGGCTGTCAACAAGACCACTTGGTCTCCTAAACTGGGTTACAGTTTACTCCATATTTTAATACCCCTCATTTCAGTCTCTTGCTAACTTTGCCCTGAGAATCTACAAATTCATTTAATTAACATCTCTTTATAAACTGAAGTTTAGTTTTGTTCTAAACATTGATGGCTGAGGAAGAAAACAGTTTAAAACCCTATTGGTGACTAGTCACTGAAGTAAAGCTATAATATGTTCTCCCGCCTTCTCATTCTTGAGGATCAACTTGCCCTTTGCTATGGTCAAAGAAGAGTTGTGAAAAGGGAACTCAATTTGTCATTCATTCAGATGGGGCTTGCACAAAAATAGTGGCCAGTGAATTGTGCTTGTGGCTGACTGGAAAACATTTTTCAAGTTCTTTGTGTCTAATGCTTTGCACACACTAACTGGAGCTCAGCCTGAGAAGGTTAAAATGCATTCAGCACTAGTAAATAATCCTCTGATTTAACAGCTATAAAATAATGGATTGAAAAATTTTAGGAACTTAATATCATAAAAGCAGTGAAATTAAATTTGCTGCAATGTACCAAATGGAAAGCTTTCCTTGTGTACTTGGACCTGCTCCAGTCCTTCCAATCCTTTCTATTTAATTTACAATAGTTTTGAATTGATCCTTCATTAGTAGAATTACAGAAAAAAAATCCTCTTGGAGGGGGTAACCATTTCCTTCCTGTTGTAACATGACAGAGAAGCTGTTCATCCTTTCCAAATCATATAGAATCCAAATAAGGGAAAGCCAAAGTACATGCTGTGTAGCAGGTGCTTTTTCTCATTTTATATTTCCCCCCTTATTGGCAATAAATAATTTAAAAAGTTTTCACTTTTGAGATTTTAAATGGCATATTTCCGAAGGTAACTACATAAGCAAGTCACCTTTTTTGCTGTTGTTATTGCAAAGAATGTAATGCAGATGAAACCAACAGGGCCAATAGGATAGGTGCTCTGTTATATTTGATATTATCTAGCTTTGATTTGAAGAACACACATTGCTTGTAGCTAATAGGATAATAATAAACATTCAAGTCCTACAATGTCATTAAATTGTTGTAGATGCAACATGATGATAGAAAATTCAACACACTGTGCTTGTGCTGATTTGCAGTGCATTAGTCTGCCTCTTCTGAGATTTCATATGAAATGAGAAACTTTGGCAATCTGCAGTGTTTGTTTGCTCTCATTTGACTAAATTATGTTCCTTTAGATAAGCAAAAGTAAAGTAAACATACCCACTGTGTCTTTAGTTCTTGTACTGAATTGGAAAAAGTAATATATGTGTTTTTTTAGGGGGACTACACATGATCTACATTACTTACAGGTATATATTTGTTTTTGACATCCATTTGTATTAGCACCAGTGGAGCTGCAACCAGTGGCATCGCTAGGGAGGTGCAGGGGGTTCAGACCACACCGGCTGACTCCCCCAGCTGATACTCGATCGCCTCCCCACCTCAGTGCAGTCGCCTTGACATGGTGCACGGCAGCAAGGGAGCATGCCCAGGCCCCCACCCTGCCACACGCTGCTCTACATGCATAAAACGACATGTGGCAGGGAGGGGGCTGAGCATGCTCCCTCTCTGCTGCGTGCCACTCTACGTGTAGGTAGAAATACATGCAGTAGTGAAGGAGTGTGCCCTGCCCCCTCTCCCTGCCATGCACTGTTCTTTTCACGTGTAGAGTAGTACAGGGTAGTGAGGTGGGTGGCACCCAGAACCTCTCCCCCTGCACCGGTAACACCCCAGGTGGTGACGTCACTGGCTGCAACTACATCTGGGCAATCCTGCAAAACATGAAGTAGGAACCTTAACTGAACAGCAACTCCTAAGGTTTCCTGAGGCATGCATATTCAGGACTAGGGGATGTTTCACTCCCTAAACAAGATAACATATTTTCTTACTACATGATGATGTCAGAGTGAGTCAAAAGCACCTTCTTTAACAGGTGATGGTTATAGCATCTGCATTTAAACCTGAAACAGATGATACACCTGTATAGACAGGGCAGCAAAATCTGATGTGTACCTCCAGCTATCCACACTCACAAGCACTTATATGACTGGCTGTCATTGTACCATATCATGTAGGAAAATCTCTTCTCAAATGCCCTGATTCAAATTCCATGTGATTCAAAAGATTGTTGACCCAAACGTAATCACATTGTGGTCTTGTAGATATGCCATCAGTAACGACAAGATCTTACATTTGTGACTCTCGTCGTCTCTCCTGTAATAACATAGCCACTATCTTATGCTATTAAATTCTAGCACTAGAAGGCATTTGGATTTCAAGGCAAAATATTTTTTGTATATAAGGTTACATTTTTTTAAAATATCAATCCTGTCCATGCTGTAGAGAAATTTGGGGAGAGAAAAAAAATTGGAGAGAAAAAATTGGGAGAAATGACTTGAAAGCCTAACCCAGTTTATTTGTCACAATCCTGAGATAGGCCTTCCAGGCAGTTTTTCCCCCCTTCCAGATGTCAGGTGTAATGTTTCAGCATCCCTGACAACCGAAAACCACATGGACATTGGATTGATCTCTGGAGTGATCCAAATGTGAAATCCAGCAATTGTTCAGACTCACCCACCAGCATTAGTTTGTGGTACTTTTCTGCAGAGCCCATGCCATCCCACATTCTGAGGAAAGCTACTAGGTGGAGAAGCCATACATCTAACCTGGGAGAATCACAAGCCCCAGACCAAATGGCCAGCTCCAGAATTTTGATGCCTAAAATTGTACCCTAGAGCTTTTAAGCACAGTTGGATTTTGTTTCAGTCACATAAAATTACTGAAAATGTCAGCATACTGGAGCAATTTTACATTATGTTTAATGAAATAACATAATTTTAAAAATTATAATCCTGGAACAAAATAGACTGCATCAGGCAGCTTTGGTGCAGTACTTAGAAAAATAATGTTTTGCTGAGCTAATTGTTATTTTTCAACATTAGCAGATTTATAAAATTGGAAAGGAAAAGCTACATAAGAAAAGATGCAGCCTGGAAAATTTCCACATGTTGCATTTGTTAACCAGAATGTAAAATGTGAGCTCCAATGTACCCTCTCTATAGTGGAGGGTCTCCTCTGTTGTCATTATGAGGAGAGGAGTATGGAGCTGTGGGACTAGAGAGTTATGGGTGCCTAAAATATTATTTAGCAGAGCATGTCTGTGTCCTTTCAAAGTAATGTCAGATGTCACTGGAGAAATGTGGGAGGCTAGGAAACTTGGCAAGGGAGAGGAAGGGTTTGATAAGAAACATATTTGACGGTATTAAAGCAGACAGCACTTATCAAACTCGGGAAGCAGAACTGACAGGCCTGACTAAAATAGCTTTCACATTTTCTTGTCTCCCCTAGAGGCTAGACTGTGAATCAAGGATTTTATTGCAAGCTTTTATTTTTGAAAAATTCTCATGCCTGTAGTTGTATGTAAATATTTCATCAAATATAAATATCTATGTGCCTCTATATTGTCTGGTTTATTTATTTATTTAGATATTTATATCCTTTGTTGTTGTTAACCACCCTTGAGTCAATCCCAACTCATGGTGACCCTGTGGATGAGACATCTCCAAGACTCCCTGTCCTCCACTGCTCTGCCTCTGTAAATTCATGCTCCTTAATAGTCCATCCATATAGCATGCGACCTTCCTCTCTTTCTACGTCCCTCCACCTTTCCTTGCATTATTGTCATTTCCACTGAGTTGTTACTTCTCATGACATGACCAAAGTACAACAACCTCAACTTTATCACCTTGGCTTCCAGGGAGATATCAGGCTGGATCTGTTCTAGGACTCATTTGTTTGTCTTTTTGGCTGTCCACGGCATCCTCAGCATCACATCAAATGAACTGATTTTCCTCCTATCCGCTTTCCTCACTGTCCAGCTTTCACAACCATACATGGTAATAGGGAAAACAGCGGCTTGTACGATACTAACTTTCGTGCTCAGCTGTTTATCTTTACATTTTAGGATCTTTTTCTAAATTCTTTCATAGCTCCCCCCCCATTCCTAGTCTTCTTCTTATTTCCTGACTGCAATCCCATTCTGGTCAATGTTTGATCCAAGGTACAGGAACTTTTTTACTATTTCAATTTCCCCATTGTCTAGGTTGAATTTGTGTAAATCTTCCATGGTCATTTTATTTTCTTGTGTTCAGCAGTAAGCCTGCCTTTGCACTTTCTTCTTTGATCTTTCTTAGTAGTTTATATCCTATCCGGTCTCAAAAGATCTCAGGATATCATACAGTAAAACCAATTTAAGCCATTTAAGACAATTCAGCAATTATAAAAAAGTAAAAGGTGACTTAATTGTTGAGAAAGAGTCCCAAGAAAAATATACAATGTGGGATATAATAGCGACTGGGCAATAAAGGGTCATTGGCAGCCATGATGACAAAGCGTCTTTCCACCTGGTGCTGAGTCATAGCAAGTGACATCGGAAGATGGTCACCAAGTGCAGTAAAGCACTGCAAAAGGCTGCAAAACTGCAAAGTCACCCTGGTTGAGTGACAGGTGTCATTGTGACTCAAGAGGAAGAGGCAGGGCCAAAAGGCCACATGGATCCCTGGCTATATAAGGGAAGTGCCTCAAGTCACAGTGTGAGTTGTCGTTGGTTGTTATATATGTTGGACGGTGTCGGTGTTGTATGATAGCTTTGTATATAGTCAAACTAAGATTAAAAGCCTCATCTGTGAGACGTCTGTCTGCAGTGTCTCTTCACTGCATCCCTGAAGGTGGTGACCCTGGTGCCAAACATTGACGTGGAACATCACACACTGCGTAACCACACATAACATAAATAGTCTAACAATATATTAAACTGTGTGAGAATTTAAAACATGACAATTTACAATTATGTACATGTACAAACTGAATAAAATTATTAGATGCCCATAAAAGCTTTAATGAAAAGCATATTTTAATTAGGTAGTAGGATGAATCCAGCACAGACATCACTTGTGCCTCCAAGAGGATGATATTCCACACACTCAGAGAAGACCATCTCCCATGGCCTCTCATAGTGTATTAACCCCCATTGGTTGGAAACAGGGTAGGACCTCTGGGATCAAGGGAGATATGTCTCCAGGTGTCAAGGTCCCAACCTGCATAGGGCTTTACATGTCATCACAGGCCCTTAGATTTAGACTAGAAATGTATCTGCAATCTGTAAAATTCCTTTAGAACTATTTTTTATGATTACTATATGATGTTCCAGTGAGCAATCTAGCTACTACATTTTGCACTAGCATCCTCTTCCGAGTTGTCTTCAAGGGCAGCCCAACTTGCAGCATATTGCAGTAATCTAATGAGAAGTTGGCTATTAAGTTATCCTTATCTAGAAAAGGTTGTAGCTGGCAGACTAGTAAAAGTTGGCTCCAGGTACTCTGGATGTAGAAGTTGTCCCATATTATGTACTTGTACCCTCAGCAGGAGGGCAACCCCATCCAGGACAGGTTGCTTACTCAATTCACAAACATCTAGGCACTGGTCTAGGATCACAACCCCAGTTGGTTCTTAACATGAAGAAATGGTGGAGCTGAGTGTCATCAGAATCCTGTTGGCACACAACCCCCAAATTCCTAATGACCTCCTGAAGAAGTTCTTTATAGATAATAAACTGTATGGAAGACAAGATGGAACCATTTTGCCCTCCTCATCTTAATATCCACATTCTCTGGAATCAGCACTGTAGACAGAAGCTGAATCATGGAGCTGGCCCAGAATAGGGCAGTACTCTGTATGCTTTTACCTGGAGTTTGTGATTAATCAGAGCAACTAAATCTGTCACACTACTATATCCTTACCTGAAGCTAAGTATTGTGCTTCTTCCAAAAATGTCTAAGGTGTCCAGGCACCACATGTTCAACTGCCTTGCCCCAAAAGGAGATATTAGCAATGAAGTGGCAGGTCTTATATACCTCTGGGTCTAGGGAGGTCCTCTTCAGGACAGGGTGCAGTACTGCCTCTTTCAAAGCACCATACTTTGTGGTTGTAGCATACTACTCCCCACCAATCGTTCATGATTTTGTATATTTCTTCCCCATCCACTAGTGAAATTGCTATGGTTTTTATGGGATTTTATTGTGAGGGTCATATTTTATAAGCTGCTCTGAGAGCCTCTTTGGGCTTTAATTTTTAATTTTTTTAAAACATAGTTTTTAAAACATTATTAAAACATTTTTAACAAATAAATATTTCAAATTCTTAAAAAATATACTACTCTTTTGTTCATATGGGAGTCTCAAAGCACTTGAAAGATTGCACAATTCCCTCCCTTAAGTTAAAAAAATTCAAATTATTGGCCATGAGACAAATTCCAGTATCCATATTGTGGTACCACCTTTATTAGGCCAACCAGAAATGCAGAAAAACATGAGTGCTACCTTTTGGAATCATTTTTTTTTTCACCAGGCAAAGATGTTTTTAAAATCATGCAGGGAAAGGTGGGGGAGTGACTGAGATCTAGCCCGTGCCATCTCATCTGAGTTTTGGCTCTGTCAGGGATTTGCATAGTGTTGGTCGTGTTCTCTTTCATTTTAAGTGTTAAAAGTTTATACAATAAAGATTGTGATTATGGTTGGGCTTGTTCCTTTCAGGGGGAGGGGGAAATTACACAAAACCTGACTTGTATGGTCAATGTGGTTTTATGTGGGGCAGGGATGGTGCTGCCTACGCATACTTCTTGGCCAAAGTTGGCTCTCCAAAACTTGCATAAGAAAATCCCTTATGCAAAACTGTGGGTTTGATTTTTTGGCAACTAGAGAATTGTCACTTTAACTTTCACTTACTACTACTTTCCTGACAATACAAAATGGTTACTTCCACAGGTAAATTCAGTACATGTTAATTTTCATTCTGTTCAGCTTATATTCAAAAAGAGTTCTGGTTAGCATGTGCATGTACATGTATATGCATATTTATCTTCTTGTTTTACAGTACAGAGAGTTCAGAAATACTGCAAGATAAAATAGTTTTCTCTTATTCATCTTTTCTTCCCACCCACATCCAAACATGCTGGTGAATTTTTCAAATCATTTTAAGAAACATGTATAGTCCCAGCTTCTTCCAACCTAGCAGTTCGAAAGCATGCAAATGCAAGTAGATAAATAGGTACCACTTTGGTAGGAAGGTAAACAGAGTTCTGTGCAGTCATGCTGGCCACATACATGATCACAGAGTAGTCTCTGACAATGCTGGCTCTTCGTCTTAGTAACAGAGGACGTTATCACATGGGGGAAATCTGTTGGTTAATCCACACAAATCTCAAACAAAAACTGAATTTGCGCCTCACGATTTCACACGACGTCACACAGAAACTGGACAGAAACTGGTATTATCTGAGATCTTTTTAATTTCGAGAGTTTAGAGGAAATGCATTTGCGAAATTACAGTAATTTCACATTTACTGTAATGTGAAAAGCAAATACGCACGGACAATTCTCTTTTAAAACCTGGAGGAGGGCCAAGAGGGAGGAGGAGGAGGGGCCTCCCGGGAGGGAGAGTCCCGGGCTCCTGCCATGCAGGGAAGGCAAGGCAAGGCAAGGCAAGGCAAGGTGAGGGAAGTTTGGGACGGAGGAGAAGTTTGGCATTTGGGATGGAGGGAAAAGGAGGGGAAGAAGGCTTCCCTCGCAGCAGCTGTGGGTGGATGTGGGTGCAAGTGTGGGGTGTGCTTGTGGAGCAACTTGGAAATCCATCTCACCATGAAGTTCTGCCCTGCAGGTCCTACAAAGGGGAAAGGCTTATGGGGGGGGGCATGGGAGCTACCTCCAGTTTCCCCCTCTCAATCCCTCCCTTGCCTCGGCTTGCCTTGCCTTTCCATCCTCCTCCTCCTCCTCTGCTCTCTTGAGAGGTCCTAACCTCAACGGAAGGGGGTTAGGACCTGTGCAGGAGGACATGACCCCAAATGTAGGACAGTCTGACATTTCCTCCTGGGAAATGCAGGACCCGCCCTGGAAAAAGGAGGAGTCTGGTCATGAAACACACCCATTTCCAGTACATGTATGGGTTCTTTTCACTTGTGTATGAAAGTTAAAAATGTCTTTTTTTCGCTTTTAACTTAATTTCGTTATTACTGTAATTACGTGTGAAAAACTTTTGCGTAATTAAGCTCTATTTTCGCTTTCTTTTCGGGATGCTTCATTTCCACTTTATTATCTCTTTAACAACGAAACTGGCCCATGTGTGATAACGTCCAGAGATGAGCAACACCCCCTACAGTTGGACACAACTTGACAATCTTGTCAACGGGGAGTATCTTTACCTTTTACTGGCAACACTGTTGCTTTACCTGGACTACTATTCAAGAGTCTGTCAAAATACATGCTGTAGCTGGTTTATGTATGCGTATTTTGAGGTTCAACTGCTGTCATGCAGTACTTTTTTAAACTGTGCTCAGGGTACTCTAGTATTCCTTGAATTCTCCTCAGGGATTCCTAAATGAAAAGATAAGCAAAGGTGGACAAGATAGCCTGAAAGATAGCTTGTCTATCATTGCCATCCCATACAGTGTGCACAGGGAAGTCTTGAGATATTTGGGGTATAACATCAGTGTGCCAGTCAAAAAGGTAGTGTGCTAGTCAAGAAGCTTAACCAGTACTGCATATACTAAACGGCTGTCCAAGGACTTGGAGATACCTATATCCTCTGCAGTATATAAAGCAAATGTGCAGACATTCTTCAGTAGGCAAATGCAAGTATAAAGATTCCTCTAATTTCTAAAGTTTGAAAAATTTGCATTTGCTTTATTTTAAACTATGCAATAAGCTATCTCAGACTGTATTATGGGTCAAGAAAACCAATTAGGTGAAGTGTGTTTCTGCATATGATAAGCTACTGAATGTTTATGCAAAAACAAACTTGTTCTTCTTGTAAAGTCCCACAGGACTGCTATTTCTTCTTTCTGGGAAGGGAGATGGTAAGGGACTAACATGAGCTCGAATGGAGTTTTCCTTCTGACAGACTGTTTTCTACTTCTACTCTGCCAAAGATGTTATTCCAAAACATTGCTGAGAAGGAAAAAGAACTGAAACCAGCCCCCAAAATATTATCATCTAAACAATTTTTTTGATCTTTCAGGAAAGATGATTGTGGTGGTGGTGGTAGCACTTTTATTGATGTTGTGGAAAAAAATGCTCTTAACCTCACCTTCTTCTTTCATTACAGGAATCTGAATTTTTGGCTGTGGAATTTGATGAGATGAAGTTGAATCAAATGGTGAAGAAGCTTTCAGAGATAGAAGACAGCATTACTTCTTTAACCCAAGCACCATAGTTTTTGAATTTAAAGTATCTCACTCAAAATAAGATTGACATTATTAATGCCTATTAACTCTTTTGATTATTACATTTGTTACAACAATATTTTGTATCTTCTTTCTGTTATGCAAAAATTGGAATAATGCAGGCAAAAAGGTAACTTGAGGGAGGGGGGAATTTGCTGCAGAAGCTTCCAAACATATTTCTGTGTCAATTAAAATCAAAACAAGAAATTGGTGTCTGTTAAAGTTAATAATATTGTCTTGCAGGACAACTGTTGTCTTGCTATTGATGTTGTTTCAGAAGGGAGTATTTAAAACTAGGAGAAAGAGAATTCCTTGGCTCACATAAGAACAAAATAAATCAAGAAAAGAGATGGACGAAAATTCCAGAAGCTAGAAATAACACTCCAGCCTAATTGGTTTAATTGAGATGGAGACCAGTGATTTTTCAGCATAAGCTCTTCCATCTCAAAAGCAGTATCTTATTGAATATTATAGAGTTTACAGATGTAATGTATGTATGTTGGGGGGCGGGGGGGTATTAAAAATGTTGAGCAAATGAACTCCAGAGCTTCTTGGTGGTTACAGTATTGTGTCTTACCTTCTGCACTAGGATTTTATCCTGTTTGTTTGTTTGTTTGTTTGTTTAAAACATTAGGCCTTTTCTCATCACCTTTCCCTTGAACATATCTTTAAATATTTTAGCTAATGCACTATGTATGTCAAGCATTCTGTTTCACCTTTGCATTTGCTTTATCTCAATGTGCCAAGCCCTCCAATTTTACATTTACCCAAGAGGGGACATGTGTTCTTATCCTCATAGATGACTCTGTTCCTGATTATCTTGAAAATAACTTTAATGCTATTTACTGTGACCTGGGAAACAATGAGTGGTTGGGTACTCTTAGATGAGGCACAGAATTAAAATGTCTCACCATGCTGAAGCACACATGGGATGGCAGTGGCACATTGCACGATGGGGAGGATTGTAACAGGTCTGCTGCTACATCAAAATTATATTAAGTAATTTAAAGTAGGTGTAGAGAATTTCTGCCCTCCAATACGACATTTCCAATCTTTCATGGTAACTATTAGCTGGCCAAAGCTGAGGGGAATTAGAGCCACTGATGTCTGGACAACCGCAGTTTCCAGCTTCTGCTGCAAGGGGATACTACTTGAAGACCAAAACATTTGTAAGACCAGATTTTGAAAAACATTGGTTTAGACAACTGTGCACTGAGCCAATACAGTTGCCCCTCCTTAACCATGGATTCTTTATCCACAGATTCATCCGTGGCTTGAAAATATTCTAAAAAATATATCAATTCCCAAAAGCAAACCTTGATTTTGCCATTTTATATAAGGGACACCATTTTACTATATATTGTATTTAATGGGACTTGAGCATGGGGGAGGGGCTGTCTTAGAACCAAAGCCCAAAGGATTCCGGGGTCCACTCTATGTAGCACATGCCTTGTGAAATCCCAGAAACTGAAGGGGCTGATGAGTAAATATTTGAATCATTACTACTCTGAGATAGTTCTTGATCTTTCTAAAAGAAAATAAAAATAAATCTAGTGAGTTTACTTAATTTGCACATTTTAAGCAGTCTGCAAAATTTGGATTTTCTTGATGCCAAATTGATTGATTGATTGATTTGTATCCCACTTTTCTCCCAATATAAGACCCAAAGCAACTTTGTAGAGTAAAACAATCTATAGTACAAACATTAGAAAGCACTGAACAACTGTCCAATTAAAACATTACTTTTAAAAAGTTAAAGACACATTCAGAACTGTACTACATATTATAAATAGCACATCTGTTGCACATCCTTATATCCCAACCAGTTAAATTAAATTTGGTGCGGTACTAAGGATGATCAAAGAAGAAAGTGCAAAGGCAGGCTTACTGTTGAACATAAAACAAAAATAATGACCACAGAGACCGTACATACATTCAAACTAGACAATGAGGAAATAGAAATAGTAAAAGAATTCCCATACCTGGGATCAATCATTGATAGAAATGGGGACTGCAGCCAGGAAATCAGGAGAAGATTAAGAATGGGGAGGATGGCTATGAAAGAACTAGAAAAGATTCTAAACTGCAAAGACATACAACTCAACACAAAAGTCAGAATCATACAAGCCATCGTATTCCCTATTACCGTGTGTGGATGTGAGAGCTGTACAGACAAGAAAGAAGATAGGATGAAAATCAACTTGTTTGAGATGTGGTGCTGGAGAAGAGTGCTGAGGATCCATGGACAGCCAAAAGGACAAACAAAATGGGTCCTAGAGCAGATCGAGCCAAAGATATCCCTAGAATTATTATTATTATTATTATTATTATTATTATTATTATTATTATTATTATCCCGCCCCTCTGCAGAACAATCGAAGAAACCAAGATGACAAGACTTAGGGCTAATACAGAAAGGGGTGGCACAGAGCAGCCCCTGGGAGCAGCAGATCAGAGCCACGGCAACCACACACCATGGCCCTGATCCTCCTTTTTGATGCCCCCCAAAGAGCGGCAAAATGCCACTCCTTTTGGAAGTGGAAAAAGGCTGCTGTTTCAGCCACCACTGCGGCTTTTTTGCACCCTTTTGGCGCAGTGTGACGCCATGCACTATGCTGCACCCCAACTCCACCCCCAGGCCAGCCCCTTAGATTGTCATACTTAGATTGTCTGCAAAGCCCCTTAGATTGTCATACTTTGGACACATCATGAGAGAAGGCATGAATCGTTGGAAAAGACAGTAATGTTAGGAAGGGTAGAGGGAAGTAGAGAGAGAGGAAGTCCACATGCTAGATGGATGGACTTTAAAGAGACCACAAATATGAGTTTGCAGGAGCTGGGGAAATTGGGCTACAGCTCTCAGAATGCTGGCTGAGTGATTTTGGGAATCAACCAAAAGGGTAACTTTTACATGCTCTGAGACTTAGGGGCTTTGCAGACCAGCACAAAGGGCTGGCCTGGGGGTGGAGTTGGGGTGGGGCAGCCACACGCTGGCCGCCTCAACTCCACCCTGATGCAATGTGCCCATCCACATGGCATGCGGCATCAGGACGACCTTTTGGCACAGCGTGCGCACACGCTGCGCGAAAAGGGCGCAAAACTGCCGCAGCTGAAAGGGTGACCTTTTGATGCACCCAAAAGGAGCAGCATTTTGCCACTCTTTTGAGGGCGTCAAAAAGGAGGATCGAGGCCGCGGCATGCAGTTGCCGCGGCCCCGATCCGCTGCTCCCAGGGGCGGCTCTGTGCCGCCCCTTTTGGGCCGTCTGTATCAGCCCTTAGAAACTAGAAAGAAAGATGCTGTGCCGTTCAGGATACTATTTATTATTCAAGTTAGAAACTCTAGCTTGAAGTCCAGTTGGAGAGGTAGAGCCTCAGCAGACGGAGGCCCCGGAGACGCCGCGGGTCGGAGCGCCGCCGGAGTTCAGCCTCCGGACCGCGGCGTTCCTGCGGCGCATCTAAAAGGAGCACCAAATTGGCGCTCCTTTTAGATGTAAGGGAAAGTGCGTCCTAAAAGCGGCGGGCGCACTTTCCCTGGCTCAAACGGCGCAGCGCATGTGGACGCTGCGCCGTGAGGTCATCCCCGGTGCGCCTGCCGTGCGGACGGCCGGCGCTTCTGGGGGCGACCTCGGGGAGAGGAAGGGGCGCCGCTCGTGCGGCTGCCCCTCCTCTTCCCTGCCCGGAAGACGACTCTTTTAGTCGTCTGCCGAGGCCCGTAGAAGAAACTTTGTAGAGTGCTCTGTTCTTCCACCTGCTGTTTGTCTGGCATTTGTACTGAGTTGGGAGAACAAGAAATATTATTCCCTGGTTGGGATGGAACCTGGGTAAGCTGCTCCTGAGCAGGAACAGAGCAATCTCTCTGCTCATTTTTTGGCAGTTTGCTTGAGGTCTAGCAGAAAAGTGCAATAGATCCAGGTGAGATGAAGGGGCTTTGGGCCAGATCTGACCCTTGGACTAATGGTTCCTAATGCCTTACATAACGCTGTTATGATACTGACACTTTAATCTTCTGATCCCTTTACTATTAATCATGAGCTTATGCTCTGCCTTTCATAACAGACAGCTGGGTCTAGGATGTTCTTGAATTTTCTCCATTCCATTAGCACTCTTCAGAGTATTGGTCATGGCATACAACCATATTCCCCTGTACTAATTTACTTTACAAGCTCAGTGTTTCTCTCAAGCATTTACTTCTCACAATTGTTTTAGCTGCCCTCTATGAAATATATAGCCATGTTTTTCTCTCTCTTTTCTGTAGGCTTTTTAACCCATGGATGACAGTCTTAGGGCCTGAACAGACTGCCAGAAATAATCCAGCTTGAGGCCACTTTAACTGTCCTGGCTCTATGCTAGGGAATCATGGGAATTGTAATTTTTTTCTGAGACATTGAGCCTTCTCTGTCAGAGAGCTCTGGTGCCACAATAAACCACAGTTCCCATGATTCCTTAGCACTGAGCCAGGGCAATTAAAGTGGTCTCAAGGTGGATTATTTCTGGCAGTCTGTTCAGGCCCTTTTGCCTTTCAGCATCCGTTTCTAGTCCATTTCAGTTCTCATCCAATTCAGGTCAGGGTTTGGCACAAGAGCACATTATTGTGTCTACTTTCTGGTGAGGAAGGCCGTAAAACAAACTTCCAACTTCTACTCTATCCTTGATTAAAGATTGGGCAGAGCTTTTGCAAGTTGTGAAAAGTGTTAATAGATGTGGAGCTCAGGAGTGTTGCATTGGAATGTGCAAAACCTGCTTAACCAGTTTGCTAGGCACTCGGAGGAGAATGTTTTTGTATTTCTTCTGACCTTATCCCACTACTGTTGGACTGTCTGTGTGCTCCAGCTTTATTGGATTGATTTCAATTTATACAGCAAGAAGACTATGTGGGGGGAAATGCTTGGATAGCTTGGTCCAGCCTCTTTATATTATTGACACTTATCAATTTTGGCTACTTACACTTAGTCAAAGGCGTTGATTGGGCGAGTTTGTGAATTATTAACATTTCATCAAGGGAGGGAATGGTCTTTCAAGGGGGCTGTTGTGTGATAGCTTCTAAAGGAATCCTAGAATCCTAGAATCATAGAGTTGGAAGCGATCACAAGGGCCATCCAGTCCAACCCCCTGCCATGCAGGAACTCAAAATCAAAGCATCCCCAACAGATGGCCATCCAGCCTCTGTTTAAAGACCTCCAAAGAAAGAGACTCCACCACACTCCGAGGGAGTATCTTCCACTGTTGAATAGCTCTCACTGTCAGAAAATTCCTCCTAATATTGAGGTGGAATCTCTTTTCCCGTAGCTTGCATCTGTTGTTCTGGGTCCTATTTTCTTGAGCAGCAGAAAACAAGCTAGCGCCCTCCTCAATATGACATCCCTTCAAATATTTAAAGAGGGCTATCATATCACCTCTTAACCATCTCTTCTCCAGGTTAAACGTACCCAGTTCCCCAAGTCATTCCTCACAGGGCTTGGTTTCCAGACCCTTCGCCATTTTAGTTGCCCTCCTCTGGACATGCTCCAGTTTTTCAACATCCCTTTTTGAATTGTTGTGCCCAGAACTGGGCCTGACCAAAGCAGAATACAGTGGTACTATCACTTCTCTTGATCTAGATCAGAGGTAGGCAACCTTTCCCCTTTAAGAGCCGAGGGACTTCAGCTCCCAGAAGCCTCAGCCATGTTGGCCAATAGTCCCATCTTGGCCAATAGCTCCTGGGATTCTGGGAGCTGAAGTCCTTCGGCTCTTAAAGGGGAAAGGTTGCCTACCCCTGATCTAGATACTATATTTCTATTGATGCAGCCTAAAATCGCATTGGCCTTTTTAGCTATCGCATCACACTGTTGATTCATGTTCAACTTGTGGTCTACTAGGACTCCTAGATCCCTTTCACACGTAGTCTCATTAAGCCAGGTGTCCCCCATCATATCTATGCATGTCATTTTTTTGCCCTAAGTGAAGTACCTTACATTTTTCCGTGTTGCAATTCATTTTGTTAGCTTTGGCCCAGCTTTCTAATCAATTAAGGTCATTTTGAATTTTCATCCTGTCTTCTGAGGTATTAGCTATTCCTCCTAATTTGGTGTCATCTGCAAATTTGAGAAGCATGCCCCCTATTCATCCAAGTCATTGATAAAGATGTTGAATAGCACTGAGCCCAAAACAGAAGCCTGTGGCACCCCACTGGTCACTTCTCTCCAGATGAAGATGAAGAGGAGCCATTGCTGAGCACCCTTTGGGTTCGGTCAGTCAACCAATTACTAATCCAGCTAACAGTTGTATTGTCTAGCCCACATTTTACTATCCTTGCCCACTTCGAGGTGGTACTGAGGCTTATGTTTAAACCTGTACTTTGAGTCTCAAACATAAGACTTCCTTCCATATCCACCCTTCTGTGCATTAAAACCATCAGAAAGGGGGGGGGGGGATGGATTGACAGTGTGCCAATTTTGCAATGCCCTCATGTAGGTCATTTCCCGGCAACACTGTATTCTTTTTGGTATCACTGAAAATGCTACTTGCCCAAGTATATTTTAATTTAGAAATTCATATTTTAAATTTAATTTGTATTTTGTAACACTGACTGACATTGTTTTATATCGTAGTTTTTTAAATTATTTATACCTATAGGATTTTTACATTTTAAAATTGATTCAGATTCAAAAACATGCTATCAGCAGAGAAAAAAATGTAAAGGGAAAAAGGAACAATTACCAAGGTTAATGAAAAGATAACAACATTTGAGGAGGGTATCAAAATAATAATATGGGGGGGGGGGAGAGACATCTGATTGCATTTTGACTTGAGATTTCTGGTTTTAAAAATTAACAATGAGACACTGCCCATCTTTATACAAATGTATTGTTTTGTGGATTATAATGTCCCCTTGTGGGATAGGGCGTTGTTTTAATAAAATCCCTCAGATGTTTCTAAACCAATCTAAAATCTTAGGTGGTTCTGGCAGTTTCTAGTACTCAGCTGTACATGTTCTTGCTGCCAAGTAATCCTAGTATAAACTTGGTTTAATTTAATTTAGTGACTTTTTTGAAACATTAAATAGAAAGTTAAACTATGTATATTCAAAGTATGGATTTTATATTTGTATGGCATTCCCCTCGAAATCCTAATTGGAAGAATATCAGTATCTATCTACCTATAGGAAGCTGTCCCTTGGGTTGGGTTGGGTTGGGTTTTCCCAAAATTGCTCCCAGCATCTAAAACCTTGCTGTCACCATCATTCTAGTCCACACATCTAGACCTTTCAGTTCTGCTATTTTAGCTGGCCCTAGGTGTTGATCAGAAAATATTTCTAGAAATGATGTCTTAGTGGTCTTGAATTGCCTAGTAATCTTAATTTTCCAGGCTGTTCCCCCCCCCCCCCCATGAATCTATTCACAGTTGGATTCCTCATAGTTTGTGGTACTGACAAATACCATGGCCACTGACACTTCTGCATTGCTTAAAGGTAAAGATTTCCCCTTTGACAAGACTGTCTAGTTGTATTTGCTGCCTTCACATCAGGCAGTCACATTCTTGTGTGGTGGCTTCACAACACAGCATTTGTTATGTTATCAGTTAAGCAGTGAAAAAAGCCTCCTTTGAAATGGAAATACTAGCTTCTCAAGATAATTTACTAGTTGTCATTGTTCATATCTGAAAAGCAAGTGCAACAGCATTTTCCAGAAAGTTAATGGCTATGGGAGTGCAAAACACTATGAAATACTACTTGCTCTATCTCCAAAATTGCTAGTTCACCGCAGTTGGTCAGTTAATTCTGCTGATTCTCTAAGGCTTTGTTGTTTGTCTTCAAGTCGTTTCCGACTTATAGTGATCCTAAAGCAAAGAGGGGGATTGCTTTTGCCTCCCTCTGAGGCTGAGAGAGTGTAACTTGCCAAAGGTCACCCAGTGAATTTCCATGGCCAATCAGGGATTTGAACCCTAGTCTTCAGAATTGTAGTTCAATGCTCAAACCATAACTCCATTCCTTTCTCTAAGACAGTGCTATTCAGAATAGTGGTCTGTGACTGCCATTCCATAAACTATCAGCTGTTGGTCCACAGCAAGTTTCCAAAAAAGAAACAATTGTAGCCAAGAGGCAGAAATATTGTGTTGGTCCTTGATATGTCAGGAAGAAAATCTTATTGGTCCCTCACTTCAGACAGATTAGGAAACACTGTTCTAAAGTCTTATGAAGACTGCAGTCAAACATATGGAACAACATAGGACTTTATCACATGGGGACAATTGGGAGTATAAACGGTGTTCATCTCATGAAAATCGCATATTCACGATTAAGACTTTCACACAACATTGCTATTAAGTGCTATTATCCCAGGAATATCCCATGAAAATCACACAATTGTGATAAAGGTTTTCACACGACTTCACGATCAAAAGCAATTAAAGCGCCATTATCCCAGAAATAACCAGGCAATAAATAACAACAAATAATTCACAGGAAAATCCCATGAATGATTTGTTGCTGTTTATTGCCTGGTTATTCCCCGGTTATTCCCAGGATGATGACTTTTTTATTGCCCTGTGTGTGAAAATCTTAATCATGTTTTAATAATGATTGCACGATTTTCATGGGATAAACCCCGTTTAGACTTCCAATTCCCCCCCCCCCCCGTGTGATAAACTCCATAGTTCTATTGAATAAACAATGTGTTATGTGGATTTAACATGCAAATATTGTACTTAATGGTTCTTCTTCGTAGTCTCTGTTCCTCACACTTTTTTTGCGCTTGTGCAGAGACACATTTTGGAAATATCAAGCCGAGTAGCTGAATGGATGCTGTCACAGAATCATAGAATTCTATGTTTTTCAGACTGCAAAATGGGGCAACCTCTATTCTGGATCTCTTTGCATTGGCCACAAATGTCACTGCTTTAATTCAAGAATGGGAAGAGGTCATGGGTCACTGGGCAATGCATTTCTAATGACATGTTCAGGATTGCTTATGTATCTCTTCCCTCCATTTCTGTTGCTAACAAGAGTCGTTGTGAAATCGGCACGGGGCAAGACAAATGCCATTCTCATCACATCTTATTGGCCAAGACAGTACTGGTTCACCACTTCTGTAGAAAGGGGAGCACATGTTTTTTCCTTGCAAACCAGATCTACTAACACATTCCAATGGCAAGTCCTTCACCCAGACCTTCAGATGTTACAGTTGACAGCATGGAGAAATATGGCCATGAATTCAACACCACTCCAAGCAGTTCTTTTGGCTTCGAGGAAATAATCTATCACAAAATCTTGTAACTACAAATAGAGTGAAGGGGGTTGCAGACTGCCAGAAATAGTGCAAATTGAGTCCACTTTTAGGGTTAGGGTTAGTGCTAGGGCATCATGGGAATTGTTTTTTTTTCTGAGACATTGAGCCTTCTCTGTCAGAGAGCTCCGGTGCCACAATAAAATACAGTTCCCATGAGTTCCTAGCACTAACCCTAACCCTAAAAGTGGACTCAATTTGCACTATTTCTGGCAGTCTGCAACCTCCCTAAGTTCCCCACCCTTGCTATATCAAGATCAGCACCATCAATTTCTGCACAAGTGTTAACTGTTCTACAGTTCTACAGTGAGAAAAGATTGTCTTTTGTTTTTTGTCTGTTGAAGTCTACCTTGCTGTAATTGTGGCTCACCAACTCATTTCATCAAATACAGGGAGGTTGCAGACTGCCAGAAATAGTGCAAATTGAGTCCACTTTTAGGGTTAGGGTTAGTGCTAGGGAATCATGGAAACTGTTATTTTTCTGAGACATTGAGCCTTCTCTGTCAGACAACTCTGATGCCACAATAAAATAAAGTTCCCATGGTTCCCTAACTCTAACCCTAACCCTAAAAGTGGACTGAATTCACACTATTTCTGGCAGTCTGCAACCCCCCACAGTTACCTTATTCATGGATCCAGTGATTTACTTCCTCAAAGGTCTAGCTCAGTATGCCTCCCAGAGGCAAATGGAAAGATCCAAGGGGAGGTGAGGGGAAAAGGAGCAGCAGGGGGCAGTGAGGAAAAAGGGGGCAGCAGTCAACAGTGTTGGTACACAAGAAAGACATGTGGAACCAGCCCTCAGGACCATGGAGTTATGAGGAGTTCGAGCACATGGTGATTTGGTAAAGGTGACAGCAAAAAGAAGGTTTCGCATTTGGGATCCTGCTTAGGTTTTGTGAGCTTTGCCAAAACTTGGCTGGCAGGTTGGAGCTGTGCTGCTGCTCCTGTTTTGTTTCATCGGACAAAGATGAAAGGCCAAGATTAGAGGTAGCAGAAGAAACAAACATTTGCATAGGGAGGAGGGGATTATGTGAAGCAGGGGTAGGCAACCTTTCCCCTTTAAGGGCCAAGGGACCTCAGCTCCCAGAAGCCTCAGCCATGTTGGCCAATAGTCCCATGTTGGCCAATAGCTCCTGGGATTCTGGGAGCTGAAGTCCCTCGGCCCTTAAAGGGGAAAGGTTGCCTACCCCTGATGTAAGCTATATGGGGAAGGCACAGCTCTGAGGAAGGAAGGAGAGGAGGAAGGGGTTGGTTCTTCACTTCTCTCAGATTGAGAGTTCGTCCTCACTGGGGAGAAAAGTTTGAAGTCAGCTGTACTCTTCTCCACCTCGGCAGAGAAGGATTGAGAGTCCTTCCTCACCAAGGAGTAGCTTCTCCCTTTGCACCAGTCACCTAGGGAGGAGCAAGTGAACAGTCAGTCAAGCAGTGATCAAGAAGCTTCTCACACATGCTGGCCTTTGTTGCAAGGCCAGCATGGGTGAAAGGCTTCTTGGTTGCTCCTTAGCCAGCTGCTTGTTACTGCTCCCAGGGTGAGTGAATGCAAGCTGCTTGGTTACTGCTCTCAGGGTGAGTGAGCAGCCATTCAAATGATGACTTAGAAGTCTCTCGCTTGCACCAGCCTTGTGGCAAAGGCTGGCACAAGCTAGAGGCTTCTTGGTCACTGCTCAACTATCTCCTTGCTTGTTGCTTGACCAGCTGTTCAGTCATTGCTACTGTATTCATCCATGAGAAGGCGGGATAGAAGAGGTGGTGGTGGTGAGCTGGGCACAGCTGAGAGGTGCTACTGGCTGGGTTGCTGCTACACAAACAGTAGCCCTAATATCAAGAAATAGGTATGGGGGTGCTAGGGTTGTTGCCCAAGAGGAAAGGTGGCTGTAGTCCAAAATATTTGGGGACCACTGGTGTTGCTCATATGTTTCTTTCATGTATCCTTCATGCCCAGGTTGGTCATTATCTTTAGTACTTGCACAGCTGATTGGCAAGATCTTTGAACCATTAGGAAAGGCATCTGCTGATGCTTAAGGTAGCATTTTTTCTGGTGATCACTTTTACTTGGCATGCAAGTGAACTAACTCACAGCTCTTTGATCTGATGAACCATTTCTAATTTTCCACAAAGACAATGCTGTGGTACGACCAAACATTTCATTCCTTCAAAACGTTGTCTTTCAATTCCAACTCAAGGAGGATATTACTCTCCCTAATTTTTATCCTAATCCAACCATGAATTTAGAAAAGTCGTTGCCTTTGATGCCCATAGGCCATTGGCCTTTCACATTCAACACACTGCACCTCACCCACAGGTTCTCCAGTAACTCTTAAATACTCCATTGTTTGTTTGCATGAATGTCTTGCCAAATGTTTGCATAAAACACCTTTATAAGTTAAATTATTTGGTGAGCTTTAATACATTCAGTACAGTGAACTTTAACACATTCAGTACAGGTCCAGGAAACAGTTATGTGTAAGCAGCCACTCCACCATCCTCTTTCCTAAAACATTAAATAATCTTTTCAGACAGCCAATAGTTGTTTGAGTGTTGGACACTGGAAACTTTCAAATTCCAACTCAGCCATGGAAATCCACTGGTTGACCTTGATCAAGTCACATTCTCTCAGCCTCAGAGGGAGACAAAGGTAAACCTTTAAACAAATGTTGCCAAGAAAAACCTATGATAGGGTCACCTTAGGGTTACCATAAGTCAGAAACAGCTTGAAGGCAGGTAACAACAAATCTGCTTTCAATGACAGCTATGTTGAATAATTTAGTTCTGATTTATGCAGATGTGAGCCAGTGCTAGTAGACTGAAAATCAAAGCTACACTTTTTGCTACATAGTTTGTGTGCTGAGAGATTTGTGCTTAATTTTGTTTCCATTTATTTTCTGACGCTTAGAAATTGCAGCCAAAATCTCACTGTGATCTTCATCTTTGTTCTTCTGAAGTATGTCAGTTTTTCCATGACCAAAATCATCCTGTGGTTTATTTATCCAGTCACTGAAGCATATCTCACTGGATTGCTTCCAGCTGACTGCTACTTTACCCCTTCTTGTTCCTAATCCTAACGTATTAGCTATTGAAATGGTCTGGAACAACTTTATTTTTGGTTGTTCTGTGGTTGATTTTGGACTTATGGACATACACACCATCTTTCAATTTTTTTTATAGATTTCACAAATATAAAGCAGTGGTCATAGGAGTAGTTTTTCCAGCGATGACTTAGCTTCTTGACCAAGAATAAAAACAACAATGGTGGTGGTGCTGATGCAATGAAATACAGCCAGCTGTTTTGGGCTTCTGAACTGTTCTTTCTGCCTGCAAGATGACTTCCTGTTCAATTAGCTAATGCATTCTCTTTTTAAAAAATTTAATTGATGAAACATAAATTCTCTGCCTTCTCTGTTTTTTCCTCCCTCGAACATGCCTCGAATGTTATGGGTAATTAAAGAAAGTGTATTTTAAAGAGCACATCTTTTACTATTTTGCGTGAATAAGCAATTTTAACTGGTTTCTTTTTATTTATTTTTTAAATGAAAAAAATCTGAATGTCTCTTGGATTGCTAATAGAAAACGTGGACATGTATTCTCTTGATAGATAATTCTGATGCAGTTTCCCAAGTTTACACATGCTCATTTCCCTGCTTTCCTTGTTTCTAGCATTTTTATATGAGCCTGTTTTTTAAATATTTAGCAAGAATAGTTTAGTTTAGCTGAGGACAGTTGTGGACATTCATAGAGAGTGCCTTTTAAGGAGATTTTTATATTCCGATAACAAAGTACTCTGTAACTCATATTCCAGCAATCCACTTGAATCTAAAAGTCCAATTTTTTGGAATGGGTTCTCTGATACATGTTGTCATAAAAACGGTAGTAGGAAAATTTCTAGTTAGTCTTGAAAAACTAAGGTCCGATGCAGACGGCCACTAAGGGGTGGCTCTGTGCCGCCCCGGGAGTGCTGGATTGGGGCTGCAGCAACCACACCATGGCCCCAATCCAGTTTTTTGCCACTCAAAAAAGAGCTGGCAAATGCTGCTCCTTTTTGGGGAGGCAAACATCCACCCTTAGAGCCACCGCCATGGCTCTTTTGCGCCCCTTTGGCACAACGTGTGTGCACACTGCACCAACGGGACACCCTGATGCCGCACGCTGTACGATCGGGCGCACAGCATGATGGCGGCATCGGGGTGGCTGGCGTGCAGTCACCTCACTCCAACTCCACCCCCAGGCTGGCCCTTTAGGTCAGTCTTCATCGGTCCTAAAATAGGTAGGCTTTTTCAGAAACATACAAAAGTAATTCTAAGCTACTGGTTTCATCCCTGAGCAGAAATACAGTATTTAGACTATGTATGGCAGTGGCTCAGTAGTTAAGATGCTGACTCTAATGATTGCAAGATTGACAGGTCGGCAGTTCAAGACCAAGCCTGCTTGGAGTGAGCTCCTGCCATTAGTCCCAGCATCTGCCAACCTAGCAGTTCAAAAGCATGTAAAAGTGCAAATAGATAAATAGGTACCACTTTGGTGGGAAGGTAACAGTGTTCACTGCAGTCATGCTGGCTACATGACCACAGAGTCTTCTTTGACAGTGCTGGCTCCCTCAGCTAAGTAACAGAGATGAACACTGCCCCCTACAGCCAGACACAACTAGACAAATATGCCAAAGGGGAAAACTTTACTTTTACTTTTAGCTATGACAGCTGCCACATTACCGTATTAATGCAATTTGGCAATATTTTAACTGTCATGGCCCCTTCCTATGGACTCCTGGGGTTTGTAGTTTCTTGTGACACCATTCTTTAAACAGAGAAGACTAAATATCTCTCAAAACTACAAATCTCAGAATTCCACAGCATTGGGCCATGGCAGTTAAAGCTGTGTCAGCCTGCATTAATTTTGCCATGCAACCTGAATCACAGCTGTTTTCCTCCAGGAAAATTAGAGGCTACATATTTCTAAATAAAAAAACTTTAAGTACAAATAGGAACTATCCATCTCCTTCTTGTCCTACTTGTAAACGTGAGGAGCCAACAGGCTGGCCACCATTGGATCACATATTGTGATCTATCAGGGTACTTCTTATGTGTGAAAGCTCTTCTGGATACTGTATGTCATGGAAGATGTCTTGCTCCAACCACCACAGTTAAAAAGTTTGTATCTCATACCTTGGCTCTTGAAAACATGAACTGCTTATCTGCATGTAGGTCAGCTTGTTGTCTTCAGATTTACTTGGAAATGAGCAAACACCTTGTCCTGCTGCTTAACAAGGCAGCTTGGGGAATTTCCATCTGCGGTGCTCTGTGGAGGTGGACTGCATAAAGGAAAGAAGGTGTTGAGGGTTGAGAAGAGATGGTTTATCCCAGAAATGTGCTGATTTTGCATGAGCTGCAGTTTAGCTGGTCTTCCATCTTGCCTGACAGAATTTGAGCAAACCTGTCTGAGACCAGTGCAGCAACCGGCATCTTACCAAGTTAAATATTTTAGCAAGCTCACTATGTCCAAGACAAAGATGTAAAAACAATGAACGGATTGAAACAATTGAGAGGAAAAGCTCAGGCCAGTTTTGTGGAAAGTATTCTCAGTGCCAGAACCTCCCCCTTAACCAATCTGCCCAGACTTCATAAAATTACTTGACAAAGATTTGCTAGCCCCTTATACCTTTTAACTGCTCTTGTTGTTTCTGACTTATGGGGACCCTATCACGGGGAGTGTTCTTGGCAAGATTTATCATAGAATCACTGTGGCTAAATTTCGAGTCCTGCTGGATTAGATCTGAAGTTCATTTAGGCCAGCATTCTCTTTTCCCACAATAACAATAAGATACCTATGGGAAGCCTACAAGTGTGGCAGGAAGACTACAGAATCCCCCTGTTGTATACATACACATTTCTGCCAGCAACTTGTATTCAGTGGTATACCTTATCTACATGGAAATTTCATTTAATCATAATGGCTAAAAGCCATTGCTGAATTGAGCCAGAAGCCTTTGCCACTTCTTCTGGTAGTGAATTCTGTAATATGTAGTGAAAGAATACTTTCTTTTGTTTTGTCCTGAATGTAGTACCAATCAAGTTCATTGGGTGGCCTCAAGTTTTAGTTTTATGGGAGAAGGAGGGAAAAGATGTTCTTTTTATCAATTTTTTCCATTCAATGCTTAATTTTATAGGCCCTCCTCCCTGTGATTATTTTACTAAATTATCATCACATTCCTTTGCCTACTCAGAACTAAGGCCCCTTGTGTTAAGCTGGTTTTTCTTCCAGGTAAATGTTTGTTGCACTTTTAAACAAACCACCAAGTAGAATATTCTGAGCAGTCTATTAGAAATATAAACTATAGCAATATGATACTAATACTATGGACTGTAGAATATAAGGCCAAGATTTAAAAAGAAGCAAATAATAAAACACTTCAGCATATAAAACCAAATTAAAATTCAAACCAGTAGGAGAATACAAGATGTAGAACAGGGATAGGCAACCTTTCCCCTTTAAGGGCTGAGGGACTTCAGCTCCCAGAAGCCTCAGCCATGTTGGCCAATAGTCCCATGTTGGCCAATAGCTCCTGGGATTCTGGGAGCTGAAGTCCCTCGGCCCTTAAAGGGGAAAGGTTGCCTACCCCTGATGTAGAAGCACAAAAATAGTGCTTAAAATAAAAACAAAAGTAATTCACCTGGCACAAAAAGGCCATGATATAGGCACTAAATGAACCTCTTTATTCTAGGAATGTCCCTTAAAAGACTCAACTGCTGACCACATGAAGAAGATGCTGCAGAGAGGTCTGTTTCATACAACACAATGATAAGACTTAGGACTTTATCACACGGGGGCCAGTTTCATCTTTAAAAAGATAATAAAGCGCAAATAAACCATCCCGAAAATAAAGCGAAAATAGAGCTTGATCACGCAAATGAATTTCACACATAATTAGAATAAATGTGAAATAACTCGAAAAGCGATAAAAAAGGCATTTTTACATTTCATACAGAAGTGAAAGAAATCCGTAAATGTACTAGAAATGGTATGCTTGCACATGCAGAGAAAGAGAAAGCAGAGAGGCTCATGTCTGCCTGGCATGTTTGTCGCCCAAGCAAAACAGGAAGTAAAAGCAGCCCCAAAGAACCATGGGAAAACTGTAAAAAAGAATTAAAGGAGGGTTATTGTGTGAATAAACCGAATTTGACTTTCATGCTAGAGTAAATGCGCAATTACAGTAATATCGTGAATGCATTTTCACTAAAATCCCAAAAGTAAAAAGATCTGGGATAACACCACTTTCTGACCACTTTAATAGCAGATTTTGTGTGATGTCGTGTGAAATTGTTGCCCGTAATTACGCATTTTTTTCAGGATTTGTATGGGATAAACTATATATTTCCCCTGTGTGATAAAGTCCTTAGAGTTAAAGGATAAAGTCTTTTAACTGCCATGGCTCCATCCTACCGACATCTCAGAGTTGTAGTTTCATGAAGTATTCTCAGCCAGAGAACTCTTGTGTCTCCCCAAACTACATATCCTAGGATTTTATAGGATGCAACCATAGCAGTTAAAGTTGTGTCAGAGAGTTATAACTGTGCTGTGTGAGAGTCTTGATTGTCCTTTTTCTACATTTTTTCTACAGCAGTCTTTTTGAGATAAGATGATCAGATCATTACAGTGTCCTTTGAAGAAGTTTCTATAGCAGCATTATCATAATGGTTGGCACATTTTTAAATGGCTTTCCTCATCATACAAAATTCAATGTACACAACATGCCATTTTCATTACTGCCACACATTGAGTTGACATTTTCACCAAATATGCAACACAACCCTGTATCTTTTTCTTAATTAGAGCCTCTTCAGACCGTATTGCTGTAAATATAGGGGGGTTTTGTGTGCCTTACACTTACTTACATAGAGTTTCTTTTAGCTTCCCATCCCCATTCATTTGGGTTGGACACATCCTTTTGGAGCTCTGCATTGCATATGCTACTCATGGGCAAAACAGGGGGCTCCTCTCCCCACTATTTCTAGGTGAATTTCTTCCACCTGCATTGGGTCCACAAGCTTTCATTTTTTCACTGTTCACATTACCTTCCACCACCCTGAATTGACTGGAGCTATCTGCAAACATGGGGCCATCTGCAAATACTGCTCACTTCTTATTCCAATTTATTTATGCACATGTTAAATACAGTCTAGGTACAGATGATTGGAAGATTCCTTCTCTCCCTTGTGAGAACTGCCCATTCATTCCAGCTTCTGTTTCCTGTTGTTTAGCTAATTACCAGTCCTTAAGAGAACTTGTTCTCTCATTCCATGACGACTGTTTTGAGGGGTTTTCTGAGGGGGGAAAAAGCTGGAAAACCAAATATATAATATCTTACCAGATCATCCCTGTCTATATAATTCTTAGTACTATCCAAGATATCCATAAAATGGCAAGGGAAGCACGCCTTTGCAGAAAGCAAGTTCATTCTTCCTTGAAAAGGATCTTTGTTTGATGGGCTTTTTAGATATTTAATAGTTTCCCACAAATTAAAATATAATTAATAAACCAGGAATGGCAGGTATGCTAAGTGTTTTAGTGTAAAAAACAGTGGGATGGTGGGATGATATGAAGAGAGAGATATTCCAGTCACACAATATTATCTCTTTGAAAAAGGACACAGTCAACATGTGTTATTTTCTTCATGAGAGAGTTCCTAATAAAAGCTTATACCCCACATCTTGGAGAACAATTTTCACACTAGGCTGATTAAGTTGATTCATAAAGAAGGACTACTTACAGCTACATGCTTGTTGGGAGAGTGTTTTTTACTTCTCTGTCAGATGTCATTGCTAACTGTCCATGTTGCTCCTCTCTTGGACCACAGAACAGTACATCATCTAATCTAGTTACATAATAGTGCACTGCTGTTTTCTGGAAAGCTTTTCTTTGACAAACTGTGAAAAAGAAAAAGAGCTAATCATAGAACAGTGGGAAAATATTTAAAAGGAAATGTTTATAGTCTCATTCCAGTGCAGGTCCCTTTTCTTTAGAATGTTTCTCCCCTCTGACCCAGGTTTTCCATGTACCGACTAATCAAATTGTCGTTTTTTCTTTGAAGTGCTCCTCAAAATCCTGACTGCAATAGTAATTGGCTCACAAGGGTCTGTTCTCTGCATTAGAGCCTGAAGCTGCATGGATTAAAGTTGTGGGGAGGAACAGGCTTCCTTGTTTGAAAATTCCCCAATTAAATGTGTGGAAAGAGGTGCATCAAAGATTAACAGGGTGCCCCTGCATCTTATTTGCTTTGCTTTAGTAATTTATTGCCTGCCAAAAAGGAGTAGACAGTTTATGGGAAAGTCAAATACACAAGAAAACAAGAAAACACAATATATCACAGCATTAATTGAGGAACAAGATAAGGATCTGACTTAGGAGGTGGCCCTCCAGATGCTTTGCTATTTGTTGTTAAGTACCTTCAAGTCAACTGTGACTTAAGGGAAACCTCTCCTAGGATTTTCTTGGCAATATTTGTTCAGAAGAGGTTTGCCATTGCCTTCCTCTGAGGCTGAGAGAGTCTGACTTGTCCAAGATCACCCTGTGATGTTCCGTGGCTAAAAGGGGATTCAACACACAAACCACTACACTATGCTGGCTCTGCAAATCGCAGCAGCTCTAGCCAGTAGTGAATAATGCTGGGAGTTACAAATCCAACAGTGTCTGGAAGGCTTTCCACTGAGAAGTTTTCAAATGGGGGAGTGTAGTGGCATAAAGCAGGGGTAGGCAACCTAAGGCCCGGGGGCCGGATGCGGCCCCCTGAGGCCTTTGGACCGGCCCCAGGCTGGTCCTGCCGTTGTTGCCACCGCCGCCACGATGATATTGATTATTGTTGTTATTACTTGTTCTTGGGGTTTTCTTGGCAAAATCTCCACAGGGGTTTTGCCATGGCTTTTCTGGGGCTGAAAGAGTGTGCATGCATATATATATTTTTAAAAAAATATATATTTATTTATTTATATTTGGTGCTTCGGCCCCCCAATTGTCTGAGGGACAGCAACCCGGCCCCTGGCTCAAAAAGGTTGCCTACCCCTGGCATAAAGAAATCAGAAGGTTAGCAGGGAAGAAGAAAGGGCTGGGATAGCAAGAGCTGCAGGAGGAGGTGCAAGAAAATCTAGTGACCCACTATCAGCCAGTGGGAGGAACCACCATCCTCAATTCTAGTTTCTGTTCTTTTCTGCCAACTATCAGTCAGATTTCTATGGCCACGTAGTATGCTTAGCCTTCACTGAGCTGTTTTTGGGGTTTCCGCCAACCCAAAGACATTCTGTACTTCTACCAGCCTTGGGGATTCCCTGAGTCTTCCTGTGTTGGTTGATATAATTTTTCTTCTATAATGGAAGAAATAGTACTGGAAAGAGAATGGAAATAGAATGGAAATAGAATGGTGTGGTCTAACAAGAGCAGCCTTTTCTAATAATTAAAAATATGCCAACTTTCTTCTGTGAAGAAAACCTGATAAACAGCAGACTAATTGGAATAAGTCTTTGGCCCAGTATTCAGCAAGCTGATACAACTGTGTCTGAGCAGTATTGCCTCAAATTGCAAGTGGGAGCTCACATAGCCAAATGCTCTTTAATTTTTTAATCTGTACATGAAAACAAAGACCAAACTACAATTGGCAGTCCTAATTAAAGCAGAAGCAAATCAATGAGATTTATGTAAGCGTCTTAACATTCAACGGTTACTTCAGTGCTGGCTATTGTAGTTGGGAGCAGTAATTGGATTAAATTTAAATATGCTGGGAAAAGTTCTATTCTCCCTCTGCAAAGCAGTAACATCACCAAGGGGTGCGGACTGCACCAGGTGACACCCTAAGGGGGGGTGACACCAGTGCTCCTTAAACATCTGCTTTTTGGAAGAAATAGGTTGTGGCATTCTCCTGTGTCCCATTCAAATGCTGAAGAGATCATGTGAATGGGGTGAGGCCTGGTGGGAGGAGAAAGGAGAGGGCCCAGTGTTTTGTGTTTTTTTTAAAATATTTTTTTAATTTAAAATATTTTAATTTTAATTAGCTTTTATTCTTCTGGCAGGCATTCCCAGAATGACATTCTTACAATCTCTCCCCCACCATTAGACCATTAGATTACTCCTTTATATATTCAGAGCGCTGGCTATCTAACTGTATTAGATGTGTAGTTTTGTTTTAAGTTAAATTAAATATTGACAATGATTTAATATATTTTTAAGGGGGGGGTTATATGTTTATTATAATTGTATAGGATTGTATTTTAAATTGTAAAGCCGCCAAAATGGCGCCCGCCACCGTGTGCATGCATGTGCAAGCGCGGGTGCCATTTTGGACACCAAAATGGTGCCCGCACTCACGCACGGCACAGCGGCACGCATGCGGCGGTGGCAGCGGTGGCGGCAGGATCGGCCATGGGCCAGTCCCAAGGCCTCCGTGGGCTGGACTCGGCCCACGGGCCGGGGGTTGTCAACCCCTGGTTTAGTGGGACTAGTTCCAGATAACTGGGTATGGCTTTGGAGCTTAAGTGCGACGTCCTAAAATACTATTGGAATGCATTGATTTATGTTTTTTCTAGCTTTATGTATGTTAATTAATTTCATTTCATTTAGTATATATGATCCCACCCACCCCCAGTCCTTATCCCTATTTTATGGTTGTCATTTTTAGTGGGGGCTGGTAAAAACAGTTTGATTTTACAGTAATGTGTAATACAATATTTATTGTAAAACCATGCTGTGTGTCATGCACACATACACATGGTTAGTGTTGAACTTCCTGATCTGGGATTTTCAAGTTTTCCTCCATTCAGTACATAAATACAAAGGTTTCATTGCTTTAAATGTGCTGTTTTGTCTAATCCTACTCATAAATACCTTTTGCACCTTGATGCCATCCTTTCAATCAAGCCTTCATGTTGCCTTACAAATTCCCATGTGCCCTTATTTTCATCTGTGAAATGTGGGAGGGTATTCATTTAAGGATGTGTATTATCTCTGACCAACACATGTGCTCTCATTTGTTCTCTCAGAACTATCATTTGGCTTTGGCACAATAGATACCTTGACTTCAGGATGAGATCATCTTCACAAGTTTAATAATAATAATAAAATTTATTTTTACCCCGCCCCTCTGTTAAAAACAACCGAGGCGGTTTACAGCAGTTAAAAATTACATCAATACAATCTAAAAGCCCCATACCCCCACCCTCCCCCATAAAAACGTATTAAACTAACTTCCGTTAAAATCCAACTGAATCTTAAAATAACATAGAAGAAAACAAATAAAATGAATCAAATAGCAGGCCAATCAGAGACACAAAAGGCCAAAAGCGCAGCTCCTGAGGCTGGGATCTAGTCAGGAAAGGCCTGCCGAAAGAGATCCGTCTTTAGTGCTTTTTTGAAGCTACTTCAAGTTTCTTGTACACTTGCTAGTTCTATAACATCCACTTATTGTTGCTCTTCCCAGACCATTAAATTGAGAGCTAGAAGGGGCTAAGAATTTGACTGTAAGTGCACATTTGTTATTAAACAAGCACTGTTTTACTTCAGTTAGAATAGGAATTATGCAATCCACCAGATGTTGTTGGATTAGAATTTCCAGCTTTCATCACCATTGACTGTACTGACCATGACTGCTGGGAGTTGTAATTCAATAAAATCTGGAAGCCCTCGCAGTAAATTTTATTTCTGAGTAAATATTTTCTGTGTTGTTAACATATTTAGAGTACACTGCATAAGATAGAGAGTTGCTAATTCAAATTTTACTTTGGTCAAAAATCCAAGGGTTCATAATAAGCATATTGATTGCTATCTGTCATCCCGTATCATCTGCAATATGAGGAGCAGGAAGTGGAGAACAACACATACTGAAACTGCAGGTTGTTGTAAGGAATATAAAGTGAACTTATTTGGGAGAAAAGTACTTAGAACTCTCCAGAATCACTACAAACATTTATACTCATTTTTAAACAAGTACTATTGTCCTTTCTTCTAGAGTGATTTTCTGTGCAACCGTTTTTAGTTTCTATTCCCCAGTCTCACTGTGCTGTAATTAAAGATGTTTCCTACTGTTACTTTCATTTCTCCTTTTTTTTCTTCTGAGCAGAAAATTCTTAATTAAGTTTGTCTCTAGTGCTTTTTCCCCCTGATCATATTGTCATTGTCTTGGGCTTTATATCACAAAGCTTTCTTTGGGAAAGTCAGGCAGGAAAACCCAGCATCTGGTTGAGGGGGTCATGAAAAGGCCAGGTGGCCAGGTACTGTTCCCTCCAACACACACACACGTGCAGAGAGAGAAATGCAGACTAGTTCTTCTCTTTCAGATGAGATGTCACACTAAAGATTATGAATGTGTGTTCAGTCACCCAAATGACAACCATCCTCCAAAACAATATGTCTTCAATCTAACACACACACATACACACACACACACTGCAACTAACAAGAGGATGGGAAAATGTGAAAGATGTGATGCAGGTGTTACCCAAAATTCCTGAGAGGGCACCCACAATCAATATTTAATAGAGGAATTTTATTAGCTCAGTTGGCAGCTGAGAGGGCTTGGGCAACTCAAAGCAGGGATAAAGCCTATATATACTGGTTCCAAGAAACAGAACTCCAGAATGCAAGCTCCAAATGTAGTTTTCTTTATGAATCAAAGGGAATCACTATTCACACAAAAACGCTCTCTCACACATTCAAGAACTAGCAATATAAATGTAGTAGCAGATAGTGACTTACAGAGTTGCAGAGGGCAACACTGTACCAATTCCAGATGTGGAGCTCCAGTGAGGGGCTGTGAAGCGAAATGGTTCAGCAGCTGCCTGCAGTTCTGAGGAGTCAAGAAAAATACTGGCAGAGTGTGTGTCTGAATCTCAGGCAAGACCAATTTGTGGGTGAATATTTATAGGGCAAATGTATCTCAGGGCAGATTTTGGGCTTAAAATGAATTTTTCAGGAGAGAAGAATGAGAAAAGAACTTGGAAATGACTGGGCAATCAGTGCAAAGTTCTCTGGACAATGGAGTATCTCCTCCAGTGGGAAGTGTACTTAGGTTTCTGTTATTTTGCAAATACCAGGTCTATCCCCCACCACCACTCCTATGAATGAAGGGATTGTGCAGATGCTGATCTTAATTTATCTATCCTGGCCAGTTGGATCTCCTTCTATGGTCACAGATGCCCTTGTATCTGCACTGGGGGCGTCTTCTCAGCTGCATGTCTAAAACATAATATCAACTTGATATTGAAAAATAGGAGGGGTTCAGAGTCTAGACCAGGGGTAGGCAACCTTTCCCCTTTAAGGGCCGAGGGACTTCAGCTCCCAGAATCCTAGGAGCTATTGGCCAACATGGGACTATTAGCCAACATGGCTGAGGCTTCTGGGAGCTGAAGTCCCTCGGCCCTTAAAGGGGAAAGGTTGCCTACCCCTAGTCTAGACCATGGGATAACACAGGGTAATGCTATGGGACAATGGGACAAAATAATAGACTGGAAATCTAAATGAACAGCTGCCATTTGGAGCTGCAGACATGAGTAGTGAAAGTTTGGCCTTAAAATGCAGGAACTTTTGGTCTCCACATACTTGTTCACAATCTAAACTGCACTACTCTGTTCATACTGTCAATACTAAAAATAAACATGACACCTGGAATGCTAAATATGTAAGTGTTTCTGATTTATTTCTGTTTGTATGAAACTGGAATTTATGACTATATGGAACTAGGAGAGACAGTGTGATGTAGTAGTTTGAGCATTGGACTATGACTCTAGAGACCAGGATTCAAATCCCTGCTCAGATATGGAAACCCATTAGGCGACCTTGGCCAAGTCACACTCTCTCAGTCTCAGAAGAAGGCAGAGGTTAAACTCCTCTGAATAAATCTTGTCAAGAAAACCCCTTGATAGGTTCACCTAAATGTAATAATAATAATAATAATAATAATAATAATAATAATGTATTTATGTCCCACCCCTCTGCAAAAGCAACCGTAAGCCATAATATTGCCGTAAGCTAGAAATGACTTGAAGGCACAAAACAACAATAATGGAACTGGAAGGAATTTCTACTTTATAAATTGCTCCTGTTATTGTAAGACACCTTGAGAAATGTGTAAACACCAGATGGATGGGGTATTAATCCTGTATAAATAGATGGTGGTGGGTGGTGGGGGTGAGGGTGGTGATAGTATTTTGAAATCTTCCATTTTTGATTACTGTTACTAACCGTTGCACTATAGACAGGGGGGAAAAATCAGACTGAGGAAGTTAAAAGACAAAATGGATGACTTCCATGGAACCTATTAGTCCTGTGCATGTTGGACTCAGTGGGTCTGAAAGTGGAAGAACCGTACTTCCCTTCTGGTTCTCACATAAACAGAGGCGACTGTCCAGGAAACATGCCAGCCACTACCATAGTGATTGCTATTGACCGTGATCGTGATGTAGGTGAGACACTCAGATTCATAGAATCATAGAATCATAGAATCATAGAGTTGGAAGAGACCACAAGGGCCATCCAGTCCAACCCCCCCTGCCATGCAGGAACTCCCAATCAAAGCATCCCCAACAGATGGCCATCCAGCCTCTGCTTAAAGACCTCCAAGGAAGGAGACTCCACTACTCTCCGAGGGAGTGTGTTCCACTCTCGAACTGCCCTTACTGTCAGGAAGTTCCTCCTAATGTTGAGGTGGAATCTCTTTTCGTGCAGCTTGCATCCATTGTTTCTGGTCCTAGCCTCTGGAGCAGCAGCAAACAAGCTTGTTCCCTCCTCAATATGACATCCCTTCAAATATTTAAACATGGCTATCATAGCACCTCTCAGCCTTCTCTTCTCCAGGCTAAACATCCCCAGCTCCCTAAGTCGTTCCTCATAGGGCTTGGTTTCCAGACCCTTCACCATTCATTTGTTTTTACCTGGGGTTACAAAAGGGGTATAACGTTGTGAGGAGCTAAACTCCCCACTGTGTTTTACTTTCAGTCAAGCTCAGCCAAGCAGACAAGAGTTTGGGGAAAACCAGACAGGAAGCTGAGCTGTGGGTAACCTATATATAAAACAAACCCTTGTCAAGCTGTGCCAGGAAAAGGCTGTTCTCTTGTCCTGCTGAAAACCAGCTTCAGGGGCATCACCATCTGCTGTCTGGATCCTGCAGCCATTCTGTTAAGAGTCTGGAGAGAGGGACCACTCTGCTAAAGGACCCATGGGCTTGACATAACCTGTAGGGGTTTCCCATCTCTCCCACCAAATGGGTTCCAAGTTTTTTCTTCAGTGTCAATCCCTTCTCTCATGCCCCTCTTCTTTCCCTTGACATGCACACCCTCACAGAAGAAGGACAGAATCCCTGCTTGTAGTGTCCCTCTTGATTCTTCCAGTGCAAAGATGTGACCTTTCTTTTTTAACCTGTGGCAAGGAGAAGGGGCATCAATGGTGACAGCTACCTAAGTTGCCAAATGTGTTGGTGATCACATCACAACCTGGTGCAAAGGGTAGGAAGGAATCTAGAAAGGAACCATATGAAACAGAAGTATTTTATTCTTTGAGCAAGGTAGCATTGGGTGAGAGTTTGACAAATACGTGAGATGACTGACTGTGAGCATGTTCCCTTCTTAGAATGACTATCTACTGAGACGCACTGTTCTTCTGTGAAGCTGTCTGGTACTGGTCTGTTTTATTTTACAGACAAAGCCCTGGTGTGCTGCGTTATGACAGTCCTCAAAACACAGAACATCTTGCAATCCTGACTAGATAATTGCATCACTAGGTAATTGCATCACATTAATAGAATTAAAATAGCACAAATAGGATGCTCCTGTACATTTGGCACAATGGTCTGGGGTTGTTTTTTTTCTTGAAGATTTCACTTCTGGAAACATCTAAAAGGTTGTTTCATTATGACAGCTTTGTGGTGATGGAGGTGTTTCGGGGAAACCAGAAACTGGTTTTCAGTCATATTTTTTCCTTTTACCTTTTCCTTGCCTTTTTCTTTCTTTTTTGTGCGTAAGATAGAACTTTTTTAAAATCTGTGGGCTGGTCTCTTTTTTTTTTTTAATTGGTAAAAAAAGAGAATCAGATCTAAAAGCATTATTATCAAAGAGGCAAAACAGAAAGTTCAACAGAAAAATGAGAACACTCCCTTTGCAGCAAGAAGTTCTACACTAGAGCTGAGCTGTTCCTCTCTTTCACAGGGTGATGGTGGGTGGGCATCAGAGAAATGCAGTGGGCACTTTTGCTACTGGTTAGAAGGGATCTATACCAAACCATGGGAAGGGGATACATCAAGATGCCCTTCAAGGAGGGAAACCATGGTGGCCAGCAGCCATTCAGCTCAATGTGTACCAGTAGATCACTGTCAAAGCAGAAGGCTCTTTTCTCCTCAGTAGAAAGATACACCCCTGCCAATCCTGTGGCATTTAAACTGCAGAATTAATGCAGTTTGACACTGCTTTAATTGCCATGGCTCAATACTATGGAATTCTGGGATTTGTACTTTTGTGAGATAGCCTTCTCTGTCACAGAACTCTGGTGCCCCAGCAAACTACAAATTCCAGGATTCCATTGGATGAAGCCATGACAGTTAAAGTGGTGTAAGCGGCATTATTTCTTCACTATGGCAGCAGCCTAAGACCTTGAGCAGCCACTTGAGTCCTTTTAAAACAAAGACAGGGGCATTAAAATGCAGGTACACCCTCCATGAGATTATTTAGAGTAATTCACATCCCACCCACCCCAAAAAGATTAGCACCACTTTCCAGTAATGAAACTCTACCACTTGGAGATTAAACCAATTCAAGCCAAATTGGTTCAGCTCCTCCATAGTATGGATACAACTTGGAGCAAAGGCACGCCTCTTGAACAAGAACATAGTTTAATTAAAGGCTTTAAAAAACAACAACAGCCGTTTTAACAGCAGAGACACTATGCTGCCCTGGCATTAGGGTAGCTGCCAAACAGCAGAATTAATGCAGTTTGACACCACTTTAACTACCATGACTCCATCCTATGAAATCCTAGGATTTGTAGTTTGTTGTGGCACCAGATCTCTTTGACAGAGCACGCAAATATCTCACAAAACTACATATCTCAGAATTCCATAGCACTGAACCATGACAAAAAGTGATATCAAACTGCATTAATTCTGCAGTATGGATACAGCCTAAATTGCCTAAGGTCCTTTACATGGGTGCAGTTTGACACCATTTTAACTGCAGTTTGACTCCACTGCACTTTGACACCACTTTACCTGCCATGGCTGCATCCTACAGAATCCTAGGATTTGTAGTTTTGAGACGCACCAGCACATTTTGACAGAGGAGGCTAAAGACCTTGTAGAACTATAAATCCCAGGATTCCATAGGCTGGATCTACAGCATTTACATTGGTATCAGACTGCTTTATTTCTTCAGTGTAGATGCATGCCATGTTATATGTATATAACACAACAACTACACAGTTCATCATTTTGTGGTACAAGATAAAAGAGATCCATCTTCTCTCAGGAAGCGGTTCCATTTGAGAACCATTTTCTGACCCCACTATGTTATCAGTCAGCAGGACTGCGTACTTTGTTTTGGAGATTTGCCTGAAATTAACAGAATGAGACTAATCCCCTACTGCAGAGTCCTTGAGGCATTCCTGACAGCAAGTGTCAGGGCTCCTCATCCCTCAGTGTCAATGTCATGTTGTGATACTAAAATGAGTGCTCAGTCTGCTGAGAGGGGACATGCATCGGATCAGAAATGCAGACAGCTTAAGGCACCATGGGCCCATATCATCAGAATCTTTAGCTCGGCTCTTATACTGCTCTCATGTGGATCTCTTTTGAAGCAGGAGCAGATCACACATTTAGCCCTCATTCCAGATATCATGTCTCTTCCTACATCTGCAGTGTTGCATGCAAAGGTGTCCTGATCATACACAGTCCCTAGAGTTAGGTTTCTTTGGCAACAGCATTTTGTGGATATGAAAAGGAGATGCAACATCAGGGAATGGCTAAAAGCATGGGCTGCTTCAGTATACAAATGCTCTACCAAGAAATGGATATCAGGCTTTCAACATGTTTGTTCTCAATCAGAGACAAAAAGACCTGAGAGGGTTTGCTTGTAATTTTCTTTGAATAATCAGGATTTTATAAGGTTAATTCCAATATCGCCACTAGTTGTACTAGAGGGCTGGACTGGGGAGCAGGCAGTAAACGTTTGCAAGGATCCCTGCCAGGAACAGCTGGCGAACGGATCGGGGACTCCCAGTGGCATCAATGGTGTTCTCTCGTGCAGTAAAATGCGTTTTTGCTCTGTTCTGTTCCCTTGCGTTGCGTTCCCATTCCTTAAGTGCCATGCAATAAGCTTATATGTTTTAAACCGGTTAGCAAACTGGTTTAAATTGGGGTCGTTCACACTGGTTCCAGGTTTTCCTGACCCGAATTTGGGGGAGGGGAGGCTCAAATCCACCTTAATCTGCGTGTTTTTGTGGGGGTTTTTTTGTATGTTTTTTTTTTTTTTTTTTTTTTTTTTTTTTTTTTTGAAACAGGGATTTCAGTGGTTCTTTTCAAAAGAACTAGTTTTTTTGCGGGAGTCACCAATGGGAACTCAGTCAATCCCATTTGAGCATCCTGTCACCTCTGCTCTTCCTCCTCCTCCTCCTCCTCTCCCCCCTCATCAGGCTGCTCTTTCTATTCCTCCTACCTTCCCTTCCTCTGCTCCCGCCACCACATCTGCCCTCATTCTGGGCCTCAGTGGCCAGTGGCCTTCGAAAGAAGGGTAAAGCTCCCCAGCTGCTCTGGCCATTCTGGCCCTCACTGCACAGGAGGACCCACCGGGAAAGCCAACAGGCTGTGGCTCCCCTGCAACTTGAAGCAGGCCTTTAGCCCATCTTTTCCTCCCCTTCTTCTGCCCCTCAGACCTTCCCTGGGTCTGTCTTCCTCCCCTTCCTCCTCTTCCTCTGCTCCCCCCCACCAGGATAGAATCTCTCTGTGGTATTTTATCCCATTCCCCAATGTGAATGGGAATCATGATAAAATGCCACAGAGAGATTTGATTGTGGCGGGGGCGGGGGGGGGGGGGGAGAGGAGGGAGGATGGAAATAACCTGGTTTCCACATTGGGTTTTTTCCTAGTGTGAACGGGCCCTGAGTAACCTCTGGAGAATGCTGGCAGCTTCACCATTCTGCCATTCAGAAATATATTCACTTTCCCCAGGAGCATCAGGGGCATATTCAAGGAATAATATGCAGACCAGAGAGGCAGGGATGAGCATGCTGAGAAGATCACTTCAGGAAACTCAGTATGCAAAGGGATCTTTTGGCACCCTTGAGACTATGAAAGAAACTGATAGCATGAGCTTTCATAGACATAAGCCTATCTGAAGAAGTAGTCTGAAGTCTATGAAAGCTCATGCTACCAGCTTCAATTGAGTCCACTTTTAGGGTTAGGGTTAGGGTTAGGGAATCATGGGAACTGTATTTTATTGTGGCACCAGAGCTCTCTGACAGAGAAGGCTCAATGTCTCAGAAAATAAACAATTCCCATTATTCCCTAGCACTAACCCTAACCCTAAAAGTGGACTCAATTTGCACTATTGCTAGCAGTCTGCAACCCCAGTGCTACAAGATCCCTTTGCATACTGATTTTCCAGACTAATACAGCTATGTCTTTGAATTCTATCACTTCAGGGAAATGATTGCAGCTTTTCTTGTTAGCATCAAATGGGGGAGGGGGGTAGCTCTCTCCGCTCATAAGCCAGCTCATCTCACCTCCCACTTCTTGCTCTGAAAGGGGGAATAATGCTTGAATATTTTGTGAACTGCCAAAGAAATGTCTCTGAGTTTTTCAGCGTTGTATATCAAACTGATGAATGCTTCTAAAAATACATGCTGAAAATTATACCATCACAGATCTTGAGAAGAGCTGCTTGCTATTCTTCCTAACCTATCAATGACCAAAAGAACTGACATGGGCCCCTTTCACACTATACAGTGATAACACTATGATTCCACTTTTAACTGTCTTGGCTGCATCTTATGAAGCTCTGGGATATATGGCTTGGTTAGTGTCTAAATCGAGGGAAGTAATAGTACCACTCTATTCTACTTTGGTCAGGCCTCACCTGGAATATTGTGTCCATCTCTGGGCACCTCAATTCAAAAAGGATGTTGAGAAGTTGGAGCATGTCCAGAGGAGGGTGACTAACATCTGGAAACCATGCCCTATGAGGAGAGACTTGGGAGATTACCGCATTGCCTTTGCTCCTCCAATAGAAGTGGGATGTAACTTTTAAAAGGCGGATCTTATCGCATTTTCCTGTTGCTAGGTAGTATACAGCCCATATGCAACCCAGGCTTCTGTGGAGCTTTTCGAAAACAGGAAAATCTCATTCTTGAAAAGATGCGGGAGAAGGCCAGGTTGCATGCGTTTTGCATACTGCCTGGTGATGGGAAAATGTGAAAAGATCCACCTTAAAGTTACATCCACTTCTATCGCAGAAGCAAAGGCAATGTGATAATCTCCTTAGGGAGTTGGAGAAGAGAAGGTTAAGAGGTGATATGATAGCCGTGTTTAAATATTTGAAGGAATGTCATAGGAGAAGGGAGCAAGCTTATTTTCTGCTGCACCAGAGAACTCTTCTGTGTATTGCATCCAATGTTATTTTATTCCTTCTTAATCTTGTAGTACGATCTTTTTATTGTCATAGAGCATCCTGTCATTGGTTTATACTTCCCTTGGAGTTCCCAGATCTTGTAGAAGAGGTCTCTTGTTCTTCCTTTTTTGTTGTTGTCTTCTATTTCTCTGCATAGATTCTCTTTATCCTTTCACACTAGTGATTGTACAGTTGCATTCACGGTTCTAGTTTTGTTCTTGTCTCCTTTTTGTTTTGCTTCTCTTCTTTCCTTTATTGCTTGAAGCATTTTGTTCGTTAACCATTGTTTCTTTTTCTTTTTGGCCACTGGTAGTGTCTTTCTGCATTCTTCCTTAATTATGTCCTTGGTTTCTGACCATAGTTCTTCTGGTTATCAATCTATTATACTTAATAGCACAAATCTATTTTTTTTACATTGTCAGTAAATTCTGTTGATATATTGCTCAGATCATAATGACTGGTTTTGTTTTCTTCTTCAACCTTACTTTTATTTTTGATATAAATAGTTCATGATCTGTACTACAGTTATCACCTGGTCTAGTTCTGGACACCAGAATGGAGCCTCTCCATCTTTTGCTTTCAATTATATAATTTATTTGATTTTTCTATTGGCCATCTCATGATGTATGAAAAAAGTGTTTGCAATGAATAGGTTGTTGGGCTCACAAAATTCTATCAGGTGCCCAACAGCTTCATTTCTGTTTTCCTAATCCAAATCTTCCTACTGTTTCCCCCCCCCCCCTTCATTGCTGCCTACTTTGGCATTCCATTTGTCTATGATTAGCTTGAAATCCTGTGTTGGTGTGTTGTCTATTTCTTCCTTTACTCCTTGATAGAATCTTTCATCTTTCTCTGTTTCAGTGGTTGGGGCATATATTTGAATTATGGTGGTATTTACAGGTTTTCTGTAAAGCTTTATTGACATGATTTGGTCTGACTTTGCATTATCCGCTTTGACTGTTTTTGCCACATCTCTCCTTAGTATGAAGACCTGTTTCTTCATGGTTTTTCTTTTCCTGAGTAGAACACTGTGTAGCTATCTGAGTCGAATGACCTATTCCTATCCATTTTAGTTCATTCACCCCTAGTATTGCTGTGCTGAGTCAGCAGACTTGGGCTTATTTCTAGTCCTACTCTGCCAAATGTCCCATGTGACCTTTCTTTATAAGTAAGAGGAAAACAATATCTCCCTACTCCCCAATGCTAGTTAATCTGTGAATGCTAATGAAAAATATTGATTATGCTTGCTTGTTTGTTTGTTTTTAAGATGAAGTGCAAAAGCTTTACTAGGATTCCAGTCAAAGGAGATTTGCAAACTAATTGTTATGGGATGGGCTGAGGATTGTCATGTGAGTATAATAGGACTCCTACAAAGCTCACCATAAGTTGGAAAATGACTTAAGGCACACAAGAACACAAACAAAGCTAAATCACAAAACAGAAGCAATGTGCCTGAAGAATGCATTTCTCCCCTTGTGAAAAGTCCTGTGATATTAGTATTAACATTACAAAACCCTGATTATTCAAAGCCAATTACAGGCAAATCCTCTCAGGCCTTTTCGTCTCTGACTGGGGACAAACAGACAAGCTTAGCAAGAAATAGAACTCACTGATTGGATCCCAGATGCAGAATATCTTTGGCCATGACTTGAAGTATGGAATATATTTTTATTTGATTTTATTGGCAATGTGATAAGTGAATTCACTCCCTGCTTGTATTTCACCAATCGTCCGCTTACCATGCACCGTATTACGGTAGGAAGAAGTGCTGGTACTTTACTGCTAGCAGTATCTGACATATATTAGCCAATCCTAGTTAATGTATGAATAAGTTAATGTGAAAAGGGCATAGCTTAGAGTACATGTGAAGAGTCAGTCTCTGATAGGGCTGCCAGAGTGAAAACTGGAGCTGCCTCCTGTCCCTTTAATCATTGCAATAGACAAGGAAACTTCAGTAGGTGTTGCTGATTAGCTGATTGAGTCACAAGCACTCAACCGCTCCTTTTTGCAGCTTCTTTAGGGACGTTATCACACGGGGCCCAATCCAAACAAAATCCACACGAAATCCCGACCTAATACGTATTATTGGCCCGTGTTTCCACACGACGTCGCACAGAACCCTGACAGAACCCCGACAGAAAGCGTAATGATCCGAGATCTTTTGAATTTCAGTTTCTTCAGGAACTGCAATTGCGCAACGGGAATAATTTCGCATTTACCGTAGGTCTGATAACCAAATACGTATTGTGGCGCATTTCCCCGCTGTTGCCATGGTTCCAGCGAGCATTCCTCTCTCTGCGCATGTGCAGGAGGCTCATTTTGGCTACATTTACGGGTTTTTTTCTCTTGTGTGTGGAAGTTCGATACACTTACTGTAAATGCGCAATGAAGGTAATGACGTATGCAGAAACAAGGGTTATTTCCCGTTTATTTTCGGGATGCCTCATTTCCACTTTTATTTCCGCTTTCTGGCCCACGTGTGATAACGTCCTAGGACTGTGGCAGTGGGCACTCTTGAGACTGGTCATCTGGTTGTCGCAGTCCTGAGGCGGTCCCGGGGTGATTGGGGCAGGAGCAATCTCTGAATGCACACGCATGCACACACACACACACACACACACAAACACTTCCATTCTAAATTTCAGCTTGTCTGGCCCTAAGATGCTCATCCACATTCCAAGAGTAGCCAGACAGCAAATGCTGAAGCCCTGTTGTTTATTTAGATTCCAACGACAGCTTCTGAGTAAGGGGGGGGGTCTCCCAAAATGAGATAGACATTGCCTAAACCTAAAGAGAGAACATTGTGTGTGTTTTACAAACTGGATATAAAGAATTAATGCATTCAAATTTCTCATCAGCAAGTCACTTCTCTGCATAGCCTTGGGGACTTTACTTAACCATTTACTTTTTCACCATCACTTATAATTGATTTCAGTAAGCTCTTTGACAAGGTTTCCTATGACATTCTGGCAAACAAGCTAGTAAAATGTGGGCTAGATAAGGTAACTGTTACATGGATTTGTAATTGGTTGACCGGCTGAACTGAAAGGGTGCTCAACAATGGCTCCTTTTCATCCTGGAGAGAAGTGACCAGTGGAGTGCCACAGGGCTCTGTCCTGGGCCCAGTGCTATTCAATTTATTTATCAATGACTTGGATGAAAGAATAGGGGACATACTGATCAAATTTGCAGATGACACCAAATTAGGAGGAAAAGCTAATACCCCAGAGAACAGGATGAAAATTCAAAATGACCTTAATAGATTAGAAAGCTGGGCCAAGCTAACAAAATGAATTTCAAAACAGAGAAATGTAAGGTACTGCACTTAGGGCAAAAAAAAAATGAGATGCATAGATATAAGATGAGGGACACCTGGCTTAATGTGACTACATGTGAAAGGGATCTAGGAGTCCTAGTAGACCACAAGTTGAACATGAGTCAACAGTGCAATGCAGCAGCTAAAAAGGCCAACACGATTTTAGGCTGCATCAATAGAAGTATAGTGTCTATCAATGGAAGTAATAGTGCCACTGTATTCTGCTTTGGTCAGGCCCCACCTGGAATACTGTGTCCAGTTCTGGGCACCACAATTCAAAAAGGGATGTTGAAAAACTGGAGCGTGTCCAAAAGAAGGCAACTAAAATGGTGGAGGGTCTGGAAACCATGCCCTATGAGGAATGACTTGGGGAACTGGGTATGTTTAGCCTGGAGAAGAGATGGTTAAGAGGTGATATGATAGCCCTCTTTAAATATTTGAAGGGATGTCATATCGAGGAGGGAAGAAGCTTGTTTTCTGCTGCTCCAGAGAATAGGACCCGGAACAATGGATGCAAGCTACAGGAAAAGAGATTCCACTTCAACATTAGGAGGAACTTCCTGACAGTAAGGGCTGTTCAAGAATGGAACACACTCCCTCGGAGAATGGTGGAGTCTCCTTCTTTGGAGGTCTTTAAACAGGCTGGATGGCCATCTGTTCGGTATGCTTTGATTGAGAGTTCCTGCGTGGCAGGGGTTGGACTGGATGGCCCTTGTGGTCTCTTCCAACTCTATGATTCTATGATGCTATTATTCTATAAAAGAGAAGGGCAGGATTACAACTGTTTATCTGACAATCAGTGTGATAGTCATTTCCACAACGGAGCCTCCCATCATTGTCAACTAGGAATGAAACACATTCTGGTGTTCCTGATCATTTTACAACCCAGTTCTCTTGCTTCTTGGAAAGAAACAGAGAACAATTGCACCCAATGTGTGAAAATTAGGAACAACAGTTCCTAATTTCTTTTTAATGTCTTTCCACTTGAATTCAGTAGAGGGATGGTCAAATTTCAAGTAGATCCCCAAAGCTGTTTTTCTGCAGTCCTCTGTACTCCAGGCTCCACCAGGCTGCCCTGTTTCTAGTAAATGAAAAGAGGAAAGAAAAAAAGAAGAGTGGATTGATGCTCCTGGAAGCCTCCAGGAAGAGTGACTCACCCTTTAAGCATAACACATTATTACATTTTTCCTCTGTTTCATATTTAAAAATACAAATTTTTCATAATAAGAAGCTGACATCTGGCCCCTTCCAGCTTTATTTTGTTTTCATAATTTGGCATGTATGTCAATCTGTGTGGCTCCCAGAAGGTCTTGGGGCAAAATAATAATAATAATAAAATAATTGTTCCTGGATCCACCTGAAGTCATCTAGCCGCAACTGAGTATCTTTGTTATCTAGGTTTATTTTGTCTAGTAAAAGTAACTTCCCAGAGATTATTCACAGCCACAGCTCCTAAACTATGGAACGGTCTGCCGGAAGAGATCCGTCTTATTACTACACTAGAAACCTTTAGGAAGGCGCTTAAGATGGAGCTCTTCAGGCGGGTCTATCCACCTGATCTCCCCAATTGTAACTCTGAAGCCTAATTGTACTATCTGATATGGCCTCCCGAATATGGGAAGATGATGACCAATCTGTGCACATGATTGGGTACTGGATTTTATTATATGGATTGTGTGGTTTTTATTATTGTTATGATTTTATATATTGTATTTTATATATTGTATTTTTCTATATTTCTCTGTAATCCCACCTCGATCCATAGGGAGAGGTGGGAAAATACAAATAAAAATTATTGTTGTTGTTGTTGTTGTTGTTGTTGTTGTTGTTTTGGCGATAAATTATAGCCAATATTTTGCAGATACCTATGCTACATTTTTGTCACTTCACCAATATCTTCCTAAGTAGGTCAAGACCTATTCCTGTCATGTAGAAATGTAATGATTGCCCCTTCCACTGGGTTTGGAAGCAACTTAAATTGGGGCAAGGTTACCTTGGACCTCTCCCCACCCCTTTGGTCTTCTAATGCAGTGGTCCCCAACCCCCGGTCCGCGGCCTGGTACCGGTCCGCAGAACAAATGGTACCGGGCCGCCCTGATACTGCTTGTTTTGATTTAATAATCAACGCTATGCCGCAACCCCCCCCCCCCCCGTGGGCCGCGGAAAAAGTATCAAACGTTGACTGGTCCACGGCAATAAAAAGGTTGGGGACCACTGTTCTAATCTGTCAGAATTTCCTCCCCCCCCCCCCCCCCCCAATTAGCCTTGGAAGCTAGGAAATCAGATCTCTCAAGATAGGAAGGAGACCCACCTTAAAATGCATATAAACTTGATAGAAAATACAGAGTTTGCAGGCAAAGAAAGAATGGATGGCTTTACCATTGATATCACTGGAACAAAACCAAATGTAAATGAAGAATACTAATGAAAATGCATAGCAAAAACAATGCTATTCTAAGAAGCAGAAAACAAAACAAATGAAGGTTTTAAGAACAATAAGAAATGTTGCATCTTAAGCTCCACATCCTGTTTAAAAACCCCAATGGAAATCTGTTGAACTGCTGCTATTCTAAATACTGTAATTTGCTGTCCTCAGACAATTTCTTTCTGCTCTATGGACCTTCTCCCATGCTGCTATTTATAGTGTGGACTTTGTAGTGCAATTCTGATCAATTGATTATGTTAGTTTTTTTATTATATTTGTGATAAACCTTTACATATATACACATATATTTTACCTTTGTGCCCTGAGTGTTTTTGTTTATCTCTTGCTAAAGATTAATACTTTGTTACTGAAAATATAATATTTCTCCTCCTGTGAGTCAATGATCTAGCAACACTTGCAACACTTGAAAGCGATGATGTATAGACAAAATTTACAAATAGACTTATATTTAGTTATTTGGTCAGCTTTTATAAAAACTTACAACGAATGTGGTTATTTTTCCTTGTTTCATGTGTTTATCTTCCTGCTTTTGTTATACTGGAACATTATTGTATGTAATTAAGGTCCCTTTTGATTTTTGATTTATTTTTTTTAAAGACGGGAGAAAGATGATGTCCTTCCGCTGCAACAGCACAGCAAAGATGTGAACTACCAGGGTGGGGGAAAATCTGGCAATTTTGTGTAAAATGCACTGGAAAATATCATTGGCAAAATAAAAACCTTCATTCACCACCACCCCAGCTTTCTTTAACACACTGTTGCACTTGTGTTTTTATAGAAACTGGTGAGATGAGAGAATTACTGGATTCGTGTAATTGTACAGTGTAATTGTCTCCTCTTTTTTTGGTATTGATACCTTTTATATGGATTATCTTCTTGCTAGATTCTACTCTCTGACTGAGACATACAATATGTTTGGGTAACACAGGGGGGGTTGCAGACTGCCAGAAATAGTGCAAATTGAGTCCACTTTTAGGGTTAGGGTTAGTGCTAGGGAGTAATGGGAATTTTTTTTTTCTGAGACATTGAGCCTTCTCTGTCAGAGAGCTCTGGTGCCACAATAAAATACAGTTCCCATGATTCTCTAGCATTAACCCTAACCCTAACCCTAAAAGTGGACTCAATTTGCACTATTTCTGGCAGTCTGCAACCTCCACAGTTAATTTCCAGCAGTGTTAATATGTACCCTATATGGTTAATTAATCAAATAATTCCATATTAGGGTACAAGGCCATCTTGGTTTATTTTCAGTCTTCTTCCAGATGTAACTGAAATGGTGTGTAAACCTTTTGCTCTAACTAATGGAGTTAGAAAGGGGAAGGGGGGGGAAGAAAGGGACTTGGTTCCAAATTGTCAATTCCACTAATGGAAGGGCTCCTTGTGTTGCTTCTTGTAGAAGTGGGTGTCTGTTGGGAAGCAGCAGCAATGTTCATCGGTTCCCATGGCAAACACAGACACCTATTTAGCAGGCAGCTTTCTCCAACCCTCCAGAGCAGAGTATCAGCAGACGTGTGTGTGTGTGTGTGTAATCTACCCTCTGTTCTTTTTGCATGTGGGAATGTCTTCTGTGCAGAACTCTTACTAAAAACAGGGATGGTCAAAAGTTCAGCCTGCCAAATGTTCTTGGACTGCAAATCTCATTAATCCTAGCCAGTATTAACCAAGGAGCTTATCGCTTGGGATTTTAAATCGAATCAAGCCTGCCGGGCTGCAGCCAGGAGGTGGCAATTATTGCATGCAAAATTGCCGCCAAATCGCTGGCTGCCATCAGCCCGGGTCCCAGCCAGGCTTAGCCAGTACTTTTTAGAAACCGGAAAGCATTCCGATTTCTAAAAAGCGGCGGCTAAGCCCAGCTGGGACCCAGGCTGATGGCGGCTGGCGATTTGGCGATGATTTAACATGCAATAATCCCTGCCTCCATCCCACCTCCCAGCTGCAGCCCAGGAGACTTGATTCGATTTAAAACCCAGGGCAATAAGATCCCAAGGGTGACAAATGCTGGGAGTTGCAGTCCAACAATATCTGCACTTCCATTCATGGCTAAACAGATGGTCTCACCAGCACAGGAACCTCAGGATCCAAGCCCTATGGTTTATGTAGGGAAGAGCCACAGGATCCAGATGGAATGAATGCTGATCTGTTTATAAATGAAAGCAGCTTGTTTCTAAGCAAGTTATAATGAAAGAACTCTCTGTAATAGCAATAAGGACTGTTTGAAGAAGCCACACGGCCCTGCTTTAAAATGTTCTGGTTTAATTCTGGAATTATTAAGGGTAGCTAGTGCCTGAAACACTTTATTGTAGTCACAAGATCTTGAAAAACAAAATTATCATTATCTGAGCCTCATTTGTATGTTTTCATTAATTTTCAATCAGATGATAGGCCAGAGGGAAAGGCATGCTTTCTCTATTATTTATGACATTCACGAACATTTAATAAAAAAAGATGTTGGTGCAATTCTGAAACCACATTCTACATATAGCTAAACAGAAATTGTCCTACATTAGTTATACTTGTCATGTGCTTTGGGACCTAGAAAATGGTAAATATGCTTCATTTAGAGAAGAGGGGGAAATCAAGATTGATAAGGAGTTTAGGAATCACCTAGCTAGCTTAAATAAATGTCTGTGGGACCCTATGGCCTGTGTCCCAGAGTATTGACGGAACTTGCTGACAGAACCACTTGCCATCATTTTTTAGATATCTTGGAGAACAGATGAGGTGCTGGAGCATTGGAGACAAGCAAACACTGTCTTTCTCTTCAGAAAAGGCAAACACCAGGAAAAATAGAACAGATTATACAGATGTCTATTTGCAAGCGTTTTGATAACAATGCAGTGATTACTAGGAGTCCATGTGGGTTTGCAAGAACAAATCCTGCCAGACTAACCATATATATATATATATATATATATATATATATATATATATATATATTGATCAGGTAACTAGTTTAGCAGCGAGTGAGAATTCTGTCAGTGTTGTTTATTCAGATTTCAGCAAAGCATTTTGCAAGGTTCAGCATGATATTTTGATTAGCAAACTGACTAAATATGAAGTAGATAAAAGAACCATCAGATGGATCCATAATTGGTTGGAGAACCATGCTCAGGGACCTGTGCTTCAAACTGGAAAGACTTCTCAAGAGGAGTGCCACCAGGTTCTGTCCTGGGGCTGATGCTTTTCAATATTTTTATCAATTATTTATGTGAATTTTTCTCTGAGCACTTTTCTCTCCCATACCTTCTTCACCAGTGGCTACCTTTGTTTTACCTCAGTGCTCAGAGGGAAACTAGGCAGGTGGGCTGAGCGGGCCAAGGGTGGGTGCTCTGGACAAGGTCTGGGGGCCATTGGGTGGCACATGGGCTCTCCTCCTCAGTGTGCATGTCTCTGCTTCACCTGGGCAACCAGCAACAGCAATGCTGATGACACCACATCAGCTTGGCTATGCAATACTGGTTGCTCCAGAGAGCATCCTCAGTTCCATGCAGCAGCCTTGGTGGAGTGGCTGAAGGACAAGGAGGATGAAAAGGTAGCGACAGCAAAGCCCCAGCCTTTTGGCTGCTGTCTTCATGGAGATGCTTCTGCCTAGAGACTATGATGACATTTGCACACAGGAGGCAGAAGAAGAGGCAGCGGATGGAAAGGCATGATTCTGGGCCAGGATGTGATGGCAGTGGCCAGATTCAGGCATGCATCTGCAAAGAAGAGGCCCCAATGAAGGGGCAACCTCAATGGCTTGGTTAACAGTTGGTTCGCCATGACACTTAGCTGGGTGCAGAGGTGGAGTGGCAGCCATCACCAAAGACTTGCTGCTGCCACTGCCGCCTCCTCCACTCCCACTGTGTCACCTCCAAGGAGGAGAAGAAGGAAGAAAAGGCTGGGCAGGGCCAGGGCAGGGATCTTCATGACTGCACAGACTCCATTGCCATGTTTCCTCTTCCTCCACCACCAAGTCACCTCCTTTATCCACTTGTCCAGCAGTTCCAGAACAGGTTTTTGGGTGGCAGCAGCAGCCTGTCTACACCATGGCCGAGGTGGCCTGCCTAGCAGAGGAGGGCAGCTGGGGAAGATAGCATATGTTACTGCACAGGGGTGAAACCAGCTTTAGGAGCTTGTCACATTACCTTTTAACTTGAAATCAGCCTGCTGGGATGCAGCCAGGACACAGCATGGAGGCGGCAATTATCGTATTGTTATCTGCCACCGAATTGCTGGGCAACTGCAGCCCAGGTCCCAGCTGTTCTCAGCTGGCCCTTTTTCGAAAACGATAATAATAATAATAATAATAATAATAATAATAATAATTTTTATAGCCCGCCTCTCCCTGCGGATCGAGGTGGGTTACAACAAATAAGAATAACAATAAAATACAATATACAATTAAAATCCACATTTCCAAATAATCCCTTCCGAGGTTTCATGGCAGCCATCTGAGCGCAGCTGGGACCCATGCTGCAACTGCCCAGAGGATTTGGTGCCAAATTACAATGCAATAATTACCACCTCCCATGCCATGTCCTGGCTGCTTCCCCAAAGGCTGACTTCGAGTTAAAAGGTAATGCTACATTAAGATAAGATAAAGCTTATCTTGCTACATGAGGGCCAGCATGGTCAAGTCAAATACAGCAATGCTCTTTCAGAGCCCTTTCTAATAACTAATGGAGTGAACAAGGTTGTGTTCTTGCTCCAATTTTATTTACAATCTTCTTCAGCATGATGCTCCAAAGGGCTGCAGCAGAGCTCGAAGAAGAAGACGGCATCTATATACGTTACCGTGTTGATGGTAGCTTGTTTAACTTAAGCCGTCTGAGGACTCTAAACTATCTAGTCCGTGAGCTGCTCTTTGCTGACGATGTTGCCCTTGTTGCCCACACAGAAGCAGCTCTGCAGCGCCTAACATCTTGCTTCGCAACAGCTGCAGAGCTGTTTGGGCTGGAAGTCAACATGAAGAAAACGGAAGTTCTCTACCAGCCTGCACCACAGGACAAACACCACCATCCCCACATCGCTGTAGGCAAATCTGTGCTTAAGTCTGTTCAGCAGTTCACCTACCTGGGAAGCATCATCTCCTCAGACGCCAAGATTGACAAAGAGATCGACCACAGATTAGCAAAGGCATACAGCGCATTTGGAAGACTTTACAAAAGAGTCTGGAGTAACAAACACCTGAGGCGGAGCACAAAAATCAGTGTGTATAGAGCCATTGTACTGTCTATTCTCCTTTGTGGGTCTGTATCATGGGTCACCTATCGCCAACACGACTCCTTGAACGCTTTCATCAGCGCTGTATATGCACAATCCTAAATATACACCGGACTGACTATGTGACTAATGTTGCTGTCCTTGAGCAAGCAGGGATCACCAGCATTGAGGCCATGCTATTAAAAACTCAGCTGGGCTGGGCTGGGCACGTTTCTAGGATGGAGGACCATCGCGTCCCAAAAATAGTACTCTACGGTGAACTTGCCACGGGTCAGCGTAAGAGGGGCGCTCCAAAAAAGCGATACAAGGACTCCCTGAAACAACATCTCAGGCTCGGCCAAATTGATCACCAACAACGGTCCACCCTGGCCTCCCATCGGGAGGCATGGAGACGCACTATCCACAATACTGCAGCCTTATTTGAGAAGTCACGCTGAACAAGTCTCGAAGAGAAACAACAACGCAGAAAGAATCACAACCCGGAAACATCACCCAAGGAGATCTTCTGTTGTGCTTTCTGCAACTGGACTTGTTTATCTCGGATTGGCCTTTTTAGTCATCGGCGTGCTTGCAAAAAGCGTGGGATGAGTCCTTCCTGAATCTTCGTTTGCGAAGAAAAGCCAGAGATATGTCTTCTTTCTTACTTACCCAAAATTGCAAAAAGCTGATGAAAATTGGAGGGGAGGGTGTCAAAGTAACTTAATATATGTACAGTTATCAGATTTTAATGAGAAACCATAAGCCACTTACTTTCCCTCAAGTGGAAACGAGAACAATATCTGTATTCTTTACATTTAATAGCCACCCCCTCCCAGTTGGATATCATTTGCAGATTTGAATAATACACCTTTTACTCATTCATCCAAATAATTTACATAGGTATTGAACAACACCAGGCCCAGGACAGAATACTATGAGTGTGCCACTTGTAACCTCTCTCCATTGGAGATTCAGATTTCATCCATTCACCAGCTACAAATCCACCTAAGAGTAGTATTGTTTAGCCCATATTTTGTCCACAAAAATATCATGAGAAATGTTGTCAAAACCTTGTTGCAATCAAAATATATGACATCTACTGTATTCTTGTAAACCCTGTTGGGACTTTCCATGTTTCCAGAGAGAAGTAAAAATGCCCCATCTTCCAAAGTATCCTATCCGACTTATTTCAATATGTGGGGCTATGCATTTCATCACTGCAGCTGTTTGGGAAATACCCAGAACACTTGTATATACCTGTCCATGAGTCAGCCTGTGTGCATATATGAGATAGGATTGGGCACAGAAGAAGGAGGAGTGAAAATAAGAGGAAGGAATATCAACTATCTGAGATAAGCAGATGGCACCATAATACTAGCAGAAAACCTCATAGACCTGGAACAACTACTAAGGAAGATCAAAGAAGAAAGTGCAAAGGCAGGCTTACTGTTCAACATAAAGAAAACAAAAATAATGACCACAGAGAACTTACACACATTCAAACTAGACAATGAGGAAATAGAAATAGTAAAAGAGTTCTCATATCTGATTGATCAGAATGGGAACTTCAACCAGGAAATCAGGAGATTAAGAATGGGGAGGGTGGCTATGAAAGAACTAGAAAAGATTCTAAAATACAAAGACATACGACTGAACACAAAAGTTAGAAACATACAAGCCATTGTATTCCCTATTGCCATGTATGGATGTGAGAGCTGGACAGTCAAGAAAGAAGATAGGAAAATCAACTCATTTGAGATAATGTGGTGCTGGAGAAGAGTGCTGAGTATCCCATGGACAGGCAATAGGACAAACAAATGGGTCCCAGAGCAGATTAAACCAGAAACCTCCCTGGAAGTCAAGATGACCAAACTGAGGCTGTCGTACGTGGGATACATGAGAAGGGAGGACTCACTGGAAAAAAACAATAATGCTGGGGAAGGTGGAGGGAAGTAGGAAGAGAGGAAGGCCTCATGCCAGATGGGTCCTAGAACAGATGAAGCCAGAAGTATCCCTAGAAGCCAAGATGACAAGATGAAGGGCCTTTACAGACCCACCTAAAGGGGCGGATCAGGGCTGCAGCAACCGCATGCTGCGGCCCCGATCCTCCCTTTTGCCACCCCCAAAGAGCGACAAAATGCCACTCCTTTTAGGGATGGCAAAAGGCTGCCCTAAGAGCCAGCACCATGGCTCTTCCATGCCCTTTTGGCGCAGCGTGTATACATGCTGCGCCAGGAGGGCATCCTGATGCCGTGCGGCATGCGGACAGTCGCGTGGCATCAGGGCAGCATCAGGTTTATGTTGGGGCGGCTGGTGTGTGGCTGCCCCACCCCAACTCCATCCCCAGGTCGGCCCTTTAGGCCAGTCTGCATAGCCCCTTAGACTGTCATACTTTGGACACATCATGGAATTATTGGAAAAGACAATAATGTTAGGAAAGGTGGAGGGAAGTAGAAAGAGAGGAAGGCCACATGCTAGATGGATGGACTTTATTAAAGAGACCATGAATATGAGTTTGCAGGAGCTGGGCAGAACAGTAGAGCACAGTGAGGCCTGGAGATGTCTCATTCATAGGGTTGCCATGGGTCGAGACTGACGCAAAGGCAGTTAACAACAATAAAGATGATGATTCACCATGAAAATGGGCTTTCTTCTAAAAGCACATGTTGCAACCATACTGTGACAAGAGCACCTACTGTCATTGGCTATCTGAAAGGAAGCTGAGACTGCATTATTAAGCATGTTTACAAAGAAATAAATCCTGTTTTTATCAAATGGCTATTTCTGTCAAGGATCACTGAGGCAGGCATATATCCCAAGTAATGGAGACTGATCCTTTAGGCCAGGGGTAGGCAACCTAAGGCCCGGGGGCCAGATGCGCCCCCCCGATGCCTTTGGACCGGCCCCAGGCCAGTCCTGCTGCCGCCGCCACCGTCGCCCCCACCCCCCACCATGATGATATTGATTATTGTTGTTATTACTTGTTCTTAGGGTTTTCTTGGCAAAATCTCCACAGGGGTTTTGCCATGGCTTTTCTGGGGCTGAGAGAGTGTGCATGCATATTTTAAAATGTTTTTAATTTTTTTAATTTTTTTATTTATTTATTTTTGGTGCTTCGGGCCCCCAATTGTCTGAGAGACAGCAACCCGGCCCCCGGCTCAAAAAGGTTGCCTACCCCTGCTTTAGGCAATCAGCATAGGCCCTTATAGGATTTTTCTCCCTGTGCCTCAAACTAGGAAACGTCCTTTAATAGAAAGATGTAATAGAAATAAGTAATTACTTGGATACATCAGAAAATAAAATTGGCTGCATCATCACACAGCAGTGTTTTTCATCACACAGCAGCAAAAATAATAAACACTGCAAGGTGCACCCCATAAGAACCACAAAATCACCAGAAGGAAAAAGGTACAGGTTGAGTCTCCCTTATCAGAAATGCTTGGGGCCAAAAGTGTTTTAGATATTGCATTTTTTTTTTAAATTTTGGAACATTTCTGTATACATAATGGCATACCTTGGAGATGGGACTCAAGTTTAAACATGAAATTAATTTATGTTTCATATACACCTTATAAACATTGGCCTAAGGTAATTTTATACATAATTTTTAAAAAATTGTTCATGAAACAAAGTTTGTGTACAATGCACCAGACAGCAAAAGTGTCACTATGTCAGCCACCCAACACTGTTTTAACTGCCATGGCTCAATGCTATAGAATTGTGGGAAGTTAGCTGTGACACCAGACCTCTCTGACAGAGGTGACTATCTCACAAAACTACAAATCCCGGAATTCCATAGCATTGAGCCATGACAGTGAAAGTGGTATCAAACTGCATTATTTCTGCAGTCCAGATGCAGCCTTAGTCTATTAGCATTAATTTCCCCCCCTTTCAAGTCATTTCCAACTTATGGTGACCATAAGGTGAACCTGTTCAGGGAGTTTTCTTAGCAAGCTTCTTCAGAGGGGCTTTGCCATTGCCATCCTCTGAGGCTGAGAGAGTGTGACTAGCCCAAGGTCACCCAGTGGGTTTCTATGGTCGAGTGCGGATTCAAACTCTGGTCTCTTAGAGTTATAGGGCCTTTGCAGACTGTCAGAAATAGTGCAAATTGAGTCCACTTTAAGGGTTAGGGTTAGGGTTAGGGTTAGGGTTAGGGAATCATGGGAACTGTATTTTATTGTGGCACCAGAGCTCTCTGACAGAGAAGGCTCAATGTCTCAGAAAAAAACCAATTCCCATGATTCCCTAGCACTAACCCTAACCCTTAAAGTGGACTCAATTTGCACTATTTATGGCAGTCTGCAAAGGCCCATAGTCCATTAGCAGCTTGGTGAGGATGAAAATTTGATGGATTAATTTCACCATGAGTATACATCCACAGGAAATGATCAATTCAGTCTTGGCCCTACAAGTAGTAAAAAAAAAGTCTCTACTCTTTTCCAGGAGAGCAACATTGCAATTAACTTTCTGGAGTGAAAGACAAAAACAATTATTGTGATGATATGGCCAATTTTGATGTAAGTTTTAATGACCATCAACATAGTTTTCAAAATGGGATACTTGTTTGAAGGGATGGTGGGAATCTCATTTTCCAAGCCATTCAAAATGGTGATGTGAATGCAAATACAATACATAAAATAAAATAAAACAAAATAAAACAAAACACAGAAACAGCTTGGTCTTCTGGAAAGACCCTCAAAGTATTATTTCCAAGCCATATTAATTAATTAATTTGAGATTGTGATTAAAGCAGTTAAATGGTCTTCTACCGTTTCTTCTGAAACACCCTCATAGAAAGACTCGCATTCCCCTCAACCCACCCTGCAGAATCTGGCATAAAACCATTGTAAATAAATAAATAATGGCTTTAAAAGATGAGAACCTTTCACAAACACCACCCATGAATGTCAGCTTGTCCTTTCCTCTTGTTGGTTTGGATTTAGGTTTGGTTGGAAGCAATGCAATCTGATATTGTTTGTTTTGCATTTAGAGCAGTGTAAAAAGAAGGAAGGGAGGAGGAAGAGGGGATGGGAAATGGGAATGTAGGGCCTAAATACCTTAAAAGCACCAGGTCCCACCTGATCTTGGAAGCTAAACAGAATCAGCCCTAGTTAGCATTTGAATGACCACCTGTGAATACTCGGTACTATAAGCTATATTTCAGAGAACTAGCAAAACCACCTCTGAGTGGCGGAGTCTTCTTCGCTGGAGGTCTTTAAACAGAGGCTGGATGGCCATCTGTCAGAGATGTTTTGATTGAGAGTTCCTGCATGGCAGGGGGGTTGGACTGGATGGCCCTTGTGGTCTCTTCCAATTCTAGGGTGATTGGACAAGTCACATGCTCTCAGCTTCAGGCAATGACAGACAATGGCCAACCTCCACTGAACAAATCTTGCCAAGAAAAACCCATGATAGTGTTGCCTTAAAGGTAAAAGGTAAAGGTATTCCCTGTTGACAAGGTTATCAAGTTGTGTCCGACAGTAGGGGGCGGTGCTCATTCAACTAAGTTGAAGAGCCAGCATTATCAGAGACTACTCTGTGATCATGTTTATTACAATATGAAGTGCAACATAATTATATATAAAAAGAGAAACAATTAATCCAGATAAATTGACATTACATTCCAGAAACACAAATCACCATTTTAATAAAACCTATTTAAAATATCATCTTAACATAAATGCTGTAAGTCAGACCAGAAGGCAATAATCACAGAATCATAGAGTTGGAAGATACCACAAGGGCCATCCAGTCCAATCCCTGCCATGCAGGAACTCTCAATCAAAGCATCCGCAACAGATGGCCAACCAGCCTCTGTTTAAAAACCTCCAAAGAAGGAGACTCCACCATTCTCCAAAAGAGTGTGTTCCACTGTTGAACTGCTCTTACTGTCAGGAAGTTCTTCCTAATGTTGAGGTGGAATCTTTTTTCCTGTAGTTTCCATCCATTGTTCTGGGTCCTATTCTCTGGAGCAGCAGAAAACAAGCTTGCTCCATCCTCAATATGACACCCCTTCAAATACTTAAACAGGGCTATCATATCCCTATGTCTCTCCTCCAAAGGCATGGTTTCCAGACCTTTCACCATTTTGGTTGCCCTCCTCTGGACATGCTCCAGCTTCTCAACACCCTTCTTGAATTGAGGTGCCCAGAACTGGACACAATATTCCATGTGAGGCCTGACCAAAGCAAAATAGAGTGTTACAGTTACAGTTGGCCCTCCATATTCACTGGTCTAACATTTGTGGATTTAATTATTCATGAGTTTGACTGTGCTCTCCCCTCCTACTTTTGCCTTTTTTAGCTGCTGCATCATAGTGTTGACTCGTGTTCAGTTTGTGCTCTACTAGAACTCCAAGATCCCTTTCACATGTACTGTTGTCAAGCCAGGTGTCCCCCATCCTATATCTGTGCATTTCATTTTTTCACTCTAAGTATCGACCCTTACATTTCTCCCTGTTGAAATTCATTTTTTTAGTTTTGGCCTAGTTTTCTAATCTAATGAAATTATTTTGAATTTTGATACTGTCCTCTGCGGTATTAGCTACTCCTCCTAATTTGGTGTCATCTGAAAATTTGATAAGCATGCCCCCCTATTCTTTCATCCAAGTGATAAAGATGTTAACTAGCACTGGGCCCAGGACAGAACCCTGTGGCATCTCAATGATCACTTTTCTGCAGGATGAAAAGGAGCAATTGCTAAGCACCCTTTGGATTCAACCAGTCAATCAATTACAAATCCACCTAACAGTTGCAAAGTCTAGCCCACATTTTACTAGCTTGTTTCCAAGAATATCGTGGGGGACCTTGTCAAATATCGTGGGGACCTGAAATCAAGATATGCTAAATCCACAGCTGTCCCTTCATCTACCAAGCTGGTAATTTTATGCAAAAAAGAGGTAAGATTAGTCTGCCATGACTTGTTGTTGACTTTGTGCAATTATGGCATTCCCTTCTAAATGCTTACAGATTGTCTGTTTAATTATCTGCTCTAGAATCTTCCCTGGTATTGATGTCAGGTTAACTGGGCAGGAATTATTTGGGTCCTCTTTTTCCCCCATTTTGAAGACAGGGCCAACATTTGCCCTCCTCCAGTCTGCTGGGACTTCTCCTGTTCTCAAGGAATTCTCAAAGATTATTGCCAGTGGCTCTGAGATTACTTCAGCCAGTTCTTTTAATACTCTCAGTCTTAAACTTGTGGTCATGTACGACTGGTTGAGAATCACGGATTTAACTGACCTTCAAAAAACTGCTGGAATGAACAAAGAAACCTAGGATGGGCCACCTATACAGGGAATAATGCAAAACATAATGAATCATAGTTTCAGTCTATGAAATCTGTCATTTGACAACCTTAGACAGCTTTAAAAGGGCTGTCAAGACGGATCTTTTCCAGCAGGTCTTTCCTGATTAGTCTTATTGATTAGTCTCCCTGGTCATAAGTCTCCCCAGTCATAAGAGCCAGATCAACTGTTCTCCTTTCCCTCCCTTCTATTGTGCCACCATAACAGCCGTTTCTGTTGTTTGTTATTGATTTTTATTGTAAATTGTTGGCATTTGCCAAATTTTAAATATTGTTTTAATTGATGATTGTTTAATAATTTTTTAAGGGGTGGGATGGTTGGGTTTGGGATTGGTTTTATTGTATTGCATTTTATCTTGGAAGCTGCCCCGACTGCTATGCAGAGGGGTGGGGTATAAATAAATTTTATTATTATTATTATTATTATTATTATTATTAATCTGGCTTGATTTGTATATTTAGGACATTATCACACGTGGGCCAGTTTCGTTGTTAAAGAGATAATAAAGTGGAAATGAAGCATCCCGAAAAGAAAGTGAAAATAGAGCTTAATTGCACAAAAGCTTTTCACACGTAATTACAGTAATAACGGAATTAAGTTAAAAGCGAAAAAAAGGCGTTTTTAACTTTCATACACAAGTGAAAAGAACCCGTACATGTACTGGAAATGGGTGTGTTTTGTGACCAGACTCCTCCTTTTTCCAGGACGAGTCCTGCATTTCCCAGGAGGAAATGTCAGACTGTCCTACATTTGGGGTCATGTCCTCCTGCACAGGTCCTAACCCCCTTCCATTGGGGTTAGGACCTCTCAAGAGAGCAGAGGAGGAGGAGGAGGCTGGAAAGGCAAGGCAAGGCAAGGCAAGGGAGGGATTGAGAGGGGGAAACTGGAGGTAGCTCCCATGGCCCCCCCATAAGCCTTTCCCCTTTGTAGGGCCTGCAGGGCAGAACTTCATGGTGAGATGGAGCTCCAAGTTGCTCCACAAGCACACCCCACACTTGCACCCACATCCACCCACAGCTGCTGTGAGGGAAGCCTTCTTTCCCCTCCTTTTCCCTCTATCCCAAATGTCAAACTTCTCCTGCATACCAAACTTTTTTCTCCTGGGCTGCCTTCCCTTCCCTTCCCTGGCACTGAGAAGGAGCCCAGGACTCTCCCTCCCTGGAAGCCCCTCCTCCTCCTCTTGGCCCTCCTCCAGGTTTTAAAAGAGAATTGTCCGTGCGTATTTGCTTTTCACATTACAGTAAATGCGAAATTACTGTAATTTTGCAAATGCATTTCCTCTAAACTCCCGAAATTAAAAAGATCTTGGATAATACCAGTTTCTGTCCAGTTTCTGACCAGTTTCTGTGCGACGTCGTGTGAAATCGTGAGGCACAAATTCCATTTTTGTTTGGGATTTGTGTGGATTAACCAACAGATTTCCCCCGTGTGATAACGTCCTTATAGTAGTTATTTCCTGGCCTGTCACAAAGAATTGTCAGCAGAGATTACATGAAAGCAAGTTAGCTCTTGTAAAAATGTTGCCATGTTATCATTTAATTTTAATATATCAACCCGAGGATTTAAGGCCAGTTTCCTACAGCGGACCTCTGCTGACAGAACAGGAGAATCTAGCACATTTGGTAGAGAACAATTCTCCTTCTTGCTGCACCAACCCAATGCAATCCCTAAACTGGCTCTGGTGGGCTGGAAGACCCTTTGCATTTGGATGATTTCTAGTGGTGTGGATAGGGTTGCCATTTGTCCCAGAAAACCTGGAAAATCCTGGATTGAAGGGACTAAAAATGCCTTGGCTGGCTGGTCCAGTTGAAGCAATAAATCCTGGATTTCTCCTTCAGCAAAGACCGATAGGTAGGTTAAAATATGGCAGTGGTGATGAAGCAGGAAATCATGCAAGAAGACTGGCACTGGCGGGAGCCTCATCCTGCCTTGCAGGCTTTGGTTGCTACTGCACAGGCATAGCATTGACACCTTATTGTTCCATTCCTCCCCTCTTCCCCCAATAGTCCCAGAAAGCAGGAAAGGAAAGAAGGCAAGCAGAAATGGCCTTGTGCTGTGTGGCAATTGTGTCACTTGCTTGAGCCTAGGGCTAGGCAGGACAGTGGAACTTCACATCCAAACAACCTGGAGAGAGTAAAGGGAGTCTCTTTATTCTCAGGAGCTGCTTGGAAGCCTCTCTCTCTTCACACCAGCTAAGAAAAAATGAAGAAAAAAAAAGAGGTCTCAGTTTGGTACTGGTACTGAGGTTGAAACATAAAGATAGAAAAAATGGAATGATTAATGTGTTGAATTTACATAACCACAATGCAAATTAATAATGTGCATAATTATAATAACTTGCATAATATGCAAAATTGATTCACAGATATGAGAGACTGGAATATTGCATCTCTAGGTGTGGAGGGCTGGAGGTTGGGGGAGAGAAGAAAATTTGGGTTGCAACCACCAGTGGAGTGTTGGATTTCACCCACAAGAGTTCTTAATGCAACCAAGGTTTGATTTTTTTTTTGACACTTTATGGATCTTATGATCAGATACACACTAGGATAACATTACAGGGGAAAGATATCAGCATTAGATAATTACAGACTTGTACCAACCTTCTTTATTCTGCAGATCTAAAAAGCATAATTTTGCTAGACAGCAGTCTGGCATCAATTAATGTTTTCCCCAAACAGAAAGACAGATTAATGAATGCAAGTTTTAAGGAAGGCATGACTACTTCACATCTAAGTGATGCACTCAATACACTATGTAGCATTTGCAGAAATGTATGTTAAAATTATTTTCAATTATGTTAAGTTCATTTCTACTGAAATTACCCAATTGCTGGATTGCATGATGGATAAGATATAATGGCAACAGAAAGTGTTAATGTTGGTTCTAATAAACAATAACTCTCAATATCATAAAGCTTTTTTATGGAATTAACTTAGCTATTTGAAAATGCAATTACCCACTGACAGAACTATGATGATGATGTTCAAACGCTGAATTCAGTATTACTGTATACAACCTTCATACATAATTAACTCAATTAATTAAAAGGTTATACAAGTGTAATGCTGTCATTTCTTAATCTATTGAAATGTCAGTAGGAATGAAGCTGGATTTTTAAAAATGAAGCAAGCAGGAATAAAAATATGTGATACATATTTGTGACTTTGAATTGTAAGGAGCAGAGGATATTCAGACTTAACTATTGTGAAGTGAAAACATGATATTTGTCATAGAATTAAATAAATGTACAAGAGTCTGCACTATTAAACCAACATTGCATTCCAACAAATGCTTAAAATTGATTTTTTTGTGGTTTCTTGCCAAAAGAGTTCTCATTTTAATCATAATTAATGATGCACCAAGTAATTCATCCGCCTTAAGTAATAATAAGCTTTATTTTTCTGCTGAAATTTACAAACTTATATAACACATTAATAAGCAGGAAATTCACAGTTAAATCCTATTTGTGTCCACTCAAAAGCAAACCTCTTTGAGTTCAACAATTATAGAATCATAGAATCATAGAGTTGGAAGAGACCACAAGGGCCATCCAGTTCAACCCCCTGCCATGCAGGGACTCCCAGTCAAAGCATCCCTGACAGATGGCCATCCAGCCTCTGCTTAAAGACCTCCAAGGAAGGAGACTCCACTACTCTCCGAGGGAGTGTGTTCCACTGTTGAACCGCCCTTACTGTCAGGAAGTTCCTCCTAATGTTGAGGTGGAATCTCTTTTCTTGCAGCTTGCATCCATTGTTTCGGGTCCTAGTCTCTGGAGCAGCAGCAAACAAGCTTGTTCCCTCCTCAATATAACATCCCTTCAAATATTTAAACACGGCTATCATATCACCTCCCTAAGTCGTTCCTCATAGGGCTTGGTTTCCAGACCCTTCACCATTTTAGTTGCCCTCCTTTGGACACACCCCAGTTTCTCCACATCCTTTTTGAATTGTGGTGCCCAGAACTGGACACAGTATTCCAGGTGAGGCCTGACCAAAGCAGAATAGAGTGGCACTATTACTTCTCTTGATCAAGACGCTATACTTCTACTATTGCAGCCTAAAATTGCATTGGCCTTTTTAGCTGCTGCATCGCACTGTTGACTCATGCTCAACCTGTGGTCCACATGGATTCCTAGATCCCTTTCACACATAGTCTCATTCAGCCAGGTGTCCCCCATCGTATATCTGTACTTTTCGTTTTTCCGCCCTAAGTGCAGTACCTTACATTTCTCCGTGTTGAAGTTCATTTTGTTAGCTTTGGCCCAACTTTCTAGTCTGTCCAAGTCATTTTGAATTTTGATCCTGTCTTCTGGGGTATTAGCTACTCCTCCTAATTTGGTGTTGTCTGCAAATTTGATAACTATGCCCCCAATACCGTCATCCAAGTCATTAATAAAGATATTGAATAGCACTGGGCCCAGGACAGAGCCCTGTGGCACCCCACTGGTCACTTCTTTCCAGGTTGAAAAGGAGCCATTGTTGAGCACCCTTTGGGTTCGACCAGTCAACCAATTACAAATCCATGTAACAGTTACTTTGTCTAGCCCACATTTTACCAATTTGCTGTGGTGAATATGCATAGGATTGAACCCTACTTGTCAGAGAGCAGGTGCTATGAAAACTTGTTTTCACTGCCTACAGAATGATGAATTTGAAGAAAGTTATAAACACAAATTGCTTGATTTTTCTCTGCTCTTTTGGAATGTCTTCACTCTTTTATGCTTAAATATATTTAATGCTGAAACGCATATGTTTCATCTTGACAGCACTGTAAAAAAAATATCATTCAGAATCACAGGTTTGCTAAAAGTCAACTACTGTTTGAAAGGCTTTTTAGTGCAATCTGTTCTCATAAAGGTAAATTCTCATACAATTTCTATGTAGGTCCCCAAGGAAGATTTTTTTAAAAGTATTAGAACCTCTTATTTTCACCTTGGACCGTTTATAATTCTGATGTATTGAAATGTATACCAGCATCTATTTAGATTATTTGATATTGTTTCTTTCATTTAAAACAGATTTCCCAGTATAGCTTAGTATGTATATTTGAGCTGACCCAAATGCATTATTTGAGTAACAGAATAATTACTAAAATGACAGTGCAGCCTAAAAAGATCAGTATGGATAAAAAAAATCCACAACATAATGAAAGGCCTGGGAAATAAGAGTACTGTATTTTCCTACCATGAAAAAAGGACAAGCCTCTTGGAGAGACGGAGCTAAACAGGTAGTACCGCCATGTCCAACTTAATAAAGGTTTTGATACAGTCCTATATGGGCAGGTTCATCAATTGCATTAGATGAGGATGTTTATACAAAGAAAAGATGCACTAGACTACCACCAATAAGTTACCATCATAGCATTTCTGACCCTTTCGTATTAAGTTCCTGTCCTACAGATTTTAAATACTTCAGTGAACAAATGACAGTAATGGACTATATGAGGACAGGCAAAATGAAGCTTAACACAGACAAGGCAGAGGTGCTCCCACTTAGTTGCAAAGGAGATCATGAAATAGGGACTGAACCTGTGCTTGGTCGGACTAGTCTTGAGTCTTGAACCTGGATGCTCAGGTTTCTGCACTGGCTAGAAATTCATTGGCACAATTAAAACTAGTGTTCCCACTGTGCCCACTCCTTGAGATGTGTGACTTGGCCACAGTGATATACCCTGCACCTACATCAGGAGAGGGAACCTTCAGCATGCAAAAAGATCAAGCATCTTTTACTCCTGTTATATCTCAGCTGTAACCATCTCTTCCCAAGCCTGATTTTCCTTAATAGAAGTGGCACTGAGGAAGCCCTCTAACAGACACAGATATTGTGTGGTGGTGGTGGTAGTAGTACTGGGAGAAATGCTGCCCCAGGCTCTGTTTGCAACCTTCGGAGCTTATCACATAAACAATTAAGGCAGCTTACTTGAGACGGCTTAAAATTTAAAATGGGCGGCATCTTGGTTTTATCACAAGGATTTAGCTGCCAAAATTGCCACCCGGGTGCAGCCCAGGTCCATCCCCGCTCCCAGGGCCACTCTGGCGGCCATTTCCTTAAGCTGGAAAACTCCCAGCTTCGAAAAAAGCAAAGATGGTCCCGGGCTGCACTCAGGCGGCAATTTTGGCGGCCAAATCCTTGTGATAAAATCAGGATGCTGCCCGTTTTAAATTTTAGGCCAGCTCAGGTAAACAGGTTTAACCTGGGAACAAAGAAAGTTGTACCATCTGGACATAAGCTGACCCAGCAATGGTCTTTTTTCTTGCTCCTGAGTCTGCAAGTGAGGCAGAAGTGGCATTCCCAGCTCTTTTCTACCTCCCTATGTAGGGGAGCTTTTCTTTCACCCTCTCTTACTAAGCACATGCCCAGGTGCTCAAGTGTAATAGTATGGTTGGTAATAACAGATAATTCCATGTCAAAGGAGAGTAGAGATTTGTTGACCAATTCCTTAATTTTTGCACCTCTGAATCTAAAGGTGTTCAGGTCATCTTTAGGATTTTCGTGTGGTCTCTGTGCAATCTCCATCTTAGTCACATCATTTCAAAAAATGTTTGATGCTCAGCAGCCCTTGATAGAGATGGGACTCCATGGCAAGGCATGCCCCAAGGGCTGGACTAAGACTTTTATCACACCATGCAAGTAAATCGCAACTAGAGCAGGACAATAGCATCTTTAGTTGGGGCTTATCATACAATGTCACTCTCCCTTCTGCTGTTCTCCTGTGGCAAACTGTTTGGAAAGCCTTTCTTTTCATTAACCCCCCCATCTGTTAATGACCTACTTTCCCACTACTGTTCTGCTAGGACGTCCAGTGTGATAGTTCAATTCCACCTTAATGCCAATTTTGGGTGGTCAAGGGGTGGTCAGTTGGTGCACTTTGGGAATGGCTTAAATGCACTTGTGATCAGAGGAGAAGGGGTGGAAATCTCTATTTGATGTCCTTTCCATTGGCAAAGTAACTGAGAAACTTTTAAACCATTTTTTCTCTATTGGGAAAAAAAAGGTTGGCAAATGACTCCCAGGACTTGTCACAAGCCAAGGGAAAACTTTGTTCACTGCCCCCAACCTCTTTTTTTCAGTCAAGTAGCCCCATCTCTCTCTCTCTCTCTCTCTCTCTCTCACACACACACACACACACACACACACACACGCATGCATACATATACCCCTAGAAATTTAAGTGGAAAAGAGTCTTATATTTTTAAAACAAAAATTTATTTCATTACCTGGGTCAATCACTGGCAGATTAATTGCTACTTTAGCTGCTGGCTTTCATCTGATAGTAATTAATCAAGTCTATACTGAATCAGGAAGTTAACAACCCCCCTCCCCGGAAAAAAAGGCTTTTTTAAAAAATAAGAATTTTTTTTGTTTGATTTTATATTGGGGTGGCATCTCTGTGTATTCATGTGCCAAAGTAGCAAAAGAGTCAGGGATGTTTTGAAGGAGGTAGTGAGTGGGCAGTACAAAATACTGTGTGTGAAAATATTTTAGTGAAGGCTGCAATGCCAGAAAGAGTCCACAGGTGCAATAGGGAAGAGATCAATCCTGCTCTCTTGGTGGTTTTGAAAACAATGCTATTTTAGCAGAAGAGCCTGATGTGATAAGCCTCTACTCTCCACTTTGCAACTGCTACCTGAATGACATGGAAAGACACTTCTTCAGAACTTCAGAAATATTATCTTTCACAAATGTTTTACTCCACCACTCACTTTTTCATCTCTCTGCTGTTGTTTATCTTCATTGTGTTGATGGGCTATGTGTCCAAGTTTGGAAAGTTTTTACTTGTACGTATTCTTCAGGCATTTTAACCTAAATTTTGATTCCAGTGGACTCATGACTACTGTACTTCCTCCATGCTTGACATAAGATTTTGTCCATTGCAAGAGTCTGTAAAGCAAATCAACCAGCATTTTGTGGATTGACAACTCCATGAGTGTTAAACTGACAGTGGTAACCAACTCAGTGTTTATATATAAGTATTATGTATGTACAGAGAGCACCAAAATGATGTAGTGGTTTTGAGCACTGGATTGCAACTCTGGAGACCAGGGTTTAAATCCCGATTTGGCTGTGGAAACCCACTGGGTGACCTTGGGCAAGTCACTCTCTCAGCCTCAGAGGAAGGCAAAGGTAAACCTCCTCTGAACAAATCTTGCCAAGAAAACCCCATGACACGTTCACCGTATGGTTGCCATAAGTCAGTAACGTGTGTAGATAGATAGGCATACACACACAAATTTCCCTAACCAGATCCCAGCTGATCTTGGAAGCAAACCAGGGTCAATCCTGATTAGCATATAGTTGAGAGATCGGGTAAGAGACCACCAATAAATAGTAGATCCTGCAGCAATATTTTGAGGAAGAAATGGGCAAAACCACCTCTGAGTCTTCCTTGCCTAAGAAAACCCTATGGTTGGCTTTAAGTCAACAGGTGACTTGAAGGCACGTACACATACAGATATATATTCAGGGAGACAGCCAGCATGGTGTAGTGGTTTGAGTGTTGGACTATGACTCTGGAAACCAGGGTTCAAATCCTGTCTTGGTCATGGAAACCCATTGGGTGACCCTGGGTGTGTCACACTCTCTCAACCTCAGAGGATGAAAATGGCAAACCCTCTCTGAAGAAACTTGCCAAGAAAACCCCATGATAGGTTTGCCTTAGGGTCAAAATATATTCAGGACATATATCCTATATCCCGAACTGTGTGTGTGTGAGAGAGAAAGAGATGGTGGGAGAGGACCACCACAGGAACAGTCTCTATGATGCAGCTTTTCAGTGGACCAACCCGCAGCCTATCTGAGAAATGGATTTGTTCCTGGTCCTTCCTGAATCAGCTTTACCTCTTGCCTTCTCTGTTATTGAAATATGAATAATCTGTCACCAGAAAGATTTCTGGGTCTAAACGGTTGAAACAGTGGCCTGGAGCAGAGATTTAGCAGATGTTTCCCAAAATTGAGAATTGTTGGGAGCTGGAGCAGAGAAGGATGGGCCCTCTTGGGAATGAATGTTGGGCATAGATTGACTTCTAATGAGGGTTTACTTGGGCGACATGCTAATTGCCTCTGTGTGTGTCTGTAATTATGCCAGATGTGGGAGAATAAACCCTACCAAGGGAACAACTAATTCACTCTCCCAGCAATGGAAGAGAAAGGAAAGGAAAGGAGATGCACTCAGACTCCTCTGACCAGGGTGACGAGGCATCCTCCTTTTCCAGGACACGTCCTACAATTCATCCTTCTGTCCAGGAGGTAGAGAGATCTTGCAGCACCTTTGAAACTAACTGAAAAAAAGAAATAGGCAGCATGAGCTTTCAAAAGACTTAAGTTGACTTCCTCAGATGCATTTGGTGGGCTTTTCTTGGCAGGATTTGTTCAGAGGCATTGCCTTCCCCTGAGGAGGCTGAGAGAATGTGACTTGCCCCAGGGTCACCCAGTGGGTTTCATGGCTGAGGCGGGATTCAAACCCTGGTCAATTGCAAAGGGGATGCCTGGTTTTTAAATGCAAGCAGCAAAATCCCAGCAGGAGTGCAAGGGCATTCCCTGCAAGTGGTTGGAGACCTTTATTCTTCAAGTGATTCTTCCCAAGACAAAAGATTAGTCTCCACACACTTTCACTCCCTGGAGGAGCATGATGTATGTAAAGAGATAATGTAGCACCTTTGAGACTAAGGGGGGTTGCAGACTGCCAGAAATAGTGCAAATGGAGTCCACTTTTAGGGTTAGGGAATCATGGGAACTATATTTTATTGTGGCACCAGAGCTCTCTGACATAGAAAGCTCAATGTCTCAGAAAAAAATACAATTCCCATGATTCCCTAGCACTAACCCTAACCCTAAAACTGGACTCAATGTGCACTTTTTCTGGCAGTCTGCAACCCCCCTAACTTAAAGAAAGAAGTGGGCAGCATGAGCTTTCAAAGCCTTAAGTCTACTCCTTCAGACGAAAGTAAAAAGAATCAGTTTTTGACGAGTTTCTGTTCGGATTAACCTCATTTTAACTGCATTTTAACAGCAACGTCGTCTGAAAATCTAACCGCATTTGCGGTGTTTCCCCCCCAATTTAAAGCCCCGTTTCTGCATGGGAATCCCTTGTGTGATAAACTCCACTGTTTGGTGGGCTTTTGTGGTTTGGGAGTGAGGGGGCATTATATTCCCTATTCCTATGTATGGATGTGAGAGCTGGACAGTTAAGAAGATGATAGGAAGAAAACCAATGCATTTGAGATAATGTGGTGCTGGAGAAGAGTGCTGAGGATCCCATGGAGAGCCAAAAGGACAAACTAATGGGTGCTAGAGCAGATCAAGCCAGAAACCTCCCTGGAAGCCAAGATGACCAAACTGAGGCTGTCATACTTTGGACACATCATGAGAAAAGAGGATTCTTTGGAAAAAAAGCAATAATGCTGGGGAAGATGGAGGGAAGTAGGAAGAGAGGAAGGCCACATGCCAGATGGGTGGACTCTATGAAGGAGGTCACTGGTATCACTTTGCAGGGCTGCTAACAGCAACAACTCCTTCAATAAAACTTTATCAATTTCTTCCTGTTCTGCCTCTGTGCTTGGTGCATATACTTTGAATTATAGTGATATTCCTAGGTTTACCATGGAGCCTTACAAGTGAAAGCTTGCAACAAGTATCTTGTGCCTTTCGGTTGGCCCATAAAGGCATCACTGTTTGTTTGTTTGGTGGGCTTCTGTGGTTGGGTTGGGAGTGAGGGGCTGCAGTACAGGCCCTTAACCTGTACTGCGCCGCCAAGAGGCCTCCCTCAGAGGCGTGGGCCTAAAGGGCGGCCCTCTTCCTCTCCTCAGGGGCCCTCAGAGGCCGCCCAGGAGGCAGGGCCTGGACACGCTCTTCGCCCTCGGTGGCGGTAGTAGTGGCGGGCTTCCCGCTCCTTCCTCTCCTCCCTGGGGCGGCTGAGGGGGACAAGGCGGGAAGGGGAAGGCCCTCCTTCTCCTTCTCCTCCTCCGACCATCTCCCTCGGGGGTCCTCGTCTGAGGGCTTCCCTTGTGGGCGGCTGAGGAGAGGCAAAATCTGGGGCTGCCTCCTCACCGCCGCCTTGGGGTGAGTCACTGAGGCGAGGAGGAGGAAGAGACGGGAGCGGCCTCGCCGCCTCTTTCTCCCTTCCCTCCCTCCTTCTTCCCGGACTGAGGAGCCGCCCTTTCGAGGACCAGGACCCCGTCTCCGACCCTCATGGAGCCAGAGCCGGCGGGACTGGGACTGGGACTGGGAGCCCCCTTGGCCAAGGCCGCCGCCGCCGCCTCCGCCACCTGAAAGCCATGCATGGTCCAGGACACGACGAAGGCGAAGGGAAGAGGAGAGGAGACTGTGGGAGCCCAGGAGCCTCGAGGGCCGGCCCTTGCCTTCCGAGGTAAAGCACCGTCCTTTCTGGAGCTGGGAGGGGGGATCCGCACCGCAGAAATAATATCCCGGTTCCACACCGCTCCAGCCTGCTGCCATGGAGTGTGGGCTATAACTGGGATTTGGAAGTAAGTTTCGTCAGGCATGGAGTTTTCTCTGTCACAGAAGCAGGCGGCGATCCCCAGGATCCCGGGTGGTGGATCCAAGGCGCTTGAAGCGGGCTCGAACCGGGTTATCTCTGCGGTGGGGACGCAACTCGAGGCGCCCAGGAAACTGGCTGGTTGGTTGGTGGCGGGGTTTGTTTGTTTTTCCCCCCCGAGGTGGTTAATTTTTTAAGGGGAATGGGAGATTCACACGCCATATGGAGGGCTTTCCAGTGTTTAGGTCCCCCCTTTTTCCTGCCTCCAAGGTTGTTGTTGTGTCCTCCTTCCCCAGGGCCCGTCGTCCTCCATGCCCACATCCTGTCCGGGAGGCATTTCAAAACGCCCTCCATTTTGAGCATGACTCAGAAGCATTGGCTTTACATTTTATAGGAGTGTCTTTTTAGCTTTGGTTTTGACATGTCTTCCATCCATTTCTTCCTCTCCCTCCCCCTTTGAATGTCCTCCATTTTTGTGGTGCCTTGTCCTCCTTTGCAGTGAGGACAAAACCACCTGAGCCCCCCCCTCCCTCCCTCCCCACCAGTCTTGGGTCCTAATTTGGGTGTGTTGTGTCTGTATGTGTGTCCAAAACACACTATAATAACATCATTAGGGTTGGTGTCACCCAGTGCAGTCACTCCATTGACCTCTTTCTTCCATTTCACACAATACAGAATCCATAGGAATACTTTTTGGCATTAATGTTACCCATAAAACCGTAATTCCCATATATACCATTGAATATATAAGCCCCATGCTCCTAGTTTATGTAGAAGGCAACCTGACTATAGATTTATTAAACCAAACAGCAATGGAGTTTGTCCTTAGAGAAAGCCAAAGGGAGAAGGGAAGACATGGAAAAGCAAGGAAGAGAAAGAAAGAAAGAAAGAAAGAAAGAAAGAAAGGCAAAAGACCCAAGGATTCGCCCGGGAGCTTCTTTTCATCAGCCCCACAAATAGCAAAATTAAAAATTATACCTTCAAATAATATCATACGCACAACCTAAATGTATTTACAGATACATAGTGAAGATTTGGTTAAAAATGTGATTTTTTTTAAAAAAAAGAAAATTTAAAAAGAATTTTTTAATTTTGCAATTTTCCATTTTTTAAAAAAAATAAAATTTGAAATTTAGAATTTCATTTTTTTAAAAAATTAAAAATTTGGAATTTTATTTTTTTAAATTAAAAATTTGGAATTTCATTTTTTTACAAAAAAAAATTCTGGGGTCTCGCCTTTCTCCTCCTGCTGAGTGTCACCCCACTCCCACCACCTCTTAGAGGATTTCAAAAGGGAGCAGATGAATGCCACAGACCTTTTCTGCCAAAAGGTAGGTATTTGAGGAGAAGTGGTGTCACCACCACCCCCCTTTAAGGTCCGCACCCCTCTAGTGATGCCACTGCTGCAAAGATAACCAGGTTTGATGCCGCTTTAACTGCCCTGGCTCCATGCTGTGGTATTCTGGGAATTGTAGTGTGTTGTGACCCCGGAGCGGAGCAGAGTCACAACACACTACAATTCCCAGAATACCATAGCATGGAGCCATGGCAGTTAAAGCGGTATCAAACTGAGTTATCTCTGCAGTGTAGATGCAGCCCTGTGGGGCTGATGAAAAGAAGCCCTCCTCCTCCTTTTGCCCTCCTTTCTTTCTTTCTTTCTTTCTTTCTTTCTTTCTTTCTTTCTCTTCCTTGCTTTTCCATTTCTTCCCTTCTCCCTTTGGCTCTTTCAAAGGGCAAACCCCACTGCTGTTCGGTTTAATAAATCTATAATCAGGTTGCCTTCTACATAAACCAGGAGTGCAGGGCTTATATAAGCCTTATTTGGACATAAACGAAATTCAGGAGGCTTTTTCAGCTTGGATGGAGACGGGGAAAGGAAAGACAAGACAGAAGTGTCAAAATGGAAGTATGTACAGAGATATCTGCCCTTATCATCAGGTACAAAAACCAGGGAGATGTGTTCAGGTGAAAAAGCCCAGGGCCAGTAGTACTTAAACATGGGGGGAAAGGGAAATACTAGCTGCAGTTTCAAAAGGAGTGTAGCACATGCTTCCTCTCCTTGTCTGTGAGCAACCTGTGATGAATAAATTGAAACAGAGAGAGAATCTGTACTGAAGTGGGGGGAAAAATTGGAATACTTAGCTGTTGAAATCAAAGCTGATCAATTATTTAATATTTGAAGTCGTAGGCTTTCATGGCCGGCATCCATAGTTTTTTTGTGGGTTTTTTTGGGCTGTGTGGCCATGTTCTGAAAGAGTTTCTTTCTGACGTTTCGCCAGCATCTGTGGCTAGCATCTTCAGAGAAAACTTTCTCTGAAGATGCTAGCCACAGATGCTGGCGAAACGTCAGAAAGAAACTCTTTCAGAACATGGCCACACAGCCCGAAAAAACCCACAAAAAAACTATTTAATATTTATTCTCTCTTAAAAACTTAGGTGCTTTGCTGCCAGGTGGAAAAACTAAGTATTCAATTTATTTGATTTGTCTCTAGGGCCTTTCAGGAGTGGGATGCAGAACTTGTCGCAGGTTTTAGACATGAGGTCTGGCACTCCCTTATATAGGACAGAAAATACCAATATTTTGATTTATTTGTAGGCATTCATGTAAGCATTAGCATAGTCAGTTACACATAGGTTTTATTTTTAAGATGTATGTGCTGTTTCCCCCTTGCATGCTGTCTATGCAAGACCTGCAAGGCAGTGTGGAGCTTCTAAAAAATATACAGAAATAAAATTGCTGTCTAGAATTTGAACAGAGGCTGTTACTTTCTAAAAGTGCATGCATAGGGTACTATCTTTTGTTTGTAACTGATTGGTAGTAAAATGTAAGAAGCAAACAGCCAGCGTGGTGTAGTGTAGTGGTTTAAATGTTGGACTGTGACTCTGGAGAGCAGGGTTTGAATCCCAGCTTAGTCATGGAAACCCATTCAGTGACAGGTCACACTCTCTCAGCCTCAGGATGGCAATGGCAACTCCCTCTGAAAAAACTTGCCAAGAAAACCCCATGATAGGTTCACCTGAGAGTTGCCATAAGACTTGACAGCACACAACAACAACAAATGTAAGAACTTTTTTTAAAAAAATGAGATTCCCCCTACCATTTAGATATTTTAATTTCCTTTTCAAGAGCAAGATGCTATTTGGCTAAAATATGCACTTCCACAGGATCACGTCTAACGTGGAAATCAACATATCCCCTGCTTTAAACACAGCTACTCTGTAACCCCGAATACATTAGTCATTCCACAGAAATGTTTGGTGAGAGTTACTTAATCCCCTCCCCTTAGACTGACCTCCAAAAAGTCAACAGAGAATTTGTTCAATGATTAACTTTATGGATTCAGTTGGCTAATATGGAATCTACCTCAGTGAGAATGAGTTACCAAGACCCTTTCAACAAATAAAGGAAATCCTTGAGTCACTTATATTCTTAATTTATAAATTCCTTACCAATGATAAGGAAAATCTGTGTGTAATAGGTTCTGTGAAAGGTTTTTGTTATGTATTTAGCATGTTCGCCTTTTCACGGAGAGGAAAATAGGCATGGTTATATTGTGGTATCTGTATCCTATGATCAGCATGGCAATTGGGAATACGGTATATCCCATGCCCAGGATGTAACATCAACGCTATGTTCTTAAATTGGTCAACATTTAATTTTCATATTAAGAGATAAAGAGTTAGTCTTAGCTTCGTGTCTAGAAAGTTGGTAGAAAAGTGTGTGTGTGTGTGTTACTTATAAAGCTTCTGATCGCAGTTCACAGAATTGAAAACAGAGAATTGAGTGACAGGGGCCAGAATATCTGAAAGACCATCCTGTTCTGTGTGAATCTGGCTGGAAGTTTACATTAATAATCGGAAGCTTTGTTAAATGTCCCAACTTCTGAAGAAGTGAGGATGGTGGGAGCATGAGGAGTTTTCATATAATAGCAACCTAGTTGCAGAGCTACCGTACCAAGGAGATTAGGTAGCACTCATTTTTTGGTCTTCCTTTCTTAGGTATAAACTACATTATTCCACTAATCCTTTAATGAACAAGCGCGCCCTTTTGAGTTGACTTTCCCCTTTTAAATATTTTATCAGCTTTGATTTATTTTGTTTGGAATTGCTGTGAGCCATTTTACTGTAAATCACCTTGAATGATCATTAAGCAGAGAAGTGATTCAGAAATATTTTAAATATATATTCCACCTTCCTCTTTTCCTCCTCCTCCAGCTCTCTCTGCAACATGCTAGGAAAACTGTTGTGTGATCAGAGAATTAAGTGTCTTCCGTTGGGTTTGAGGAACAAAAAATATGGATGATTTTTTATGAAAAAAATAAGTGTCATGGAGGGCAAGGAAGACTGTTGAGGTCAACTAGCAAGCGTTAAGGTCAAGAAAAGTGAGGTCTACTTTTGACCATAGGAAGAGTCTTCAGTGAAAGATTCCAGCTTAGTAATTGATGTGATCCCTTATACAGATACTGTAGAACAGGGGTAGGCAACCTTTCCCCTTTAAGGGCCGAGGGACTTCAGCTCCCAGAATCCCAGGAGCTATTGGCCAACATGGGACTATTGGCCAACATGGCTGAGGCTTCTGGGAGATGAAGTCCCTCGGCCCTTAAAGGGGAAAGGTTGCCTACCCCTGCTGTAGAACAATATCAGCTTGGAACAATTATTCCAAATTTATTCTTTCTACTGTAGATGTTTCCATTTCTGTTGGCCTAGGTAGTGGTAAGGACTCCTGGGAGGTGTAGTTTAAACACATGGCTGGTTAGGGAAGGCTGGTTAAAGGCTTTCTAGTATGACTTTCGTAGGAATTAAACATTGAAACTTCAAGAGAATACACATGCTTAAAAGTAAATTCTGTTGAAATGAATTAGACTTCCTAATGAATAAAGGCCAAAATGTATGTTAAACGTTGTTATAATTGATTGTATGGGACTAACAGTTATTGACTAGCAATTAATTCATGATAGCAAATATTTTGTAACAATACTATACATGGTTGAGTCTCCTTTGTCAGAAATATTTTGGAAATAATTTGGGTCTAGAAGTGTTTTGGATTTCCGGTGTCCCCCCCCCCCCCTTTTCAGATTTTGGAGTATTTGCATATACAGTTGGCCCTCCGTTTTTGCGGGGGAAGTGTCCTGGGAAAACGGAGACTCGCCAATATTCAAGCCCCATAGGCCATGGGTGCCCCATTGAAATTAAAGGAGGTTGCCTCTCCATGAATATTTTAGTCTGTAGATCTCAAGTCTTTGAGAACGGAGGGTGACTGTACATAATGAGATATCTTGGAGATGGGACCTAAATCTGAACATGAAATACATTTATGTTTTCTATACACCTTATACATATAGCCTGAAGGTAACATAAAACAAAGGTGTCACTATCTCGACACCCATGTGCACAATTTTGGAATATTTTGGATAAGGGAGACTCAACCTGCATTGTGACATGCTTATTTGATCCCACTCCACTGCTAAAGCTACATTTTTGAGACAAATAGGCTTGTTTTTGTGTTTAATCTGGACATGATTCTTTAGAAATCTGCATTATGAGTTCATCAGCTGAATCCCTGCAGTAAAGAACAACTTACAATAAAATGTGAGCTTCTTTCTTAGTCATGACACTTAATAGAAGCTATGTGGGTGGGTTGTTGAGGTGATTTTAAATACTGTAGATAGTTCAAACTGCAAAAAAAAAAAAATATCTTGAATATTTTAGCACATAATGTGGTTGCTATAACAATTCAAGCTAATTTGTTTAAAAATAAATAGAAGTTCAAAACGTCTGATTATTTCGCTCACATATCTTTTGAGTAAGAGTTTTTTATCTGCTTAAGTGATTTTGTTGTGAAATAGTTTCTTTGTGTTTGGTGCTCCCAGTACACAAGCAAGGACACTAAGCAAGATCACACAATGCAAACTAAGTGCCGTGTATTTTCCAGATGAAAGATAATTTGGTAGGGAGGTGTCTCTTTGACTTGGAGAGTAAATGGCCCTGCTGGCTGACAGTCCAGATAGGCATAACATGCATAATAATAAAGGTATAATAACACATGATGCAGTGCAGAGTGGGCAGGCTTCAGAGGGATGGGATCTGCCCTTCCTTTCTCCAAAGGCCCAGATCCAACAGCAAGAATCAGTCACAGAATGGCAGCAGAGGTCTGGGGCTGAGGCTGGTGATAAGATGGCAGATTATTGTGAGCTCCACTAATAAATTGGCAAATTGGGTCCAAAACACACTGCAGAAATAACCCAGTTTGAGACCGCTTTATCTGTCTGGGCTCAATGCTAGGGAATCCTGGGAACTATAGTTTTGTGAGACATTAAACCTTCTCTCAGAGAGCTCTGGGGCCACAATTACAATTCCTAAGATTTTCTAGCACTGAACTAGGGCAGTGAAAGCAGGCTCAAACTGGATTATTTCTGCACTGTGTTTTGGACCTTAGTCTCAAAGGTGTCACAAGATCCCTTTACATCCCAAATCAGCATGTCAGACATTATTCAGGGTGACCAGACGTCCTTCTTTTTCCATGCTCTACATTTCAGCCTTTTTCTGTCCAGGAGGAATTTCAAAATGTCCTTCATTTTGAGCATGACTAAGAAGCGTGACATTTACATTTCTCCCGAGTTGTTTTTAGCTTTTATTTTGTCATGTTCTCAATTTTTGTTGAATTTTCTCCATTTTTGTGGTGCCTTGTCCTTCTTTGGGGTGAGGACATCTGGTCACCCTGAACTTTACTGCAGGATTTTCCAGGAGCCAGCCTTTTACCCAGCCCTTTGTTTGCGGAGCTGTGTGCAACCTAGCTCCCTGTGGGAGGCTGGGAGGAAGGCTGTTTTGCCCTTGAGCTTCCATAGAGGAGTGAGGGTCCGAGGAGGCTTGGGGAAGAGGGATGTCAGGGGTCCAAGTGCTCTCCGGGGAATAAAAGGGAAGCCCCAAGAGGGAAGAGCCCTGGAGCCTTGTCCTCCTTTGCACAACCACACTTATTGAGCCACCCCAGCACCTGAGGCAGCCTGAGGTCTGCATCTGACTCCCCGGACTCTGTAGCTAGAGGCACATCTGAGAAACTGCAGGTTCACCATAGCTGAATGGTTGAACCCATCCACTCCTGTTTTGTTGCTTAGCAGTACTTTACATTTGCATGATTCCTCTTGCTTGCAGCCTCCTTCTCTCCCTCCTTTCCCCTCTCCGCTAAACATATACCACCGTTTGTTTTTCTGTTGTGCTACATTTCCTGCTGGTTGTTCTCCCTATCTTCTTTCAGGAAGTGTTTCTAGGCACCACACAATGCTTGTGGGTACTTTAATTCTTCCTCCTTATTATCCACGGCACAACTGAATCCTGAGGCTCATTCACACTACACAATTAAATAGCTTTATGATTTCACTTTGACTGCCATGGCTGCATCGTACGAACCCTGGGATTTGTAGTTCGGTCAAAGGCACCAAAGAAACCCCTGGCTGAGGATTCCAAGGGCCCCTCCCTAAACTGCTAGGTTTGCCCCAGATTTGCTGGGGGCAGCATGTGAAATCTGAAATTAACCAGAAAGCCACTTGCATTAGGAAAAAAATATATAGCAACTGCTAGGTCAGTTGATGGGAGCAGGTGTTAAAAATATTGATCCCACAGAGGCTTTTATAATAAATGACATCAAAACAGAAGAGAAGTTACCTGTCTGGATACCTCAAGGGAATGTTAACATCAATATTTGCAAAATTCGTGATGACTACTTTGGTGGAATGTAGTATAGACAGTGCAGCATCAGTTAGATTCCAAAATTAATGGACCAGCTAAAGTAATTGAATGGATTGTGATTTTACCTTAAACAGCCAACAGTTTTTTGCACAGCAAGCAAACCTACCAGTAGTTTCCTCTTCCTCACAGGGAAGCTGTAACCTTTCTGATGTTCTGGATGTGGTAGACCTTTCTCTTAGCTTTAGCTGAACACCTGAAACCTTACAGAAGTAACATTTAAAGTCCTTTAAGAGGTGTGCCGCTGCACTGTTGGATTGGCCCTTCCAAATATTTTGTACATTTAGTGAAGTTATTCCTACTCTCAGCTGCTGAAGACTGTTTTGATAATGAGTGAGATTGGATAATCCAGATTTTACCTAAATGATGTAGAAAAAAGGGAGTTTGAAGCCTCCCCCAGGAAATGGGACTAGTGCCTTAAGAGATAGCTGCCCTGGTGCTGCAGTAATGGGTTACTTAAATATCATTGAAGATGAATGTGTCATTATCTACATCTGAAAACATCTCTGAAAAATATAGAACTCCTTAATTAAGGATAGAATGGGGTGAGAAAATTTATTTAGCCTGCTTGTGCATAACCTTCTTGGGGATGCATGTCAGTGGCGGGTGTGCAAAGATTAAAATAGGCATTGCTAACGTTGACATTCTGCAACTCATCCTCTCTGCCCCATTCCCCTTTTCAGAGCAGCAGAGAAGGTGAGGTGAGAAGGCAGTGCTGGCAAGCCAAGTCTTCTGTCCTGGGCCCAGTGCTATTACATATTTTTATCAATGATTTGGATGAAAGAATAGAGGGCATGCTTATGAAATTTGCATGTGGCACCAAATTAGGAGGGGTAGCTAATACCCCAGAGGAGAGGATCAAAATTCAAAATAACCTCAATAGATTAGAGAGCTGATCTAAAACTAACAAATTAATTTCAATAGGGGAAAATGTAAGTTACTACACTGGGGCGGGGGGGAGTGAAATGCACAGATATATGCACAGGTATGGTGGAGTCTCCTTTGGAGTTTTTTTAAACAGGCTGGATGGCCATCTGTTGAGGGGTGCTTTGATTGTGAATTCCTGCATGACGGGGTTGGAGTGGATGACCCTTGAGGTCTCTTCCAACTATGATTTTATGATTCTACTATTTTGGAAGTGGTTAGTTGTGATAACATAACAATTACATTAGCCCCTCCGTTACATTAGCCCCTCCGTTTTCGTTCTGGGACCCACCCACCCCCGCAAAAATGGAAACTCACTAATAATCAGGGCTCATTGGCTTGAATGGCCGTGCACCTCTGCACACGGCATTTAATTTAACAAAGCTCGCCCCTTTGTGAATAATCAAGACCGGGGACTTCAAGTCCACGAAAAGAGAGGGGCGACTGTATAGGTATGTGTTTTCCATCTGGAATATGAAGAGTTAAGTAGGATGTCAGATTTATGAGATAACTGGTAAATTATGGTCTAGGACAGGGGTAGGCAACCTTTCCCCTTTAAGGGCTGAGCGACTTCAGCTCCCAGAATCCCAGGAGCTACTGGCCAACATGGGACTATTGGCCAACATGGCTGAGGCTTCTGGGAGCTGAAGTCCCTCAGCCCTTAAAGGGGAAAGGTTGCCTACCCCTGGTCTAGGATGACAAAATTCATTAATCTTGTTCATTTGTCTTGACAGAAATGAATGTATCAGGATCAAATAATTCTGGTGGAATTTCACTTTTTTTTTTTTTTTTTACTTACTCTGAATTATCCACATTCGCTTTGTCTAAATGAGTCATTTGGTTCATTCCTTGTGATTAGAAGTATGTTGTCACTGTGAGTCAAGTATCTGTCTTTTCCATGAAGGCTGGTGGACTTCAGTATGAGCTTTTGCTGTGTATGTGTTTTTAATGAGATCCACTTGTGGGATCCCGAGTTATCTGCATTTCTTCAGCATCTATTTTTAAATTGCTGGCTAGCTGGCTTTCTTAGGAGTTGCATACAACTCCAGTCATACTGGTGCTGCTACAATTGATGGCTTTATTTTATGGCCTTTAATTATTCTTGTCTCCTCTCAGGTCTGGGGAAATAGGAAGATGTTCCTATCTTAAGCTGTTCACAAAGAATTGTCATGATAAATCATTCCCCTGATTCCGGCACAGATGAGACCTGTAGCCCATGGGTATGATGCTAATCCTCCCTCATTTCTTCTTCCTAAGATCCACCTTCTTCAAAGCCCTGTTTCCCCTTCTCTGCTGAGCAAGGTACTGCGGAAGCAGGTAGGAGAAACACAGATATGCAGCAGATTGAACCTGCAGAGAGTCCAGGTGGGCTGGAGGCTCAGGAAGAGATGGCTCTCATCTTACATTACCAGCTCGCTCTTTTTTCAAACTGCATGTTGAGAAAGAGGTTTAATTTTGTCATTACATATTGTCAAAGTCAAACAATCTAGTACTGCAGGAAGAGAGCAAATAAGGATATGATTTTTAAAAATCCCCATGATTGATGCTGCAGTATTGCATAAATCTGAAATATTTTGTTTCCATTTCAAATAAAATGTAGATGGGGAATCCTTGGTATATTGGCTGTTCATGCAACTGTAGGATCACACGTACTGAAATAAGTTCAAGCCGATTCTGTCAGATCATTTTCATCCACACTAACCAGACAATGAGTGATTTATGGTCAGAAAATGTTTTCCGGGTTGATGCGGTGGAATTAGAATTTATTAATTTTTATTAATTAATTTTATTTGTATGCCGCGTTACTCCCAGAGCAGGACTCATGGTGGCTCCCAAAGATGCAATTTTAAAAAAAAAAATTAAAAAATATATAAAAATTTATAAACAATTAAAAATCCACACATTGACAATTTAAAATCATTTTAAAGCATGCAGAAGTTTTTAAAAAACACAATAAAATGCCCTCCCAGTCAGAAGCTCCCCTATTTACCCATTAAAGGTGTGCTTAAAAAGCTTTTTGCCTACTGGTGAAAGGAAAGCAGGGAAGGAACTTGCCTAGCCTCCTGTGGAAGGGAGGTCCAGAGCATGACATGAGAGCAGCCACCAAGAAGGTTCTCTTTTATGTCTTCACCAAGCAAGCCTATGATGGCAGCAGAAAAAAAAGCTGCCTCTAGATCTTAGGACTCTTGATAGGTTCATTTGGGGAGATACAGGGCCTTTGCAGACTGCCAGAAATAATGCAGATTGAGGTCACTTTAACTGTCCTGGCTCAGTGCTAAGGAATCATGGGAACTGCAGTTTATTGTGGCACCAAAGCTCTCTGACAGAGAAGGCTCAATGTCCCAGAAAATAATACAATTCCCATGCATCCTTAGCATTGAGCCAGGACAGTTAAAGTGACCTCCATCTGCATTATTTCTGGCAGTCTGCAAAGGCTCACAGTCTTCCTGATAGTCTGAACCTAAGTTGTATTCTGTTCAACATTGTGCTTCTTTTAGTGGAATAGGCACTGCTGATGAAATTGTCTCTGAAGTCTCCCATTTACCACCGAACCAGCTATGGAAATTAGAGATACTTTCTGGAACAGTCCAGAAGGATTGTGGAATGTGGAATATTGCATTTAGTCCTGAACTTCCTTGCCAGGATCTTGGATAACAGTCCAACCTGTGATTCCACTGAAATTTCAAAGTCAGAACCACTGTTCAGTGCTAGTCTGTATGTTTTTGTGAGTGCTGAATTAATGTATGGGAGAGAAATTTAAAAATATGCCCTGAATTACATAGAGGGGCTGAAGACATAGTACAGTTTCTCCTGTTACCACCAGATTAATGTGTAAATTTTCTTCTCTTATCACATTTTATTTAGTGGTTGAAGAATAAATTAAACTACTTATTTGGTCATAAGAAAAACACACCTAATAAGAAAAAAATGTTAAGAAATGTAGCAAGATTAGCTGTTTAATATACTGTTGAGGATATAATCTTACGTCTTTTTACTTTATAAAAATCTATTTTTATGTTGTTCTGGGCCTCTGGGGCCTTGTTCTGGGGTGGTGATTGCTGCATTTTAGCAGTGCCAGTTCAGAGTGGTGGTAGGCTATTAATTTAATGTTCTTCTCCCCCATCCTTGTGATTTGAAAACTAGATGTCAGAGGGCTAGTTTACACAATTGAAATACTTCTCATTCCACTTCAATAGAATGTGAGCCAGCCACACGCAGTTCACAGGTGTTTGGGCTTCTTGCATTGGAGCCCCTTCCCCCCCCCCCAAAAAAAAAACCCCTCCTTAAACTGCAGAAAAAGGCTTTGTGCTTTTTACCAGAGTATCTGTAGAAATCCACAGAAATGCGCATTATCACACACATGGCTGTCTGCTTCACATGGATATAGATAGCTGTGCTTTTTCAGCAAAGTGAGGGAGAAATTTATACAGGAAAGTGAAGGGAATTAGTGTTGATGCATATGCATGAAAACCCTCAACAGTTTGCATAATACATGCATGTAGACTAGCCCAAAGATTGGGCTGCTAGGTAGATCATGCTAGTTGTCTGTTCGATGTGGTTCTTTTGTACCAAAAGCACTGAGTGATGTGACTTTGCTTACTTTCTAAAGTGGTACAATCCAGACATAAATTTACAAGTTAGATGAGAACTTGGTGCTGAATGGGACACTAATAATGCATAAACATCATCCATAGTGAGCAGCACATCAGTACTAAAGAAGTACTGGTTTAGTAGTAGCAACAGTACCATTATCAATAGCAACAAAATACTATCTGTTAAGATGAAGAATAAAATGTTGCATTATTACATATTTGACAAAAAAGTAAATAGGAATCCCTTGGGAGGCAATTAGCACGTAACTGAATAAGTCCCAATGTGGTTAGTAGGTTTGCTGACTTTTTTTTCTTTTCAGAAGCAAACTTGATGAAATGGTTTCATCAGCTGCAGGTTAATATATAGTTAGACATGATTAGTTATTTCTTGTCATTATCTTTAGTTGGAACTTACTCACAGAAAATATTGAGGCATCACTTTCCAGGTCTACACAGATATGACCCTCTAGCACAGGGGTAAACAGTTTTTTCAGCCCCACTGATCTACTGGATGACTTAGCATTTGCATACTCAGAAATTTAATTCTTATATTTTTTATGTGGCTTCAGGTCAATTCTGACTTATGGCAATCCAACCAGAAAGAGTGTGACATGCCCAAAGGTACCGGTGGGTTTTCATGGCTGGGCGGGGATTCGAACCCTGTTCACCTGGTGTCATATTAAAAGCACTAGACCACGCTGGCTCTCTGATTCTGTTCTTTATCCAGTAAGCATACAAACCACAACTACTTGTGTCTACTCGGGAATAAGCCCAAATGCAACAACTTCTAGGCATACAGAACAGAGTTCAATTGGTGTTGAAATGGGGCCTTAATAAGTTTACAAACCATGCACAGTGGGCAGCATGTTAATGTTAAATAAATGCTAGATTAGTACAGGCATCTCCCGATTTTTTGTGGATCCCTTTTCATTCCACTCTTTTGACATTGTTAAATTGTTACCAGAACCCACTTATTTGATGTGTGGCCTGCTCTTTTGACAAATATAAGCATGAATACCTATACAGTGTTGTACTATAAGCACATACGATGATACCACAGACAGCCTCTCTACACTGTGCAGTATAGAGACTGAATGAAAAGATGGCACTTTGCACAACACTTTTGCAACTATGCACTGCTTCCCCCCCCCCCAAAAAAAAACTTGGTGCCATCATTTTATTCAGTCTCTGTACTGTATACTATAGAAGTCATTTGTGGCATCGTCATGTGCTTACAGTAAAACACTGTACAGGTATTCACATTTACATTGGTGCTTATACAGTAATATAATATAATATGGGGCAAGACTGGTTCTGCATTTCAATGATTTGCACTTTTTGGCAATGTTCTGGATCCTAACCTGTTGAATAAGCAGGGGACTATTAGTTTGTGTGCTCATATGAGGGGCAGATATTAAAATCAGATGCTTAAACACCCTGCTCTTTAAATACTATGGTGTTTAAAGTGTGAATGCTTTCAGATGGCTCCTGTCCCCATCCAGTGATCAGAAATATGCAAGGGCATCTTCACTCTGAAGAAAACCTTCCTCCTTCCAGTCCAGCAATGATATTTTCCTAGCAGCCAAGTTGATCTGTTGGGCTTAAGGGAAAGGCTGTACATGGACATTAAATTTCCTTGACTTTGAAAATCTCCCAGTGACCACATGGCCAAAAGGGGAGGTGCCAGCCTGTGGATAGCCTTCCCCACCATCTGATCTAAGACCAGAAACAGAAAATGCAGGCCTATGACTAAGATCTTCAATTTTTTGCTCCTGTTTGCCTGATAAAGAAGCCAGTGTGATTTTGAAAGCTTGCAACATGTAATTGTGTATTTTGGTTGGCCCAATAAAGGTATCATTGTTTGGATGTTATTGGATTTACCCTTTTCAGCAGTTTATCACACTCATGAATGGGAGATTGGACTTACCACCACTATTAAGTGTGTTTCCACTCCTCCAATAAAGGCAATAGCTAGCCAAGGGAAGAGGTTTCAGTACAGGGTAGAGTTGTCTCAGGATTTTTTGAGGCTGCAGCTTTTGAATTAGTGCTGAATCTGTATCATGTTCTGGCAAGCTATCTCATAGGCTGGCTAAAAGGAAAGAGTACTCCACCCACAGCTACTTGTTTGCCGGGCTTAAAGGGACGAGTTATGCACGGTTCAGTAGAATAATGGATGTGAACAGAAAGGGGCAAGCAGGACTATAGATTAGTCTGTATGGCTAGTTTAGTGACTTCCTATTTGGTCATATTCTGACTTAGTTTTGCACAAATCACTGTGGAAAGCAAGGCATGCTAGTTGCTGTAAAGCAAGGGTAAACAGTCTGGTGCTCTCCCAAGTTTTGGGAAACTCAGCAAGCAGGGTCAAAAATCAGAGATTGTGGAGGTTGTAGTCCAAAACACCTGGAGATCACTATTCCTGCAGTTGCTTATCCCTGCTATAAGGTTCATTATGGAGATCTTTCTTTTGACACAGGATTGGCTCTGTTCATGTATTACTACTAAGGTGAATGAATACAGTCTGCACAAAGTGTGGCACTGTTGGCACTTTTTGTGTATCCTTCTCACTTTTGAATTACTTACAGTCTTGCATATTAAAGACAATTGTAACTTCTTTTTGATGTTTCCTTTTTCACAAGAGCACTCCTTATCTTATTAAAACAGTCACCTGTATTAGTCTATTTGATTTTTTAAAAAATAAATAAGGGAAGAAAAGGAGGCTTGCAGCATATTTAGAATTCTCAGTGCATTGAAGCATATGAATATATGAAACTTATATGAAAGAACTAGATAAAATCCTCAAATATAAAGATACATAATTAAATATGAGATAAATATTAAATAAATATTTAAATAAAATAAATATTAAATGGATAATATTGAAAAGACAACTTGAAGGCGCACACACACACACACTCTACATAGAGCAACACTTAGCTCTTATTTTTATTTATTGTTTTTCATAGCAGCACAGCTGTCAGAATTCTGCACATTATTTTTTTTTAATCTGATAATTTAAATTCTATACTGAGGATTTCTAAAATATAGGGTGAAGCTAATTAAATAAAGAGCTGTCATGATTTTGATTAAATGGAAAATTTAGATCAGAGGTCTGTGTTATGTATTTGACTAGTTCCTCTTAAAACTGAAGATGACTAGGACTTTAATTGTCTTCACATGCTTTGCGTGTTAGGTCAGTTGCTTTAGAAAATTCTGTGGTGCTTTTATGGGGAAAAAGTTCATAGCTCTAAGCTTCTGAAAGATCAGTGCAATCAGTGTATACTTGAGATCTCTTGATTTATTTATTTTTTAATTTTTTTGTCAGGGATGCAAGCAGACACAAGTTATGGACTGAATTAAAAACAAATGGTTGAAAACAAGGGTAGGCAACCTTTCCCCTTTAAGTGCCGAGGGACTTCAGCTCCCAGAATCCCAGGAGCTATTGGCCAACATGGGACTATTGGCCAACATGGCTGAGGCTTCTGGGAGCTGAAGTCCCTCGGCCCTTAAAGGGGAAAGGTTGCCTACCCCTGGTTGAATATTTCAGTGGGCCAGTGATATCCACTGGGGGTTGGTTCCAGGACCCTCTGTAGATGCCAAAATCTGTGGTGACTTGAGATCCATTAGATACACTGGTTTAGTAAAATGGTGTCCCCCATAGATAGCTAGATGGAGGGGGAGGAAATATTTTCAAGCCATAGATCAGGGGTAGGTAACCTTTCCCCTTTAAGGGCCGAGGGACTTCAGCTCCCAGAAGCCTCAGCCATGTTGGCCAATAGTCCCATGTTGGCCAATAGCTCCTGGGATTCTGGGAGCTGAAGTCCCTCGGCCCTTAAAGGGGAAAGGTTGCCTACCCCTGCCATAGATGGTTGGATCTGTGGATAAGGAGGGCTGACTGTAATTGTAACCAAGAGCTGGAATTATTTTTATTTATTTGTTAAAATATGTATATCCTGCTCTGTATCAAAAGCTCTCATAGCAGTATATAGATAGCAAAACAACAATTTTTAAAAAGCTTAAACATCTTAAAGCAGGTTACTCTTGTGGATACAATATTCAAGGCAAGCCATGATCCCGAGACCATCAAAACCTTGGCAAAAAGCCAGGCTTTAATTTGGTGCCACAATGAGGCCATTGTAGGGGCCAAACAAACAAGGGGAGAGTGTTGACTAGCTGGGGTGCCACAGCAGAGAAAGCTGCCAACATGTATGATTACATGTATTTTAAATGCATGCTTCTTGGAGATAGCTGAAAAGACTCAATTGCATTGTTGAAACTGTGTGGGTCCCCTTCAGACTACACAATTATATCACTGTGATTCCACTTGAACTGCCATGGCTCCACTCTGTGGAGTCCTGGGATTGGTCAGAGGCACCAGAGGAGAAGTCCCATAATTCTGAATGCCCTTCCTAAACTCCCAGTCCCAGGATACCATAGGATATTGCCATGACAATTAAAGAGGAACCATAGTGTTCTTTCTGTGTAGCATGAAAAGTTCCCTTGTCTGTTTGCTGCTGGGTCTCCTTACTGTGTCCGGGATCCAGTGGGGGTGCTTCTGTTGATGGACCAGCCTTCATTCGGTGGAACCAGGAGGGCAGCAACCCCCTTCTGCACCACCCAAACCAGCTCTGGCGCCATTGTAGGGAGGGAATGACATACAGGGCTGCAGTCGTGAGAGGAGGAGAAAGTGGGAAGAAGATTCTGATGTGCTACCAGACACCTGCTAGCCTGACCTTGACTATAGACATGTGTTACCAATTACCTTTGATTAGTTTATTATATTATAATAAAATTATTAATTTTATATAGTTTTGTGCTTAGAAACAGGAGATGTTCCATCCCATTAGGAGTCTTAAGTATGTATTAGGAAGCTTACTGGATGCGGAAAATGTTACTGTTTTGGTAGTGGTTTTGCATTTTGCATTTCGTAAGGGAATATTCCAGTGATCTTTTGGGGGGATGCTATGGCAGACACAGAACATAGTTGTGCTTGGTGGGGAATGCTTCTGATTGGCGGGGAGGGATTGAAATGTACAGGAAACTATTGTGGAGAGATCATAAATTCCTGCTCTGGAGCATACGCCAACGGTTAGTAGACATGCTATTAAATACATAAATACATTAAATTGGTCTCTTTTACTTCCAAAAACTCTGTATGTATGTGACAGAGACAGTGTGCTGCTCTTATCTCTCAGAGGAGAAGCAGACATTTTCACCAGGATAACGACACAAAAGGGATTCGAATGCTCGGTTATAAACAATAACATTGTGTTGCAGGCCCAGTTCTTTTTCTCTCTGTGTTCCACTGTAAACACCTATTAAATGTGCTTAAACGTTTGACAGCATGTCTACTTTCTCCCCCATTGTGATTGTTTCTGCTAGAGTGCAGGATAGGGAGGGAGCAAGAAGCCATATGAGTAAGAAAACAAATAAAGTAAATTTTATTATTATTACAATAATTATTTATTAATATCCTGCTTTTCCCCCCAAAACTGGGACTCAGTGTAGCTTGCAATTAAAGGAATACAATTAAAAACCTGCAAAAGTAAGCCTTAAAATAGAATTAAACTGCTACTGCATTAAAATACATTACTCATTAAAACAATAAAAATCAGTTGATAAAGAGAGAGGCACTTTAAAAGAGTACAGTTAAAACAGTACAACTTCCCTAGCCTATTCTTTAAAGACTTTCTGTTTTAAAAGCCTCTCTGAATAAAAAGGTTTTAGCCTGTTGGTGGAAGAGCACCAATGAGGGGGCCATTCTGGCCTTTCTGGGAAGGGACTTTCAGAGCATAGGGGCAGCCACCGAGAAGGCCCTCTCTTGCATCCCCACTGATCATACTTGTGAAGGTGGTAGGACTGAGAGGGCCCAGGCAGGTTCATATAGGGAGTTACGGTCTGGCAAATAGCCTGGACCTGAGCCATATAGGGCTTTATAGTTCATAACCAGCACTTTGAATTGTGCCATGAGAGAAACTGGCAGCCAGTGGAGCTGTTTCAACAAGGGCGTTGTGTAGTCTCTGCAACCTGCCCCAGTTAACAGTCTGGCTGCAGCTCTTTGGACCCACTGCAGTTTCTGAATACTTTTCAAAGGCAGGGTCAAAACCAGACCATATGTTGAGAGCTGAGGTTAAAAGGGATCTGAACTTGAATCTGAAAGTCCCTTTAAAACTTTTTTTGTCTTAGGAAAACCATTGGTTTTTGTTCTTGCGTGCCTTCAAGTCGTTTCCGACTTATGGCGATCCCAACGTTTACCAATCATGGGATTTTCTTGGCAGGATTTCATAGAATCATACAGTTGAATATTTGTTCAGAAAAGGTTTACCATTGCTTTCCTCTGAGGATGAGAGAGTGTGATTTACCCAAGGTCACCCAATGGGTTTCATGGCTCAGCTGGGAATCGGATCCTTGTCATCAGAGTCACAGTCCAACACTCAAACCACTACACCACACTGGCTCTCAGTACATATCCCTTTTCTTGCTTGTCTTCTAGCTGGAAGCCTTTTTAGCATCATTAGCATTGAGAAGATGGTAAAGGAGGGCTAGGGAAACAGACTTTGAGTGTTCAATTGCAGCAACATGTTTTCAGTAAAGAATGCAAGAAAGCTTGATCTGGCAAGGAGCAGGAGGCTACTCTAGCCAATCTTACTGGATCTGTGTATTATGCAAACAAGCAAGGTAAACAGCAGCTACCTTTAGACGCCCTTCAGAAGCCAGGAGAAAAAGGGTGATAGCAAATAACCTGTCTCACTAACTAGCATGTTGTTGTTGTTTTTAAAAAAGCATAGGTCTGTAAGTCTGGCCACTAAAATGAGAATCATAAGAAAAGCACAGGCTGGTGAAAGAAAGAAGTTGGCCCTGGATGCATTTGGAAGACGGTTTTAAGAAAGTTCAAAATGTTTTTGTTTATTTTTGCAAGGCTTAGTTGACCTGGTGATTTCCTTTCACAGAAGCATATTGTTAGTTTTGAATAAAAGTTTGCAGAAATATGTTGAACTGTTCTTTTTTTGTGGTATAGGAACCTATCCTTATTCTTTCCATATTATTTCTGCCTTTACTAACAAATTTTCTGTTAAAGTAATGACCATGAACACATACCTTTATTTGGATATGTGTTCTGAGCTCCAATCTGCACACATGTTAAATTAATTTGAACCAATTATTTAAATCATAACTCAGATTAGCAAGAAGAAAGCAACTTTTCAAACAATTTTGAAATCAGGTTTTCCTGTGGGGACTATATATGTATTCTCTACTAGTGTATGTTTTTAAAGTGATTTTATCTTTTTAATTATATTCTTATTTTTTTAAACAGCTGATCAGTTTTAATATTGTAATAGTTTAATTCTATTTTAATGGTCATTTTTGTGTGTTTTTAATTGTACTATGCTTTTAAATTAGAAGCCACTTTTGAGTCCCAATTGTAGGAGAAGTGGAATAATAATAATAATAATAATAATATTTCTTACACAGTATTCATTTGTTACTGTTGTGTTTCTTCATGTTCTTTCTAATTTATGGTGACCCTAGGCAAACCTATCACATGGGTTTTCTCAGCAAGATTTGTTCAGAGGGGGATTGCCTTTGCTATCCTCTGAAACTGAGTGTGACTTACCAAGGTCACCCAGTGGGTTTCTATGACTGAGCAAAGATTCAAACCCAGGTCTCCAGAGTTGTAGCCCAGTGTTCAGGTCAATATATCATGCTCGCATACTTTCCATTTTTTTTTCTGCCTGTAGATGTAATAATTTTAAAAATATTATCATATAGCAGAGGTTGGCAACCTTTTTTCCCATGAAGGGTCACATTCCTATGTATGCGCTGTTTGGGGATCTTGTGCCAGCAGTGCATAGAGCCAACACCACAAAAGATTGGGGCACTTCTCTACCCCCCCCCCCCCCGGGGCCACCTTGTTCTCTTTCTCTATTCCTGCCCAGGTTTCTGCCATTAAACCAAATCATTGTTTCCAGAGGTCTTGGGTTTTTACTTGCACCCAGCTTTATGAAAATGTGTATAGAAATATTTGAAACAGCACTGGGAGCATTAGTATTCTCTTCTTTCTAGTGCTGTTCTATTTTGCTTCCTTTTGCTTTGGTTTCAAAGAAACAAAGCAGTTTGTGAATGTTTTTGCCTGAAGTAATGGCTGGTAGTTACTATACAGACTAGAAGTTTATTTTCATCAGATGTAAATTTATTTATTTATGCCACCTTTCTCCCAAAAGGGGACCCAAGGCAGCTCACAAATGGAATTCTAATCCTTGATAATGTGTAAATAATATTAGAGAAATTATCAAACTAATTCTGAAACCTTCTTTAAATCAATATATATGTGAGAGGTATTAATTCAGTTTAAAGATTAACAATAAGGGTCAACATACTTATATCCAGATAGTTAATATTAACACAGTTATTTAAGAGTACACTGCCTTGTATATTCTTTTTAAAACCAAAAATGTCTAATTTATTTTTTAAAAACTAGATTTTCCTGTTGGTTTTTGAAATCATCAGTTTCTACCTATCCTGTCTCATGAACACTGCAGTATCAAATATTGATAGTAGCTACATGAATGGACATAATTTTGGGATGCTTAAATGGTGGTGGCTGTTGCTACAGATGTTTACCTGATATCTTTAGTTAGGTTTGCAGTACTCTCTACTGTAGTCTTTGTCTTCATGCTGTGTACAACCAATTCATCCTGCCTTAATGGCTAATATCCCTTTCTTCCTAAATTTCAAGGGGACCTATAAATTCCACTTCAGCATCTCCTCCTCCTTTAGTGCATGCCAATAATGCATTATGATGTCACGATTTCCAGAGGGAAGTGGCACTGCATTTTGTACCTCAGTCTGCAGTTTCACTGGGAAATATGAATCAACATCATCAGACTGTTCCCTTGTAATCTGAGGTAATTCATTAGTAAACTCAGCATTTTACTTCCTAGTTTTATTTTATAGTTCATTTACACCACCCTACTTGAACTTTGTATAGGTCCAATATTGTGTTGAAGTTTCATAGAATAAGTATTTGCTTCCCTTGAGCATCTTCTTCAGCCTTGTGAAATTAATAGATACAATTCTTTTCTGTCATAAATTTTCATTCAGGTCTCATTGGCTCTTGATTCATATTCAAAGGAACACTTGAAACTTGGAGGCTGCTTTAATGTACAAGTGGGTAGACTCCTCAGATATGATCCAAACTCCTCCTTTGAACTGGCCTGCAAAAAATTGGCAAAAGCCTGTCTTTCTTTTCCAGTTGCCTTCTATGGAAATTTCATTCAGTTAATTTTTTTTTTGCCTGTTCCTTAAGGAGTCAGGTATAAATAGACTAACTGTAGACTATTTACAGTTGACCCCTTAAGGAAGTCGTGCTTAGATCCTGATCCTGATGTATAAACATTTGCCACTATGTAAAACTATTGTATATACTCATGTATAAGTCTAGAAATTTAGGTTGAAAATTGGACCCAAAAAACCTGAGTCTACTTATCCACAGGTCAATGTAAGTACTGTACTTTAACTTGCACGCAGTCACACACACACACACACACACACACACAACCATCCCCTGGTGAAAGGCAAGTTTAATCTGCCCTGGAAGCATTGACCCCCTTCTACTCTCTCATCCATCCAGCCTTTAGTATAAGCACAAATAGTTATGCCTACTGGAATTTTGTAAGTTCTTAAGCATTGTTTTCCTTTGCTTCAATCTTTACATCCTTAATTACACACCCTTAAGTTTTACCCTCGAGTTATCCACAGGTCATATCAAAATCCATAATTTTGGCCCCAAAACCTGCCCTCGACTTATATATGAGGTCGACTTATAGTTGAGTATATACAGTATGTATCTTGGTTTTGAAAGAGGTTCAGTCCTGCATCATAATTTTAAAAATAATAGTTAACTATAGGAAAGGGGGAAACTGAGTATATAACTTGACAGAATTATTAAAAACAGCTTGTATGAATGGGTCTTTAAGAAGTGTAGAATATCTAAATAAAAAGGTGTTGTGGTACAGGTTGCTCATTTTGCTATAGAGATCCATTCCATTTTTATAAATCTCCAGTCTTGCTTACTAACAAGCCCTAGTGCCATTTACAGCTTCATCCTAGGAAGGTGTTGACAGTTCAGAAACACATAACATGTCTCTTAAGAAAGTAGTTTTTCAGCATCTTGGTACAGCAGGCCCTTGGGATCCACTGGGGTTTGGTTCCAGGACCTGCTGTGCACACCAAAGTCTGTGGATGCTCATGTCCCATTAGATATAATTTCATAGTACAGGAGTAGGCAACCTTTCCCCTTTAAGGGCCGAGGGACTTCAACTCCCAGAATCCCAGGAGCTATTGGCCAACATGGGACTATTGGCCAACATGGCTGAGGCTTCTGGGAGCTAAAGTCCCTCGGCCCTTAAAGGGGAAAGGTTGCCTACCCCTGTCATAGTAGAATGGTGTCCCTTATATAAAATGGCAAAATCAAGGTTTGCTTTTTGGATTTTTTTGGGGGGGGGTATTTTCAAGCCATGGGTGGTTGAATCCATGGATGCAGAAACCATGCATACAGAGGACCAACTGTATAATTCCTTATAGGAAGTCATCACAAACATTTGGCAAGGCATCTGCAGCTAGCTAGTTCTTTTATTTTCCCACTTACTAAAGATGCACTTATAATTATCTACCTGTCTTGCAGTTTTTGATTGTTGTTTCTGGATTGTTCCGTGTATTTCTTCCATGTTTCAACAGGAATGATGGCTTACAAGGGAAGGAGCTTTCTTGCTCCTTCTCTGATAAATGTTGAATGAAGAAGGAGAAAGAGAAGGATTGAGGCCATTCTAGTACCTGTCTATCTGTTGAGACATCACTAGCAGAACAGATGAAGGGAGCAACAAAATCAACCTGTGTTGTATTGCTATGTCTAGGCTACGGGTTGGGTCCAAACAGGTGCTTGCACAAGAGGGGAGAGTATTCCTTAATTTTTGCCAGTTACTCTCCCGCCCACCCCCCAGCTGTAGTTCCCCATAGCATTTCTAATAGTTCTGTGACCTTCCAGATTGGCCTCTCAAATGGGCACAGTGGACTTCAGTGGTTTAAGATGATGTGGAAAATCCTCCTGGGTTCTTAGGATCCATCGCAGTTATCCAGCAAGCTTAAGACAAGCTTCCATTCCTGCCATTTCCCCTCATTTTGTTGGTGTGTGCCTTCAAGTAGTTTCTGACTTAAAGTGATCCTATGGCAAACCTATCATGGGTTTGTTTGGTGTTTTTTATTTATTTATTTATTTATTTATTTATTTATCATTTTGGCAGGATTGGTTCAGAGAGAGCTTGCCTTTGACTTCTCTGAGGCTGAGAGGGTGTGAATTGTCTAGGGTCACCCAGTGGGTTTCCTTGGCTGAGTAGGGATTTGAACCCTGGTCTCCAGAGTCATAATCCAACGCACAAACCACTATACCCCACTGGTTTTCCCCCCCCTCATTAACCTTTAATGTTTTCTACCAAGGTAAAAGTGTGTTTTCATTCTAATCTGCCTGTTTTATCAGATATATTATCTTCTCAAAACTCTATTATCTTCTCAACACTCTAAAATCAAGCTTAAAATAGCTGTTATTGTGTGGCTTCTAGTCATTTCCGACCTATGGTGACTTTATCTTATCATGGGGCTTTCTTGGCAAGTTTTGTCCGGGGGGGGGGGTTGCCTTCCCCTGAGGCTGAGAGCATATGACTTGTCCAGGGTCACCCAGTGGGTTTTATGGCCAAGCTGGGAATCGAACCCTGGTTTCCAGAGTCTCCTAGCCCAACACTGAAATCACTATTCCATGCTGGCTCTAAAATAGCTAGCATTTATTTAAAGAACAAGTGCAGTTTGTGGAATCAAAAGGATTGATTTCTTCCATATGTGATTGTTAATTTAGGAACAGCTCTTCCTCTAATCCCGACCTTTTGGAATGCTTGGTTGGTTCCCTGGTATTTTGGGTATTTGGATAGGTGGGCCTTCCTGATTATTGCTTCACACTTTGGGATTTTGTCTCTTAGGAAATCTATCAGGACCCTTCTCTTTCGCGTCTGCTTTGAATAGGATGCCTTTCTGTGTCTTGTTCCTCCTGCAAGGCTGTTTGTGTGTAGATTAGCATTTTCTTTTGTGTTTAATTTTACTCTTGCTTTGTATAAAGCAGGGGTAGGCAACCTTTTTGAGCTGGGGGCCGGGTTGCTGTCCCTCAAACAATTGAGGGCCCGAAGTACCAAAAATAAATAAATAAATAATTAAAAATTAAAAAATGCATGCACACACTCTCAACCCCAGAAAAGCCATGGCAAACCCCCTGTGGAGATTTTGCCAAGAAAACCCCAAGAACAAGTAATAACAACAATAATCAATATCATCGTGGCAGGCAGCGGTGGCGCATCTGGCCCCCCGGCCTTAGGTTGCCTACCCCTGGTATAAAGCATATATTGTCTCACTGTTTTTATTTCTGTCTTTTGATATTGTGGGAGCTGATTTGAACATTCTAATTGGCAGGAAAGCAGATTATAAATATTTTAAAATAAAACTGACCAAAGGGTGAACCCTTGAATTCTGTTTGTTATTGATAAAAAAATTGAAATAGTAAATATTACTCTTATATATCACCTTAGGAGCATGAGTAAAAATTTATCATCTAACTAGCACTGTACAGTAAGTAGAACTGGATTTACAACTTCAAAACCAGTAATTCAGCTTTGGTTGCCTTCGTGTCTTCTGTATTCTAAAATGCAAAGAGCGTTTCTTGGGATTCTTGTTTGTGATTTGACCTGCTAATATTGCTCTGCTGATCTAGAGGAAGGTCATACAAATTTTGGCATTATTATTTATTCCACTCATCCTTCAACAGGTCAGTATGGTTTGCTTTGGTGGTCTCTTTCCCCATCCCCTTTTTTTAGTCATTATAATGACACAGGAGCTAAACAGACAGCCCCAAAAGAGCGGCTTAACCACAAAAGAGCGGCTGTGTGGTCAGCAGGGTGGTGTGATATTGGCTTGGGGGCCGCATCAGACCCCAAAGCTGGTGTTTTTTGCCGGTCTGTTTTGGCCCACAGAGAGGTAGGGTAGAGACAGAAAGAGTGACTGACTTTAATGGCTAAGCTAGAGATTTGAATCCTGGTCTGAGACCTAAGCTGAGACCTAAGCACCTGCTATGTCACATTGGCTCCAATCTGTGTTCTTTAATAAGCAAGAAGGATATTGTATCATAGCTATGGGGGATGACTTTATATCTCCCCCCCTCACACACACACATACTGTGTGTGTGTCTGTGTGTTTTGAATCATATAAAAGTAACAGCAAATAAGAAAAGCATCACTCATTCTAAGTTTATTATATTAGAATTGAATTTACACAATTTCAGGCTTGTACATAGAATTCTGAAGGGGGTATATATTTGAGTTGGCATCGATGGATAAAAGGCATGTACAGTATCAATATAGCATTTGTGTTTAAATGAGCTTCGTGGATCTCACATTTTATTGCAATAGATAAGCACTATTTTTTCCAATTATTAGCAAAAGCAATGTTGTAAAATTATCCAAGCACATAAATGAAGCCTCACAGAACTGTTTTCAAGCATCCCTTTTCATATTGAAAAGAAAATGTAGCCACTAAACTTATCACATGGAGCCAAAGTAAGGTAGGTTCAGGCTATATTCTAACCGTTTACACCAGGGGTAGGCAACCTTTTTTACCTTGGGGCCGGTCCCGCGAAGTCCCTCCCGCCGCTGGGCTGAGGGGGGGAATGGCTGCGCGCGCACGCGCACCCCCTGCGCACGCTGCCGCCCCCCACGTGCCGCCGCCGCCATTTTGCAAATCAAAATGGCGGTGTGGCACGTTTGCGCATGCGCAGTACTTCTGCGCATGTGCAAACGAGTCGCGGCCGCCATTTTGATTTCCAAATGGCGGCCACCACTTGCGGCCGCCATTTTAATTTTCAAAATGGCGGCCGCGACTCGTTTGCGCATGCGCAGGAGTACTGCACAAGTGCAAACGCGTCACGACCGCCATTTTGATTTCCAAAATTGCAGTTGCGGCGCGCGCGGCTGCACGGCGGCAAAAACGTGTGGCGGCGACCACCTTCTGCCTGGGCTGGTAAGTCCAGGGACCTGGGCCTTAACCGGCCCCCGGGTCGTAGGTTGCCGGTCCCTGGTTTACACTCTCAGTGAAAGTGGTTACTGACCTTTGGAATATGCCAACAAGGTGGTTCCATTCTGGAGAACCTTCAGAAATATTGTGGAACATCCTAGCAGCTGCACTTCCATTAATTCTTCCTTGACTGCATATATTCTTGGTTCTTCCACATGCTGCAATATGAACACCTTAGAATGGATACCGCCACCCCTTTTATTTTACATTTAAAATGTGAGAAAGAGATAATTGAACAAGATTAATGTATCTGGTGAATTATGATGATGGCTATTTAAAACTATCGGACTTGTTCACTTATTCAGATAGGAGCATGTTTTCTGAAGGGATGAGTGTTAAAATGATCTTCATGTTTTCCCTTCTTTGAGACTTGTCATCCTTTAAAAAAAAACAACTTTTATTCATAAAGTTTGCTGCAGGCAGCTTGCATGTTAGCATCTCTGAGATCTCTGATGAGATTTTGTTTTTGCTGACCTTTGTATTCTTCCAGATACACATTCATGCATTTTTTTCCAATCTGGAACAACACTTAAATATACTGTTACGTTTTTTACTAATTTTCATGGTACTTTCTGTTTTCCAGATATGAGACATGAGTGTTGGACGCAGAAGACTAAAGTTGTTGGGAATTCTGATGATGGTCAACTTCTTTATATATGTGATTGTGGAAGTCTCAAAGAGCAGTGGCCAAGAGAAAAATTCAAAAATCCACGTTATATTACCAGACAACAAATTTTGGAAAAAGTATACTCCTCACAAGGCCTATTGGAATAAACAGCAGCAGAGGTTGGAACGCTTGTATAATCCTATTCTTGCATTGCTTTTCAACATGACTGTGGAAGAAAGGTTATCTTCTAATGGTAGCTTTTCAAACTTCTGTGATCCTGACCCATTTGTAGCTTCAGAACTTGATGGCTTTGAAAACTTGCCAGATCGATTTAAAGATTTCTTTCATTACTTGAGGTGTAGAAATTATTCTTTATTAATGGACCAACCACACAAGTGCAAACATAAACCTTTTCTGCTTCTGGCTATCAAATCACTTATTCCGCATTTTGATAGAAGACAAGCAATCCGGGAGTCTTGGGGAAAAGAAATTAAATCTGGAGACATAACTATTGTGAGGGTCTTTCTGTTAGGCCAGACTCCTCCAGAGGATAATTACCCTGATCTCTCAAATATGTTGAAATTTGAGAGTGAAACCCACCAAGACATTCTTCTGTGGAACTACAGAGACACTTTCTTCAATTTGACTTTGAAAGAGGTATTGTTTTTGAAATGGGTCAGTAATACCTGTCCAGATGCCCAGTTTATTTTTAAGGGAGATGATGATGTTTTTGTAAATACTCATCAGATCCTGGATTACTTGAAAAGTTTAACCAAGGAAAAAGCCAAAGACTTGTTCATAGGTGATGTTATCAAAGATGCTGGACCCCATCGTGATAAGAAATTGAAGTACTATATTCCTGAAAGTATTTATGAAGGTCCTTATCCTCCATATGCAGGAGGTGGTGGGTTTCTCTATTCTGGTGATCTAGCATTAAGGTTAACCAACATATCTGAACAAGTTCTTCTCTATCCTATCGATGATGTCTATATTGGAATGTGCCTTCAGAAACTTGGGCTTGCTCCAGAAAAACACAAAGGCTTCAAAACGTTTGATATTGAAGAGAAGCAAAGGAATAATATTTGTTCATACACAAATCTTATGTTAGTCCACAGCAGGAAACCTCAAGAAATTATTAAGATTTGGACAAACTTGCAGGATCCACATTTAAGTTGTTAAGTATATATCTGTCCAAATGCTCTTTCCAATTTTCAGTTTAAATTCTTGGCTTAATGATTAGTATACTGACTTCATTTGGTGGCTTGTTTAATAAACCAAAAGTAGCTAAAAACAGTCTGACCAGTACTACTTAAAGTGAGACTGCATTAACAGCAGTGCACACCATGAGGATATGGCATGAAAATACTGTACTTACCTTTCAACTGTCACACTCTCAGTGTTTTCACAAAATAAAATACTGAAAAATCATAGCCTTTAGACATTGTGATTAACTAATTATTGATTAAATGATTAGTTACTCTGTGATATTGGTTATATTGTTTTGGTTATATTGTTTTCTAGTGCTAGTAAGTAATTGTGGTGGTAGAATCAATATACTGTTGAACTTATTTACCTTCATTATCTAGAAGACACTGTTGTAACTCACATTTCAAGAAAGTAACATCATAAATAAACATGATGAATAGTTACTGGAATATTCTTTTTTAAAACCAGCATTTAGTTAAATCTGATGGAGATAATTATGTAGTCTACATATGACAGTGCATTTGAAAGGTCAAATGAGTCATGTAACTGTTGCTGAGAGTTGTAAAGCTTAAACTTGAATTGTGACTTGGGAGGTAATTTTTTTTTCTTTCTGTTGGATTCACTAATGGAAAAACATTTTAGCCTTTTAAACTGGCATCATGTGTGCGCAGTCTGCATTAGGCTTAACATTTTGTTTGTTGCTGTATTTTATTTTATTTTTTTAATGGCAACTTAACACAATTTAACACATAAAGGACTGCTAATTCTTTCAGAAATTCTTTTGGCTTGTTCTAAAGGCTAGGATTGCAGCCTCATGAAAATGTGGTGATTATTCAAATCTAAACTTACCTGCCATATCTTCATTTGTGTTATATCAAACAGTTATTCAGAACAGTGACTGCTGTCTTTATGTAGAAGTGCCTGTATTTATTGTTCAGATTGAAGACCAAAACAGTTTCTTAAATATATTTAAGAAGTATTTGTATAGTGTTGTCAGTCATATTTAAATAGAGTACACTATTTTAAATGTGTTGAAATATAAATTGTTAAATAAAGTTAATTGTTTTTCAATTTGAAAATTTTAATCTGTTTTTCAATTTGTGTACCTCCTTATGCTTATGCTCCACACAATTCTAAATAACCATTTACTAGCAACTTAGACACTTACTGAGTGACCTTGAGCAAGTCTCACACTCAGCCTCAGCGAAAGACAAAAGCAAACCCCCTCTGGACAAATCTTGTCAAGAAAAAACTGTGATAGGGTTTCCTTAGGGGCACCATAAGTCAAAAAATGAATGACACATGGAATGAGGAACCATATGAAGATGAGCCACAAATCTTAGAAAGCTAGGTAGAGTTGCAATAAAAGAAACTGGAAAGAATAAATCAGGAACATGTGATACTAATTGAATATCTACAATCAGACAGAGACAATAGTGTTAATTAAAATATGCCAACAAATAATGGAAAACAAAACAGTGTCCAACAGACTGGAAACATTCAATATACATCCCCATCCACAAAAAAGGAGACTCAGAAAACTGCAGCAACTTATTTTCCTATGATTAATTTCCCATGCAAGCAACATTACGCTCAAACTTCTGCAACATAGACTACAATCATATATGAAGAGAGAAATTCCAGAGTTACAAACGAGACTCAGGAAAGGAAGAGGCACTAGGGTTCACATTGCAAACATATGATGGTCAATGGAGTGCACCAAACAATTCCGGGGGGGGGGGGGAAATCGGCATGTGCTGTATAGACTATTACTTTTTAATTTATTTGAATTTGAAATGTCTTTTATTGAATGCCTGATGGTTAGATACAGCAGTGAAAAGGAGATGAACCACAGACTTTATTAGGAGTAAAATACAGTTTTTCTACAGGAAACTCACTCTAAATATGAAAATAGACAATTCTTAGCCTCTGGGACCACTCACCTTTTTCAACTTAAATTACAAAATGGAAAACAACTAGCTATGCTTATAGATTAAATTAACTCCTCCTACAAAATACTCGTAGCATAAATAAATTTAAGATGGAAATTATACAACATTTACAGTTCATTGAGACATCTAACCTTTCGTTTGTTGTGATATGGGATGCCATGAAAGTTGTAATGAGAGGAGCATATGTGAATGAACTTCAATATTAAAAACTAATAATAATTTAAAAGAAACTCTGTTGTCAGAAATTGCTCAGTTAAGAAGGTTGTATAAAAATACAGGGGAAACTAAAGTGTATTACAAGCTTTTACAAAAGAGAACTTAAAGCTTTAAAGGTAAATACAGCGGCGTTGGGACTCGACCTGGGAGCTGGGCGGTGAGCGCCTTGACCTGTCTCCTCCTCCCTGGAACACCTGGCCCCAAGGGAGCCGTTAAGAGCCGCTCCACCAGCCCACCATCAGTTACAGGTGCGGCTCAGCAGTTCATGGACTCCATGACAGGCATGGGCCTATCCCAATTAGTTTCTGGGCCAATTCACTCTGCAGGTCATACTCTTGATGCGGTCTTTAGTACGGAACAGGCATATCCGTGGGTGGAGGTAATAAATACCTCCGCATTGTCATGGACGGATCATTTCCTGGTCAAAGGCTCAAAGGCTAATGGAGCCCTCAAAGGCTAATGGAGCCAATTGGATTCCAGAAAGCCTTGGAGGGTTCCTTGGTTGGTAGAGCCGGCGACCCTGTCGAAGCTCTGGTGAATACTTGGAACACCGATCTTACCAGGGCTATCGACACTATCGCTCCCAAGCGTCCTTTCCAACCCACTCCAAATCGACAACCCTGATTCACAGGAATTCAGGAAAATGAAGCGGATTGGACAACGACTAGAGTGCATCTGGGGAAAAACTCGACTCCTATCTGATAAGACTTGTCATAGCAACTTTCTTTGTTCCTGTTGAGAGGCAATACGTGCAGCGAAGAAATCCTTCTCCTCTGCACGTATTGCGTCTGTGGAATCTCGTCCAGCAGAACTGTTTAGGGTGGTAAGGGAGCTGACACAGGCTCTCCCTGTGCAGAACCCTTTATTTAACCCGACAACAGCCTGCTGTGATGCTTTTAACAACTATTTCGCAGATAAAATATCTCAGATAAGAGCCGACTTAGATGCCGGAATTACAGCAGAAGTGACTGATGAGGTGTCCAGTAAGCAATACAACTGTTATGTGGATTGAGATTAAACTGGATCAATTCAAGCCAGTGAGTGCTGATGACTTGGACAAAATCCTTGGAAAAATGAAAAGGATGACGTGCTCCCTCGATCCCTGCCCATCTTGGCTGGTCGTCCAGGGGGGTGATGCATTGATGGCTTTTCTTAAGATGGTCATTAATGCATCCCTTAGGGAGGGAATAGTTCCATCAAGTCTAAAGGAGGCGGTTGTCAGACCAGTCCTGAAGAAACCCTCCCTGGACCCCCTGGACTTGAAAAGTTATAGACCAGTCTCTCATCTACCATTTTTGAGCAAGGTGATCGAGCGAGCCATTGCCCTCCAATTCCAAGTGATCTTGGATGAAACTGATTTTCTGGATCCATTTCAAACCGGCTTCAGACCTGGATATGGGGTGGAGACTGCCATGGTCGCTCTGGTAGATGACCTGCACCTTAGCACCAACAGGGGAAGTGTGACCCAGTTGGTGCTTTTGGACCTCTCAGAGGCTTTTGATACGATAGATGATGACATCCTCTTGGAGTGTCTGAGAGAGTTAGGAATGGGAGGCACTGTACTCCAGTGGTTCCGTTCCTTCCTCTCAGGCAGTGCCACTCGGGGACAACTGCTCCTCAAAAATGGAGCTAAAATGTGGCATTCCACAGGGTGCCATCCTGTCCCCGATGTTGTTTAACATCTATATGAAGCTGCTGGGAGATATCATCAAGAGACATGGGGCGGGGTGTTACCAGTACGCTGATGACACGTCTCAGTCAGCTGTCTCAGTCAGCTGCTATGATGGCAGATGGCAGTTCTCCCCTCAATCAATGTCTCGAAGCGGTAATGGACTGAATGAGGAACAAACGACTCAAGCTGAATCCAGACAAAACTGAGGTACTCACAGTAGGGACCCCCAAACCAGATATTGGGTTGCAACCCCCAGTCCTGGGTGGGGTCACGTTCTCCACTAAGGACTGTGTTTGCAGTCTGGGGGTGCTCCTGGACTCGTTGCTTCACATGACTGATCAGGTGAATGCGACAGTCAGGAGTGCCTGTTATCAGCTTCAGCTGATACGCTAGCTGCGCCCTTTCCTGGAAGTAAAGGACTTAGAAACTGTAGTACATGCACTGGTAACCTCACAACTCAACTTCTGCAATGCACTCTACATGGGGCTACCCTTATACCTAACTTGGAAACTATAATTAGTACAAAATATGGCAGTCAGGCTGATCACCGGAACATCGAGGAGTGATCATATTACACCGATTTTAAGATCTTTCCACTGGCTGCCTGTTGGTTTCCGAGCACAGTATAAGGTGTTGTTGATGACCTTTAAAGCTCTACATAGCCTGGGTCTAACTTATCTTAGGGATCGTCTGCTTCCATATAATCCGCCCCGTGCCCTCAGGTCCTCTGGGAGGAAGCTGCTTCAACCGATGAAAATTAGGTTGGCAGTGACCTCCCAGAGGACATTTTCTGTTACTGCTCCCAGACTCTGGAACACCTTGCCAGAAGAGAACTGTCAGATAACCAAATTAGATGACTTTAAAAAAGCCGTCAAGACGGATCTCTTCCGGCAGGCCTACCCAGAATAAACTACTCATCTGTCCTGATCCCCCCTGTCAGACACTTTTGTATACCCGCGCCTTGCCCCAGAGTGCCTATTGTTTAAATTTGTTTTCAAAATTGTTTATTTTTTAACTAGTTTTAACTAAGACTCATATTTAATGTATTTTTAATGGGGGGTTAATTGTGTTAGTTCATATTGCTTTGTAGGGGTTGTTTTATGAATTTGATTTTAGATGTAAGCCGCCTTGATGGCTATGGCTAAAGGCGAGGGTATAAATAAATAATAATGTACCTCAAACAAAAATATTACTAATTTGGAAATAAAAATTCAAAGATGCTTGCACCTGCTCTGTGGAAGATATTTAATGGATAGTATGCCAATTTGTATTCTGATGCTTTACCATCTGTAAAACAAACAAGTATATTGATGAAATACAGTTAAAACAGTTACCTGAATCACATAATGAACAAATTACTGATGATGAAGTGCTAGCTGCCATTAATAAACTTAAAAAGTAAGGTACATGGAGTTGATGGTCTAAAAATAAGAAAATTCAAGATGTTTTGGAGGTCTTTTAAAAGTCTGGATGGCCATCTGCTGGGGGTGCTTTGATTGTGAGTTCCTGCATGGCCATGGGTTGGACTGGATGGTCCTTGTAGTCTCTTCTAACTCTATGATTCTCTGAAATCCTCAGTGTACCAAAAACTTTACTGGATGACCATGGTAAGTAATTACTTCATCATAATCCTTCCTATCAGAAATGTTGTTGTAGATTGGAATAATCCTGTGTTCCCAGTCCTGAACTCCTTGAAGATGGGTAGGATACAAATATGATATATAAACAGGGAACATAATACAGCAATAAGCTCCCAATAAATCAAATGAATGTAATGATATCATTCAGAAGCATTTAAATTCTCTTGCCAAAGGCGATCCCTTCTAACAGAAAGCAGATGCTTCAAACCTGGTAACATTCCAAGTCATGCTATGCTTTTGAAAAATGAAGTTTATGAGGAAAGCAAAGTACGCAAATTTTCAAAATGCATGTCTAGTCCAGTCTCATGTATTTGCACAGAAAGCCTAGTGGAGCATACCCCAAAGTGAGTGTGCATAGGACTTCAGTCTCAATGAGATAACAGTTTTCCGGCTGGAATATAATCTTTATAAATATCACCTTTATTCCGTATTCTGCTTTTAGACTGCCTTTCAGGAAAACACTTGGGAGCTTTTTAAAATTTCCTTTTATTAAAAAAAAGTGTTGGTTGTATGCAAGCAAACTATCACTATATACAATATACTAGATCTGGACAGCTTAGTCTACTTTGAATCTTGTCATGGTCACCTTAGTCCAGGGGTAGGCAACCTTTCCCCTTTAAGGGCCGAGGGACTTCAGCTCCCAGAAGCCTCAGCCATGTTGGCCAATACTCCCATGTTGGCCAATAACTCCTGGGATTCTGGGAGCTGAAGTCCCTCGGCCCTTAAAGGGGAAAGGTTGCCTACCCCTGCCTTAGTCAATGATCTCCGTTTGGGCATCAACGGGGGAAGTGTGACCCTGTTGGTGCTCTTGGACATCTCAGCGGCATTCAATACCATAGACCATGGTATCCTTCTGAGTTGCCTGAGGGAGTTAGGTATTGGGGGCACTGCTCTTCAGTGGTTCCAGTCCTACCTCTCGGGCAGATTTCAGATGGTGATGCTGGGGGATAGTAGCTCTTCAAAAAGAAAGTTGACATATGGCACCCCTCAGGGCACCATTCTATCTCCCATGCTGTTTAACATTTACATGAAGCCGCTGGGTGAGATCATCCAGAGACATGGGGTGCGGTGTTATGAGTACACTGATGACACCCAACTCTACTCTCTGTCTCCAACTGATGCAGTGACTGGTATTACTCCTTCTGATGCTTGTCTTGAATCGGTAATGGGCTGGATGAGGGAAAACAAACTCAAGCTGAATCCAGAGAAAACAGAGGTACTCGCGATAGGCACCCCAAGTCCGGGAAAGGATCTTTACCAACCAGTCCTGGATGGGGTCACACTTCCCCTAAAGGACAAAGTATGCAGTTTGGGAGTACTCCTGGATTCATCTTTACAGTTGTCATCTCAAGTGGATGCGATGGTCAGGAGTGCTTGGTATCAACTTCGGTTGATTCGCCAACTGCGTCCCTACCTGGACCGAAAGGACCTTGAAACAGTAGTACTTGCCCTGGTAATCTCTCTTTTGGATTTCTGTAATGCGCTCTACATGGGGCTACCTCTGTACCAAGTTCGGAAGCTTCAATTGGTTAAAAATGCGGCAGCCAGATTGGTCACCGGAACATCTAGATCAGACCATATAACACCTATATTAAAATCTCTTCATTGGCTGCCGATTAGCTTCCGGGCGCAGTACAAAGCGATGGTTATTACCTTTAAAGACCTACATGGCTTGGGCCCGAGTTACTTGAAGGAACACCTCTCCCCACATAATCCTCTCCGCACTCTCAGAACATCTGGGAAGAACTTATTAGAACATCATAGAACCAAACTCAACACGACTTCCCAAAGATCGTACACGGTTGGAGCTCCCATGTTATGGAATGGCCTACCGGAAGAGATTCGTCTTATTACTAATAATAATAATAATAAATTTTATTTATATCCCGCTTCTCTGCATAGCAATCGAAGCGCTAGATGCCTTTAAGAAGGCACTTAAGACGGAGGTCTTCCGGCGGGCCTATCCATCTGATCTTCTAGATTTCTAGATTCTGATGATGATTGGCTATTTTATTATATTGTATTGTATTATATTATATTATATTATATTTATTATATGCTCTTATAATTTATTACTGTTGTTTGATTTCACTATTTTATTTGTATTTTGCATACTGTATTCATTTAATTGTGTAATCCCACCTTGATCCGTAGGGAGAGGCGGGAAATATAAATTAAAATTATTATTATTATTATTATTATTATTATTATTATTATTATTATTATTCAAGGTCAGGTCTTACTGAAACAAGAGCCAATGCAGTGCAGTGCTTTGAGTGATAGACTACCATTCTGGAGACCAGAATTTGAATCCCTGTTCAACCGTAGAAACCCACTGGGTGACTTTGGGCAAATCACACACTCTCCACCTCAGCCCCCTCTGAACAAATCTTGCCAAGAAAACGCTGTGATAGGATTCCTAGGGTTGCCATAAGTCTGAAATGACTTGAAGCCACACAACATTTACTGAAACTTTCCAATTGTTCCTCCATCTCCCTTTTCCACCTCCTTGTGACCTTTTCAGCAAAATAGGGCAATGAACTGTGCGTTTTCCAGTGACACTGTCATTTGAGGGGAGAAGTATAGAGGGATGGGTCAGGTGAAAGGAAAATCAGAGGTAGACTACTTGCTTCTGCTGTAACAATTGCTACCAAACAAGAATAAAGGTCACCATTAAAAGGCAAGCAGCAACTCACAAGCAATGATGCCTATCCCTTCACTGGCTGCATATGCTCCTCTTGTGGAGGTGGCAGCAACCACTAAATACAAAAATGCTAGTGATGCATATGTCTACAGCATGCACACACATTGCTGTTCTCTAATACTGTAATCATCTTAAGTATAAATCTGCATACTACACAGTTCATGTTATTTTGAGTGAGGCTTTAAAAACATTTTATTCACACTGTAAAGCAGAGATTGGGCATCTGGAAGGCAAGCACCCTAGTAGACCTAGGAAGATCTCACCTACACATACACTCACACACACACTTGCTCTTGCAAGGAAACCAGACTTTTTTGCCCCAAAATGCTCCCTGGAGGACATGGGAGCATTCAGACTATGCTTTGGCCCTTCTTGGGCAAAATAAAAATTAAATGGAAAACGTTGCAATTCATTTTACCCCTGGGAAGTCCAAGGGAGCTCGAGACAGAATGGGAATGTCCTCCATACCCTCTAGAGTCTATTTTGGAGCAAAAAAATCTTTTTTTAAAATTGACCCCTGGAGGATATGTAACAGTAGAAATTGATATACAGAATGAGAGATTAAAAGTAGTATACATATACGTGCCTCTAGAAAAGAAAGAAGTTTTTTTTTTCAAAAATTGAAGAAAGAACTAACCAAAACCAGTGGAATTAATACAATAATTGTGGGAAATTATAATGGAGTGCTCAAACCACAAAGAGATAGGGAATTACAGAAGAAGGTAAACCAATATAATGGAATTCAGCAAATGTAGGGCCATTGCAGACCAGCCCAAAGGGCTGGCCTGGGGGTAGAGTTGGGGCAGGGCAACCGCACGCTGGCTACCCCAACCCCACCCTGACGCTATCCTGATGCTGTGCAACTGTCTGTGCAGCACGTGGCGTCAGGACACCCAGTGCAGTGTTTAAACACACTGTGCTGAAAGGGTGCTGAAGAGCCTCGGCACTGGCTCTTAGGGTGGCCTTTTGCTGCCCCTAAAAGAAGTGGCATTTTAGGGGCGACAAAAGGAAGGATAGGGACCATGGCGTGGGGTTGCCGCAGCCCCGATCTGCCGCTTCCCAGGGCGGCTCTCTGCCACCCCAAATGGGCCATGTGCATTAGCCCGTAGTTTTGATTCCAAAAGAAGGCAAAAATAAAACAAATGTGTCAAACTATAGCCCAATTGCACTGTTGAACACTGATCCTAAGATCTATGTAGGGATATTGGCGAACAGATTTAAGAAAATGTCAAAAATTATCCACGAAGAGCAGAACGGATTCTTGCTTGAAAGACAATTAAGAAACAACTTAAGAATTATACTGAATATTATTGAACATTATATGGTGCATAACAATAAAAAATTAACTTTAATATTACTTGATGCAGAGAAAGCATTTGATAGTATGCGATGGACGTTTATGTTGGAAGTGCTGAAAATGATGGGGATGGAAAAGAGATTCCTAGCTAGCATAGGGCAAATTTGCACACAACAGAAAATTCAAGTGATAGTAAATGGCAAAAAAACCCCAGAACATATTAATGTGGACAAGGGTACAAGACAGAGTTGCCCACTATCAACTTTATTATTTATCACCATTTTAGAGGCCTTAAATAATTCTATTAGGGCAAATAAAAAATTAAGAGAAACAAGGATAAAAGGTCATGAGTACAGACTATGAGTATATGCAGATGACAATGCTTATATTAGAAGACCCCTTAAGGAATATAGAATATGCATTAAGTGAAATAAATGAATTTGGAAAATTATCAGGCTTTATGATAAACAAAAGCAAAACACAAATGATAACAAAAAACATGAAAATTAAAGAAGAAAGGGAGTTAACATCTAGATCAGGTATCAGGGTAGAAAAAAGTAAATATTTGGGAATATGGCTATCAAATAAGAACAACTTATTTGAGAACAATTATAAGGTGATGCAGCATGAAATAAGTAAAGATTTGTGGAGATGGAACAAATTTGATTTTACATTACTGGGGAGAGTGGCAGTTATAAAAATGAATATTTTGCCAAGATTTATGTTTATGTTTCAAACTCTACCCATTGTCATAAATGATAGAGTATTCACAGACTGGAACAGAGAGCTTAGCCAATTTGTGTGGAGAGGGAAGAAGGCAAGAATTAAATGGAATATAGAAGGAATAAAGAAGGAAAAAAAGGAGTATGTGCACTACCAGACTTAAAATTATATTTTTGGGCAAGTGGATAAATACAGGAATGGATGAAATTAGAGAACAAAAATTTACTAAATTTAGAAGCATCAACTGTAAGATATGGGTGGCATGCTTATATTTGGTTTAGTAAGGAAAAAGTAAACAAGGATTTTAAGAGCCACTCTATTCACAAAGCATTATTAAAAATATGGAATTTCATAGAATCATAGAATCATAGAGTTGGAAGAGACCACAAGGGCCATCCAGTCCAACCCCCTGCCATGCAGGAACTCCCAATCAAAGCATCCCTGACAGATGGCCATCCAGCCTCTGCTTAAAGACCTCCAAGGAAGGAGACTCCACTACTCTCCGAGGGAGTGTGTTCCACTCTCGAACCGCCCTTACTGTCAGGAAGTTCCTCCTAATGTTGAGGTGGAATCTCTTTTCTTGCAGCTTGCATCCATTGTTTCGGGTCCTAGTCTCTGGAGCAGCAGAAAACAAGCTTGTTCCCTCCTCGATATGACATCCCTTCAAATATTTAAACACGGCTATCATATCACCTCTCAGCCTTCTCTTCTCCAGGCTAAACATCCCCAGCTCCCTAAGTCGTTCCTCATAGGGCTTGCTTTCCAGACCCTTCACCATTTTAGTTGCCCTCCTTTGGACACGCTCCAGTTTCTCCACATCCTTTTTGAATTGTGGTGCCCAGAACTGGACACAGTATTCCAGGTGAGGCCGGACCAAAGCAGAATAGAGTGGCACTATTACTTCTCTTGATCTAGACACTATACTTCTACTGATGCAGCCTAAAATTGCATTGGCCTTTTTAGCTGCTGCATCGCACTGTTGACTCATGTTCAACTTGTGGTCCACCTGGATTCCTAGATCCCTTTCACACGTAGTCTCATTCAGCCAGGTGTCCCCCATCGTATATCTGTACTTTTCGTTTTTCCGCCCTAAGTTCAGTACCTTACATTTCTCTGTGTTGAATTTCATTTTGTTAGCTTTGGCCCAACTTTCTAGTCTGTTCAAGTCATTTTGAATTTTGATCCTGTCCTCTGGGGTATTAGCTACTCCTCCTAATTTGGTGTCGTCTGCAAATTTGATAACTATGCCCCCAATACCATCATCCAAGTCATTAATAAAGATATTGAATAGCACTGGGCCCAGGACAGAGCCCTGTGGCACCCCACTGGTCACTTCTTTCCAGGTTGAAAAGGAGCCATTGTTGAGCACCCTTTGCGTTCGACCAGTTAACCAATTACAAATCCATGTAACAGTTATTTAGTTAAAGGAATAACAGGAATTTAGTTAAAGGAAAATTTTATTTTGGTATCCCAAAATGGATCGTTACACAAGAGGCCTTTTTTTGGCAGATGGGATAAAGAGTGGATAAGATATAAGGATATGATAGAAAGAAATGATCATGAGGACACAGAAATACGATTAAAAGAGGAATTAGAATGAACAGGTAAAAAACTACAATGATTTGCATATATGCACATTCAATCAAAATTTACGGAAGATTTGGCTTAAGATAGTGAACTGGATAAAATATTCTGGGAAAGAAATAAAGGGAAGGTATCAAAGTTGTATAGAATACTGCTGACAAGAGAATTGGAGCAAGAGACAGTTACAACAAATATGGTAAAATGGGCACAGGAAACAGGACATACCATTATGCTGGAAAATTGGGAGAATGCTTGGAAAAAAAACAAGTAAATTTACAGTATCCCAAGAGCTCAAGGAAAATTATATAAAGATCATTAATAGATGGTATTATACTCCTATGAGGCTAATGAAAATATATAAATTAGCAGAAAACAAGTGTTGAAAATGGCAGAAGGAGGCAGGCTCATATTATCATGTGCGGTGGTCCTGTCCCAAAATAAAAATTATTGGTACAAGATACATAAAAAATGCAGGAGATATTTGAAATAACATATTCTTCTGCTCTGGACTTTTGTTAGATATAACTTCCTATTTGGGATGAGAGACAGAGAAGAAGTAATGGAGAACTTTCTATACTTAGTAACAGCTGCCAGGTTATTAATAGCTAAAAATTGGAAAACAGAAAAGAAACCAACTGTAGATGATTGGTTACAGAAGGTCTGGGAACTAAAAGAAATGGATAAGTTAACAGCCTTGATCCATAAGAAATTGACAAAAAAAAAATAGAAAGGGAATGGGGTCCTATAATAGAGTATGCAAATAAGGTCTGGAATATCAATATCTAAAAGAAAAAAAAACATTGTTATAGATTATTGCAAGATAAAAAACAAGATAAATATATGGTCGGAAGCAGTAAAGAAAACATAAAAAGAAAGAAACTAAACAAAGGTGAAATAATATAGCAATATTGACAAAAATAAATGTACAATTTAATGTAAGGGAGGATAAGGAAACATAAAAATGCATACTTTACATTTTTGGTGGAGAACTCAAGTAATATGATGTAAATTATGTAACTCAAGAATATAAGAATTAAGATGTGCATGAAAAGGAATGTATGATTTTGATTTGATTTTTAAAATTAAGAAATATTTTGTTTTAGTTTTGTTCCAATTTTTCCCCTCCCCCCTTCCAAGCCCTCCAGATCTTTTCTTGGGACCTGCACCAGACTAGGACTGCAATGGGAATCTAAAAGGCCTGTTTTTCCCCCCCTAAATAGCTCTCCTAATATGGTCCCAGTTTCTAAACTAAGTGTAAACGGGAGAAGACTGTTGCTAGCAACGCCTTTAATATCGTAGTGTGAACATCTATTGCTGAAAAAGCTAGAAAGTCCTGTGATGCTATGGAAAACCAACATCTTTGTTGTGTCATGAAGTCATGGACAACCAACAGAAGAGGTTTCCAGGTGAGAAGGTGCACTATTTGAAGAACACAGCAAAATCTCCCAGGCAGTCTCCCCAAAATTAGTTCAATCAGCAATCAAAGGAATTGCTTAACCCAGGAGTAGGCAACCTTTCCCCTTTAAGGGCCGAGGGACTTCAGCTCCCAGGAGCCTCAGCCATGTTGGCCAATAGTCCCATGTTGGCCAATAGCTCCTGGGATTCTGGGAGCTGAAGTCCTCCGGCCCTTAAAGGGAAAAGGTTTCCTACCCCATTAACCCATAGAATCAACAGTAAATAGTATTGCAAACAGGATTGCATACCACAAGAAATGTCACCAGGATGACCAGACATTGTCCTTTTCCAGGACATGTCCTACATTTCAGGCTTCTCTCCAGGAGGAATTCCAAAATGTCCTATAGTCTGAGCATGATTAAGAAGCATGAATTTATATTTATATGAGTGTTTTTAGCTTTTATTTTGGAATATCCTGCATCTTTCTTGAATGTTCTACATTTTGTAGTGCCTTGTGCTCCTTTGCAGTTATGACATCTGGTCACCCTGAGTGTCGCAGATATAAATGTTGCAAAGGATGGATGGAAAAAGTGTTACATGAACAAGGATGGAGTAGGGAAGTTATAGTTCAGGAAGGCAGTCAGATCCTGCCCTGAAAGAATGGAAGAAGCAGCAGACACAACTTGGGGCTACTTCTTGTGGTGGCCCCTGCCTCCCAGATCTGCCATTAGGAAGACTGCTGAGGAACTATCTTTGATGCCCTAAGGGAGTGAAAAACAATTTCAGGACTCCTGGACAACAGAATTCAAAACTGAGGAGAATCAGTTCCAGAAGAAGATATATTTCTAGTCACTCTGGCAGCCTTATTGGGCTGAAGAGGGACATGAAAAGTCTTTAAATAACAATCCTGTTGGGGACTTATGTCTTCGTAAGTAGAGTTATGTATATAGGTAAGGTAAAGGTATTCCCCAGTTGACAAAGCTGTCAAGTCATGCCCGACCATAGGGGGTGGTGCTCCTCTCTGTTACTAAGCCGAAGAGCCAGCGTTGTCAGAGACTACTCTGTGATCATGCGGCCAGCATGATTGCACAGAACGCTATTTACCTTCCCACCAAAGTGGTACCTATTTATCTACTTACATTTGCATGCTTTCGAACTGCTAGGTTGGCAGAAGCTGGGACTAGTGACAGGAGCTCGCCCCATCATGCAGCACCCGGGCCTCGAATTGCCAAACTGCCGATCTTGCAATCATCAGAGTCAGCATCTTAACCACTTGAGCCACTGCATCCCTCAGAGTTACATATGCAGGAATTAGAATTGTGCAGTTATAATCTATATCTATATCTAGTAGAGGGCTGCTATTATGTTACTGTGTAACAGAGCCAGCAAAGTGCCCAATGCACAACAGACTGATACACAACAGGACTGTCCCGATGTGCACCACATTGGTCCTGATATGCCTTAGGCATCAATGCATATGGGGCACTCTTGCTGGTGCCCCATTACACATCTTCACAATTTAGTAAAGGATTTCATACTGCATCTGCAACAGCTTTAAGTGTATGTAAAGTTTTGTCACTTAACAGGTCATATGAACTAAAAGTTCATGTTCATCCTGCAAATTACTATATGTGTCTACTATATATGATGGCTGACACATTAATGTTAGATTTAAAATTAATTCATGGATACTCATTGTTGATACTATATAATTAATTAGATTAATCATTAATTACATGTTTGTGGCATACTTTTAATTTTTTTTGAAAAACAATTGAAATTACCACTAATGACCATTCAACATTACTCCCCCTGAAAAGTAACAACTTAGAATAACATGAAGTGCTAGTTATTTCTAAAGCCATTAATATTAACATTAAAGTAATTAAGAACTTTAAAAATTTAAATTGCTGATAAAAATTTCAGTGAATTCTAAATGAATTACTTTTAATTGCTGTATAATCTTCATGGCCCAAATGCAGTATTGAGATGGATCTCTTCCGGCAGGCCTTTCCTGACCAGATTTCCCGGCCTCAGGAGTTAGCTTCTTTCCTTCCCACCTTTGCTGTAGCTGCTGCTACTGTCTGCTATTTATTGTCATTGTGAGATTATTTTAAACTTGTTTTAATGTATAATCTGTTTAATACTTTTTAAAGGGGTGGGTGGGTTCTGGGATTTTAGGCTGTGTCTTATTATATGTAATATTTGTATGGAAATTTTATTGTTGTTAAGCTGCCCTGATTGCTTTGCATTAGCTTCAGTTCTCAGGAATAATAATAATAATAATAATAATTATAAATGGTTTGATTATTTTAACTATGAGATGTTTAATACTGTTTTAAGGGGGTTTGTTGCTCTTAGGGGTTATATTGTACGGGGTTTTTATGTAAGCCGCTTGGATTGTCTCTTTCAATAAGTGGGATATAAATAAATTTTATTATTATTATTATTATTATTATTATTATTATTATTCCTGAGAACTGAAGCTAATGCAGAAGGGAGGTCTGGACCAATACAAATATTGACAGCAGGAAACTTGCTGCCAGTTTCACGTTCAAAGCCAATAACTGCCCTGCTATCTTGACATCTGCTTTTCTTTCACTATTAAGGTGCCTAGTTCATCATTTCCTACATATAAATAAATACTAGGAAGCATCCCTAAATATTTACTTGATAGTGCAACCTTATGAAACTAAAAGGTTTTCAAAACTATCTGTGTCATTACTCCTTGTGGGCTACAACTACCAAGATCTGGGTATTTTATCTGCAGATGAATGCCAAACAAGTTTTAAACAATTTTGAGTGTATCAGAATAAACATCTATGTAGTCAGATACTTCAATGTTATAGCCAGATGTTTCATATATGAAAGATGATCATTTGGAAAGTATATGGGAATTTAGCAAAAAATCTACTTATTGCTGGTTACCATGCTGAATGCATGTTATCTTATTGACGTTTTCATTTATGATGCTTTTGACTGATTTGACTGATTGTGACTGGTTTCTAAAGAGATGGTAGTAACATGGGCTCAGAACTCATGTACTGGAGAAAGTCAACTATGAATATTTATGCCATAATATCTCTGTAAGAGCCTTATCACATGAGAAAACAAAGCTGAAATGGAGCCTGAGATTAGCAGCTCTCTCTGTGCCTTGCCACATAATGTCATTGCACTTCAGTTCTCTTTCTGTGGGAGATGATAGTCAAGGTGAGTCTTTTGTCAAATGGATCTTTCCAACTAGAAAAAAGACACACCTTTATAACCATGCTCTGTGGGAAGAGAACTTAAGCGCTACAATGTCATGTGGTAAGGCAGAGAAAGCTGCTACTGTCCAGCTCCATTTCCGCTTTGTTTTCTCATATGATAAGGCTCTTAGTGTTTAGGGTGCCACAAGACATTTTGCTGTGATCACTTATGGGCAACTGCTTCTTGGAAATTCACAGCTACCAATTTCTACAGGAGTAAGCCTGATACAAGGCCTGGGTGCCACATGATGGGGTGAGCTCCAGTCACTAGTCCCAGCTTCTGCCAACCTAGCTGTTCAAAAGCATGCAAATGCAAGTAAATAAATAGGTACCACTTTGGTGGGAAGGTAACAGTGTTTGGTGCAGTCATGCTGACCACATGATCATAGAGTAGCCTCTGACAACACTGGCTCCTCAGCTTAGTAACAGAGATGAGCACTGTCCTACAGTCGGACATGACTTGACAACCTTTTCAATGGAGAATACCTTTACCTTACCTAAGCCTGGTGCAGTTATTTGAATGCTCAATTAGGACTCTAGGAGAACCAGAGTTCAAACCCCTATTTGGCCATGGAATCCGCCTGGGTGACCTTGGCCAAGTCATACTCTCTTAGCCTTAGAGGAAGCCAAATGGCAAACTCTGAAACAATCTTGCCAAGAAAACTCCACAATAGGATCAACGTAAGTTGTTTCTGGAGGCATAAAATAGCCAATTGATTTTTGTGTGCACAGGAAGATTAATTTGGGGTACATAAAATGATTCCCCCCCCCATAAATTACTTTTAATCATGGAAAAATTAGGTGTGTAATTAGATGTGTAATCTGCTGGCCCCAGACTAAAAGCTTGAAATTCCTAATCTTGACTAATAGGGGTTGCAGACTGCCAGAAATAGTTCAAATTGAGTCCACTTTTAGGGTTAGGGTTAGGGTTAGGGAATCATGGGAACTGTATTTTATTGTGGCACCAGAGCTCTCTGACAGAGAAGGCTCAATGTCTCAGAAAAAACAACAATTCCCATGATTCCCTAGCACTAACCCTAACCCTTAAAGTGGACTCAATTTGCATTATTTCTGGCAGTCTGCAACCCCCCTCAGGTGTTGGATAGCCTATATCTCAGCATTTTTAGATTAGTGCTAGTCAAAGTGGTGGTCCAAACCAAAGAAACAATTGCAGCCGATGGGCACAAATATGATACCAGTCCCTGGCACATTCAATGAAAAATTGTTGGTCCCCCATATCAGATAACTTAAAAAGCACTACTGTAGAGGACTGATTTTGGAGCAGACATAGGAGATAAAATACTGTATTTTAATTTTAAAAAGGAATCATAACTGCAGTCCTAGATATCTTGGTGATTCAAAGTGAGGTGTTTTTTTTTCCCTATAACAGATCAACCAAAGAGAAAACAAATAAGCTTATCACACGGTACTTAAGGAATGGGAACGGAAAGGAACGGAATGGAACAGGGCAAAAATGCATGTTATTGGACAGGAGAATGTCACCAATGCTGCCAGGAGTCCTCAAGCCATTCCCCAGCCATTCCTGGCAGATGATTTTTGAAGGACGATTTTGAATCATCCTTCAAAAATCATCTGCCAGGAACAGCTAGGAAATGGCTTGGGGACTCCCGGTGGCATTGGTGGCATTCTCCTGTCCAATAACATGTGTTTTTGCCCTGTTCCGTTCCGTTCCATTCTGTTTCTTTCCGTTCCCGTTCTTGTAAGTGCCATGTGATAAGCTTAAAAGAATTGTCTGGAAACTCAGAACGTTTCGTGATGGTCTTGAAGCAGATTCCTGATTCCGTTGTGACAATGAAATAATGTGTGGCACCATCATATATAGTAGAATGCATGCTGTGGGACCAGTTCAAAATGCCTCAGCTGTTGTGTGAAGGAAGCTTGAAAGTTTTGGAAATGTTGGCACTCCACCCAGCACAGATGAACTGAAACTGCAGATGAGGAAGTTTCTTTTATGTTTCCTTCTCTTTAAATGGTGCATTACTACAAAAATTCTGCATCCTTTCACAATCCTGTTTCTCTAAACTGCAATCCACCTTTAACTTGGGGAAGAGAAAGAAAGCTGGGAGGGATAGAGCTGCTTCTGGGGAAGATGCAGGGACAATGCCTAGACTATTTCAGTGCTTATCCAAATACCCGCTATTTAGTTGAACAGAAGGCAACTGGAAGTCCTAGTTGAATTTTCTGTTCTCTGTAATACTAAGACATGCTTTTAGTGCTAAAAGGGCCATTTCCTCCCACATCTGATGCAGTAGATGAGAGCAGAATCTGCACCCACTTCCTGTCACTCTTGGCAAATTTAGAGTAGCTGTCCATTCCCTGGAAAACAATGCTCCTAGAAGAACTTTGTGAAATGTTTCAGGAATGCATTATTATCCCTAAGGGAATAATGCAAAGGCCCATTCTCAACACAATCCTCCACTGATTCACATAACCTCCTGTGAGTTGGCAGACTTCCTGGGCTTTTATATACATGACCGGAAGGAAGCTGTGCAATGATGAATTTAGAGCCGAGTTGGGAAGCCTTTGGCCCTCCAGACATTTTGACCTACAACTCTCACAGGACGTTTTCACACAGGCGGCTCTAAAGCCGCCTGGAAGCCCCCTGGAAGCAATCAAGAGCCGTTCCGGCGGTGAAAACAGCAGCCGCCGGAATGGCTCCTGATTGCCTCCGGCAGCAGCCCCTCTAATTCCTTTTTAAAAAAGGAATTAGAAATATGGGGCTAAAGCCGGCTAGCGGCAGGGATGGCGCAGGGATGGCGCAGGATGGGGCGGGGCTTGCTGCGACGTCGTTTGAACACGACGAGCAAGACCCCGGAGTGAGGCAGGATAGCGCCAGGGATGGTGCAGGACGGGGAGGGGCTTGCATAGACGTCGTATGAACGATTTTACAATGGAGCCGGAGTGGGGCCGGACAGAGGTAGGATTGCCTCCGTTTAAAGCCCCATGTGAAAACGTCCACACTCCCTTACTATTTGGGCATCCTGGGTAGTTGGAAGCCTAAACCCCTGGAGGGCTTCCCCCTCCCTCTTTTAGAGCATCTGCCCATGATTTAACCATTAATGACAAAAATCCCATTTTAGAAGTTGCTGCTTTGTTGTTGTGGTTGTTGTTGTTGTTGCTGTGTGCCTTCAAGTTTCTGACTTATGGTGAACCAAAGCCGACCCTATCACGGGGTTTTCTTGGCAAGATCTGTTCAAAGGAGGTTTACCATTGCCTTCCCAAGACTGAGACATGTGACTTGCCCAGGGTCACCCAGTGAGTTTCTTGGCCATGCAGGAATCAAACCCTGGCCTCCAGGGTCACAGTCCAGTGGTCTATTATACATGCTGGCTCTCAGAGAACATTTTTCCTCATATTATCTGTACAACATACTTCAGGAATATCTGCTACAATCTGATGTGGAAAGTGATGACATTTTCAACTGTTTCATGAATTAAATCCCAGTATTCGACTCAGAAGATCATTTCAGACATGCAAAGGGCCTTGTAGAAGTACCAACTTCTTTCTTTCAGTTAGTCTCAAAGGTGCTACAAGATCCCTTTGCATTTGTCCAATTTTCTCTTCTTTCCTCTCCTTCATTCCTCTTTTTGGGATGATACTATGGTGTATGATATACTGGTTTGCAAGTGGTGCAATGCTGAATGCTACTGTAATAATGTAGGTTAAAAAATTGGATCTAAATACAGTTGTCCCTTCTGATTCACGGGGGATCCATTCCAGAAACCCCCTCAAATCGGAAATATCGCTAATATTCAAGTCCCCAATGTTTTTAATGGACACTCAGCCCTGTGTGTGGCCCTGCGCATGCACCACAGGTATGTGTGCCATTTTATTCCTCCCCACTTGCCAGTCCATGAAGGACCAAGACCGTGGACTTCAAGTCTACGAACAGAGAGGGAAGACTGTATAATTAATTAATAATAGGACATTGTACCATCAGATATGTTCAGAGGAGGTTTGCCACTACCTTCCCCTGAGGCTGAGAGAGTATGACTTGCCCAAGATCACCCAGTGAATTTCATGGCTGAGCTGGAATCGAACCCTGGTCTCCAGAAACATAGTCCAACACTCAAAACACTATACTATGCTGGCTCTCTCACTAGACTGGACCTATAATTTCTTAATAAAGGTTTCTGAGTTTTTAATACTGAGCCTGAGTTTCTGAACTTTGATTTCCTGCTGGACTTGACAGAATGTATTTATTATGCAAATATTCTGTTAAACAGGAGCTGCTGGGAACTCTAATTAGCTTTGGGACTCAAGAAGTTGGACAGGAAGTGGAAATTTAATGTCTTTACCACCACTTTGGCTCCCCACCACCACCACAAAAAAACAACAACCAACTTTTGGAAAAAAAATCCTATTTGCTATTTGGTTTTCAAGGGGTAGCCATGTGGGTAAATTGGTTTTTGGAGGGACTGAGTCAGGAAGAAAAAATGTTAACTACCTCCCCCCCCCCAAAAAAAAAGTGAATGGTGTTTTTGAATTTTTTGTAGCTGTGCAATTAACAACACTTCTATTTTAGCCTGGGAATCATGTGGCCTGCAACTTGATGCATTCCTTGCCATTGGTCACAGCAGTCAGGGTTGGCTGGAGTTGCAGCCCAAAATCGCATGATTCCCAACCATGCCTAATGTGAGTGAAACACAGGATTTTGTGAGCAAATGAGGACCGTCTTTTTGAGGACCATCATTTCAGGACCATTACAAAATATGTTATCTATCTATCATCTATCTATCTATCTATCTATCTATCTATCTATCTCAACATATCCAACAGAGGGGTTTTTTTTCCCAGCCACAAGCCAACTACTCATTTTAAAAATAGCACATTGATTAAAATAGCAAATTAACTGAGTTGCGTTGACAATGCATAGATCTAAGGGACAGAAGAAGAAAAAAACAGTGATTACTTCCAGGATAATACTATTCTTTATCATGTCTTGCTTGGTCCCAAATGATTTAATTACAACTTGATGATCAAGGGAATGATGTTATTTTTCAACACAGTTACTTTAATTTTCTTTACCCATAGGAAGAGAGTGGGTGTAGGGGATTATTCTTTCTTAATAGCTTTCAGCTTTAAGGAAGAAACAAGATTATTGAAAGAGAAAGCACAAGGGGGTTCTGAAAGAAAGGCTAGACAGGGATGGATTATCATGGCTGTCCAAAAGCAAGGGGACCTGTTGCAGCAGAGTCCAGGTCATGTTTGCTATGTTTGCTATGGCCATATCCATACAACACCTATGCCGAGATGTATATGTGTATGTTAAAAAATGGAGCTGCTTTTGACTCTCTGGCATAAAAAAGCAAAGAATTTGCTGGGAAAGGTCTCTCCTGGTCAAATCTTGTACTTAGCACCTCTGATGAACGCCATTATCTGCCAGCACCAAGTTTGCCATGTTTCCTGATTAAACCATTGAAACGCTGACTACAGGCCCCAACAGTTCTATCTCTAAGGGCATGTGGCCCTGCAATTGGCAAACAATGCATTATAGACAAGAAAAGACACTGATAGAAAATGGCACTTTAGATTTTACACTTCTGAATGTCTTTCTTAAGTAGGTGCTTGTCTGAGTCATTGCCATCTTTTGCTAGCCCAAGTACTGGGTACTATGCCATGGAAATCCAGTGTTTGGGGAAGTTCCTTTGTTTTAGTGAAATTCTGATGTCATGTTAAGACCTGAGATGCTTTAAAAAGATTTTCAAATTCAGATCAATCCATTCAGGTAGGGGGTCTACTGGAACCAAAAACTAGTGCTGTCCTCTTTCTGTAGGCCCTTGGCTGAGCTGAAATCACTATTTGAGATCCCCAGAATCCAGGATTTTGGCCATAGCTTATTTTCCTTTCTCAAAGTTCTGACTCTTGCTTAAGATGATTTTAGCCAGCTTGTCCTCCTTTCTCCTTTCTCTTCCAGCCAGGAGGCCTCCCTAGCTTCTCACAGGTCCAATAAGACCAAGGAGAGGTAATCCTTCATCTCTATTTTTTGGGGAGTGCTTTCCCTGCACATTGCACCTACTTCTCCCTCTTTCTCTGGAGAGTGGGTAGGTGTGTTTTAGGGAAAGTATTGCCCTTACTTTTGAGCCTCTTTCTCTCATCTCTCCCCATAGAAATCCCTACAGCTTCAAGCTGCTTTTAATTCCAAACTCTCACAGCCTTGCATGTTTGCTCTTCTGCATGTACCTTTGCCATGTGTGAAACTATAGCATAACATTTGCTATTCCTCAGTGCAACTAGTGTGTATAACTTCATTTCTCTATGTTCAATAAAATTCCCCTTTTAGTGTCAGTGCAGATTTTTAGCCCAATTATCTTGACACACTATTTTGCCATAGTCACAAGATCCCTGATAAGACATCTGTACTCAGAACATGTATGAATTCATTCATATGTTCTGAGGGCACACATGTAAGAGCTATTCCTATTAGTGAAAATGAAACCAGCCGCAACTGGGTGCTTTCTAACTGGCCATATGAAAGATGGATTGAAATTGTGGACATCTCCCTTATGAGAAGAGGCTGAAAAAAATGAGATTTTCTGCTTTAGAAAAATGTAATTGAAGGGGGGGGGGATGATAGAGCTTTCTAAATAATGAACAGTATGGTGAGCAGATTGGATTTGAAAATGAATTATTACACAAATTAATAGAGAACTCTATTAGCCAGAAATGGGACCATATACTATTCTGATGCAATTATCTCTTACTGAGGCCAGCCTACTTGTAAGTTTCTCAAGGTGTCTGGCTGGCTGTGATTGAAGCCTGAGAGCTAGACTAGACAGACCTTTTGATCTCTTACAACACAACCATTCTTAAATTGCCATAACATTATATTGACTTCAGAGAGGAGTACCCCAGATAGCAAGCATATAAGGAGAGCCACTAGTAGTAATAGTTTCACGTGGGTTCTTGTGCAAAATACATCACAACAGTCTGGCTTCCAAATTAGTTTGAATATATAACAGTGTCCAATTTCATACGTTTTGATTAATTATGAATACTTACCATTTTCAACTCAAATTCAAATTAAAAGTGCTTCCTTCTTGCTTTGAAGTGATGAAACACATCAGTGGTTCTGGGAACTGTTCAGTAATGTGCACATTTATTCACTGTTGAAGACAGTCAGTCCTGAAAATCTGCCCTGAAAATTCACTTAGTGTTTCCAAAAATCACTAAATCTTTACCAAAAGTTTTGTTGTTGTTGTTGTTGTTGTTGTTAACTGCCCTTAGGTCGATGGCAACCCTATGGATGAGACATCTCCAAGACCTTCTGTTCTCCACTGCTCTGCTTAATTCCTGCAACCCCATACAGTCCATCCATCTGGCATGTGGCCTTCCTCTCTTCCTACTTCATTCAGTTTGGTTATCTTGGCTTCCAGGGAGGTTTCCGGCTTGATCCGCTCTTGATCTGTCCTTTTGGCTGTCCATGGGATCCTCAGCATTCTTCTCCAGCACCACATCTCAAATGAATTGATTTTCTTCCTATCATCTTTCTTAACTGTTCAGCACTCACATCCATACATGGTAATAGGGAATACGATGGCTTGATTCTAACTTTTGTTCTGAGTTTTATATCTTTGCATTTTAGAATCTTTTTTAGTTCTTTCATAGCCACCCTCCCCATTCTTAGTCTTCTTCTGATTTCCTGACTGATTTCCCCATTTCAATGTTTGATCCCAGGTATGGGAATTCTTTTACTATTTCTAATTCTTCATTGTCTAGGTTGAACTTGTGAAGGTCCTCGGTGGTCATTATTTTTGTTTTCTTTATGTTCAACATTAAGCCTGCCTTTGCACTTTCTTCTTCGATCTTCCTTAGTTGGTGTTCCAAGTCTGTGAGGTTTTCTGCTAGTACTATGGTGTCATCTGCATATCTTAGATTGTTGATATTCTTTCCTCCTATTTTCACTCCTCTTTCTTCTGTGTCCAAGCCTGCTTTTCTTATACTATGTTCTGTATACAAGTTGAACAGATAGGGTGAAAGGATACAGCCTTGTCTGACTCCTTTGCCAATTGGGAACCATTTTGTTTCTCCATGTTCTGTTCTGATAGTAGCCTCTTTTCCTGAGTACAGATTCCTCATCAGGACTATCAGATGTGTTGGCACTCCCATGTCTTTAAGAGCATGCCATAGCCTTTCATGATCTATGCAATCAAAGGCTTTGTTATAGTCTATAAAGGACATGCTGATTTTCTTTTGGAATTCCCTGGTATGCTCCATTAGCCATCATATGTTTGCAATGTGGTGCCTCGTGCCTCTTCCTTTCTTGAACCTCACTTGGACTTCTGGGATTTCTCTCCATGTATGGTTGGAGTCTATGTTGCAGAATTTTGGAGATCAATGCTATGGTCCTATAGTTGCTGCAGTCTGTTGTGTCTCTATTTTTGTGAATGGGGATGTATATTGATCGCTTCCAATCTGTTGGCCATCATTTCTGTTGACATATGTTGGTTAGCACTAGAGTTGACTCTGTCAATGTGGATTGCAGCAGTTCAATTGGAATATCATCTGTTCCTGGTGATTTGTTTTTCTCTATTTCTCTTATTGCAGTTTCCACCTCACGTTTTAGAATTTGGGGTTCATCTTCATATGACTCTTCATTCCATGTGTCCTTCATTTTGTCATCTCTTTTCTATAATTCTTCTGTGTATCGCATCCAATGTCTTTTTATTCCTTCCTGGTCTTGAATTATGTTATTTTTATTGTCATAGAGCATTCCAGTCCTTGATTTGAATTTTCCTTTGATTTCCTGGATCTTGTGAAATAGATCTCTTGTTCTTCCCTTTTTGCTGTTGTCTTCTATTTCTCTTCATTGGTCATTTTCCGCACAAGGCGTTGTACTGTTGCATTCATAATTCTTAGTTTGTTCCTATCCCCCCTTTTGTTTTTCTTCTCTTCTTTTCTTTATTGATTGTAGTGTTTTTCTGTCATCCATAGTTTTTTTCTCTTTCTTTTTGTTTACTGAAAGTGTCTGCATTCTTCTTTTATTATGTCCTTGGTTTCAGACCATAGTTCCTCTGGTTCTTGGTCTATTATGCTTAGTAGTGTGAATCTGTTTCTTATGTTGTAAGTAAATTCTGTTCAGATTATTTAGATCATATTTTGGTATAATCACTGTTTTTGTTTTCTTCTTGAGTCTTACTCTTATTTTTGATATGAGTAATATGTGATCTGTGCCACAGTCTAGTCCAGGCCACCAGTATAGAGTTCCACCATCTTTTACTGCCAGTTATATAATCTATTTGATTTTTTTTTGTTGACCATCTAGTGATGTCCATGTGTAAAACCTTCTTTCTGGTTGTATGAAAAATGTGCTTGCAATGAATAGGTGGATGGCTTCACAAAAATCTATGAGAGATGCGCAGCTGCTTCATTTCTTTTGCCTAATCCAAATCTGCCTACTGTTTTTGAATCTTCTTTGCTTCCAACCTTTGCGTTCCAGTCTCCAGTGATCTTCTTGACATCCTGTGTTGGTGTGCTGTCAATTTCTTCCTGTATTCATTCAGAGAATCTATCAGTTTCTTCTGTACTGCCCCTGTGGTTGGTGCATATACTTGAATTATGGTGATATTCACAGGTTTACCATGAAGCCTTACTGAAATGATTCAATCTGATTTTGTATTGTATCCTCTGACTGCTTTTGCCATGTCATTTCTTAGTATGAAAGCTGCCCCATTTCTTCTTGTCTTTTCATTTCCTGAGTAGAACACTGTGTGGTTGTCTGATTCAGAGTGGCCCATTCCTGTCCATTTTAACTCACTCACCCGCAGTACTGCCATGTTCATGCATTCCATTTCTATTTTTACTATGTCCAGCTTCCCCTGGCTCATGCTCCTCACATTCAACATCCCTATTTTATATGTAATGCTGCTCTGAATGCCATTTGCCTACCTCAGGGTGTCTGCTATTTGTCTTGTCATCTTTCTTATGCCTTTGGCTAATCTTGCAAATGTGATATCCCTTTATCTCTCCCTCCTTCCCTTTCTGTTAATTCTCTTATCCTGCCTGCGACTCACTAGGGATGTTTCATCATAAGGTTTACTAGATGATGAAGTTACACAAAGAGGGCCATCTACACCTCCCTGTGCATAGTGCCAACCAATGTTAGCTATGGTGTCACAATACATTCCTGTCAGTGATACCCACCATCACTGCTGCTGCCCAGTAACTGTTTGTCTCCCTATATTATTCCTCCTGTCATTGTTTGTTTGCTTTCCTACCTATCTCCTTATGCCTCCCTAGGTTCTCTTCCCTTGTATCCTCCCTCCTTTAGTCTGTCTCCACCCCCTCCCTCCTCTAGTTCCTTCACTTCTTTCTCCATGGTTGGGAGAGGGCGGAGATGGCTGGTCTTCTTTGTACTGCTCAGCTGCACAAACCAAAAGGTATCTTCCAGAAATACAGCTTTCTCTCCCACCTACTTCCACACCACCTTTCATGTTGCCTAAATAATAATAATAATAATAATAATAATAATAATTACCTTAAATACATTAAGTTAAAACACATAAACACTCTATTATCAACACAAAAAGATGCTTGCTTTGAGTGCCAGGTTCCCTCTATCCTTTGTGAGGTTACCTGCCCTAATATGTAGAAAACACTGAATATCTCAAGAGGTCTCTGCCATTGCATTTGGAAAGCTTTTAGGTGTCGTTTAGGTAAAACAGGGCCAAATGCAATGCCAACTGAAGAAAGCTTATGTGTTCCTTATGGGGTTTAAATTTTATTTCCTGTACTTCAAGACTTTTCGTCTCACAGAGCCCACATGCCAAAAGAAATGGCCCTGCCACATGGATATCCCTCCATATCATGTTAACTGAGAACAACATCTTGACAAAATGTAGGCCTTTACTCTAACATCATCATATTTTTCTTTCTTCTGAATGATTTTTAACATTGCCTGATCTTTGATCAATGGATCTTTGAAAGCCTGCATCATGCATTTTGTGCATTATAGTTGGCTTGGCCCAATAAAGGTATTGCTGTTTTGTGGGTTTTGGATGCTTACAGTGAATCATACTTGCCATTTTAATGCCCATTCTCCCAGTCTGAAGAGATCATTTTGGACTTCTTCATTGTTAAAAAATTTAACTACTCTAAATGTTTTTGCAAAGTTAACTCAGGTCCACATAATTATGAACAAGTTAAAAACCACTCCCCATACTACTCCCAATACATACCCAAGTTGTCTTAATATGTATTCAGAGGCTTCCAGAGGTTGTCATTTTGCAAATGTCCATATCGCTTGCCATTTGCTGTGCCACGTCGAACTTCTGGGAGCTGCAATACAACACATTATTCACATTGTGTTTTAAGCTGGTTAGTGAGATAATGTTGTCTTGAGCTGTGGTGACTCTTCTTCAGCAAGATTTGTTTTTCTGTCTTGGGTGGGCCACCTAATGACCAGGGGCTGCAAATACTGGATTGTAGAAGGCCATAATGACTCCATACATACATTTTAAAAAATTAAACCTTTTACTCATTACTCAAAATATCCCCATCCCTCTGTCATGAGAGTGTCCAGTGTTTCTCCCATCCATCAATTGTTTTAGATCCAGAGAAGTCTCCTTTTAAAGCAGAAAGTGCATTAAAGTTTGATTTCAGAGATGACCAACTTGCTATCTTGTGTCTGTCAAGTATCTGTTATTTCAACTATATGGAATCATAGAGACCACAAGGGCCATAAAGTCCAACCTCCTGACATGCAGTAATACACAATCAAAGTACCCTCGACAGATGGCTGTCCAGCCTCTGTTATAAAACCTCCAAAGAAGGAGTCTCCACCACACTCCAAGGGAGTGTGTTCCATTGTCGGACAGCTTGTACTGTCGGGAAGTTTTTCTTAAAGTTGGGGTGGAATTTCTTTTCCTGTAGCTTGAATCCATTGTTCCGGGTCATATTCTCTGGAGTTGCAGAAAACAAGCTTGCTTCATCTTCAGTATGACATCCTTTCAAATATTTAAACAGGGCTATTATATCGCCTCTTAACCTCTTCTCTGGGCTAAATATACCCAGCTTCCTAAGTTGCTCCTCATAGGACAAGGTTTCCAAACCCTTCACCATGACTCACTAGAAAAGACTTGGTAGGGTGGAAGGTAATAGGAAAAGCAGAGGACCGCATTACGAGTGTAGAGATTCAGTGAAAGATGCCACGACTTGAGAATGTAAGACTTGAGCAGGGCTGTTGATGCTAGGGGGACTTGGAGATCTCTCATTCATAGGGTTGCCATGAGTCAAAGTCAACTTTGCAGCGGTTAACAACAACAAACACTTAGATCAGTTTCTGAAATCATGGGAAATAAAAGACTCCATCAGAACAATGTATTCTACACTAAGAGGCTCATATGAGTAAAGTGAACCCCTGGTATTTGCTGGGGTTTGGTTCCAAGACCCTCTTGGATACCAAAATCTGTGGATGCTCAAGTCCCAGTATATGAAATGGAGTACTAAAATGATGTCCCTTATATAAAATGGAAAAATCAACTTTTGCTTTTTGAATTTTTTTTAAAATTCAAGCCATGAATGGTTGAATCCATGGATGCAGAGAGGGCCAACTGTAGCTTGTCTGGCTTTGCAGAGCAAAGTCTTCCATTGTGATGATGTCTGATGGAGCACCATATAGTCCTTGTATTACAAGGGATTTGAGGCATACTAAAAAGCATTCATATTTATGTTGGGGAACTGAAAAGCAAGGAAATTTAAGACTACAATCTACAAAGCAAACCTTTTCCTATGGCATACTTTACTGAAAGTAGCAGTTTCGCTTTTTAGTTTTAGGATGACTGCTACCTTCAATTGTATTAACTCACATAAGGAACCAAGTTCTCACAAATCCTTCTGTCTGATTTGCTTCTAAATATTGCTCCACCTTTTATCACACACCCATACAAAGTACTCATTTGAATCTTTAAAAATAGAAAACTACCTGCCTGTGCATGTTAATATACCACCCTTCCCCCATTCTCATTGCACTTGTTGCCGGCTCATAGAAACAGAAGCTGCTTGCCTCTGTCTGTATGTCCATTTTTAATGTGTGGCCCTTTGAATAGCACATTTATCAGTCAATATTAAGGGATACTGACAAGGAGAAGTGCACTTTGGCACTTTTTATACCTAAATTTAAGGGGGGGGGAATCATAATTTTATTTCTCAAACTTTGGGCTTAATGGATTTGTGGGTGCTTGTCCCTATTTATGAATTTGTGAATAATGTTTAACAAAGGGTGAGCACTGGTGACCTGAATTTTAATTCAAAGACATAGCTGTATTAGTCTAGAAAATCAGTATGCGGAGGTCTTTCTTTCTATCTTTCAGTAAATCTCAAAGGTGCTTCAGGATCCCTTTCCATACTGAATTTTAATGTGTTACAACCAGCAGGCAGAAGACTTAACAGTGTACTCGATAGAACAGCATCTGCCATGAGAAATAAATTGAGTAAAATGAAAGAGATTGTTTAAATAAGGAAGCACTGCAACAAAGAAGAAGGGGAGAGGGCAAGAAGGGTCATCGGCTAACCCAGTGTACACATTTTTTTCTTGCTTCAGCTATATCTTGATCTTGCTGGGTAACAGTATGACAAAATACCACAAGGAAACAAACTGAACAACTATAGAGTTCCTATCTGTAATTTTATCACTGCATTGCAAAGCCTCCCCATAATGTTGTATGAGAAGTGAACTGAAGGGGGAAGGTCAGGCAACTCTTTCAAGACACATTCTCCTCCCGCCCGGCTCCTGACACATGTGCCTATGCAAGCAGGACCGGTCCTGAGGTGCTGCAAAGTGATACAACCTGCTTCAGGTGGAGCCACAAGGCAGAAGAAATGAAAGCCAGAACTGATCAATGAAGGGTGCAGTAAAACCCTTTCTTCCTCCAGGGTTGGCCCTAGCCAGAGCAGGTAGGAAATGGGCATTTCATTTTATTGAGGAAGAGGGTATCCTCTCCACTGCTTTAGACAGCAAAATATTATGGATTGGCAATGCAGAAGGATGTATATGTTTATATTCTACTAAACAGATAAATCAATATGCATGTAGAGACTATCTTGTTACCCAGATTCCCCTTCATATCCAAAAATATTAATAACTCCATATGCCACCCTTGGATCCCTTGCCAAATTCCCAAATGACCTCCAGATGAACCCTGGCAGTAGAGTCAAGAGGCCAAAAGCCCTCTGCACCCATGGCATGGGCAGCCCACCCTTAATTCTTAAGGAATGCATTTCCTCCAGATAGTCAGGAGAGTTGCGAATGGGACTTTACATGATGAGATCATCCAAACCATCAAGAGGTGTATTGTGTCATCCTTTCACAAGCACCCTCAGCCATCCAAGGTGTAATGTTTGTATTGTGCCACCCAGTCTAACACCCTCCCACCCATAGGAAGGTGCATTGTGTCACCCACCCACACATTTCCCCAGGATATTGACCCCTCGGATTAAGACCACCACATACAATGGAACCCTATACAGCAGGGTGCCATCATCGCAATTATCGCCTTCCGCCCCCAGGGCCCATTTGGCCCTATATAAACCCTAGATTTTAGCCAGTCAGTGTGCTAGATTCATGGTCTAAACGACTCCACGTCACTCTGACCTCTGAAACTAGTTACCGGCAAGTCAGCTCAAAATCCAGGCTGCGGAGCCTGACTTGTCTCCCTATCATTCCACATTTTCCATTCGCTTCCCGGGAGGAGGGCTACGTCTCGGTAAGTATCGCCATTAGTAACGCCTGCATTTCTGTTCCAAACTCCAACCTTGATCTTCCTGAGCCTTGTGTGTGTGTGTGAGTGCATGTTCTGTGAGTGAGTTTTCCCCTATTTTAATAAATTAGACATCTAGTGGTTAACCAATATCTGTCTCAGCTCCATTTCTTGGGATTCTCTGGTCTCTTGGTATAAACACCGGGAGAGCGGTCTCATTGGGCTGTTGTAGCAAGCCTACTCTCGCATATTTGAGCTAATAATAAAATTCCCCTAAGGATTCGTTGCTACAATCTGACATAGCAAGAAGTATATCTCAGTCTTTGGAGCCGGTCTCTGTACCCCTAAATACACTTACAGTACAACCCTATGTATGTTTTCCCAAAAGAATCACCCATAATCTTCACTGGGGATCACTATTTAATACAGGGGTCGGCAACCTATGGCCTGCAGGCCGCACCCAGCCCGCCAACCCCCGCTGACCGGCCCCCGCCGGCCCCCACCAACGATGACAATGACGCCCCCTGCCGCTGCCGCCATGTGTTCCCACTGCCGTACGCGTTGCGGCCGTCCTTTTGTTTGCGCTGCCATTTCCACCACCACCCGGCCCGCCGGAAGACCCGGGGACCACTGTTGGCCCTCTGAGCCTGGTAACCCTTTCCTCTCCATATTATTCTAGAACTAGAACCTTTTCCTAGTAGTCAGGGTCCCTGAGGCAATCCTGGAGAGGGATTACACCCCACCCCAAAACCCAAGTTTTATGCAACAAAGATGGGTTGATTGGGGGGATTTGGGGTTCAGAAGGGCTTAGTGGTTTGGAGGTCCCATATATTCATGGGTGGTCCTCAGAGAACCACCAGAATGCTCAAAACCTAGGGAGAATGAGAGATGACACCCCAAAAATATTCCCTCAAGGGGCACCCCAAAACCAGAGAGGCAGGGCTAAAAGGACACCTCTCAAAAAAAGGGGGGGCAGGGCCACCTGTCACTTCATTTTATAAGAAATACACATCTAATAATACTACAGAAGAATAATTGGGACTGTCTCTTCAAATCAGGGCAGATGGGGTATGCTACATCCAGGGTGACCAGATGTCATAATTGCAAAGGAGGATAATTCAAGAAAATTACCAAATAATGCTAAAAACACTAATATGAATTTAAATTCGTGCTTCTTAGTCATGCTCAAAATGGAAGTCATTTTGGAATTCCTCCTGAACAGAAGGCTGAAATGTAGGACATGTCTTGGAAAAGAAGGACATCTGGTCATCCTGGCTACATCAGAGGTCTGGCACTCTTTGTGTGCCCTGGGCTGTACAAGAAGGCTGAGTAAAAGTCAACATCTAGTGGGTCTACCCATTATCTCCCACCCCCTTTCTTTTTGTCTCTTCCCATTGAAAACTGAAAATTGAAAATCACTCTCCTAATTATACATAGCAGACAATTAGGCTTAGGAGATGAAAAGGCCCCTTTCATGCTTTTTGCTAAACCTAATTGCTTTTGTCCCACACAGAAATGAACCCAGAAGTTGTTAACTGGTTGTCTTCTATGTCCTTTTGGAAGAAATACCTTTGCTAGACCTAAAATGGTGGAGAAGGTGGGGGGGGGGGGAATCAGAGTGCAAACAGTTGTTTTTTCACAAGAGCCTATAGTGGTGTGTGGTTGCCAAGTCCCATTGAGGACCACTGCTTCAAAGAGAAACACATTTTTAGTACAATCTGTTATAGCATGGCCCAACCAAATTTTAGGAAGTCCTCTTGAATATTCATATATTCATATTCATATTCATATATGCAAGAATATGTATTTTGTTGTTTTTGCACACTCTTTTAAAATGCTGGTTAGACCTTTGGGCTCTAGCATAGAAGTATGACAGCAAGAGGAATAATCTCTAAATCATCCTTCCAACATTTCACGGGTGAAAACCAAAACAAATGTGAACAAGCAACATTAGAATGTGGTCAAGATAGCAAAATGTAGAAGAGCAGACAAACAGGCTGCAGGAGATTGCTTTTCCTTGAGCCCACTGGGATGGTCAAGATTCTGCCTTCTCTCCGCATCGCTCTGGTGCAGGGGTAGGCAACCTTTTTGAGCCTGGGGCCGGGTTGCTGTCCCTCAGACAATTGGGGGGGCCGAAGCACCAAAAATAAATAAATAAATAAAAATTAAAATTAATTTTAAAAAATTAAAAAAAATATGCATGCACACTCTCTCAGCCCCAGAAAAGCCATGGCAAAACCCTTGTGGAGATTTTGCCAAGAAAACCCCAAGAACAAGTAATAACAATAATCAATATCATCATGGTGGGCGGCAGCGGCGGTGGTGGCAGGACCAGCCTGGGGCCGGTCCAAAGGCCTTGGGGGGCCGCATCCGGCCCCCGGGCCTTAGGTTGCCTACCCCTGCTCTGGTGGGTTAAATGAGTACAAACTACTCTGGTGTTTTAAACTGCAACTGAAGTATGCTGAGGAAAAAAGTGTGAAAGTAGGGACATTTCAACAGTGATTGAAAAATTGGGACAACAGAGAATAGTACAAGGTATGTATGTCTCATCAAATGAAACATGACAGGTGGCCATGTCACCTCTTTTGGGGAGCTGTCCTTTTAGCCATGGCTTCCTGATTTTGGAGTGCTGCTTATTTTTTTGCAGGGGGGTTTCTGTAGTCCTGAGCATTCTGAGGGTTTCCAGAGGACCTCCCACTAATTTGTAGGAGCCCCATTGACTAGGTCCTCCTGAACCCCATGGGGGTGGCCATCTTTGTTGTACAAAACTTGATTTTCAGGGTGGGGTGTGACCCCTCTCCAAGCTCATCTCAAGATCCCTGACCACTTGGAACAGGCATGATGATGGTTAGTGGTGGCCACCTTCATTGCACAAAACTGAGGTTTATGGTTTAGGGGTGGGGTATCATACCTCTCTGAGTGGGTCTCAACCCCCCCCCCCCCAATGGAGAGGGATACATTTCTAGGCCAGCAGAATGGTGCAGAACTCAGGAGAGAGGTCCTTCACTCTTCAACAGCGTGCTTGAAAACTCTGAGGTGAAGGGGCAATAAAGGGGGGCATCTTTCTCCTCCCCTAGGCTATGCTTTCCAGAATGGTGCCATTTTTAACAGCCCTGATTGTCCCAATTCCCCCTACCCTCCATCCCAACCAATGAGTAAGGCACACACACACACCTGCAGTGTCAGGTATATGAATCCCCCCAGAGCCCCTGCTATGCGCCAGATGTTGCATCTCCCCATCTTCCCTAGGCTGTCAGGACCTTCTACCTTTCTTTCCCTGATACCTGTTCCTCCATGAGGATAGACCTGTTTGTGTGTTTCCCCATAAAGCATTACATTTTCATGGAAATGTTCATTTTGGTGGAAAGTATGACACACACACCCCCCCTTCATTTCCATCTAAACTCTTTTTACCATCATTAACAGATTTCCAATGTGCTGGATGCTTCACCACTCAGGGTGTTTGTTTGTTTCTGGATTGCTTTGCATTTTGGGATAAGGTCTGTCTATCATCCATGACTAACCCCCTTTGCAGACGGCGCAAAGTGCCGTCTTCAATCCCAGGAAGGGGAGGGGCAGTCAGACGGCAGGTGCCCCAACCCCTTCCTGAGGACGTCATCGGAGCACCTATCATTGCACATGACGGGCACTCCGATGACGTCCTTCCAGCTCAGCGTCCAGACATACTGAGCTGGAAGAGACGCCAAAGAGGCGCTCACCACCTCTTGTGGTGCCCTTTCCGTGCCTTGCGGAAGGTGTGCTATTTTAGCGCTCCTTCCAGGGCCAGAAAAAGAGTGGATCGGGGCTGAGGCATGCGGCAGCCTCGGCACCAATTCGCAGCTCCTCGGGGCGGCCCATGGCCGCCTGTCTGCAGAGGCCCTAAGAAAGGCAGTTTTCCTTGTTGCCACACCAGCATTCATTTAAATATGGTAAATAGCGGCTATCTTTCCCCCCTTTTGCACAAGTATGCATTTTGGGGTAGTGTGTGACCCTTTTCTGTATTTCTCCCTACACTCGCAAACACTAACAACTTGTTTCCAATTCACCACATGCTTCCCTACTCTCACAGAAGTGCTTTTATTTCACATTCAGGGCCCATTTTATTCTTCTCAAGGATTGATTTTGTGCTAGGCGGGTGCCCTCTCTGTACATGGCCCATCACCCTGAACTGGCAGAAATAGGTTTCCATGATCTCAGATTACTGTGGGATCAGGTGGACCATCTCCCTTGCTCAGGATGCTTCTTTAAGAGGACTGGAATGGCTTTTTCCAGCAACATGCATTTGTATGTGTTTCACAGCTTTGAAGAGGAGATAATAAGCCAAGTTGGACATGCTGCTCTCTAAGTGGGGGGACGCAGATGGGTGCAATTTTGATTATTATTATTATTATCATCATCATTATTATCATTATTATTTTATTATTATTTTCTTATATCCCGCCTTTCTCCCAATATAGAGATTCAAGGAGGTGAATACTATGGGTTGGTGTGTTTCATCACTCTAGCCCAGGGGTAACAACCTTTTTGAGCCAGGGACCGGGTTGCTGTCCCTCAGACAATTGGGGGGCCGAAGTACCAAAATAAATAAATAAATAAATAAATAAATATTTTTAAAAAAATAAAAATTAAAAAAATATGCATGCACACTCTCTCAGCCCCAGAAAAGCCATGGCAAACCCCCTGTGGAGATTTTGCCAAGAAAACCCCAAGAACAAGTAATAACAACAATAATCAATATCATCATGGTGGGCGGCAGTGGCGGTGGCGGCAGGACCGGTCTAGGGCCGGTCCAAAGGCCTCGGGGGCTGCATCCGGCCCCCGAGGCCTTAGGTTGCCTACCCCTGCTCTAGCCCAACAAGAAGCGAGTGGCAAGGGCATATTCCATTTCCACAGCACTGTTGTTCTTTTTGTGTCCTTTTTACAGGAATTTATCCCTTTGTTTTTCCTCACACAAATGTTAATTTTAAAGTGGAGTGTCAGCCTTTTATACACTCAGCCCACTACCCTTATTCAGGAGGAGAATAACCCCCCACCCTGATATCTGTATGAGCATTTTTTGCAGCCATAGAGAGCACACACTATTGATCAGACTTAACATACTCCCCTTTTTACCAAATGGATGCATGGAAAGTTAATAGCAGCCTACCATTGTAAGGATATGTGCTCTATCTCCTCCTCCAGACCAGTTGCCACAAACTTTCTAGCCAGGGAGTCCTGTAGAATCTAGGGGAGGGGGGATCCTAGGTAAATATTGGAATGCTGGGGGTAGTGGTGATGTGTATGAGGTTAGTGTATTGACAGTGGTATGGACTGTTCCGTGCTATGTCTGATGATAATTTTCTGTTCTCCCAGCAGAGAATAAATGTGGAAGCTCTGTGAAGTGTAATCACAAGAGGTTCAAAGTGCTGTCTAGTAGCAATCTTGGAAAGCAGGAAGATAGAAAGATAATTTGTAGGTATATCAATAAAAACATTGGTTTTATTGCAGGTGTATCAATAAAACAATAATTTGCAGGTGTATCAATAAAACCCGAGTTGTAATAAGGGGCCTTTATCAGATACATATACGAGGCCAACATGACTAGATTACAAACTGCAAAACTGGGAGTTTTACAGGAGAGAATAGGATCCCTTAAAAAAACAAAAACAAAAAAAACCTCCAAGCCCAGAAAAACTCTTAACTAAAAGTCATGTTAGAGAATGGCACACAAACACAAGATTCATACACCCTAGAATTTAAATAGACATGCTTTCCAATTTTTAATATTAAATCCAAATATCAGTTTTGTGAGAAATCCTATATCTAAAACAAATAAATATAAAACAAAGCATTTTGGATCATGCAACCTTTTCCCAGCATATGGGGAGGGAAAAGCGGGAGAGGGGATGGAAGATGTAATTTCACAGTTGCTGTTAAGCAACTCTCACCTAATGGCAGGCGATGGTGGGGTGGCGATGGTGGGGCTGTTGGGGTTATTAAAACACATCAAAGCTGAAAGATAGAGCGACAATCTATCAGGTATTCTAAAAATAAAGTCATTTAAACTATCCAATGGAAGGGAGATAATAAAGGCAGGGGGAAAGGAAAGGCCAATAGACAGGCCACAATGATAATAATTAATAGTATGCTCAAATTAGCCAAAAAGGGAATGCTTTATAAGACAGGAGACAGAGGGGGGATTTCAGCGATGTTAAAATATAGTTTTCAGACTTTTCAGAATGAGAACCGAAAAGAGAAACTACAGAATATACATCTAACAGGCAATGGCTGTTTTGTTTGTTAATTCAGCAGAAAGGGCCTAGGTTATAGTTAATTCAGCATAACGTTATACTCAGCAGTTAATTATTACCTGATTTGTATTTAACAGGGGTTTAGAGAAAAATAGAAAGGGAAACAGGAAACATCATGAAGCCTGCAGAAAGACAGTTGGTGGTTTATAGTATGGTATGTGTTTCTGTGGTGTTTTCAAAACCACCTGCACCAGCTCTCTTCCACCCCCACATTGTTAGAAGGGTTGAGGGTTTGTAGTTCCTATTCCTCCTTATGCAGTGGGTTCATCATCTGATCTTTCCCCAAAAGCTATGGATACAGTACTGTACAATAAATATCTAGAGCTTTCTAACCACTGAATCTCCCCAGCCTCTGAGTCTGGTAACCCTATCCCCTCCATCTTCTAGAACTTGAACCTGTTACTAGTAGTCAGGGACCCTGAGGCGAGCCTGGAGAGGAGTTACACCCCACCCCAAAACCCAAGTTTTATGCAACAGATGGCTGCTTTCTTGGGAAATTTGGGGTTCAGAAAGGGCTAGTGATTGGGAGGTCCCATATATTTGTGGGAGGTCCTCAGAGAACCCCCAGAATGCTCCAAATCTAGAGAGAATGAGAGATAACACCCTAAAAATATTCCCTCAAGGGGCACCCAAAGGGCGTTATCACACGCGGCGGCAAGAAAGCGGCATGGCATCAATCCAGAACCATACTGGAATAGACCCCGTAGCTTCAGACAAGAAAGCAGCAGCATTCCGGTATGGTTCTGGTCGCGGCAGATGTAATTCCTGAAATGAAGAGGAATTGCAAAGAACGGGGATGATGCTGCAATGCGTCAGGAATGGCACTGGATGGGGCGGGGTTTGCTGCGACGTCGTTTGAACACAGGGGCAAAGGATCCGGAATGGGACAGGGATGCGCCGGTGATGGGACTGCTTTAGACCCCGTGTGATAACGTCCAATCCCAGAGAGGCAGGGCTAAAAGGACACCTCTCAAAAAAGGGGGTACATCTACCTGTCAATTCATTTTATAAGAAATACATACCTAATACTACTACAAAAGAATAACTGGGACTGTCCCTTCAAATCGGGGCAGATGGGGAATGCTACATCCAGGATGACCAGATGTCATAACTGCAAAGCAGGATAATTTTAGGAATTCAAGAAAAAGTTGGACATTACCAAATAATTGCTAAAAACACTAATATGAATTTAAATTCATGTTTCTTAGTCATGCTCAAAATGGAAGTCACTTTGGAATTCCTCCTGGACAGAAGGCTGAAATGTAGAACATGTCTTGGAAAAGAAGGACATTAGGTCACCCTGGCTACATCAGAGGTCTGTCACTCTTTGTGTGCCCTGGGCTGTACAGGAGGGCTGAATAAAAGTCAACATCTGGTGGGTCCACCCATTATCTCCTATGCCCTTTCTTTTTGTTTCTTCTCACTGAAAACTGAAAATTGAAAATCACTCTCCCAATTAGACACAGTGAATAATTAGGCTTAGGAGATGAAAATCCCCCTATCATGCTTTTTGCTAAATCTAATTGCTGAATAACAAAGGAATAAAGGGGGTTGTAGTACATGGGAAGGCTTAATCCCACTACCAGGAATTACTGTTAGCCTAGGATAAACATTTTTATTTGCACAATCTGTCTGCAGTCCTAGCCAAGTAGTATCTGATTTAGCAATCTCAATTGTAGATGATTTGCAGTTCTAAACTGACATGATATGCAATTTTTTATTTATTTAGAGTATTTATACCTTGCTCTTTAACCACAAAGGCTCTCAGAGTGGCTTACATGTTGACAGTTCCCTTTCCTCAGGTTTATAATCTAAAAAGATATGACACAAAAGGACAAGGGAATGGTATTGGGAAAGGGGGCCAAGTCCAGTGGATAGTGCTGGTTCTTCTCTCCCTCCAAGGCCAGGATGGTAGCAGTTCTACACTGCTGCCCAGGAAATTCTACTGCTGCAACAAATATCATATGCCCTTAACTTACCACGCGTAGCATGTCAGACCTGATCCTCAACTTATATAGAAGGAAAGAGAGAAGGAAGAAGGAAGAGCTTCCTCCCCTTCTTTCCGTTTTCTTTTTCCTTTATTGTCCTGTTTCCAAAGCCTAATTACTACAGAGATAGTGCCGTGCAAAAGGCAATTTGCACTGTGACAAGAAGGGGGACGGACACCATTGTACGGTTTATAAAGATGGCCACAACTTTAATGTGTAATACAAGAAGCATAAATCAATGATATTGGGCCATAATTCAATCATAATACAGTCATAAATCAATCATAATGTCTGCATAAATCATAAATGCCATCAATCATTGTCAAAGATAATGAGAACACTTATGACAAAATGCATATACATTCAATTAGAGGGAACACAAGGCCCAATGGTTTGATACTTGGACCTCTCCCTCAAATGCAGCTGATCTGGCAATGTGCCAAATTAAAAACCACATTACTCCTAGCCTCTTGCCAGACCTGCCTGTTAAATCCTGTTGAAATAGTAACAAGCTCTACACTTGAGCCATTATAGGGTTAATGGAGAGCTACTGAGAACATAGATGACCTCCAGCTGTATATGCATAGCTCTAATCAACCCTAGAGTCTTAATAAGGCTGGTTTTGTAGTGAGCTCACTCTCTCTCTCTTTTGCTCACTCTGTTCTCAGCCTTCTTTTCTGTTACATTATACTTGTGTTATTTGCTTGTATTAGATAGTTTCTATCATTATTTGCTATTTGTGATTATGTTTGCCATTACTATTATGGTTTTCTTTGTATCTATTGTATATATGGGTTTTGTATTATTCTGTTACATATATTGTTTATTACCCTTTTAAACATTTCTAGATAAAGATTTATTTATTTATTTATTTATTTATTTATTTATTTATTTTTAGTAACTTAGTCTCGTTTTGTCTCTTTTCAAATCCATTGTCCCAACAAATCCCTTCCTAGGGGTTTACCCCCAGGCTGTCAGTGTGATTAATCCCAACTGGGCAGGTAGTGGGATGATTTATGTCTGCCCTAACTGCAGGTCACCCCCCTTTTTTTTCTGGTTCTGCTTTTCTCCCTTAGGTTCCCCCTCCCTCTGTTTTATCTTGTGCCCAATGTCCCCTCTTCCTTCTGATCACCACAGGAGGGGGGCAGTCCAGCTAGGAACCTCCTCCCCTCTCCCTCAAATGCAGCTGTGGCTGTGCTGGACAATGGAGTCCAAGTAGATGTCAACCCTTTGTACCCCATTGCCCTTGTACAAATGAGCAAACTCTACAGGAATCTCATGGGGAGAATACTGCCCACACAAATCATGTTCTGGGTTGTTCCCATTGATATGGCAATGTGCCGAGTTAATAGCCACATCACTTCTAGCCCCTTGCCAGACCTACCTTGGTAACAGCTTCCAGAAGGATATCCCGGATCATAGGAAGATTCGCCATGATCTTCCCAAACAACTGAAGCTCATCTCAGCCAACAGAACTGTAATAATCCACTCTTCTGTAGAAAGACAATCTTTTTTCTAGTCCTGGGCAAACAATAGTCTTGTTGCTATAATGCATCACTTCATAATTTATACCTTTAAACCTCTCCTTTGTTATGGCCAACAAAAAACAATTCTGGTCTTAATTCTACATTTAAAAATAGATTGCATTAATGTTTGTATCTGTCTCCAATAACTTTTTTCTTTATCAAAGGACCACCACATATGATTAAAAGAATGTACCCCAAATTTCCAACATTTATTTCTAACTCCTTTATATATTTTAGACAATCTCTCTTGCATCAAGTTCTATTGGTATATCATCTTATAAAAGTTTTCTCTCGTATAACAGAATGACAACTCTTTCAGACTCATCATCCACATTTTCTCCCAATGTTTCTTCTCAATATTATAATCCAGATTCTGGGCCATTTAACCATACAACCATTTATCTGTTAATTTTACCTGTTGGCTGGAGATTTTTTTAAAAAAAATCTATATAATGGAAAAATCTACTTGAAAGGAATACGCAGAAACTGTGTAAAAATTCCCCATACATATACACAAAATAGCATTTATTATGTAACAAACTGATCATCTGGAAGATACCTAAGCAGCATCTAACAAGTTTTAGGGCCTTACTACACTTCTTTATACTGTATTAATCCAGACATTCATGGGAGGGATACTGCATCATGGAGCTTTTCTTCAGTCATCTTGCCATTAACATGTTTCATACATGGATTTTTCTTCCACAGTGCCCACATCATAGCCTCCTCCCCTAACCTGCCCCAAGCTTCATGATGATGGGACAATGCTAAAACATGAATGACATCATGCAGTAGGGCATGATTGCTGGCAGTGTTTTTGCATCAGTATGGTGCCATAGCAATGTGGTTTTATAAGGCTCTTAGTGGGGATAAAGATGTTGAAGGGAATGTGCTTAGGACAGAACCCATTTGAAAGGAAAGGACAATAATTTGACACCCTGGTGGCTTTAAATAAAGGAGTTAGAACTATTCAGATGTTCTGGCTGACTGTCATCACTCTCAGACAAAAGTGGCATAGACGTCAGATTACATGGAAATTCTTTCCACAGCTCTGTTGGAAATGCAGAGTTGAGTGTAAGTCAAGCAAGTCCAAAGGAGAAGGACTGGGTTGGGAAGGTTGAAGATTGCATCTGATTCAGCAATCTCAGCTGTAGATGATCTGCAGCTCTATATGTCACAGTTTTATATTGCTGCCCAGGAAATTCTGCATCATCATCATAATAAATAAATAAATAAATAAATTCTGCATAATCATAAGCCTTGACCTATCGTGCCTAGGATGTCAGACTGGATCTTCAACTTATATTGAAAGAAGATCTCTCCCCACCACCCACTTTATAGTTATTGCAAACATATAATTTAATTTTCCAATGCATTTGCTATCATTTTTACGACTCTCCTCTTCTTCACCTTCAAGTTAACTCTGACTTATAGAGACCTATTATATGGTGTTCTTGTCAAGAGTTATTCATAGCAGATTTGCCATTGCCATCCTCTGAGACAGAGTGAATGTGTCTTGCCCAAGGTCACCCAGTAGATTTTATCATTACATAGACTGTTCAAAATAGTATACCCGTGAGCGTGTTCCTACTCAACAGTTTTTGCCTACAGGGCTATGTCATAGTGAAATCAAACAAAGCAATATGAGTCTACTTTGTAATCAGCTCTGATGATTGTACAGACTTTGGAATGTATCCACTTTAATTAATCCATTATTTAATCTGAAAGGGAACACTTTCTGCCATTTCCCATGGAGCACAAATTGCAGTTGGCCCTTGGTATCCACTAGGGTTTGGTTCCAGGCCCCCACATGGATACCAAAATCCATGGATGCTCAAGTCCCATTATATACAATGGCATAGTAAAATGATGTCTCCTATATAAAATGGCAAAATCAAGCTTTGCTTTTTGGAATGGGGGGAGGGGGCAATATTCTCAAGCCATGGATGGTGGAATATGTGGATGGAACGTACTTCTGGGATTAAGATCATGCTGAAATTCCATATTGTCTACCACTACAGTTAAAAAACAAAGGGCCTTTGCAGACTGCCAGAAATAGTGCAAATCGAGTCCACTTTAAATTGAGGCACTGCCCTGGCTCAGTGCTAGGGAATCATGGGGATTGTACTTTTTTTTCTAAGACATTGAGCCTTCTCTGTCAGAGAGCTCTGGTGCCACAATAAATTGCAGTTCCCATAATTCCCTAGCACTGAGCCAGGGCAGTGCCTCAATTTAAAGTGGACTCAATTTGCACTATTTCTGGCAGTCTGCAAAGGCCCAAAGTTGTCCTTCTGACAGAAAATGTCAAACCTAATAGATAACTTAAATGGACTTCATTTAAATGGACTTAGAAAAAAACAGAGCTGGGAAAATTGCCCTGCATTCAGTGCAGAGCTTGGAATACTTAATTTTCAAGCAAAGAAATGTATTCTCTTTCATTGGATTGATATTTTTTATCTAAATCACATGGCTGAGCAATTGTACTTAATTATCATGCTTAATGACATTACCAGGGCCCACCATCACATCAACAAGGAGTTTTTCCTAGATCTGACTCCACACAGGAGTAATGAGTCCTTACCACAATCTTGGTCTTTTTGAAAAACACTGTGTTCCTCTCCTTCCAACATGCAAGCATTTCCTTTTGATGCCTGAGGCCTTTACGTTGATTTTTTAAAAACTACAATTTATTCTACTATTTGAGGGAAGAACCAGTTTTTAAAATGTGTGGTTTGGCCTCCAAACTAGGATCATGTCAAGCCTCATTTCCAGGACCCAAGTTCAGACTCTGACACAAACAGTGAAGCAGAGGGACAGGGTGTCATGCTAAGTGCTTGTGACAGCACTCTGTATTATACAGAGATGTGGATTCAACCAGTGGCATTCCTGCACGTGGTGACACCCAGTGCAGGGTGTGGGGCTTCTGGGGGCAGAGACTTCCAGTCCCGGACCTCTGGCACCCCATAGCCTCCGCACAGCCCTGAGAGCCACCGATGTGGCCCAAAAAGTCTCAGTGTGGGGCAGAGGATTCCCTGGTTTGACCCAAAAAGCCCCTTGCCAAGCACAAAAATCTCTGCATGGGGCATCTGAGCCCAAAAGCCTTCGCACTGGCCCAAAAAGCCCCTGGCCAGGCCCAAAAGCCTCAGTGCAGGGTGGAGCAGCCCCCAGCTGAGCCCCAAAAGCCTCCACACAGGGCTGAGGAGCCCCCAGATGGGCCAAAACAGCATGTATGGGAGCGGGGGAGCCAACCTGATGTCACCCCCCCTTCTTGGGTGTCACCTGGTGCAGCCTGCACCCCCCCACACACACCCTCCAGTGACGCTACTGGATTCAACAGTACCTACCACAGCTGAATGTAGATGAGAAAGGGAGGGTTTGTGACCCTCGTTCATACAGGAAATGCTCATTAATCAGACAATAGCTGCAAGTGGCTATCAGGCCATAAAGAATCCAGCAACTCCTTTGGGAGATCACTGTTGACAACTAACCATTCTGGAGGAAGCAACACTTAAGTCTCTTGATTCCTGGCTCATGTTTTTGAAAAAATTTGAACCCTGCATCCTAAGCCGATAGTGCTACTGGACACTCCCTTGGTCTACTGGACATTCCCTTGGCCTTGAATTTATTGCTGTACCCTTGGACTGCCTGGACGCTGAGAACTGTAACTGACTGGTGAGCTCCTGTCCATGACTGGGGCTGCTTGTGTCTCTTTCTGACAGACTTCATTTGGTACTTTGTCCCTGGCTTCTAAGACAGGACAGATTTGGGTGGAATCGGGGGGTGGGAGGAAAATGGGGCCAGATTGGTGGATTGTGACCAGCTGGTGAGTGGGTGGCATGGAGTCAATGGAGATGTGTTACTCGGATTCCTTCTCACCTACAAAGGGCAGGAAGGGTCAACACCATTTTTAAATTTGTTTCCCTCTGAAAAACTCTGGACATATGTGCAACTCTGGATATATGTGAAGCTTTGATCTTTGAATACTTGCTTGCCTTTAGATGTCCTTTGCAGTAGGGTGACAGGAGTCTCATGGAACAAGTGTTATAAAAGAGTTTTCTCAGAGTTAGCACTATTACATTCAGTAAGAATTACTTCTGAGTATATTTGTATAAAATTGCCCCATATGTCATCAATCTTACACACACATTCCTGGGAATTAAATTCTAAAAATGAGGCAGCAGATTAGATGGGGTGGAAGAAACACCTGTCAGGACTGCAGTAACCACCCAGATATGCTCCTAATCCAATGGGAGTGCAGCTGGGTTTCAGAATGACACAAAACAGAGAAAAGTTATTTGATTATGTGAATGTGCACATACATCGCAGGAGCAAATACCCTCCCCCCAGATTCTGTGATCATGTGATCAGACATAAACTGATATGGGGAACATATGCACACAGTAAAAACACCCCATTGTACAGCTGTGACAACATGATTGGGGTCCTGTGTGACTTTCCAAACTGATTTCAGATTGGATTAAAACAGGTGTGTCTGATAGTAAAGGGGTCAAACTGGAGCAGGATACTATGTGGTAGAGCCAGGATTTTGTTTGTTGTTGTTAATTGCCCTCAAGTCAATCTCTCTTCATTGCAGCCCTATGGATGAGACATCTCCAGGACCCCTTGTCCTCCACTGCTCTGCTTAATTCCTACAACCCCGTACCAGTGACTTCTTTAATAGAGTCCATCCATCTAGCATGTGGCCTTCCTCTCTTCCTACTTCCCTCCACCTTCCCCAGCATTATTGTTTTTTCCAAAAAGTCCTTCCTTCTCATGATGTATCCGAAGTACGACAGCCTCAGTTTGGCTTCCAGGGAATTTTCTGGCTTGATCTGCTCTAGGACCCACTTGTTTGTTCTTTTGGCTGTCCATGGGATCCTCAGCACTGTTCTCCAGCACCACATTATCTCAAATGCATTGATTTTCTTCCTATCATCTTTCTTAACTGTCCAGCTCTCACATCCATACGTGGTAATAGGGAATACAATGGCTTTTATGATTCTAACTTTTATGCTGAGTTACATATCTTTGCATTTTAGAATCTTTTCTAGTTCTTTCATAGCCACCCTCCCCATTCTTAGTCTTCTTCTGATTTCCTGACTGCAGTCTCCATTTCTATCAATGTTTGATCCCAGGTATGGGAATTCTTTTACTATTTCTATATCTTCATTGTCAGAAATCAGAGCCAAGATACAGCCCTCCTAGAGATTCAGCCTAAATCACAGGTGTCAGCCCTTTAATCTCCTGGCCTGAGATGCTCCTGACCTGGCAACTCTAGTCAAAATACCCTTCTCAAGCCATTTGATTATGCTACACCAATTAAGCACAATTACATTTGCATCACTGGCTAAGGAGTATGTGCCCCAGCCATTGTCTGGGCAATGGTTTGCAAGTGAAGTTTCCAATGTTGCTGTTGAAGGAAACTGCCAGTCTCAGCCTAGTCATGAGTGAACCCATTTCCTTGCAAATACAAGGTGCTGGGAGCCTGAAGAGAACGCAGCTGCCTGCCTGCATGTTCACACATAAAATCATTTTCCAGAAATACTGCTATGGCTTAGACTCAAAGAATTCATATTCTCTAGTGAGAATTTCTTTTGCTGTTTCTGCTTCAGCAGTTACCACAACTGACACAAGCTTTTGTGTTTGTTTCTTCAGCAGTAAGCATTGCAGTAGTAGAAATAGCAAGCAAAGTCCAAGGTGCCAAAAGTGCTCTTTCTCACTGTGAGCCCATCACTTTAGACTGCAGTGGAACTCAGGGCACTTCTGTTAAGATGATAATTCATTACTCATTATTTTTGCTAAGTGATTCATTAGTACTGTCCATGATTAAAGGAGCCTCTTGTTTCATTGCTCACTACTCAAGCATTACTTTCCTCATTGCTTTTCAATGTTTTTTTTTTCAAAAAAATGTACAAAAACATCCAGAAAAATCCTACAAAATGACTTCTACCAAAGTAGAAGTGGCAATTAAACAAGACTTGTTATGCTAAAAAATCAACAGCATTGCTCATCAAGACATTACTTTTTAAAAAACAACACTGGCAATGCCTTTACCTCCCCTTCCCCCAAGTAATTGTGTTACAAGTAATGTTATTTAATGCATTTCCCAGCTGCAGACTATAATGATATTGCTTAGTTCTCTGGGCCTGTAACATTATAGTTCCTCAAATTAAAACTACAATCTAAGATATGCAGATGACACTACAATGCCAGCAGAAAATATCACAGATATGGAAAGATTATTGAAGAAAATTATGACCACAGATGATCTACATAATTTTAAACTAGATGATGAAGAGATCGAAATAGTTTAGGATTTTCCATACTTGGACTCAATCATCAATCAGAGCAGAGAGTTCAAGAAGTCAGAAGAAGACTTGGATTTGGAAGGGCAGCAATGAAGGAACTAGGCAAGATCCTGAAGTGTAAAAATATATCACTTAATAGTGAAGTTATGATGGTCCAATGCCATAGTAATCCCCATTTCTCTGTATGGTTGTGAAAGCTGGAAAAAAAGCTGATAGGAAGAAAAACAGCTCATTTGAGATGTAGTGCTGGAGAAGAGTTCTTGGATACTGTAGACTGCTAACTAGACAAATAAATGGGTCCTAGAAAAAATCAAGCCCAAACTCTCCTTAGAAGCAAAGATGACTAAACTGAGGTTGGAGTCTTTTGGCCATATCACGAGATGAAAGGACTCATGAGAAAAGACTATAATTCTTGGGAAAGTAGAGGGTAATAGAAAAAAGAAAGACCACATTCCAGGTGGACAGACTCAATCAAAGAAGCCATGGTCATGGGTTTACAGGAGCTGAGCAAGGTGACTCAAGATAGAATGACTTGAAGATCTCTCATACATAGGGTCACCATGTGCCAAAGTTGACTTGAAGGCAGTTAACAACAGCAAACAAAGTGTACCCACCTACATTTTATATTATCTAGGATTTGCTTTTTGTCATGATTTGGGTGGTGTAAAACTACATAAAAAGGGAATTTTATTTGAAACATTTTGGCAATAGAATTGATCTTTTCCTTCCTTCCTGTGCAAAATAAGTTAGGCAGGTCAATTACTAGATGTCCTTGGAGTCATCTCTGTTGTGATCAGTGCATTCTGCGCAGCTTTCAGCTTGGCAATTATGAGTTTTCTCTGCAAATGTTTGCAAAAAAGCTAGCCTATAGTTTTCTGCCTACTCATAGAATTGAGACACACGTGCTGATAGTGATGTTCATACACCTCATCATATTGTCCTCTGAGAATTATCGTTCCTTAAATTGGCCACAACCAAGAGCCCCTTGGAGATTACTCCCTCACCCTCAAGAAACATTCCTAGGAACAAGAGAGAGCTTTAGAGCTAGATGGCAACTACTTCAAATGTTTTCAAGAATAGGGTGATTCAGACAGAAAAGTGAATACTTTTCAGACAAAAGGCTGTTTACTCATGCAGCCTGGTAAATAAGTTTGCAGCACTGCATAAAGCAGGGGTAGGCAACCTTTCCCCTTTAAGGGCTGAGGGACTTCAGCTCCCAGAATCCCAGGAGCTATTGGCCAACATGGGACTATTGGCTAACATGGCTGAGGCTTCTGGGAGCTGAAGTCCCTCGGCCCTTAAAGGGGAAAGGTTGCCTACCTCTGGCATAAAGGATAAGGCATTACAGAAAAGAATGACTGTAGTGCATTCAAAACATTTGATATGGAATTTGAACAATATGTGTGTATTTTATTTATTTATATCCCACCTTTCTCCCAGTACAGGATTGAAGGCAGAATTCAAAGATATACTCGGCGTATAAGACGACCCACGTATAAGACGACCCCCCATTTTTCCAGTCAAAATATAGAGTTTTGGCACACCTATCCTCATTATCCTTATATCCGGTGTATAAGACGACCCCCCCCCACTTTAGCCACAGATTTTGCAGGTAAAAAAGTAGTCTTATACGCAGGAAAATAAGGTAACTGTTTTAGTGTAGAATCAGTACATAGAGAAATCTTTTAGCACCTTTGAGACTAACTGAAAGAAAGAAATTGGCAGCATTTTAAAATCAGAATACAAGCAATTTAAAAACTTCTCATACAAAAGTAAAAACACAATTAAACTAAACTTAGATTTTAAAAACACAAGTGAAAAAAAGGCATTAAAAAGACATTTAAAATTAATAAAATAAAACAAAATACTCACATTAAAAGCTCTATCTGCCACAACATACAGTTAGCCCTTGATATCCACTGGGGTTTGGTTCCAGGACTTCCCATGGATATAAGAATTTGTGGATGCTCAAGTCCCATTATATACAATGGCATAGTAAAATGGTGTCCCTTATATAAAATAGCAACATAAAGGTTTGCTCTTTGAAATTTATATATTTTTAGAATATTTTCAAGCCATGGATAGTTGAATCTGAGGATAAGAATCCATAGATATGGAGGACCAACTGTACTAAAAACCAAATGCCTTCTTAAAAAGGTTTCTGCCTGCTGGTGGAAAGACAGCAGGGAGGGGGCAAACTGTTACTGTTTTTTACTGTTCTGTAAGAATTAGTGAGGAATATAGTCTTAAAATACCCTAAGGCACGAGATCCGTCTGACCTTGAAAGCTAAGCAGAGTCAGCCCCAATTAGTACATGGATGGGATACTGTCAATGAATACCAGGTGCTGTAGACTAGATTTCAGAAAAAAATGCTGGTAAAACCACCTCTGAGTATTCCTGCCTAAGAAAATGCTAGGAAATTTATGGGATTGCTATAAGAAGCTTATTGCATGCCTGAAAGAGGCATTTTACCTCTTCTGGGTTCAATCCTCAATTTTTCAAAGTTGGAAGCTTCTGTTTTTGAAAAAGTGCCAGTTGACATGGCTTGAACCTGAGCTGGATTTGGCCAGTGGCATTGTAGCAGAATTGGCAGTGAATTATGTGTGATAACACCTGGGTATATCCCAGATGAGGATTGAACCCGGAAGAGGTAAGATGTCTCTTTCGGATGTGCGATGAGCTCCTAAGTCAACATGTGACTTGAAGGCATGTACACAAACACACATCATTAAAAGAAAAAACAACCACAGCCCTTGAGAATGTTTAATTTTATAACTACAGCATCCATAAAGTCATAATCAGCATAGTTGGTGGCCATGCTGGTTGGGGGATTCTGGAAGTTGTCGTTCAAAAAATAACTTTTCAAAGCTCTGAAAAAAAATTTGGACCTGCAGTGACAAAGCCTGTTCACCTCAAATGCTGACTGCATATTGCAGCATCTCATTTTACATTCATAGAAACAGAGAGTCTCTGAGGGAAACAACTTTCTATTCATAATACACCCAAGCAGTACAAGCTGGACAAATTTGTTTTCCAAATCAGATCATGCCTGACTTCAGCAGCATGTCTAATAGAAGAACTTCCAAAGAACCACAGTGTTTCTGGAATGGTTTGAAAACCACTAAGTAAACCAAGCCCCCTGTACTCAGTGATCCATCTCCACTTGTGATTGGGCACTGATGCCTCACAGAGAAAGAAAACATTGAGCTGAACCACAGGGAAGGGCATGGGTAGCCTTCATATCTTCTGATCAGCAGAAATCATGACATTTATAGCCTGTACAATTTTGCATCATTTTTCCACAGTGTTGAGATTCTTTCCCTTCTTCCTATCTTTATCAATGCCAATGTTCCCTCAGTGCCAATGTACCCTCTTTATCCAATACCAGCCCCCTCAACTGGGTTTCATTTTTTAAAAAAGATAAAGAAGAAATGAATAAGGAAGGTTTTTAAACACACTCTTATCAATCTGTCTAAGTTGATTAAATTTTGGCTAGAGCTGTGCATATGAATTTGAATCACAAATGTTAGGGGACCTACCTGGGAGAAAGCCCCATTGAATTCAGCAGAGCTCACTACCAGGGGGGCAAGCATAGGACTGTACTGCAGCATTCTTATTTGTCAGTAAGTACCATTGAAGTCAGTGGAAATTGTTTTAGAAATGGGGTATTCAACACAAATATATTTCATTCCACAGGACTTAAACTACACTCAAATTAACAAGTTGTACAGTTTTCTTCTCAGACTGCCAGCTGGCCCAGCTCACCTGGGGCTGACTGTCAACAGCAACTGGCAAGATAGTCTGAAAATAGAAACGGTGCTGCTGCTGTAACCTGTTTGCTATGTTTAGTCATGATGGGAATTGTACACATAGCATCCACTTGGACATTTTTTAAAAAATATGGAAGGCTTCCAGAATAAGATTAAAATATTTCTGACATTTTGAACACAAGCTGAACTGCCACGCAAACATGGCTTGTGTTCCTATTGAAGGAGGTTAAGAAATAAGTCAGCATAACTACAACAATTACGAAGACCAGCTTCAGTACCTCATAAACCTACTCTTGCATTCTTGATGAACTGGCCCTGCATTAATTTCACACATTTTGGTCACTAGCAAGGTGGACCTGAACCACTTCCTTTAAATATGAGTTTTCTCAGATGCAGAGACATAAACATCCTCCTCCTGTATTTTCAGTCTATTGTTGCCTGTTGCCTGTTGACTTATGGCAACCCCATGAACTTCATAGGGTTTTCTTAGACAATGAATACTCAGAGGTGGTTTTGCCTGCAGCACCTAGTATTCCTTGGCCCTCACCAGCTGGCAACCAGGAAGGCCAGTCTGTGTACCTCCAGGTCTATGGTAGAGTGGCTGCCCATCTTCCCCCTGACAGCGAAGGAAGTGGAGCCCCCCTTTGGACCAGGCAAGGAAGGCCAGGCAGGGCAAGGCAAGACAAGGTGGGCACTGGTGTGGGCAAGCAGTTCCCATTCCTCTGCCCAGAGTCCCATCCCACTGACGGAGGGAGAGAAGAGATGCCTGCCCACCCAGGACACACAGTTGGGCCACTGAGCGACACTGGGCGAGCGTGGGATCTGCCTCAAGAGAGACCCCGGAGTCTTCTCCAGACCTCCTGGGCAACCTGAGGGGAAACCTGGAGGGCCCGGACAGCCTTGGACCGGACAACCACCACTGGGAGACTCCTGGATGACATGGACCTGATGGACATATGTCCCTCCACCCAAAAGAATGGAGGGGGGAGGAAAGCAGCCTCTGTCAGTCTCAGAGGAAAAAGAAAAAAATGACCCCTAATCCCCACCCCCGTTAGGGTTTTTTAAAATGTCAATCAAATCATGTGCACCTTTGTCATAACGATGATGTGACTGTGAAGTCGTAGGCTTTCATGGTCGGCATCCATAGTTTTTTGTAGTTTTTTCGGGCTGTGTGGCCATGTTCTAGAAGAGTTTCTTTCTGATGTTTCGCCAGCATCTGTGGCTAGCATCTTCAGAGAATACTGGAATAGAAGAGAGTGGGTCTATATATACTGTGAGACCCTGGGTAGGGAGGAAACACAACCTCCAAATGGTTTACAAACCAACCAAGAAAATCCAACAAATGCTGCTCTCAGCGAAGGACAGAAGAGACCCTCTCACAGCCGCAGGAGTTTACCGCATACCATGCAGCTGCGGACAAGTCTACATTGGGACCACCAAACGCAGTGTACAAACACGAGTCAAGGAACATGAGAAGCACTGTAGACTGGGCCAGCCAGAAAAATCAGCAGTGGCAGAACACATTATAAACCATCTTGGGCATAAAATGCTGTTTGAAAACACTGAAATTCTGGACCATGCCAATAACTATCAGGTCAGAATGCACAGGGAAGCCATCGAAATCCACAAACGTTTGGATAACTTCAACAGAAAAGAAGAAACCCTTAAAGTAAACAAGATTTGGCTACCAGTCCTACAAAATAAGAAAAACAGCACTCAGCAAATGAAAATGGAAAACCAACCAGGGTCAGGGGCTTTCCCAGCAGACAATAGCAGACAATCTCCTTGATTGCATATCCTCACCTGGAAGCCATGCCATTAACAACAGAACAATACCTATTCAACACAGAACAATACACAGTTTACATGGGAATAGCAGACATCTTCTTGATTGCATATCCTCCTACCCTGAAGCCATGCCATTAACAACAGAACAATACCTATTCAACCAGAACAATACACAGTTTACATGGAAATCACTCCTCCCTACCCAGGGTCTCACAGTATATATAGACCCACTCTCTTCCATTCCAGTATTCTCTGAAGATGCCAGCCACAGATGCTGGTGAAACGTCAGAAAGAAACTCTTCTAGAACAGGGGTAGGCGACCTAAGGCCTGGGGGCCAGATGCGGCCCCCCAAGGCCTTTGGACTGGCCCTAGGCCAGTCCTGCTGCCGCCGCCTCTGCCCACCACGATGATATTGATTATTGTTGTTATTACTTGTTCTTGGAGTTTTCTTGGCAAAATCTCCACAGGGGTTTTGCCATGGCTTTTCTGGGGCTGAGAGAGTGTGCATGCATATTTTTTAAAAAAAATTTAATTTTTTTTTTTAATTTTTGGTGCTTCGGCCCCCCCAATTGTCTGAGGGACAGCAACCCGGCCCCCAGCTCAAAAAGGTTGCCTACCCCTGTTCTAGAACATGGCCACACAGCCCGAAAAACCCACAAAAAACGATGATGTGACTATTTAAAAGTATAGTCTACTGTGGCCATGCAATTGCAAAAGTGTACATAAGCTGTCAATTTTTTTTTTAAAAAGTACACCATCTAATGATGTTCCAGGAAAACCCCCTCCTTGGCTTTGGCTTTGGCTGGCAGGCAGAGAGCAAAGGGGTGGGCATGATCCACCTCACTTCTCTCCTCCTAAAAGATTAGGTGCACAGCCTGGGAATGCTGTTAGAACCAGCTCTGTCCTGAATGGCCCAAGCAGACTGCAAGACATGAGAAACATATCATCAGCTTTGGATTAATGGTGCACCAGCTGCAACTCAGACTGGGCAGAGATGGGGTCCATTGGTCCCCCAGAATATAGAATCATAGGAGATTATCCCACACTGAAATAACCAGGCTGCCTCCCAAATTAGGTTTCAGTTCAGAAGAGATAAGCCAGGTTCTTTCAGCAGTGGGATAATTTCCATAGAATCACAGAATCATAGGACGTTATCACACTGGCCCTAAAGCAGAAAGAATCCTGCATCATTCCTGCACCATTCCAGTTCTTTTTTCCGTGTGTTCACACGACGTCGCACATAACCCCACCCATCCCTGCATCATCCCTGCATCATTCCAGTTCTTTTGAATTCCGGGTATCTTAAGGAATTACACTCTTGCGACCAGAATGATGCCGGAATGATGCTGCTTTCACCGTATGTCTGAACACGCGATCCGTATCATGGAGCGAGGCTGGGGCCGGCCTCACTGCTCTATGGGCCTGGTCGCCGAAGCGGTCGCTTCGGCGACCAAGCCCATAGAAGAGTGAGGGCGGGGTTAAAGGGACAGCACGTCCCTTTAGCCCCGGCCTCTTTGCTCTTCTATGGGCCTGGTCACCGAACGAACGGTGACCAGGCCCATAGAAGAGCCATGCCTGGATTAAAGGGACAGCGCGTCCCTTTAGCCCTGGCCTCTTTGCTCTTCTATGGGCCTGGTCGCCGAAGCGGCGACCAGGCCAATAGAAGAGCGAGGCCGGGGTTAAAGGGACAGCGCGTCCCTTTAGCCCTGGCCTCTTTGCTCTATGGGCTCGGTCGCCGCTTTGGCGACCAGGCCCATAGAAGAGCGAGGCCGGGGTTAAAGGGACGGCGCACGTCCCTTTAACTCTGGCTTCGCTCTCCTATGGGCTTGGCCTCCGAAGCGGTCGCTTCGGAGCCCAAGCCCATAGAAGAGTGAGGCCTGGACTAAAGGGACGCGCTGTCCCTTTAACTCCGGCCTGGGCTTGGCCTCCGAAGCGGTCGCTTCGGAGCCCAAGCCCATAGAAGAGTGAGGCCTGGACTAAAGGGACGCAGCGTCCCTTTAACTCCGGCCTGGGCTTGGCCTCCGAAGCAGTCACTTCGGAGCCCAAGCCCATAGAAGACCGAGGCCAGGGTTAAAGGGACGCGCTGTCCCTTTAACTCCGGCCTGGGCTTGGCCTCCGAAGCGATCACTTCGGAGCCCAAGCCCATAGAAGACCGAGGGTTGTGGAAGGGATCTTTCCACTTGTGTGTGAACAGGAGATACGGGTCCCCGGAGCGGAACCATCGCGGCATCGTCAATTCCGCAATGATTCCAGTCGCATCTGATAACGATTTCCGTCTTGCCGGGTCCATTCCGGTATGGTTCTGGATTGATTCCATTCCACTTTCTTGCCGCTTTCTTGCCGCTTTGGGACCCCAGTGTGATAACGTCCATAGAGTTGGAAAAGATCACAAGAGCCATCCAGTCCAAGCCCCTGCCATGCAGGAATACACAATCAAAGTTTCGCTTGATGGCTGTGTAGGATCAGTTCTTCCTGTGTTCTGTCCAGGAAGTCCTCCTGTTCTCTCATGTACTGAAGGGACCCACTTGCTGCAGCTGTAGATGGTGAAGTTTTCTGGCAAAAAGACAACATTGCACATACAGTGGAGGAGACAACTACAAATCCTTATGCTTCTGTCACTTCAGTTAATTATATACCCTCCTTCCTGTAATATCTATAAGGGATATAAGTGACTTCAAGTGTTTCCAGCAAACGCTGATGAGGGAAATTTTGACACAATCAACCACTCTCTCAGAGCCTAGCCTCATATGCTGGCTGAAAAGCTTTCTGCCTCTCCCAATGTGGCTGCTCATTTGCTCATAGCAACATCAGAAAAGGCTGATGCGGGAAAGCATGCAGATGAGTTGCCATTCTCCAAGAGCTTCACCTTCTACATCATATTTCCATATTCTGCCTATTTTGTCAAGACAATTTGCAAATCATATCAGATTGTTGAATCATATGTGTGGTGCCCAGCAAACTCATTGATATTTTGTGCGCCTCTTAGAATCAAACTGATAGTGGTACAATAATGGTGAAAAGCAGGAAGATCAGTAAGTGCCATGTGCCTCCTTCCAAGCAAAAGGTCTAGACAGACTCTCTCTGAAGTCTGTCCTTCCATTTATTGTCACCTTTGTGGCACATTCATTTTTCAAATGTAAACATGTACTGTTTTCAGCATTCTCTTATGTCACTGCTGAGATAATGCGGAATATGTTTTATCAATAGCAGAATGTGTGCTGCATGGGGAGGAAAGTTATCTCGCATATTATTTTCATTCCCTAAGTATCTGCTTCATCACTCTTTCCTGTCTACCACCTTTTGTACTGTTCTTTCATATAAATGAGCTGCTGGTAGTTTGCCAAGATTTTGGTGATCAGTCACCCCATATGAGGACAAGAGGGTGTTTCCTTATGCAAATTGGTAGGGTTGAATCATTTGTTACCACTAACTATTGCACTACATTCCCAGGATTAAACAAGGAGAATTCCAGGCAAGAGGGCTCTTTCCTTTTTCAGGGAAAAAGTGGCTACCTAGATTTGGGCACCATCCCCTATCTGTCTCATTCAATCTCTCTCTCTCTCTCTCTCTCTCTCTCTCTCTCTCTCTCTCTCTCATACACACACACATACAGAACCAGAAAGTAGAAAGAACATTAGCCTAGTGACCGCTCCTTCTACGTCTTGCAAGGCTTCTATATTCAAATCTAGCTGCCTTGGATGTTCTTCATCTCCACACTTCACCAATCTACCATCTCCTTCCTATGCATTTCTAGTGGAAGCAGGGAAACAAACAGTTCCTCCTCCAACTCCTACCTGCTGTGTTGAAGCAAGATTTTTGTGGCTAAAAGCATTGACAGCACATTGGTCAAGAAAGGTAGGAGAGACAGAGTAAGAGTTCAGCTCAGCAAAAGAAACTGAGAGAACAGAGCCTCCATTAGTTTGCATTTCTAATACTCACATGAATGCCTCTACTAATAATATTATTTTACTTATTTCAGAAGATGGCAAACCAGCATTACATTACAGTACATTACAGACCCCTTCTACTCATTCTTCTGAGAGGAGCCAGAATATCTGCCCCCTAATCCAGTCCTGATCACATCACTAAGAGCTCCTATTCCCCTCTCACTGAAAAATTGCAGTTTTTTCCCTTTTAAAAGGAGGTAGGATTTGGGGGTTTGCCAGGTGACAACAGAACTATAACCAATGGGGTGCATAGGTGAGGGAGAGAGAGTCCAGAGAGGAGAAAGAGAGAACACAAGTATCTGAAAACCAAAATGCTCTGGAGGCACAGATCAGTGAAGTCATAAGCCTGCCAGGCAATCTGGGTGTTTGCAGTCTTCATGGTTGCCAAGCAAAAGGCACAATACATTTTCTTTTAAAATCTAACAGCTATAGCAACAATTCCTGTTCCTCTAGCTATTCAGTATATGCTTGATGTAATAACGGGACTGACTCTGAAATCTCAAAGTTTGGAGAAACAGTCTCGCTGATGATGTTATCAGAGGCCAGCCTCACACAGGCTACCCAGCCAATGCATTATAATTGAGAATTCAGTCATGCAGCACTCACTTTCAATATCCTGAAAATTATTACTTGTACAAAATGCAAATCCTCCTGTGAAAACAATGGCCCTTTAAGGGCATGAGGACCTCAAATGGGCTATATGCACCTGATTGGAATTGCAGAACCTGAAACTCACAAGTCTAGCAGTTGGGTTTCACCTGTGAAGATCTAAGTGGTAGGTCCTCAATACCTGTGATGGCAGCTACAGATTTCAAGGCAATTTATGATGACAACCCAAAAGTATTTCAGCTTCTCTTTTGGACTTATATGACATCTACATGTGGGACAGTGCAAAGTTTCTAATGCAGAAGCATTGGATGCCCTCTTTAAGATTTATATTTGCAGTGCTAAGAGATACACTCCCTGCGATAAAAAGGATTCTGTCTTTCTCCTTCTCTGCAACCAATCTCAGAACACTGCAGGACTCACATATTGAGTTCTCACCCAAAGTTAATTCTACACAAACAGCACTTGGTTATAAATGTATCAAAAAAGGACATTTGATACCTCAGATGGCTTAGGGCCTCATTACCAGTTGGAGGACTTCTTTCTACATGGAGGTACCCTGACCACTGAGAAATGCTGTGGGAGCCCTCTGCTGTATCCTACCAGTGGCAGTAATGCATCATATGAAGGTGTGGGATAGCACCTTCCCTGCTGTGGTGACTCAGTTATGGAATGTCCTCCACTTGAGGGCCCTTTTGGCATCAATGCTGGAGCCCTAGTGGTACAGTGGTTAAATGCCTGTACTGCAGCCACTCACTCATAGACCACAAGGTTGCGAGTTCAATACTAGCCAGGGCTCAGGCTTGACTCAGGCCTGCATCCTTCTGAGGTCACTAAAATGAGTACCCAACTGTTGGGGGCAATGAGCTTACAGTTGTAAACCGTTTAGACATCCCATAGCGCGATATGAAGCGGTATATAAATGAAGCTGCTTTGCTTTGTTAAAGTATGTTTTTTCACCAAAGCTTTTGATCATGACTGAACTAAACTGTGGACCTCTGGTTTATTACACACTGATTATTCTTATCTGAATTGTTTTCAATTATCTTTTGCTGTTGTTGTTACATTCTTTCACGTCAGTCTCGACCCATGGTGATATTGATATTTGAATGTGGTGTGCAGTACAGCAGAGTACAGTATATAGCTTCCTCCATCAGCCTTTCCCATGCTAAAAGCATGCAGACACTTCTTGTAGTTCTAAAGTAGAGCTTTATTGTTCCATAAAGTAAATAAGAAAAGAAAAAAAAATACAATCCACCAAAGGATCACATCTTGCTGATGTTGTTGTAGAATAGAAAAGTTACAGATCCATGTTTCCAGATCCAGGAGTTACAGTTACATTGTAAAAGCAGTTCCAAGTATAAGCATACTCATAAGCTAAAAGCCAAAACTAACTCCATAGCTAACCACACACGCACAAACACTATGTTTGCATATATTAACAAAGATCAAAGAAAACTCTTGGCCCTTCCCATACTCCACCTTCTGGGTGTTAACCTTATGCTGATTGGATAATGCCTGCATGATGTGTTTTAACCCAGCCTCTAGCTGTCCATCATCCCCCATGTGACTACCTTCCCATGAACTCATATGTTGATGTATTGCCTATCTATTTCCCAGCTCAAACTGTGTTTATGTTTTGACTTCTTGGCCACCTGCTGTTGAGTTCTCTTTGTTTCAGTAGACACTGTTCTCATGAGAAAATTTCCACACATACATCTCTACATTTCTCCTTTGACTGTATAACCCATCCATATTCCAACAGGTGACCCTATGGATGAGACAGCTCCAGGCCTCCCTGTCTTCTACTGCTCTGCCCAGCTCCTGCAAACTCATGTTCATGGTCTCTTTAATACAGTCCATCCATCTAGCATATGGCCTTCCTCTCAACTTCCCTCCACTTTTCCTAACATAATTGTCTTTTCCCACAATTCATGCCTTCTCATGATGTGTCCAAAGTATGACAGTCTAAGTCTTGTCATCTTGGCTTCTAGGGATATCTCTGGCTTGATCTATCTAGGACCCATTTGTTTGCAATTTTGGCTGGCCATGGGATCCTCAGCACTCTTCTCCAGCACTATATCTCAAATGTGTTGATTTTCCTCCTATCTTTTTGACTGTCCAGCTCTCACATCCATACATGGTAATAGGGAATATGATGGTTTGTATGATTCTGGCTTTTGTGCTGAGTTGTATGTCTTTGTATTTTAGGATCTTTTCTAGTTTTTTCATAGCCCATTTTTCATAGCCTCCCCCATTCTTAATCTTCTCCTGATTTCCTGGCTGCAGTCCCTGTTCCTATCAATGTTTGATCCCAGATATGAGAACTCTTACTATTTCTATTTCCTCATTGTCTAGTTTGAATGTGTGTAAGTTCTCTGTGGTCATTATTTTTGTTTTCTTGATGTTCAACAGTAAGCCTGCCTTTTCACTTTCTTCTTTGATCTTCCTTAGTAGTTTTTCCAGGTCTGTGAGGTTCTCTGCTAGTATTATGGTGTTGTCAGCATATCTCAGATTGTTGATATTTCTTCCTCCTATTTTCACTCCTCCCTATTCCATGTCCAAGCCTGCTTTCCTTACAATATGTTCTGCATATAAGTTGAACAGACAGGGTGAAAGGATGCAGCCTTGTCTCACTCCTTTGCCAATTGGAAACCATTCTGTTTCTCTGTGTTCTGTTCTGACAGTAGCCTCTTGTCCTGAGTACAGATCCCTCATTAGGACTATAGATGTGTGGGCACTCCCATGTCTTTAAGGGCATTCCATAGCCTTTCATGATCTATGCAGTCAAATGCTTTGCTATAGTCTATAAAGTACATGCTGATTTTCTTTTGGAACTTCCTGCTACGCTCCATTAGCTATCGTATATTTGCAATGTGATCCCTGGTGGCTCTTCCTTTCCTGAACCCTGCTTGGACATCTGGGATTTCTCTCTCCATGTGTGGTTGGAGTCTATGTTGCAGAATTTTGAGCATGATTTTGCTTGCGTGGGAGATTAGTGCTATGGTTCTGTAGTTGCTGCAATCTCTTGTATCTCCATTTTTGTGGATGGGGATGCATATTGATCACTTCCAATCTGTTGGCCATTGTTTTGTTTTCCATATCTGTTGACATATGTTGGTTAGAACTAGAGTTGACTCTGTCAGTGTGGACTGCAACAATTCTATTGGTATATCATCTATTCCTGGAGTCCTGTTTTTTGCCATTTCTTTATACAGTTTCCACCTCAGTTTTTAGAATATGGGGTTCATCTTCATATGGCTTTTCACTCCATGTCCTTCATGTTGTCATCTCTTTTGTATAATTCTTCTGTGTATTGCATCCAATGTCTTTTTATTCCTTCCTGGTCTTGAATTATGTTATTTTATTGCCGTAGAGCAGGGGTAGGCAACCTAAGGCCCGGATGTGCCCCCCCAAGGCCTTTGGACCGGCCCCAGGTCCTGCCGCTGCCGCTGCCACCACCCGCCATGGTGATATTGATTATTGTTGCTATTACTTGTTCTTGGGGTTTTCTTGGCAAAATCTCCACAGGGGTTTTGCCATGGCTTTTCTGGGGGTGAGAGAGTGTGCATGCATATTTTTTAATTTTTTTGAATTGTTTTAATATTTATTTATTTATTTATTTTTGGTGCTTCAGCCCCCCAGTTGTCTGAGGGACAGCAACCCAGCCCCCAGCTCAAAAAGGTTGCCTACCCCTGCCATAGAGTGTCCTGTCCTTGGTTTGAATTTTCCCTTGATTTCTCGAATCTTGTGGAATAGGTCTCTCGTTCTTCCCTTTTTGTTGTCATCTTCTATTTCTTTACATTTTCCTTATCTTTGCGCACTAGCCATTGTACTGTTGCATTCATGTTTCTTAGTTTATTTCTGTCTCCCTTATGTTTTGTTTCTCTTCTTTCAATTATTGCTTATAGCATTTTATCTGTCATCTATGGTTTCTTCACTTTCATTTTGTCTGTTGGAAGTCTCTTTATGCATTCTTCTTTTATTATGGCCCTGGCTTCAGACCAAAGCTCTTCTGGTTCCCAAAACTTAGTACTGCAAATCTGTTCCTTATAGTGCCAATGAATTCTGTGGATTTTTTTAGGCTGTTTTAAATTGTTGTTTTTCTTATTTGTATCATCCCTTGAGATCTTTTGATATAGGGTGGGATAGAACACTTTTAATAATATTATTAATTTCATGCCTTCTTCCCAAAACCAGAATTCAAGGTAGTTTATTTATTAATAACATGAATAAATAAAATGTTTAAATGTAATTATATTTGACAACAATAAAAGGCACACTTTCTTTGGTTTGTCCATATCCACTTTCTCATATTTTACTGGAAAATAATTTATTTTACAAAGGAAAAATAATTTCTTTTCTTTTTCCTCTCATTGTGGCCCACAATTTTGTAATCCTACCCCTTTCTACCCATCATTTTGCTAAATGAAAATCCCCCCAAATGCTCACACTTCCCTGAATAAAGACAGCACTATCCCTCTCCATCTGAACCAGATTAAACAGCTATTGATAAACTCCCTCTCTTTTTTTTGTCCTGTTAGACAAATTGATGGATTCTGACCTCCTACTAAGAGAGATTAATAGTTGTAACTTTCCCCCATTATGGTGTCTTAATAGTAGGAAGAGACCAGTGGCAGATCCACCCTCCTCTGGCCATTAGATTCCTGGCTGGGCTACTGTGGCTCACATTACACATCAAGATACAATTTGAAAGGCATTTAACTGCAGCTGGTACAAAATGTTCTTGTTAGACTGCTGAGTGGTGCTAAGCACTTGAACATAGTGTGCATATTCTGTGTGATTTGGACTTGATGCTAGTTTCTTTCTGGTTCAATTAAAGCCCCAAACAGAAGATGAGTAGCTTCTATGTGTTCTTCACTGGATGTTCTGATTACTGTCTAAGGAAACATTCAGATCACTTGCCCCAATGATGCAGTGTAAGTTAATGGCCAGTACCATAGAGAGCAATCAATTCATCTGCCCAGTTAACCAAGAAGCTAATTGTAGCTTACCAATAGTAATGTTTGTTTCATTCCAGAATAGAGTTCTAGTCTTTAGACCCTTCCTACCTCCCTATTTATATGTATTGTTATCCATTTCATAGGGCAGTCAGCTTTGAATCAACTGCTTTAATAATTCACTTACCCTAGTAGGAGCGTTCAGTTAGAACAATGCATTTCTTTTTTGACAGATGTTAATTCTATCCTTTGTATGTGTAGCCTACTCGTTCCACAAAAAGTTTTCTTTTTTCCATCAGCACAGTGACCTGGATGTCACACCATCCTTATATCAAGGAGTGCTGATGGACATTTTTGAGTATTTCTTAGAAACATACAGCACTTTCAGCACTGTCCTCAGCTCACTGCTACTAGCTTACTACCCCTTCTAAGGTCTCATGCTTTGTCCAGCAACTCTTATTGTCACTCAGCTACCTTGTTTACACTAGCTGTTGGCAACCTGACCCCTCAGCCTGGTCTCTTGTGGCCTAGTTTGAAAAAAAACATTCAGCACCCTGCACATTATCAATTCAAGAGCTGGCTATCCCTTCCCCAGCAGCCACGGTGGAGGTGCGGCAATAGAAAGAGTGGGGAAAAGGATAACCCAGAAAGGATGGTGGAGGTGTGTGAGCTTGGCATCACTGTAGCCAAAAGTCTATTAAGGGGAATTTTATTTAGCTCAAATTGAGAGGGGGTTGGCTACAAGGACCCTGTGAGACCGTTTCCCACATGTATTCCAAGAGTTTGGGGGAATCTAAAATTGATGCAGAGGCAGAATTCTCCAATTAAAGTATTGTTTATTAAAGGGGAAAATCACAGAGCAATTCACATACACACACACACGCATTCAAGGCTCAGGAAGTCAGGGGTTAGCTTGGAAAAGATGTTGAGGCAGAACTAAGGATGATACTTACTACAGATGAGGCTTTCTCCAGGATCCAGTTGGGTGAAGTGGCGTGAGACACAATCGTTCTGAGAGCACGGGTTTGAATGGAGGTGCTGGTAACTAGATTAGAGAGCACAGTGATGCAGTGTCCCCATGAACTCCAACTAGCGACACTGAGGGGGGAAATCCAGCGGGTTTTTAAGGGCTAAAACTATCTGCAGGGCAAAGGTGTAAGATTGCATGGGTGAGGTAATCCAGTCTGGCAATATTCAAGGTGAATGGGGAAGGATTAAGTCACTAGCTTGCCCATCAGGTGAGTCATCCTTCTGATTATGGGGGTGATGATGGTCCATTTGCAATTCCTACACAATTTGCTTGGCTTTGGGGACTGGGGTTTTTCCAGTCTTCTAAGAGACCTAGATATGACCAGCCTGCCTTGCCTTGGTGGCACTTGGGATTCATTGCAGTGTACATCTGAGGTCATATGGAATTCATACACACACCAAAATTCAAAAAATGCACTTTTGGTTACATCATCCCCACCTCTTACAGGCTCAACCTTCCACCAATATGTGTCCCTTGATACACATGTGTCTCCCTTCAAACACAGCCTGGGCAGCTATCTGCTGGGAGTTAATCAAAGATCACCCCTCTATGTAGGGTACCTCTGTTTGATATAAACTTAATATTAAAAGCACTGTGAAAAGACAGGTAGCCAAGAGGGCACCACAGTGCAGAAAAACTAGCCATGCCATATAAGGACCATATCTGGTTATCCTGTCTCAGCATGGGGGAAGCCAGGGCACACATCCAGGATAGATCAATTAAAATCAGAATCTGCATAATCCTTTCACTGACAGGAGTGATGATGGGTGATAAACCTTGGGCCTACACATGAACAGAAATCCAAGATTACCTCCCTCTGGGAGTGAGACACCTTTGTCAAGGGACATTTATGCTGATTGTCCAGCCATTTACAGATGTCCAGTTCTATTCTTCCCTTCTGGGAACTTCACATTAATCCCAAAACTGCCCTGGGATATATTTTGTCCTATTAAAGTGCTTGCCAAAACATTACCAATTTAATCTCAGTTGAGTTCAGAGAGCCACTCTGTCAGTTTCTCCGTTGATTCCTTGGCACACACAGGACTACTCAGGTCCTAGGCTGCATGCTGAGCCAGACTCATCCACTCTGTCCCCCTGTTTGGAGCTCCATGCCTGAAGCCGGTCACGTATTTCCCTCTGCTAAGCCTTCTAAATCGCTATCAGCTACCACCTTTATAGCATTAGTTTGTGTGAGTGTTTGTGTTTGTGTGAGAGTTGATTTTCCCTTGCCATTATAAATAAAAACTACATTTTGGAACTAACATTCTGGAAGTTCAGTTTTTCAGAAACATTATACATCGGTATGAGTTCTGCTTTTTAGTTACCTGAAGCCCTCTCAACAGCTGTCATTTGAGCTAATTAAAATCTCCCTTTGTATATTGATTGTGGGTCTGCATTTTGGTTAACGGTGGACTCACTGGAGTGTAAGCATTGTGACACTCTAGTGTCACTTATTTAATGAACTATATGTCTTGGACAATGAATTATTTTGATATAGTGTAATATTGCTCAAGTAATATTACTTGAGTAATATCAAGATATTACTCAAGTAATTATTGGCTCAAGTGGTTAAGAAGCTGACTCTGTTGATTGCAAGATCAGCAGTTTGGCAGTTCGAGGCAGGAGTGCTGCATGATGGGGTGAGTTCCTGTCCCTAGTCCCAGCTTCTGCCAACGAAGCAGTTCGAAAGCATGCAAATGTTAGTAGATAAATAGGTATCACTTTGGTGAGAAGGTAAACAGCGTTCTGTGCAATCATGCTGACCACATGATCACAGAGTAGTCTCTGACAACATTGGCTCTTTGGCTTAGAAACAAAGATGATCTTTTTAGATGCTGAAAAGGCTTTTGACAATGTTAATTGGGATTTTATGCTGGCCATATTGGAAAAAATGGGGATAGGACCAAATTTCATAAAATGGATTAAGACAATATATAGCGAACAATCAGCGAGAATCATTATTAATGAGGAAAAGACAGAAGAATTTAAAATAACTAAAGGAACAAGACAAGGTTGCCCCTTGTCTCCCCTTCTTTTTCTAGTAGTGATAGAAATCTTACTAAGGAAAATAAATAATGATATAAAAATAAAAGGAATCATTTGCTGATGATATTGTGATATTTTCTAGATAAAGTTTAGAAAGATTGAATCAGGTCTTGACAGAATTTGGAAAGTGGTCTGGATTTGGAATAAATAAACAAAAGACAGCAATATTAACTAAAATATAGGAATAGAAGAAGAAGAAGTAATAGAAAATATCTCAAAATATAAAATAAAAAATAAAAAAAAACAGTGAAATACTTAGGAATAAATCTAACTAAAAAGAATTCAGACCTCTTTAATAACAATTATCAAAGGGCCTTTGCAGACTGCCAGAAATAGTGCAAATTGAGTCCACTTTAACTGCCCTGACTCAGTGCTAGGGAATCATGGAAACTGTAGTTTATTGTGGCACCAGACCTCTCTGACAGAGAAGGCTCAATGTCTCAGAAAAAAAATACAATTCCCATGATTCCCTAGCACTGAGCCAGGACAGTTAAAGTGGACTCGATTTGCACTATTTCTGGCAGTCTGCAAAGGCCCAAAGAATCTGGAATAAAATAAAAACTGACTTAAGAAAATGGAAGAACCTAAATTTTTCATTAATGGGAAAGATAGCAGTAGTAAAAATGATGATACTACCTAAAATGTTATATTATTTTCAAAATGTCCCAATTATAACTAGTAAAAATCCCTTTAAAGATTGGAACAAAGATTTATCGAATTTTATCTGGAATGGGACAAGGCCTAGAATAAAGTGGAAAATCATGTATGACAACAAGGAAAGAGGAGGATTGGGACTACCAAATTTAAATTATATTTCCAGGCAAGTTGTATTAATTGGATACAAGATTGGACTAAACTTCAGAATACAAAGTTATTAGATCTTGAATGCTTTAATGCTAGATTTGGGTTTCATGCATATCTCTGGTACGAAAAAGACAAGGTACATAAAGAATTCAAAGATCATTTTGTAAGGAAACCGCTCCTGCAAACTTGGCTACGATACAGAGATCTCAGGGACCACCTTTCCCCGTATGATCCCCCCCCCCCTGTGCACTCTGGTCCTCTGGGAGGAACCTGCGGCATCCTATGAAGACTAGGCTGGTGCAGACCTCTCAGAGGGCCTTTTCTGTAACCGCTCCCAGACTATGGAATGGCCTGCCAGATGAGATCCGCCTTATCACCTTTTTGGATAGCTTTAAAAAAGTATTAAAGACGGATCTCTTCCGGCAGGCCTTCCCGGAATAACCTCCCAGCTAATGGAGGAGCTTTGCTACCCGCCCCTCCTGCTGTCACCGCCTGTTTGCTATAAAGCTGATTATGTTGTATTTTATGCTGTTTTAATCATTATTTTAACTCTGTATTAGTTTAATTTAGTTTTAAGGGGTGGGAGGGTTAGGGGTTAGGATGAAGATGTATTTTAACTGCTGTTTGTTTTAATTTTGCTGTACGCTGCCACAGTTGCTATACAGAGGGGCTGGTTATAAATAAAAATTATTATTATTATTATTATTATTATTATTATTAAGATAAAATATACTCAAAAATGCCTTTATGGATATCGCCACACAAGGCATTTTTGACGATGGGAGGCAAAGGATGGATAAGTTATGAAGACTACTATTAACCGGAGATGGCAAATGGAAACTAAAATCGAGAGAATAACTTTCACAAGATGGGATAATGTGTAATTGATTTCCTTATAGACAACTAAGTGAAAGATTCCAAAAAGACCATAAAACAAGAGGATTTGAGAAGTCAAAAAATGAATTTGATAAAATATTACAATTAAATATTGGCAAGACATTAGCTAAAATCTATCAAATCTTATTGAAATTAGATATGGAAGAAGAGCTGATAAAACCCCAGATGATTACCTGGGCACAAAACATAGGAAACAACATCCAATTGGAAGACTGGGAAAAAGCTTGGTCAAAATATTTAAAATTTTCTAATAGTAACATATTAAAAGAAAATTATTACAAATATTATTTAAGGTGGCACTTAACTCCAGAAAGAATTGCAAAAATTAATAAAAAATCATCTGGAATGTGCTGGAAATGTAAAATAAGTAAAGGGACACTATTCCACATGTGGTGGGAATGTAAAATAGTACAAACATTTTGGAAAGCAATTCATCAATTAATAACACAATCATTAAAAATTAACTTCCCTATGAAACCAGAGATATACTTGTTAAATATCCTGAGTAGTTTGGATAAATCAACAGAGTCTAAAAACTGGAAAATATTATTTAATTTGATTACTGCTGCAAGACTTATCATAGCTAAGAACTGGAAATCACTACTAGCCCTGGATGTAGAAGATTGGAAAATTAAATTATATGAATTGTATGAGATGGATATATTATCACATATGATAAAAGGGAAATCAATTACAGAAAGGAAAAAAGAGTGGAATAGAATTAGCTTCCTCTGGTAAATTTGATCATGAAATCCACCTTTACAAATCCAATTATAAACAGAAATAACCTAAAACAAAAAATATAATATAAATAATAAATAATAAATAATAAATAATAACAAAATTAAAAAGAAATATATACAAAATAATATTGATTATAATCTTGAGATAAGGAATTTAGATAATAGATAGATAGATAAGGATATCAAAATTAGTGTCTATAGGAGGATAGATGCTATGTAAATTTAGGAACTTAACTAACTCTTAATAATCAAAATAAGGATTCAAAAATAGTTGGAGAAAGGATGGTTAAATAAAGAAAAAATTAAGAGAAGAAGATAAGATAGAGCCATAAACAGTTGGAATACCACCAGTGGGGAAGTGATGTGTGTTATCTTTGTTTTATGTGTGATGGTCACGGTTTTATATATATTATAATATAAGAAAATTCAAGTTCATAGAAAAAGAGAATTAGAAGAGAAGAACAGAAGAAGAAGGAAAGAAAGAAAGGAAGGAAAAGGGGAAAAAAGAGCAAGAAAGAATAAACAGAAACATAAAAAGAAGTGTTATTGATGCTATCTTCCTTCTCTAATCTTATCAAATATGTTAATTTGTGTGTTTGGTTTATTTTATGGTGTTTTTGTGCTGTTTGAATAATGATTAATGTATATATATATATATATATATATAAAATAAATAATTTTTTTTAAAAAAAGAAAAGAAACAGAGATGAGCACCGCCCCCTACAGTCAGACATGACTTCACAACCTTGTCAACGGGGAATACCTTTACCGAATATTACTTGGGATAATGATATACTCCGTTCTGTGGCTATATCAGTTCTTGAGTAGCCATAAGATGTATGGGGATGCGGGGTGCCAGGACTTCACTAGATGGGAATCTAAGGACATTTTCACACGCGGGTCTCTAGCAACTAGCATCATTCCAGAATGAACGAAAGCAGCATCATTCCGGTATGCTTCTGGTCGCGCAAATGTAATTCCCAATGAAACCAGCATGCAAAAGAACGGGGATGATGCCGCAATGCGACGGGGATGGGAGGGGGATGGGAGGGGGTTCTCTGTGACGTCGTGTGATCACAGGGGCAAAGGATCTGCAATGGGACAGGGATGCGATGGGGATGGGCGGGGTTCTGTGCAACGTCATGTGAACACAGGGGCAAAGGAACCGCAATGGGACAGGGTTCTGTCTGCTTTAGACCCTGTGTGATAACGTCCTAAGAGGATGCTGGAGATTAAGGTGCCCAATTATGGCATATATAACTGCTCAAACTTTAAAAGAAGCTGTAAGTGGCACACATCCACAATTGTATACATCAGTTATACATCAACATGGCCTATCTGTTCATATGTTCTCATATTACACTTTATTGTATTGGACTGATCCAACAATATGATGTGGGGTTAGGGTGGCAGCCATTTTTCTTCCCAGTGGGCCAGGGACTGATACTATACTTGTTTCCATTGGCTGCTACTTCTTTCTTTCCTGGAAGCTCTCCAGGGATTAACAGCCAATGACTCACAGACCGGCACCAGTTCATAGACCACCAATTTCAGTAGTACTGCTCCTATGTAATGCTTATTTACTTTGTTTCATATAACACAAAAACACAGTGTAATAAAACATTGACTTTATCACCTTCGTTTGAGGAGTAAAACAGAAACAGACTGAATTCAGAAGTTAATGCTGTGTAGCAGAATATATTCCTGCACAACCAGAGCTCAATACATTATGACTCTTGGGCCTGCCAACTTCAGGAGTATATTAACTGCAACTTGGCAGACAAGAGACCCTGGTGGGACTTACAGGCAGCTTGAGTGCCAAGTGTTGTTTAACAAATGAAATGGGAAGGGAAGTCAACAAAATCAACATGAAGAACTTGAAGAGGATACACACATCCTAAAGAAGCCTTCCTTCTGTCCTCCAGATGTATTGTACTACATCTCCCATTATCTGTGATGCAGATTGTAAACAAACACTCCTGGAGGGCACCAGTTTGAGGAAAACAGTTCTAAAGGAGGGGAAGGAAATGTATAGCCCCAGGAGATTGCTAAACTACTATTTCCATCACCATCATCAATATGGATGTTGAGAACTAAAGTCTGACAATAGCTGAACGATTACATATTCCCTGACCCTGAACTAAAAAAATTAGAGGGTCAGTTTAATTATGAAGAGAGATTATGTGAGCGTCCCCTGTGACATTTATTTGCTTCCAAATATACAGACTGGGTATGGGGAGGGAGTATATAGCTGCATGCACTGGCACTGCTATTGGTAAAATATACATGCATACACAGACAAAAGACAGAACATTAATGCACCTTACACAGCCTGATGTTGCTTCTCCAAAGCCAGCTACAAAAAGGCAAGATCTTTTTCAGTCCAAGAGCAAAATTTCTCCCCACCCACCCCCATCTAGTATCAAAACCTGGAAAGAGAGCGAATTTACACATTCATTATTAGCAGTTTAAACTTATAAGCTTATCTATCACATGGCACTTAAGGAATGGGAATGGAAGGGAAGGGAACAGAATGGGGCAAAAACGCATTTTACTGCATGGGAGAATGCCAGGAATCCCCAAGGCGTTCCCTAGCCATTCCTGGCAGCTGATTTTGAAGAACAATTTTGAACCATCTTTCAAAAATCAGCTGCCAGGAACGGCTGGGGACCGCCTTGGGGACTCCCGGCGGCATCGGTGGCATTCTCCCATGCAGTAAAATGCGTTTTTGCCCCGTTCCCTTCCGTTCCATTCCCGTTCTTGTAAGTGCCGTGCGATAAGCTTACTAAACAGCAGCTCTCAGCCCCAGACAGCTCAAAGTGGATTTAATTGAGGGAGAAAAAGAAAAATAATAAATAATTAAACAGCAGTAATAACACAGTGAATAGAATCAAAGCATTTCAAAATTGTTGAAATATCTGTTTATATATGAATTAGTAGGGCAGCTAACAATTAATAACATGATTATGAAAAAAAAATTATATAACATTAGTTTTCAGTTTCAAGGGTTAGCCTGCTGTAACAAAAACAACAGAATAGGAATTCCCAATTTTTCCATGGCTGTCTACCTCTCACTTAGAATGACAATATTGACAACTGAAGTGATGAAGACCAAAAAGGGATTTCTTTCTTCGCTAATGACAAGGTGTGAAAGATACCCTAATCAGGTTGGCCCCTCAGTTCCAGCCCTTGGGCTCCTGTCGCTCACCTTGCCCCTTTGCCCTCAAGATGCTTCCCTGGATCTAGTATTGGGATTCAAGGTGACCTCTGTACTGGAAAGAGAGGTTTTGTAGGCCAGTGGGTTCAGTGTAGCATAGTGTGACCAGCTGTCTTTTTAATTATTAAATCAAAACACACAGTGTTGTAGAAAATAAAAGCAGTAAAATTTTATTATATAAAAATTGAGTTAAACATGAACTCCCTGAGTTCTTTCCACATTCCCAGCCCTCAAAATCCTATTCAGATCTTCTCCATTCATCTTTTCCTAACTAGACTTCACTCTCTTCCTGATTGCCCAAACTCTATTTCTTCCTGCCCCATCTAACCCCTTTACAGACATGATTTCCCCCTACAGCCTCCCCCCCCCTTCATGGCATTGCATGAGTTGTGAATGTCTGTTTGTATCCACACTTACCCAGCTTCTCAGTCCACATAAGGATTCTGGGTACAGTGTGTAATTCATCTTCACATTGGCTCTGCAAGGTAAGGCTGATGCATATAAAGCAAAGCAGCTTCATTTATATACCCCTTCATACCGCGCTATGGGATGTCTAAGCGGTTTACAACTGTTAGCTCATTGCCCCCAACAGTTGGGTACTCATTTTAGCAACCTTGGAAGGATGCAGGCCTGAGTCTAGCCTGAGCCCTGGCTAGTATTGAACTCGCAACCTTGTGGTCTATGAGTGAGTGGCTGCAGTACAGCCCACCAGGGCTCTTTTGTGTCTCTTCCTCCAACAGGGATTAAACACAATGGGAGAAACTGATTTTGATGGGCAGGGCAGAAACTATATATTTTACTGTTATGTACACAAGTTAGGGAACTGGTACACTGGCTTCCTGTCTATGTACTTTATGTTGTTATTGTGTGCCTTCAAGTAATTTCTGATTCACAGGGTTTTCTTGGCAAGATTTGTTTGAGGAGGGGCTTGCCATTGCCTTCCTCTGAGGCTGAGGAAGTGAGACTTGTCTGATGTCATCCAGTGGGTTGCCATGACTGAACAGGGATTCAAACCCTGGACTCCTAGTCCCACCGTTCAGCCATGGCAACCCACTGAATGACCTTGGACAAGTCACACTTTCTCAGCCTCAGCCCCTCCTTGAACAAATCTTGCCAAGAAAACCACATGAGTCAGAAATTACTTGGAAGGCACAAAACAACAACATGCTACACCACATTGCCTCACATCTATATTTTATACGCAGACAAAAAACAAAACAAAACAAAACCCACTACCACAAACAAGATGTAAAACTTGAATTCAGCGGCATGATGAGACTTGGCAAAGCAGGGAGAGGGAGGGCAACACACTGCAAACTTTCTTTCACAGGGAAAAAGTTTCTCAGAAGCATCATCTCATGGCAAAGCATCATCAGGTTTAGTTGTAGCACCTAGCTTGATTCAGGCTTGTGGAGCAAATTAGCACCAACTTGAAAGTCTCAGGAAGCTGGCAGAGATCCAGGCTATCTCAATCTTTGCTGAAGACCCCACCTTTTTGAAATTCTCCGTACTTTGGGCCTGGGAGTGCAGAAGACAGGGAAGAGTCTGCTCCTGCTGCTATGGGAACAAATGGGAGCATGATTGCCTCTGCCTTCAGTTCCACTTTTGCTGGAAAACTTTGAGATCAATGTGTCTTGAATGTCAATGTGTCTTAAAAGTCAAAGAATGCCTTTAGCAAGTACCTGAAGTATTTCTATAAAACAGTAGCTATTTGCCAAATTGCCCATTTCTTTAGGGTCTTCATAAGTGGGAAATGACTTGAAGGTACACAATGAGGGAGCCTGGGGATGGCTCTTGTGTGTCCTCTGCAATGCGGCGGGGAGAGCAATGGGGGCACAGAGCAACAGCCTCCCACCCCGCATGAGATGGGTAGGCATTTCCTTTCCAGGTCACGGAAGAACTCCCACATTTAAATCCTCAGGCCTTGATGCACACACATTTTCTTTTGCATTGCTAATGTGCAATGAAATGAGCAACAGGGTAAGAAAACACCTTGCACTTAGAATCATAGAATCATAGAATCATAGAGTTGGAAGAGACCACAAGGGCCATCCAGTCCAACCCCCTGCCATGCAGGAACTCCCAATCAAAGCATCCCTGACAGATGGCCATCCAGCCTCTGCTTAAAGACCTCCAAGGAAGGAGACTCCACTACTCTCCGAGGGAGTGTGTTCCACTCTCGAACCGCCCTTACTGTCAGGAAGTTCCTCCTAATGTTGAGGTGGAATCTCTTTTCTTGCAGCTTGCATCCATTGTTTCGGGTCCTAGTCTCTGGAGCAGCAGAAAACAAGCTTGTTCCCTCCTCGATATGACATCCCTTCAAATATTTAAACATGGCTATCATATCACCTCTCAGCCTTCTCTTCTCCAGGCTAAACATCCCCAGCTCCCTAAGTCGTTCCTCATAGGGCTTGCTTTCCAGACCCTTCACCATTTTAGTTGCCCTCCTTTGGACACGCTCCAGTTTCTCCACATCCTTTTTGAATTGTGGTGCCCAGAACTGGACACAGTATTCCAGGTGAGGCCGGACCAAAGCAGAATAGAGTGGCACTATTACTTCTCTTGATCTAGACACTATACTTCTACTGATGCAGCCTAAAATTGCATTGGCCTTTTTAGCTGCTGCATCGCACTGTTGACTCATGTTCAACTTGTGGTCCACCTGGATTCCTAGATCCCTTTCACACGTAGTCTCATTCAGCCAGGTGTCCCCCATCGTATATCTGTACTTTTCGTTTTTCCGCCCTAAGTGCAGTACCTTACATTTCTCCGTGTTGAATTTCATTTTGTTAGATTTGGCCCAACTTTCTAGTCTGTTCAAGTCATTTTGAATTTTGATCCTGTCCTCTGGGGTATTAGCTACTCCTCCTAATTTGGTGTCGTCTGCAAATTTGATAACTATGCCCCCAATACCTTCATCCAAGTCATTAATAAAGATATTGAATAGCACTGGGCCCAGGACAGAGCCCTGTGGCACCCCGCTGGTCACTTCTTTCCAGGTTGAAAAGGAGCCATTGTTGAGCACCCTTTGCGTTCGACCAGTCAACCAATTACAAATCCATGTAACAGTTACTTTGTCTAGCCCACATTTTACCAACTTGCTTGCAAGAATGTCATAGGGAACCTTGTCAAAGGCCTTACTGAAATCAAGATATACTATTTCCACAGCATTCCCTTCATCGAGGCCTCACCTGGAATACTGTGTCCAGTTCTGGGCCCCACAATTCACTTTGAAGGGGGACTTCCAAGGCTTGGTGCTCCCTTTAGTGCTGAGCAAGTTAGCAGCATGCAATTGTGGCACCTGCTGGCCAGAAAAGAGAGTGACTAAAAAGATGCTCAATTCCCCTGAGAAACAGTCTAACTGAAGGGATTATTCTTAAAATGGCTTGGTTTGGGGATAATGCTGTGCTTCCCCTTTTCTTATTTTGGAAAAATGCTAAAACTTTAAAGAGCAACCTTAACAATACTTTAAAAAAAGCTTAAATTAAAACAACACATTAAATATTAAATGTCTACCGGATCAAGAAAACAATTTTTCAAGCTGGAAAGTTTTCACACATCAGCAGAAATGGACAAACAAACAGGTAGAGACTAGAGAGCTAATGTGACACACTGGTTTGCGTGTTGGACCAGGACTCTGGAAACCAGGATTTGAATTCCAGCTCAGCCATGTGTTTACACTGGGTAACCTTGGGCAAGTCACACTCTCTCAGCTACAGAGGATGGCAGTGGCAAACCCTCTCTGAAGAAATCTTGCCAAGAAAGCTCCATGATAGGGGTGCCATAAGTTGGAAATGACTTGAAGGCACACCACAACAACAAAGGTATTCTAAAAAATGGCTGCCACCACTGAGAAAGCCCAGTCTCACTACATAGTCTCTGCCCCTATGCTGGCAGCCACCACATCCACTGAATGTCTCACCATTCCAGCCTCAAAGCCTCTTCTGGAGGAGATGGTAATCCCAACTGCCTTTCCTTAAATAGTATTAATATACTGGTGGCTGTACCCTGATGTAATCAACTTCACTCGGGTATGGCAGGGGTGGGCAACTGTAGCAACTCCAAGGGCTTCTTTTCTGTCCCTGCCGTCTTCCAGGAGTTGTGCAGATGGCCCAAAATGCCCCCCCCCAAAAAAATGGCAACAGAGATAGCAGGAAATCTATTTCTGGGTTTGAAAAATGGCTTCTTGTTTAATGTTCAACAGTACTTAGATATACGATGGGGGACACCTGGCTGAATGAGACTACGTGTGAAAGGGATCTAGGAGTCCAGGTAGACCACAAGTTGAACTTGAGTCAACAGTGCGATGCAGCAGCTAAAAAGGCCAATGCAATTTTAGGCTGCATCAGTAGAAATATAGTGTCTAGATCAAGAGAAGTAATAGTGCCACTCTATTCTGCTTTGGTCAGGCCTCACCTGGAATACTGTGTCCAGTTCTGGGCACCACAATTCAAAAAGGATGTGGAGAAATTGGAGCGTGTCCAAAGGAGGGCAACTAAAATGGTGAAGGGTCTGGAAACCAAGCCCTATGAGGAATGACTTAGGGAGCTGGGGATGTTTAGCCTGGAGAAGAGACGGTTAAGAGCCTTGTTTAAATATTTAAAGGGATGTCATATTGAGGAGGGAACAAGCTTGTTTTCTGCTGCTCCAGAAACTAGGACCTGGAACAATGGGTGCAAGCTCCAGGAAAAGAAATTCCACCTCAACATTAGGAGGAACTTCCTGACAGTAAGGGCTGTTCGAAATTGGAACACACTCCCTTGGAGTGTGGTGGAGGCTCCTTCCTTGGAGGTCTTTAAACAGAGGCTGGATGGCCATCTGTTGGGGATGCTTTGATTGGGAGTTCCTGCATGGTAGGGGGTTGGACTGGATGGCCCTTGTGGTCTCTTCCAACTCTATGATTCTATGATTCTATGATTCTGGAGGCTCCTGTAACTGTCTTCTCCAGGAGGCTTTCTAGAGAAGTAATTCACCCTCCCTTTTTTGGCCAGAAAAAGACCAGTCTGAGGAATGGTGGGAGGAGGAATAAGGACTGCAAATATAATCTTGGAGGACTGCATGGGATCCTAAACTTTGCCGACCCTTACTCTAGGGCAGGCCTGAACGATATACAGCCAGCAGACTGCTTGTGGATTTTGGGAAGCCCATGAGGATGCGATTTGCCTTGCAAGGCTCCGTTGCCACTTGGCCTTCTTCCAAGGAAAGGGCCGGGCAAAAGAGGAGGAGGATGGAATTAATATTAATATTAATAATTATTAATAAATCATAATTAATAATAAAAATAGTTTAGTCATTACTTATCTCTTTACTTGGAAAGTGAGCCACTAAAAACCTGCCTATAGCCCAAAGAAGTTTAGCCTATTTTAATTTTGGCCCCTGCCTACTGGCAAGTTGAGCAGGTCTGCCTTAGGACCTACAGGTACCAGCAATAGGACCCTAAAATGCTGTATTAGAAATGGACATTTTAACAAAAGGAGTTGTTGAACAGAAAGTTAAGCCCGCTGAAACTCCCTTTTTAAATAAAGCTAAAATAATTACAAGAACATTAAAGTCTTGTAGCCAAAGCCAGTCCACTGGTGCAGACTCCCCCAAAATGACAGTCCGCAAAATAGGCCCTGCTGGCTGGGGTATTCTGGGAGCTATCATCCAAAAAAGTAATATTTCCAGATTCTGTAGTGTTGGCACTGCTCCTCTTAGCATTCAACTCTGGTTCGAATGACTTCTAACTTTATGTATGTGTGGGTATATGTACTGTGGGTACTGGCCAATTACTTAATTCTCAAAAGGCCCCAAATATATCCTGGTTCTCAAAACATCATTCAGAGAAATCTTACAATCATTGAACAAATGTTTTACTTGGGAGGCACCTGCTGCCCATCCCAAACCTTATTGAGATCCATATGCAAACATCTCCTCCTTCTCCCTGTGTGTGGACTGCCTTCCTTTCCAGAAACATTACATTAGATGCCCATGTCAACAATGTCTCTTCTTCTAGACAACAGTATCTATTTCATTTTAACATTACAGAAGGTAACACTGAAAGGAAACAGATGTTCCCCTGTTTTAAACAAGGACATTGGCCTTGGATGACCTTGTTTCTTCATGGCAGGGCACTTTTTTACTTCCTGGTACACCTATTTTGCAATTGTCAATGCAAATACAAACTCCAGCTCCAGCAACCAAGCACTCTACAAAGATTCACAGAATTAGAGCCAAAGTAATAAACAGCTCCTTCACCCTCTTTCTCACATCTGTGTTTCAAAAGGGAAACAGGAGATTCAATTCAGGTTTGAATCTCTAAAGGAGCAAAGATGATTGATTATCTTTGTTCTCTTCCAGTTTATGTAGATACCAAGACTCACCAGTAACCTGAAACCACCGCAGAGAGAAACTAGTATTATCAATGCTGTTGTTATTACTGCAAATGTTCATGAGATGAGCCTTAGCATTGCGTATCCCATTGCTACTGCACACAACCAGCTTCATGCTAATGTAAAGCTATTTTTTCTGCAATCCTCCCTCATTGCCTTCATGAAGAAATTTAGACACAAAGAAGCTAAGCAGCTTTTCAACCCCCCCCCCCCCCCCAGCCATCACTTTATTTTCCTGCCAATTTACTTGCTTAATTTCAGTGCAGTTGAAACCACAGGTCTGTCTTATTGCTACTATCACACCAGCGCTTTTCCCCTGAGAATATGTCTCACCATTTTTATATCACTTGGTTTGGATCCTAAGCTTTTGCTCCAGGGACAGAAGGTACTTTGAGAGAGTTTCTTCCATGAGCTTTTTTTCTCTCTCACCACAAATGCAGTGAAACTTAGGTTTAAAGTCTCTTAGGGGGGTTGCAGACTGCCAGAAATAGTGCAAATTGAGTCCACTTTAAGGATTAGGGTTAGTGCTAGGGAATCATGGGAATTTTTTTTTTCTGAGACATTGAACCTTCTCTGTCAGAGAGCTCTGGTGCCACAATAAACTAAAGTTCCCATGATTCCCTTAAAGTGGACTGAATTTGCACTATTTCTGGCAGTCTGCAATCCCCCTTAGGGAGTTTATCACACAGGGGAAATTGGGTGTTTAAACAATGATTAACCCATGAAAATCCTGCAGTTGACATTAAAATGTGCTTAAAATGACATTAATGCAAGTGCCATTATCCCATGAAGAATCAGGGAATAACCAGGCAAGAAACAGCAAAAAGTCATTCACAGGAAAACTCCATGAAGAGTTAGGGTTGCAGTCTGCCAGAAATAGTGCAAATTGAGTCCACTTTTAGGATTAGGGTTAGGGCTAGGGAATCATGGGAACTGTATTTTATTGTGGCACCAGAGCTCTCTGACAGAGAAGGCTCAATGTCTCAGAAAAAAAATAATTCCCATAATTCCCTAGCAGTAACCCTAACCCTAAAAGTGGACTCAATTTGCACTATTTCTGGCAGTCTGCAACCCCCCTTACTGTTGTTTCTTGCCTGGTTCTTCACAGGATAGTGGCACTTTAATCATGTTTCGTCTCAACATCGTGTGAAAACCATACATACAATTGCACCCAAGTGTGGGTTAATCACAGATTCTGTGCGGGATAACACACTTTGCACGCTGATGTTGTGTGAAAACCATTTGCACAATTGTGGGTTAATCATGGGTTAATCACCAATACTTCCAATTTCCCTCTGTGTGATAAACTCCTAGAGGTCTTTACTGATTGAAGGATCTTAGCACTACCACTCAGAAGACTTTGTGCAACTGATCCATTTTCCTCTCCTTTATGGATTGTTGGTGGTAAGGAAAAAAAGGTTGCAACAGTGGGGGAATATTGGAGAGCTTCAAATGGAAATCAATAAAACTTGAATAACCTGTAAAATTCCATGAACAAGGCACATTGCCTTGTTGGGAAAAGCCCTGCATTTACATCAGTTATGTGAATTCTAGCTTGGGAAAGTTGTTATGGCAGTGGTGGTGGAGAAGGAGGATTCTCTGTGCTGGCACTGAGCACTGAAATCTGTAGCTATGGTAAATTTAGGCTGAGTGCTAATGAGGCACCCCAGAGATTTTGTATATGGCTGAGCTGCTACTTAAATTTGTAATTGTTTAAAACTCATGTGCCATCTTCCATGTGGAACAGCAAGTTACTGACATGGCCAGGCAATGTCTCCTGACCCTACACATGCTTACAATGTCAGTTCTATTGCTTGAAAGAGAAACCAAACAAATATACCCCTCAGGCTCTTGCTCAGCTGTTAAGCAGGAATGGGCAAAGTGAAGCCGTAGGCAGCCCCCAGGGCCATTTTTGAGGCTGCCAAGGCACCACAGAGTCAAATATATATTTTTGCACAAAAAAATTGCTCCAGAATGTCCCCAAATGGTTTGGAGGGCATTTCAACTATTGGCCTCTGTAGACGGGCCCTTTGCAGCATCCTCAAGGCAGGGATGGGGAGGGGCTGCCACACGCTGGCCACCCCAACCCCTCTCCGAGGACGTCCTGACGCCACGTGCCATTACGCATGGCGCGTGACATCAGAACATCCTCCCAGCGCAGCATCTTGATGCACTGCACCAGAAGGGGAGCAGAAGAGCCACACGGCAGCTCTCAGGGCTTCCTTTTTGCCAGCTCTGAAAGGAGTGGCATTTTGCCGCTCTTTTCCATGCTGGCAAAAGGGAGGCTGAGGTGTGGGGTAAGCTCAGCCCCAATCCTCCACTTCCTAGGGCAGCCCAGGGCCTCCCATCTGCATCCCCCCTATGTTTGTTAAAGGAACATGAGATCCTGCAGGAAAGACAGGGAGCAGCACATAAGTCTGAATCCCCTTGACTGTTATAAATCTACATTTTTAGTCAATCAACCTTTAAACATACTATACTGAAATTTTCCTTCTTGTGGGAAAGAAATCTCCCTTTTTGCTGGAAAGATACTAGAAACTTTTTTCAACTGTGTACATAGACTTTCTGTGGGTTTTCCAGGCTATGTGACCACGTTCTAGAAGAATTTATTCCTGATATTTTGCCTGCATCTGTGGCTGGCATCTTCAACTGATATCTCTGAAGATGCCAGCCACAGATCCAGGCAAAACATCAGGATTAATTCTCCTAGAATGGGGCCATATAGCCCTGAAAACCCACAGAAAACAATAGACACCAGCCTTGAAAGTCTCCAACTTCACATTATTTACATAGATACAATTTCCTGGCCAGACTTGGAGCTGCAGTACCTTTTATTGGCTTTGTTGCTAGAACACAACTTAGCCATCAGAGTGTGCTAGAGGACTGTCTTTTTACCCTTTCCAACTCCTTTAGAAACCAGAAATGATCTGTTTAAAATGGTGGACTGTAGTATTCATTCTGATGAAACTTATCAATATAGGAGTTGGAAATGACAGGCTCATAGCCTGATTTTTTTTACATATACAATAAATCTTTAATGACTTGGCTTCCAGTGGGTTAAGTGCTAAGCAGAGAGTGCCATTTAATTCTCTGGGACATAATTTTGAGTTAACATCCATAGACTCAGCACTGTTATAAAATCTGACAATGGGTTTAAAAGCTTCCTATAGATTCCATTGCCCAAAACGCACAGCAGGTACCATCCCCCTGCAACAGGAGATGTTTCTTTATATGCCTGCAAGCCTATTTATTTAGGACTAGCCACACTTAAGCACTTGCTTACTTCCAAGTAAGTTTGCAAACACTTGAATTCCCTGCATTTCAGACCCTCCCTAAGCAAAGTTCCCTCTCCTCCTTAATGAGTGGTACTTGGCATCTTTATATCTAATTAGATAATGGAGCACATATGTGTGGAGAGGAAATGCATAAATGGAAGCCTAGAAAAGTTCCTTTCTTCTCCATACAAGGGGTGAACTTAGGGAGGGAGGGAGAGGCTTTCCAATGTACATCATGTCTAGGAGGAGAGCAGAGTAACTGCAAAGACAGCTCTTGGAAAAACTTTACAATGAAATTGCTCTTTCCTATATTATTGTTTGCTTTTTTGTTTTTCACTTTCTTGTTGGGGAAGGATAGTACCAGTCAAGCTCCCAGAGTTTTACTGACTCCAACTTTTAATGGAATAAAAGAGGAGAAACAGGTGAGTGTTGCTCTGAGTGGCTAGTTAAAACCCATTTCCCCCTCATTTGGGGGTTATAGAAATGTTTCCCTCTTCCAAAGTTATGTCCCATGTGCCACTGGCATGGATGGTCAAGTAAATTAAATAGATGTGCCAGTGTCTCTGTAAATGCTGTGCTTCCTTCCAAATTATACTGAACAGTTGGTAATCATTAAGGGAAATTTTGGTGCAATTAGGATTAGGAAAAGGAGTTCTTTGTGCTTGTGAATGAGTGAGTGAATGTGTCCTTTCTGTTGGCATAACAATATAATTTAATCCTTTGTTTTCTTTATAGCCAAATATATCTCTTGAAAAATCCCAGCAATTCAAACCAGGTAAGCTTCAAATCTATGACAGTCTCAAACAGTAAGTCATCTCATTCATGTCTACAGTAGCACTAATGTATAATTCAGTTCAATTTATCGCCCAACAGCCAACCACATACTTCAAAAATATATGTATATGCACTTTCAATGCTTTGAACTTCCTTAAGTATGGTTGGGACTTTTGAGTTTTAGAAAGTAAGTTTCAGAAAAGAAATAATTATACTGCTGAGGCTCCAAAACTAGTTATTAATACATTTTTAAAAATCCTCTGCTTCTTTCCATTTCCTGAACGTAACTAGAACAATTACTTTTAGGGTCTTTGCAGACTGCCAGAAATAGTGCAAATTGAGTCCACTTTTAGGGTTAGGGTTAGTGCTAGGGAATCATGGGAATTGTTTTTTTGTTTTTTTCTAAGACATTGAGCCTTCTCTGTCAGAGAGCTCTGGTGCCACAATAAAATACAGTTCTCATGATTCCCTAACCCTAACCCTTAAAGTGGACTCAATTTGCTCTATTTCTGGCAGTCTGCAAAGGCCCTCAGTTACTTTTAAAAATCTCAATAGGGCAAGCTACTGCCTTATGAGTGGTTGCCTCTTTTGGATCCAAAGATAGCGTGGACGTAAGGAAGAAAACCTACCGTATACCTATGATATAGGCACCTTTCACACTGTACAGCTATAGCACTGTGATTCCACTTTAACCTCTATGGCCTCATCCTGTGGAATCCTGGGATTCATAGTATGATGAGCCACTACAGCTCTATGGCTGAGAATTCTAAATGTCTTTATCTAAATTGCTAGTCCCAGGGATGTTGGGATGTTGCCATGGCAGTTAATGTGGAATAATAGCACTATAATTGTACAGTGTGAAAGGGCCCCAGGTGAGGCTAAAGAATTGAAATTTAGTAGAGGATAGATAACTTTGCCTTCAGAAGTGAGGTGTGGATACCTGCTGCCATGCAAAGAGTTTATTGTGTGATTCTGCCTATGTTCTTTCCTCCAGATTAAGATTGTGAGCTGGATTCTCTTGAAATAAAGAAAGAGCATTACCAGAGCAATTTCCCACTTTGTGCTAAACCAGTAGAAAGTATCTGTTTTTAAAAATACAGAATGATCCACACATACCATACCAACATACCAGCGCTCACAGATTAGTCAGTCCACTGTGAAAGTTTTAAAGCACCCTATTGTTCTCCTGGTAGAAGTCTGTCAGCAAGTGCATTTCAGTTTCTAGCACAAGGCCAGGTAGCCTTCCAGATGTTGTTTGAACTGTAGGTCCCAGAAGCCATAACCAGCACAGTCAATTGGGAGGAATGCTGAGCACTGCAGTCCAACATATGAAGTGCTGCACAATTCCCACCCCCAAACCTCAACATGACAAGCATGACAAGATCTTTAGTAGTGGCTGGGTCATTTATTAGAAGGCTGTGTTTGCCCTACGCTTGCTTCTGAAGACGTGAGGGTATAGCTGATTGGTTGGTTAAAAGTATTTTTTACCCTACATTTCAGCCAAAAGAATTCCCAGAGTAGGTTATAAATAATAATTTGACAGCCTGATATGATGTAGTTGTTCTTGTGTTCTTGTTAGCATATTTAATTACAGTAAACAGGACAGGAAATCTAGGCCCAGTGTTCACCGCAGTGGAGATTGTCCATGTAGCACAGTCACTGGTCAGCATTAGTAAATTATATCAGTGATCCTAGTATGACCAGAGCCACAACAACCACTCTGTCAACAAGGAAGAACTGATGCTATCCGCTTTTGATAGATATGCTTGTTGAGGCTCATTCTCAGTTCTGGATAATGTAAAATTCTGTTTTATTATTGGGGAGTATGCATGAAGTGACCTGTGAGAACTCATTAGGCATGTTTTCTCTAAACCTGGTAAATTCAAGATCACCCTTGCACCCTTCCCTCAGACAAGTCCCCACCCCACAGAAGGGCAGAAATGTTCCTGAAAGGATCAGGCACAATTGGACCACTGAGGTGCCAGTATAGTTGAGCCTTCTCAGGAATTATCAATTGAAATCATGATGCAAAAAAAATTAAAACAGCTATTTTAGCTGAGCCCTCCCAAGAATAATGAAGGCTACACATTTTATAGTATGCTAATTTACCTGAGAGTAACCAACACTGAACAAATGGAGTGAACTTCTAAGTACACATTGTGGTTGTAAGAGTGGCCATAATTAAGTAAAAATACCGTAGATGGGAGAAGTAATTTGCCCTCTCCCTGACTGTGCCCACAGGTACCATGATCTCAAGTCAATGCCCTGACTTGAGATTTCAGATCACAGTAGAAGGCAGACTGACCTGCTCCCAGAACCCTTGGAAAGATCTATACTCTTTAGATGTTTCTCCACACCAAGGGCAGGGTTATCTCTTGGAGAAGAGAAAGTGGCAGGGAGGTTTTTAGGAACCATTTTTACTTTCTGTGCGGTAGAAAATTCTGAAGAAAATGCCTATTATGTCATTGTGATTCAGAGTGATCCTTGAGTGAGTAGTGTTCACAAAGTTTTACTTTTCCCCCTGTAATTTTTGTTTGCATATGATCTGGAGGTAGTCTTCCTCAGTATTTAGCTCTTTGGGACATAGATGGCTCAGTTCTGAATCACACAATTGAAAGAACCACCTTGTCCAGCTTCCTGTCAGTGCAGGAATCCACAACTCAAGTATCCAACTTTCAACTTTAGAACTCCAAGAAGGAGAATCTACTGCTCTCCAAGATAGTCCTTCAGATGGTCTTGTTGTGTATGATACAGGCAGAAAAGAATTGCACTGGAGAGTAGTATGCTATGCCTAGGAAAGGTAAAGGTATTCCCCATTGACAAGGTTGTCAAGTCGTGTCTGTTCTGTAGTCATAATGACAGCATGATCAACTAACACAGAGGTGGCTTTTAACTGGGATAAATTTGAAACACTAGTAACAGACCCAAAGAGATTGCAGGAAAAGTTTGGATAGTATAGAGCAGGGGTCGGCAAGTTCCCCTTACCTGGGGCCGGTCCGGAGATCCTCAGGTCTTCCATGGGCCAATGGTGGGGCAGGGGGAGGGAATGGTGGCGTGCACACTCACGTGCATGCAGCCCCCGCCAACCCACACCGCCGCCGCACACGTTGCGGCTGCCATTTTGTTTTCCACAATGGTGGCCGTGACTCATTTGTGCATGTGCAGAACGAGCCACGGCTGCTATTTTGGAAAACAAAATGGTGGCCGCGATGTGCATGGCAGCGGCAGCAGCGGGGGGGATGGCGGCGGGGGTTGGCAGGGGCCAGTCCAAAGGCCTCAGGGGAGCGGACCCGGCCCACGGGCTGTAGGTATAGAGGCTATATATTATGAAGGAAACCACAGTGGCATCACTAGGGTTTGTGTCACCCAATGTGAGTGCCCAGAAAGGGCTACTGGGGGGTGGAGTGGCAGTGGCCTACCCTGTCCTCCCTTCCCTCCTGCTGCCTTGCTTGCCTGCCTCCCAGGAAGACCCAGAAAGGGCTCTCAGAGGCGGCATCAGTGTACTGTCCACCCTCCCTTCCTTCCCTCCCACTGCTTCTCTGGCTTGCCCAACCACTCTGCTGGGCAGGAGGATGAAGCAGTGGGAGGGAGCAGAGGATAAGGCAATACTCTGCAACAGTCCCATCCTCTTCTTCTTCTATCCCTTATCTTTCTCCTTTTGCAGAGGCACCCTGGCTGGCAGTGGGGGGGTTGGGTTTGAGGTGGACAAGAGTGAATATCTAATCGGATGTTTGCCCCCCCCCCCCGAGCTGTCACCTGGTATTGCCCACCCCCCAATGATGCCTATGGGAAACCAAATATAGGAACTTGGAACTTGTGTTCTTTTTAAACAGGAGTTCACATATTTCCATGACCTCAAGAACCTTTGATTGTTCACTGCCAAGTCAATTCCCATCAGTTTGTGTGTGTGTGTGTGTATAGGTTGGATTCCATCCTCACCCCCACCCCATATGTAATAGCAACAACAACAACAATAATAATATCCCGCCTTCCTCCTTGTACAGGGACTCGAGGCAGCTTATGCATCAAAGCAAAGCAAAAAGCAAAGTATTTTATATACATTTATATACTGCTTCATACCGTGCTATGGAGTGTCTAAGCAGTTTACAACTGTAAGCTCATTGCCCCCCAACAGCTGGGTACTCATTTTAACAACCTCAGAAGGATACAGGCCTGAGTCAAGCCTGAGCCCTGGCTGGTACTGAATTCGCAACCTTGTGGTTTTTGTGAGTGAGTGGCTGCAATATGCATCAATTTTCATTTGTTTTTTGTGGAAATTTCATTTACCTTTGTAATTGTCTTAAAAGATCCTTTTGGAAATCTTTACAATCTGTTTTTGTTTCCACAACCCTAAATATAAAAAGAATCCACAACCCTACATATAAAAAGAATGACACTGTGGTTTCATTAATAATATATAGCCTCTATACTAGCCAAACTATCCCTGCAATCCCTCTGGCACTCTTACTAGTTTTAATGTCAAGTTTGGCCACCTCACAAAATATCCTTCTCTTCAGGTTTTGCCTCAGGAGATTCTCTGTACCTCAAGCTTGAAAGATAGGCATGATCTGCATGACCTTTTGATAATATTTTGTTTGAAATTCTGCATATTCTGACATCTTTCCACAACTTTTGCTCACTCTGTGTGTGTTTTGCTTTGATACATATTTTTTGTTATTTTTTATTTACTTAGCTTGTAATATTTTGTTATTTTACCATTGCTTTCATGGTAATATGATTGTTACATGTTATTACTGTATTATTAGTAAAAATGCAATGTTCTCTGTTTTCATTGCATTGTAAAAATGTACTTGCAAACAAGGACAATTCATAGCAACATGCCCATCAGTGTTGAACACTACACCTTAAAAACAGTTCCTGGGGCCTTGCCCTTACTGGGCTTGAAATCTGTTGAAGGTGGTTCAATTCATATACAAAGTTGCATGTGCTATCTAATCACTGGCACACCACTTCTGGTGTGAACATGCATGTGTTTAGGTCCCTCTCATTTTCTTTTTTCTTTTTGTAGCAAGAGTGTGTATTTCAGTTCAACTACATTTCAGTCAATTGTACTTAAATCAACTACATCAGGAATCAACTCATCCCAGATCTTGCCTCTGTTGTGATTTGAGTTCATTAATCAACCTCTCAGCCTAATGTCCTCACCAGAGGTAATGAAATAATATATGTGAAGAGTTATTAAGTTCAAGAAATAAATGCTAAGTACTATCAGCCTGCTCCTTTTTCATCATTATTAAAATGTTTTAGATCATAATAAATAGGTTCAACATCACCTTTCTTATTTAGACACTTTGTTACTCCTTGACCACTCCTCCTAGAAGAAGACAACCCTGGAGGCATCACAATCTTTTCTTGAGCTTACCTTCCCCATTTTATGGCACATTCGGTTTATGGATCTTTTATGACCTGAAAAGTTTGGGAGCCCTGTTTCTGGGCTGATGAGACAAGATCCAGAGGGCATGCTGAAATGAAACAGCTCTAGGTCTTGCTGATGCCTGGATGAGAGACACCCCAGAACCTCATACGTACCACAAAGTTAGAAGAAAAGCAGGATCTAAATGTAATAAAAATACATCAATCCATCCTGGAAGCCATTAACAGATGTACTTGGATTTCCATTGATTAATCACTCTCGATGTTTTCCCTCTCATCATGTTTTAGAAAGTGGGAAAGGAGGAGTGTTTATTGCATATTCTATGGCATAATCACTTCCTTTGTTGGACAATTCAGGGCTGAGTCAGTTTGTAATGTTTGTAGTACACATAAAAACTCATGCAAGACAAAAGAGTTTTCCCTCAGTGGGAAGAAGGATAGATAGGTGGCCAAGAAGCTGTGTAGACAGGTTGTTCTTTCTAGATATGCATGGCATTGTCCACTTATCAGAGAAAAAAAAACAAAGAAAATACTCAGTCCTGATAAAAATTCTGTCATCTTCTTGCCTTCTAGTGCTAGATCCCCCATGGGTATCCATGTACATCCCTGTGAGAAGCTGCCACAGGAGACTGAGAAAGAAATATGGAGAATTTACTCCCCCAAAGTACCTGAATGGCTTCGAAGGAAATATTTGGTGCAACTGGACTGTTTGGGCAGGTTCTAGGAAACACATCGTTATCTATATTGAAGGCTTTAAAAGTGACGAGGGCTGTGACAAAAATGAGGATAAGATTTTCTTTCATGGAGTTTCTTCATTTGCAGAGAACATGGCAGTCTATGCTTGCTGGGGAAAAGAGATGCATGCCTTTGCTACTTATGCAAAAGGTGTCAATGTGGTCTACCTGATGAGCCATCGCACTAATCCTAGAAAGGAAGGGTTTGTGGGGAAGTACTATATATTCAAGCAGCAAGAAACTAGGCTTCTACCCAAGGATGCTATTGACTCTGAAATGCCTGCTCCAGAACCTTCCCCTGGAGCTAGAAACAGCATTCCTCAATCTAATAAAGAATCACTGTTACTTATACTGGCCAATGCAAGCTCTATCATCTCTTCAAATCACAGGATTAATAAAGCAATGGAAATGAATGAGTCACTGCAAGCAAGCAGAAACAAAGCAAGTGTTGTATCACTTAAGGACTTCATCAGAAAAACAGAAAATCTCAGCATGGTTTCCACATCTTCAAATGGGAGGGGGAAACCTTTTATCTGGAGAATGAGCACTGAAGAAATTCCAGTGGGACTCAATGAGTCTACCATTACTCCCCATTTTTCCTCTTCTGACATTCCTTATTTTGAATTAGCACCCATAAAAGAATTTTACAGTTCTTCAGAAGGAACAGAATTTCCAAGCAGAATGCTAATTTCTACTCTAGGGTCCTTTCTAGAGGCTCACCTGTGGATGAGCAGCAAATCAACACAGGTGAGGCCCAGAAACAGCTACCAGGGGCAATCTGATGTGGGCATTTCCCTAGCTTCCAAGACACCAAGCAGATCAGACCATGTTGGCTTTCAAGTGCAGAGCAGCCACCTTGTGGATTTAGCAACCCAACATGGGTTGTCTCCCTCTGCTAACATAACTACAACAGCTCATTTAATTACAGCAGAACTAGGGCTTTCCTATATTACCACTTTTTCAATGAGAGCAGACATTCTTTCTTTCCCTGGTCAGAACCTGGAGCCTTTGCCCTTTCACAGGACTAGAGCAGCCCATCTGCTTGCTGTTCCAAATCCAGAAGTTATCCTCTCAGATCAGGAATATATCCTCTCCCCATCTATGACACAGACACATCCTTTTGCATCTACAGGATCATACCAAACCCTTTCTGTATGTGCTGTGCTCCCGACACCCACCCTTTCTGAACAGGAGCCCGGAATCTTTTCAATAATGCAACCAGACGTTTCTTCAAGTGTGAAGGAGCTGAGGTGTGCCTATGCAGAGGAAGGAAAGATTCTGCAAACAGATACTCAGCTTGAGGCCATTTGTCCAACTGCTTCATTGCTAGAACCAAGGGCTTCAGAAAATGCAGTAGAGACCCTATCTGCTGCCTTCCTTGTTAATGAATTTGCTCCTTCCTTTGGATTACAGACAGCAAAAGATGTTGAAATTCCTTTGATCAGTCCATGCTACCTGGATGTGGTTTGCACTCCCAAACAGGAGAAGGGCTATCTAGTTACAATGTTGTCCCCTAGTTTGTCTGTTCAGGAAATGATTGCCCCATGTAGTAGCTACTGTGCAGATTTGGAATGCCTTTTCTCAGCTGCTGTACAACCTTCTATCATCCAGACATTATTGGGAGGAAAAGGGGACAATGATCTTGGCACAGAATCTGGAGAGAAAGACAAAAAGGTGCTGCCGTTGAATACGGTAAAACCCCTGTACTTAGAGTCCAAGCCTGAACTCTGTTCACCCTTTGATAGATTTACAGTAAGCACACTTTTTCCTCTTCATGAATCTTTCACTGACCTGCCTCTTATATCTGTGCCAATTATGAATGCAGAGAAGCAGTCTGGGAATACGATTGAACATGGTTTTATCTCTAGCACAGCAGTTGTTCCTCTTTTGTCGTATAATGAGATGCAGACTCCAGCTATGTTGTCACCAATGCCTTTAGAAGTGGTAAGGGAGGGAAGAGGGCAAACCAGAGAGCCCCTAAAATCTTGGGAAATGCAGCATCATGCTAAATGGCAACAGCCCTCACTGGAATTCATTATTGCTGATCTTGATGTTCCTGGAACTCTCCTTGAGGCACCATCCCTGAGAGAGGGCCTAGATTTGTCAACCATTCAGGCTTCGAAAGTAGGGCTACTTTTGAACTATAGAGGTATGCTTTTCATGATTCATTATTTAGATGTTGGTTATAATCCCTCTATGGGTTATGTTCACCTGCCCCAGCCTATAGAAAATGGAGTAACCGGTTATATTTTTCCCCACTTTTAGTAAGTGTGGGGAAACTGTTTATGTTCCATGCATAATGCAGTTGCAACATGTTTCTCAGAGTACCTTCTGGTTGTCTGAGAGCTGCAGTACCCATTAGAAACTCCCTATGGAACTAGATCTGTCTTGTAGCACTAAAAGTTTGTATGTTGTCACCAACTAAAGAGAGAATAATGTAACATACCTTTGCAGACTTTACAATTATTTTGAATTGCTGTAAAACGTGGGAGGCAGAGGATCATGCATATATAAACTTCAGAAGTAGGATAGATTGGTTCCCAAAAAATTCAAGAGCACATTATTCTCATGCTCCCCTCAGATATGAAACTTAGATTGTGAGTGGAGATAAACATAGCAGGAAAGAGAGGACTTGCTTTAGGAGTAAGGCCCATTGAATGCAGTAGGGATTACTTCTGAGTAAATACACATAGGTTTGCTGTGGTACTAAAGTAACCTAGAACTGAAATGAATTTACTCCAAAAAACTTCTCCTTTGCAAATTTTGTTTACCTGTCTCCAGTGCCGGAATAGTCTCTGAATGCCTATTTGTATTTCCCATCCAGTGATGCTTCATTTTAATATTTGACAATGGATAATGTTCTGTATTTGTCAGATGGTATGTAATGATATCTGGTACTTGTCAGCATTGCTGACTTGATATGTAGTTATAATTATACTGAGTTTTCAACTGCCTATTATCTTTTGAGAAAACCTTCAGTACCATTGTTTTACAAGTAGCATGGCTGCACCTCTGAAGTGCAAATTAGGGGGCTTGGGGGTGGAATGGGAGGTTACACATAGAGTTGGGATTCACTGCCATTTGTCATGAAGTGAGCAGGAGCTCTAAAACTCAGCCAACTTTCTGCTTAGGATTTCAGCACTACAGAAGCTCTGCTATGATAAGTATGCTGTTCTTTACACTAATGGGTCCCAATAGCCTTTAAAAAATTCCCTAAAAACCACTGATCGAACAGTCACTATTTGACGATAGTTGGTGATTTGAATGGAATTGTATCTAATGTTACATGGGGTTTGATGACATGCAATGGTAATTGGTGTTAGATAGTCTTAAAGGTAAATGTATTCCCCATTGACAAGGTTGTCAAGTCGTGTCCAACCATAGGGGGCTGCGCTCATCTCTGTTACAAAGCCGAGGGAGACAGCGTTGTCAGAGACTACTCTATGATCATGTGGCCAGCATGATTGCACAGAATGCTGTTTACTTTCCACTGAAGTGGTACCTGTTTATTTATTTGCATTTGCATGCTTTCGAACTGCTAGGTTGACAGAAGCTGGGATTAGTGACAGGAGCTCACCCCATCCAGACCTCAAAACATGAACAGGTTTATATGAGAAAACACTGTCATTCACATAACTTAGACCTGGACCATGTAGAGTTTTATAAATCATCACCAACCCAGAAATGGATGGATAGCCAGTGGAGCTCTTGCAACAAGGAAGTGTGTGATTTGTGTAGCCAGCCCCAATTAACAGTTTGGCTGCATCTCCCATTCTGGAAATACATAAGACTGGGCAATGAGGTAAATGTTAGTTATTTGTGGATATCTTTTTCAGCTATTACTATAGTATTAGAGGAGCAGCTAAAAAATTAAGCCACTTTGCTTGACAAAACAGGTCAATATATCAAACAGATAATTGAAGGGAGGACACTTGGTAAATCAATTACTTGCAATCTGACCAGTTACATTGGATTATGTATGTGCCTTCAAGCTGCCTGTTGACATATGTCAACTCCATAAATCTCCATTTGATTACTAGTTGTGAATATTTGGCTATTAGGAAACACTAGCTGTAAACTGGAGGGGGGGGGGAATGAGGTGGTTTGAGTGGCTGATACCTGAATTACAAATGTGTATTGATTTTAAAAAAGTAAGTTCTGACAACCACATCCTTTGCATTTGTAAGGTAACAATCTTACAAATGATGCAAAGTCAGTGTCTTTACACAGTTTGTCCTGCACAGTTTTTTCATACTATAGCTTTTCATGGAGAGGGAAGATGAGTTCTCTAGGGCTTTGAGAATCTTCTGACTTTATTAAATAGCGACTATAAAATTTTCACAAATGTCATGGCAAATAGATTAAAAAAATGGTTAAACACTTGGATAAACAAAGATCAGGCAGGATTTCTCCCCGGTAGAAAAATTATGGACAATGCTAGGAACTTAATAAATCTAATGGAATATTACAATAAAAATATTGATTAAAAAAGGGGCAATTATTTTCTACGACATTGAGAAGGCATTTGATAGTTTAAATTGATTTTTTATGAAAATTATGCTTGAGAAATTAGAGGTAGGTTTAAATTTTCAAAAATGGATAGAATTGATTTATGATGACCAGGAAGCTAAAATAATAGTAAATGGGGAATCAGCAAAAAGCTTTAAAATTCAGAAAGGGGTAAGACAGGGGTGCCCCCTCTCCCCTCTACTTTTTATCATGTGTTTTGAAATTCTTTTAGAGAAGATAAGAGAAGAAAAGAAGATACAGGGAGTTAAAATTAAAAATAAAGAATTTAAAGTGAAGGCATTTGCCAATGACCTAATGGTCTCATTAGCTAATCCTAATGAGGGGATAAATAAATTAATAGAAATAATGAATGAATATGAGAAGCAGACGGGATTAAAGGTAAATAAAGAGAAAACAGCAATGTTAATGATGAATATGAAGAAACAGGAAAAAGAAGAACTAAAAGAAAAAACAAAATTTCAAGAAAGCAAAATGGTTAAATACTTGGGAATTAATTTTACAATTAAAAATTTGGAATTGTTTAAAAATAATTATGAAAAGAAATGGAAAGAAATTAAAATTGATTTAGAAAGATGGAAAAATATGAAATTATCATTAATTGGTAAACTCGCTACAATTAAAATGAATATCCTTCCGAAAATGCTATTTTTATTCCAAAATATCCCGATCATGATAAACGATGCTCCTTTTCAAAAATGGCAAAAGGACCTTTCGAAATTTATATGGGGAGGTAAAAAACTGAGGATAAGGATGAAGTTGTTACAAGACACAGTAGATAGAGGTGGAATGGGTATGCCGGATTTGAAAACATATTACTATGCATGTGCCTTATATTGGTTAATGGATTGGATAAAACTTGAAAATGAGAGGAATTTAAGTTTGGAAGGTTTTGATAATGCATACAGTTGGCATGGTTATTTAGTATATGATAGGATTAAGAACCATAAGAATTTCAACGATCATTATTTGAGAAGAGCTTTATTGAGGGTGTGGTATAAAATTAAAAATAAATGGGAAGATAAAATACCATTATGGACAGCGGTGGGGGAAGTAGCCTTAAGAGAAAATAAATTAGGAAAGGATAATTGGCTAACTTATCAAGATTTATTGATTAAAAATGGACAAAAGCAAGAAATAAAAACACAAGAACAGTTAAATTTAGAGGGGTATAATTGTAATTGGTTTGCATTTAGACAAATAAGAGAACGTTTCTTAATAGATAAAAAAACAAAGTCAATCGGCATTATGAACAAAGAATTTGAGGAAATTTTAGATTCCCAAGATAAACATAAAATATCAAAACTATACAAGATGTTATTAAAATTAGAACTAGAAGGAGGCGGATTTAAGAACCCCGCCCGGACCATCTCCCCTCGCTAAACGCGGCAGCGGCGGTGCCTGAGCCGCTAAGAGGACCCTGCAGCTCCAGCCCTCTTTACCACCGGGCTCCGTGGGCACACCTGTGGCGAGCGAGGGAGGCGGATTTAAGAACCCCGCCCGGACCATCTCCCCTTGCTAAACGCGGCAGCGGCGGTGCCTGAGCTGCTGGGAGGACCCTGCAGCTCCAGCTCTCTTTCCACCGGGCTCCGTGAGCACACCTGTGGTGAGCGAGGGAGGCGGATTTAAGAACCCCACCCGGACCATCTCCCCTCGCTAAACGCGGCAGCGGCGGTGCCTGAGCCGCTAAGAGGACCCTGCAGCTCCAGCCCTCTTTACCACCGGGCTCCGTGGGCACACCTGTGGCGAGCGAGGGAGGCGGATTTAAGAACCCCGCCCGGACCATCTCCCCTCGCTAAACGCGGCAGCGGCGGTGCCTGAGCTGCTGGGAGGACCCTGCAGCTCCAGCTCTCTTTCCACCGGGCTCCATGGGCACACCTGTGGCGAGCGAGGGAGGCGGATTTAAGAACCCCGTCCGGACCATCTCCCCTCGCTAAACGCGGCAGCGGCGGTGCCTGAGCTGCTGGGAGGACCCTGCAGCTCCAGCCCTCTTTCCACCGGGCTCCGTGGGCACACCTGTGGCGAGCGAGGGAGGCGGGGGAGAGACTTGCCATCCGCCGTGCACAGGGCCAACACCCTTCCACCCGGCTCCGGAGGCACGGCGCAGCGCGGAGGAGAGAGGCGGGACCATCTGGGCCCTATTTAAGGCCCCCTTTGAGCCTTCCTTCTCCGCAGCCGGCGCAGGGGAGAGACTTGCTATCTGCCCTGCATAGGTCCAACATCTTTCCACCCGGCTTCGGAGGCGCGGCGCTTATTACGGGATTGTCTGGGCCCTATTATGTATTTTACATTGTATATTTTATTACTGCTATTACTGGGCCCCATTATGCATTTTATAATTGTATATTTTTATTATTGTCATTGATTTTATTGTTATTGATTTTGTTTGATTTTGTTGCTATAATCCTGTAATGTATATCGGTTAATTTGTTTAATTTGTTTATATACTGTTGTTGATATTGTTTAATGTATTGTAATATATTGCTTCATTTGTTATAAATTGCTGTTGTTCACCGCCTCGATTGGTTCGCCAGAGGGGCGGTATAGAAATAAATCGTATTATTATTATTATTAAGGAGAACAGATTAAGCCACAAATGATAAAATGGGCGCAGGATATAGGTTGTAACATCGAATTGGATCAATGGGAGAGAAATAGGAAAAAAAAGATTAAAATATACTATAAATTCGAATATCAAAGAAAACTATTATAAAATGCAGTTTCGCTGGTATCTTACCCCTTACAAATTGGCTAAAATGAGAAGAGATAGTAATAATAAATGTTGGAAGTGCGGGAAAAAAGTTGGTACTTTTTTTCACTTATGGTAGGATTGTAAATTAGTGAGAAGATTTTGGCTGCAAGTACATAGTAAAATGGAAAAGATATTCAAAATTGATTTGAACTTTGACCCACAGTTATATCTTTTGGGGATTCTAGACTCAAAATATGGGAAGCTGATATTTTATTTAATCTCAGCTGCAAGGATAGTCCTAGCATCCAAATGGAAAATTAAAGAAATACCAGATATATATGAATGGAGAAATAAAATACTAGACATAATGGAAATTGAAAGAATAACATTGATATTAAAAGGGAAGAATAAACAATCATTTGAAAATGAATGGAAACCGATGATAGATCTATGGAAAACAGAGGAAGAGACTCAGTTTGTTATAGAAGTGGACTAAGAAGTCACAAGTTAGAGTCGTGAAAATGATATTTTTCTGAGAATAAAATTATAAGGTACAAATGAAATTAGATGGTAAATCATGAGGATAATTTAAAAAGTCAAGTCAAAGCGTGAGAAGTAAAGATTAAAAAGAATGTTAATACAAGAAGTGTTAGGAAAACGGGCTGATTAGCAAGCAATGTCCAGTAAGGAAGTTTTTGTTTAATGTTATGTAGTTGTGTTGTTTGAGTATTGTTTATTTTGCTGTATGTTTATTTGATGTTTGTAAGTATGAACTGTCTTATATGTTTTTAACCAATAAAATTAATTTTTTAAAAAAGAGAATCTTCTGACAGTCAGTACAAAATTTACATGGGGTCTTTGCAGACTGCCAGAAATAGTGCAAATTGAGTCCACTTTAAGGGTTAGGGTTAGTGCTAGGGAATCATGGGAATTGTTTTTTTCTGAGACATTGAGCCTTCTCTGTCAGAGAGCTCTGGTGCCACAATAAAATACAGTTCCCATGATTCCCTAACCCTAACCCTTAAAGTGGACTCAATTTGCACTATTTCTAGCAGTCTGCAAAGGCCCATGGTCACTCTTCCAACTTTTTGAAATTTCAACAGCATTGTCCACACATTCTAATGTATGATTTCATTCATAAGGGCTAGAATATTCTTAAAAACTAAAGGTGAGATACTCAGGAAGATGAATCTTGTCACTGTTCCCTAGAGTCTAAATAGCCATTATGGGAATAAGTGACTTGCAAGAAGGGCCACAGGAGCTCTTTTGAGTATGAAATGAATGCCTAAGGAGGAAGATACATAAAAAGTACATGTCAAATATGAAGAGTAAAGAATAAAATCAGGCTTGATCAATAAGATGATAGTAATTTCATATCTTTTATCTCTTCTTTCTCCTACAGAGTCAGGTTTTCCTTGGTTACTGGTGTATTTTCCTGTAAAAAGTTGCCACATGATCTTGAAAGACGAAGCTGGAACTTTCTCTCCTCCTGTTCTGAGCAGAATGCAAACCAACAACTGGTGCAACTGGACCATCTGGGCTGGCCAACACAAGCACATCTTGGTTTACATAGAAGGATTTGAAGGAAGGCCAGATTGTGAAAAAAATCAGGATAAAATCATATTTCAAGGTGTCTCATCAAGTGTTGAAAGTAAAGTTGCTTATGCATGTAGAAACCATGGTACTCTGATTTTTGCAGCACAGGCTGTGGCTGTTCATGTGGTGTTTTTGTCAACATTTTCTTCTCAAAACCACATTCATAAACAGTTTAGAGGGCGGTATTATGTATTTGAAAATTATGAAGCTGCTTCTACAGGTGCTAAAGATCCACTTTTGAAATCTAACAGCAATTTTGGATTGTCCTCTAAATCCTATATAATGCACATGGGACATATTATGGACTTTGTAAAGACTAGCAGAAAGCTTAGTAAAGAAAATTGGCTTCCTGTGACTAATAAAGAGAAATTAGAGATAAATGAGAGTGCTACCCACTTGGAAGCATTCCTAAAGCCAGCTGTTGGTAACCATATGCAGGTTTCTGTCTTGAAATCCATGGAAAATGTAACTGTACATCCCTTTGCTTTGAAGCAGATGCAGGTTGCAAGACCATCTATTCATGATACTGGAAGTGAGACTGAAATCTCTTCTGGTAACTTAAAGAAAATTCTAGAGGTAAGATCAAATATTTTGAAAAACGAAGAAAAATCTACTTACAATCCAGTTTTCACTTCTAACTCTCCACATGTGCCTCTGAAAGTCGAGATGAAGACAAAAGTGGTGGAAATGAAAGATAATGGAATCACTATTGAATCTGCATACCATCAAAACACAGCCACACATTGGATGCCAATATACATGAGTGGTTCTGGAAGAGCAGTCTCTGGAACCTCTGCCTTCAAGAAAGGCATTGCTTTTCCACAAGTCTCTAAGGAAAAGCAAAGAATTCCAGTTTCATCCCCTAAAAGTATACCAAGGACAATTCTTCAGTCACAGCAATCTAATTCTGGCTTCTCCAGGAAAATAACAGACGTAATACAAACTCAGCAACTCTTAGAACTGAAGGAAGAACTTAAAGATGAGAAGATGGACAATGAAATCTATAGAATAGACAGTAGCAACAGTGAGCAGTACATAATTTTCACTTCTGCAGGGAAGAATGAATCTTGGAGACCTGAACTGCTTGTTACAGAAATGCCTCCAAATTCTACAGCCAAAACTTTGGACCATCTTGATGTATTGCTTGCTCCTTCTGTAGGGGCACTTAATCATAACATCATGGATGCTGCCACCACTTTGTCTTCCCACGTTGTTCTCTCAGGTAACCTCAAAAGCACTGAAGTGGAGACAGCAGTAATTACTCATTCTAGTAATTCAGAAACTAGATACAGGGAGCATCCACAAAGAAAGTATATGAAACCAAAACCACCATATCCCCCTTCTGGATGGAAGCTGAGAAATAGCCCCTCCTTGAAAGGAGAAAATAATTCATATGGTAAGTCACATTCTCTTTATTGTTGAGGCAATTTAGGACAAATGTGTTTTGCAAACCAGTAACAGAGGAAGAGATGAAGCCAAGAAAGGGCTATAGCTCCTTGCTGAGCTTTGTGTAATACAGTTCTTTTAAAGGAAATCTGGTTTAATTACACTGAAGGTGAAATCCTTTCAACAGAGTATGTAGTGTTTTTCAGAGTTCTGTTTGTTTGTTTGTTTGTTAATGTTAGTAGGGAAAAATGTTACAGCAAATTAGAGATATTTCATGTTTCAGAGTACTTCCTAACACTACCAACCAAAAGACATTGTTGTGCTTTCCCATCTTTTCTCATGGCCTTCTTGCATGAGAAAAGAAAGCCGAAACAGAGTGGGACAGTAGCAGCTTTCTCCATGCCTCTCCGCATGCTGTTGTAGCACTTCTATTCTCTTCCTAAAGGAGACAGTCGTAAAAGTGTTTCTTTCATTGTGCTGGAAAAATCTGTTTGGCAAAAGGCACAATTTTACAATCATATCCCTCAGGAAGGTGAACAGAAGTGTTACAACAGCATGTGGAGAAGCAGGGAGAAAGCTGCTACTCTCCTATTTCATTTTGACTTTCTTTTCTTATGCTCTTACTCCCTAATATGAAAAAAGATGGAACCAGCAGTGGGAAAACACAGTTGCAAATAGGTGATTATATAATTTGGATCCTCTCCATTCTGTAAATGAGGCAATTGCATAATGAAATCACAACTAGAATCACCCTCAGACTTTTCTACATATTCATTAATCATTTATTCTGCAATAGCCATTGTTGTTGTTTTGCATTCTTTCAGACTTTGAATTTTGCCTCTATACTACCTATATTTCATTGTCTCTACTGTTTTTAGTTTTGTTCTGTTTACATGATACTACATTTAATGGTATGGCTTCTGTTTGGTCCTTCCAATTGAGGATAACACTTCATGAACCTAATGAAGGAGATTATCGTACGCCAAATCTGCACCAGGATAGGTGTGGGTTGTAACCATCACCAGTGGATCTTATCACACTGCCCTGTGCCCAGGCAGTAGGCAGTCAGTATCCAATCCAGGCTTCTCTGCATCTTTTCAAGAACAGGATTTTTAGTGCAATAACAACAGTGTGGTTAAGATCTGTTGTGACAGTTACTAGCCACTTCTATCCCGACGAGGATTTAGTGTGCAATAATCTCTGAAGTTTAATATAGTAATATTTTGTACATTACTTTTGTATTGAAGTTTGTATTGTAATACATGTAGTTTAAAGCATTTCAAGTTGATAACAAGACTTGTTGTTGGCCTACCCCCTTTGAATTCTTGGCTAAAATCCTGTTGGTTCCATGAACATGGACAGGCATAAAACACTGTTACCCTTGTATATTTGACATTGCAGAAGGAGATATCTGTACCTCCTTGCACAACACTCCTTGCCAAACAACAGTAGCTGGGAGGACTCATGGGCACTTGCATTTCTGGACGTTGGAATGGAACTGCCACTTTAAGGGGCTTGTCAGTGATAAGGTGGACATGAACCATCAGTGTGATGCTGCAGCAAAGAATATGAATGCTGTTTTAACCTGAATAACAGAAGCAAAGTTCCCAAGTTGAGGGAAGAAACAGTCCTATTATATTTTTTATTGGTCAGGCCTCATCTGTTCAGTTATGGATGCCTCATTTTAAAAAGAATATGGACAAGTTGGAGCAGGTTCATAGAATGGCAACAAGGATAATACAAGATATGGAGAACAAAGCATGTGAGAGAAGGTTGAAGAAGGTTGCATGTTCAGCTTGGTGAAGAGAAGACCGAGGGGTGACATGATTTGCATTGTTTAAATACCTCAAGGCGTGCCACAGTGGATAGGAGCACATCTGTTCTCTGATGCCCTAGGGGGTAGGACTAGAACTAGTGGTTTTACATTACTAGAGACTAGATTTCAATTGAACATTAGAAGAAACTTCTTGATAGTAAGAACAGTTTTGCAATGGAAGCAGTTGCCTAGAGAGATGGTGGGGTCTCTTCCTTTGGACGTCTTCAAAAGAGGGCTGGATTTACTGGGGATGCTCTAACTAGAGATCCTGCATTGATCAGGGATTGGACTCAATGGCTCATGAGGCTCTTTCCAACTGTATGATTCTATGACTGGCATCTTTCTGTTATCCTTCTCCCACAGAGAAGAATGTTGTATTCAGGACTCATGAAGATAATTCTGCTCTGGAATCCAAACACCATCCTGGAGGTAATGTGGTTCTTTTCTATTTTCTCCTCTTGCTTCCTCAGAAGTGAGATGAACCTCAGTTTCCTTTGGTTCAGGGACTGTTGTTTGCTGTGCTTAGAGTGCAGTTGAAGGTAAACATGTAGTGGTGGCATGCAGAACTGATTTGATACCTCCACAATCCTTACTGTGCTTTGGGGACATTTGGATCTTCCACAGATCTTCTCTTTGAAATAACTTTTGGCATAGAACACAAAGGACGGCTCCCACCCATCAGAAGTGATCTGGAGAAAGCCCTCATAGAGTCCATTAAAAGGAAGGTAGGAAATCTCATGGTACTATAAAAGCAAGTTGTCTTTGGTGAATAGCAAGTAATTTCAGCCTTTTGCTTCAAATTTTCTGATCAATAAATATGGAAACAGGGCTGTTTGTGGCATTTCTTTTATCTGGAGGAGGCTGCTAGCTCTGATGTCAAAGTTCAGACATAAGCCCAGAGCAGATTCATCACACAGAGCAACCAGTATCCACATGACACCCTCATGTTTTCAGGGATAGTTTCTTTCCTCTTTTGCCATGTAATTTCTTCGGGATATTGGACAGGTGGCCTTTTGCAAATTAGAAGAACAAGGGCCCTGTCACATTACACAATTAAAGCACTATGATTCCACTCTAAGTGCCATGGTTCCATCCTGTGGAATTCTGGGATTGGCCATTAGGGGGAGGGCCCTTTGGAAAGCTCTCAGCCAGGGGGCTCCTCTGATGCCCCTGACAAACTACAAATCCCAGAATGCCACAGGAGGCAGCCATGGCAGCTAAAGTGGAATAATAGCACTGTAATTGTATAGCATGAAAGGGCTCATACTTTGCCGTCATGTGAGATTTGACCCATTTATTGTCATTAACATAATTTAAAAAGACTTAATGGATTAGAACTCATATTCAACAGATTCCTAGACTTTAAAATGTGCTTTTCATGTCTCTTGGGAGACAGTGTAGAGATAGCAGAGCACATTTTGTGGGCAGGTAAGCAATGAGGCATGTTTTAAGCCAGTTAGAATTTTAAAAAATTATCTTCTTACAAAGAAATGTACAAGCTGTTGGTTTCACAACTTTAAAAACAACCTTGACATCTTAATACAATAAAATTTAAAATCCACAAAACAGTGATAGGTTTATTGAGATCGTGGCTCTCAATGGAAGTTATTTTGCTGATGCTAATGGACATGAAATGTTATTGTCTGTGTTGTACTGCCCTTTGTCCTTGGTCCCACATGGCCAAGGTGGTCACTATAATGCCTGCCTTGATATCCCTCTAGGCCATCTAAACCAGGGGTAGGCAACCTTTCCCCTTTAAGGGCCGAGGGACTTCAGCTCCCAGAATCCCAGGAGCTATTGGCCAACATGGGACTATTGGCCAACATGGCTGAGGCTTCTGGGAGCTGAAGTCCCTTGGCCCTTAAAAGGGAAAGGTTGCCTACCCCTGATCTAAACTGAAAACAGAAGTAATAACTGAGACAAAATGTAGCCCTGTGACTCCAACATTGTCTTTTTTTCTCCTGTATGAGTTTTCCTGATGAAGACACCAGCAAAGCTTCAAAAGCTTCCATGATACATTCTGTGCTTTTTAGTTGGTTCATTAAGGGTATCACTGTTTTGTGGATTTAGTTCCATTTGGCTGCATGGCCAACATGGGGACCCCTGAATATGTTTCCTCGACAGATGAGAGTTCCTCCTCCAATAGTAGAAGATGGGATTTTGGAGGCTCTTAGTGTGGAGATCAGCCATCACTGAAGTAGAGTTTAAAAAAAATCTCCAAATATAAATGAATGGCTATCCAAATTGATTGAGTATCTAGAATTAGACAAACTTACTTATTTAAGCAGAGGAAGTGATTGGGAAGAAATTCAAAAGGACTGGTCACTGCTGATAACGTATCTGGGAAAAAAGAAGAAATAATTAAAAAATCTGATGGTTTTTTGTTTGTTTTTTACTTTAGAGATGATATCATGAATAAAAATCATTCTGTTCAGAGCGCTAAGATGATCTAGTGTAGTTCAATTTTATCCAAAGGGGATTTTTTAATGTCATATTCTTTTGACCTTTTTATGTTAAAATAAGTAAGTTTTCCCTTATTTAAAGCAAAAAATCATCTCTACGAGAGTATAATATATGTAGATGGAGATCAAAACAAAATCCAGGAAGTCAACTCTTTGTTTAGTGTTGTTGTTTTTCCCCCTTTCCTTTCTAAATTATGTTTCATTGTATTCATTTTATTATGCATCTGTATTATGTACTATGTATTTGTGGTATTGTATATTGTTTTTTCTTTTTTTTTCTTTCTCTCTGTATTAGTATGTTTTTCTCCCTTTCTGTTACTTAATAAAATTAAAATTAAAAACAACAACAACCCAAAGGTGTGGGGGTTGTGCTGGCTACTAACTATATTATAGACATGTGTCTTTGAGATGCCACTCATTAATCTGTAGCAGTCTCTCATATACACCCACAGTAAGCCATTCTCTTTTCAGGTACAAGAGAAAGTGAAACTCTTCTCAGACAAAATCATAGAAGTCAAGTTAAAGGAAGTTGTAAGGAGAGACAAAACTAAAATGGATAGGTATGAACTCTACGATAGTAATAAATGTTTTGTTGATATACCTTGAATTCCAGTGCTATTCTGTTATCTGTTCCATTTATGGAAAAAGCCAACCATATTTCTTGAGATGTTTCCTCCTTTGTAATAAACATTTAACTTATATTGTATGCTCATTTATTTTCAGTTAGATATGATATCTTTCTAATAAATGTGCCCATTCCTTAAACTAAGACATAGCTATGTTTATGTGTAGGCAGAATGATCCAAACCTGATATTCACGTTCTGGTTGCATCTAACTTCAGAGGAGAAGAACATGTCTCACTTAGTGCATTCTCAGCTAGAGGACCTTAGTGGTATATCCGTGGGAGTTGGAGAGGTTCGGACCGTTTTTGTGAGAGGTATGTGAACAAATGTTAACACTTATTATGAATAAATACAAAATAACAAAGTATAAGCTTTAATAATTCATAGAATCATAGAATTGGAGGGGGCTCTAGGTACTGTCAGATCAACCCGCTGCTCAGTACAGGATCTCCAACTAGGACATCATTAGCAGATACCTGTCCAGCCTCTTTTTGAAGACACCCAGAGGAGGAGACCAGACATCCAAAGAAGGTAAATTCAGTGAATGCATTAGTGAACTACTAGGCAGGAGGGAAGGACAGATACTTGCCTTACATAAAAAGTAAGCTGATCATGTACATTTGCCAGGGTCTCCATGTTGAGGTAAATCTTTCCCATCAGTCTCTTCTCTCCAAATTCCATCAGATTTCCCTCCCCATATAACTTCCCCTCACAGAGTTCAAAAGGCATATGTGTTAGGCTTCTAGCACTTCATTGTAAAATTAGACATTCTGCATATTTTCATTATATGATTCATATTTTAACATTTTATAAGGAAATAACATTTTTCAAATTAGAACAGTTTTGTTTAAATTAATATTTAACACGTGTAAATTTTACATATACTCTCTCACATAGCCACATTCACATACACCAGTGCTCACAGATATGTACACAGTCATGATCTTTCATTTTTTCTTTCATTCACTCACACACACAAAGAAACATTTATCCTCTTGTGTATATGCAAGTATACACAAGTGCATATGTGAGTGTGTAAAAGAAATTAAGATTGTGACTGGGTATGTGCATGTGTGTGTGATAGAATTTGTGTGTGCAACTGTGTGAATGAAAGTATCTGAGGGAGAGAGAGTCAGACAAAAAGCTTTACTGAGTGTTAGAGAGTGTTGTGAGAAAGAGCTAGGGTATGAGAGAAAGTTGCTCACACACTGAGGTAGGTACTGAGCATGTATGAATCAATGTGTGTGTGATTGTGAGAGTGTCACAGTGTGCATGTATGTGAGAGAATTAACATATGAGAAACTGAGAATGTGTGAATAACAGTCTGTGAGGGAGAGAGGGAGATCAAGGCTTGATTGTGTGTGTGTTAGAATTAACTGGCTCAGATGGTGTGAGAGAAAAAGCAAACAAGAAAAAGTGCAGCTGAGTGTGTGCGCACACATGTGAGAGTTAGTGAGTGGGGCCTGTGTGTGTGTCATAAAGAGATAAAGGCATCCTGTATTGCACTATTTGGGACTGAAAGAAATTCCTCTTAGAGAAATGGGTCAGCAGGTTAGAGGATCGGTGTGAACAAACCCATAAGAGTGAGCATATGAAAGTAAAAGAGCTAAAGAAAAAGTGTAACTGTAAGAGAGAATTAGTGTATATGTGAGAGTGCGGGGGGGGGGGGGCAGAGAAACAAAGCCTCTTGAAAGCTGGTTCTGCTGGGCCTCCAAATCTTCTACTACCCCTGACATCTCCAATGGTTGCCCAAAGGCTTCTCTGTTTGTTCCTCCTCTCATTGGGCACCATCCAGCCCCTCCCCTGCCTTACCTGGTCAAAGGACCATTTGTCATGCACTTCCGTCTGTGAGTTGGAATCCTGGCTGGCCAAGAGGGTGGAGGTGGCAGTGTAGGGCACTAGTGAGCCCAGGCACACATTCTCTACCAGCAGGTCATAGGAAGCAATGCGCTTGCACTGCTCCTCCTCAGCTAGCCAGTCTGTTGGTTCAGGAGCCACTGAGGCCATTTCTCCTCTGTCTTGTGTGTGTGTGTGCAAGGGGGGGGGGCAGGTGATGGCAATGACCACAAGCAAGAAGTGCTACTGGCATCCTCTGCTGCCTTGAGGCTATCATGGATGCTGGCTCTCCATTGGCTGCTATGCACTAGGGTGCACTACACTTGAGTGGGTGCACTGGTTTAGGCTGCAGCACCGTCTCATGCTCAGAACCATGGCAATGGTGTGATGAGTGGGGGAAGATGAAGCGATGGCTTGGGATGGGCCCTGACAGAGGCCATGAACCAGGGAGCGTCCCTGCTCTCCTCCTTTTCTGATCCCTCCCAAGTTCCATGCCCCCCTTAAGCAACTTTCACACACACACAGAGGAGGTCCCACCGCACAGGTTGAGAACCACTGAGCTATACCAAATAATATCTTTTTGGGGGGGGGGGTGTATAAAAGTCTTTATTAGTATTACAACCTACATACAATAATATTTGAAAAACTTTTACATAATATTTCACATATATATGGAATCTCACATTAATTATTCATTCTTTACTACTTTATCTAAATCTAATTCATATAACCCATAAATTAAAAAAAACCGCATAAAATTGTTGTTAATATCTTCATTCTTCTTACCAATTTTACATAGGTATAATACTGTTAGTTTATCACTAATTCATTTTCCCCTTTTCTTTTCTTTTCTTTTTTTCTTTCTGTCTCTCTTACTTCTCTTTACTTTATTTTATGTTTTCCCTTCCACAAGTGCTCCCCATCACCAGAGCCTAGTATCTTCATATTACTCTCCCCTCCAAAATTGTAACACCTACCTCCTTTACTAAAGCCTTTTGTACAAATATTTTCCAAATTGCTTTGAAATCATTTATCTTCATTATTCCTTTTTTTACCTTAACTCCACAAGTTAACTTATCATTAATTGCTATTTGCCATATCTCTTTATACCAATCTTGCTTTTGTAGATCTCCCTGATTTTTCCACTTTTTTGCTATGATTAATCTTGCTGTTGTTAATAAATTTGAAATTAAATCTTTTCTAGCTTGAGTACTATTGATATTATCATATATAGATAATAATGCTATCTTTGGACAAAATTCTAGATCAATTTCTGTTAATTTCTTTTATCTCTTTAAATACTAATTGCCAAAAAAATTTTATGGATCTATAGTTCCACCACATATGAATATATGTACCAATTTCTTGGCATCCCTTCCAACATAGCCTTAAATATTTTTTATTTATATTGTTTAACCTTACTGGCATTAAATACCTTCGCCATATTAATTTATAATAATTCTCCTTTATCCATATGGATACATTTTTAAAATGATGTTGATTCCAAATTTTTCCCCATTCTTCAACATTTATTATTTGTGCTAAATCCTCCTCCCATCTTTCTCATATTTTAATAGTAGTTTGTATATTTCACTTGTAACTCCTTCCAAAGTTTCATTTACCTCCATACTATCTCTTTGCCTAATCATTTGTTCAAATTTCGTGTATTCTCTAAATTCTATAATTTTCCTATTCCAATTTTTTGTCCATTGCTCCAGTTGAATACAACTATACCAGGTTAATTTTAAACTTTGTAATTTCTCCTTTATCTTTCCTTTATCCTTCATTATCCATTCTTTTATCCTATATATTTCTTGTTTCCTTAACTCTTTCCCTAATTCTTCCTTTAAATTTATTGGAAAGTTTTTTATTATTATAACTGGTGTTAATGGCGAGATAGCTGGCATTAATTTTTCTTTATATTTTTTCCAGATCTCAAGTATATTCTTTAGAAAGGGGTTTTCTATTTCTTTCATTTCTTTCATGGTAAAGTCCTTAAATATATATATATTCCACTTTTTTCTCTATTTCTGTTGTTTCCATCTCTAACCAATCTAACTCCCCTTTCTCTACAATTCTATCTTAAGTGATTTGCATTATAATACCATTTTAAATTTGGGAGACCCAAGCCTCCATCTAATATTTTATTAATCCTCACTTTTTTATTCCTGTTATAAAAATTATTTACTAATATTTGCCAGTTTTTTTATTTCTGCATCTGATATTTTTATTGGTAACATCCTAAACAAAAATTTTATTTTAGGTAAAAATGTCATTTTTACTAATGCTATTCTTCCAAACCATGATAATTTAATATTTTAATATTCTTCTAATTTCCTTTTAATTTCTATCCTTAATTTATTATAAATTTGTTCCTCTAATTTTTGTAAGTTTTTTGTAATTTTATTCCTAAATATCTAATTATATCTTTTAATTTAATGTCTATCACTTTATCCTTTAGGAAATCTTGTTCTTCTGTTTTTGTATAATTAAACAGCATTAACTCTCATTTATTCCAGTTTACCTACCTGACATTTCCTCAAACTCCTTTAAGTGTCATCTTACATTGTCCATTTTTTAAAGTGGATCTTTAATTGTCAATAGGGTATCATCTGCAAATAAGCTTATTTTATTTAATTTTCTAATCCCAATTCCTTCCAAATTTTCATCTTCCCTAATGGCATTTGCTAAGATTTCAATAAATAAAATTGGGGAAAGAGGGCAGCCTTGCCTTGTACCTTTAGAAATTGGAATTAGATCTGTTAGTCCGTCATTTACTGTTACTACTGCTATGTTGTTTGAATATAACTGATTTATTAATCCTCTAAACTTTTTCTCCATGCCTAATTTCTTTAATGTTATTTTTAATGCTGGCCATTCCACACAATCAAAAGCTTTTTATGTATCTAGTGCCATTATTTCTGCCCTTTGTTCAGTCTTCCCTGTTATTTTTATTTTATTCAGTACTCTTCCTATTACTTTTGGCATTTGTATTCCTTGCACAAATCCACATTGGTCGTTTTGAAGATATTTATATATAAACTTATTCATATATTTTTTTTGCCATTATTGCTGTTCATATCTTAGCGTCTTGATTTATCAGGGATATAGGTCTGTATGATCCTGGGTCTGTTAAATGTTTATCTGGTTTCAGAGTCAGTATTATCGCTGAATGATCCCATGATGGTGGGATCCTTTCTCCATATAAAATTTTATTATATAATACCTCCAATTTAGGTATTAATATCTTTTTAAAAAATTATAATATTCTAGTCCCAACCCATCCATTCCTGGTAATTTCCCTCCTTTTAATTTATCTATCACTTCTTCTATTTCTTTATTTGAAACCAGTTGCTCCATTATTTCTTTGTCCTCTTCCTCTATTTTTACTTTCAGATGTTTTTCAATATATTCCATAATAATAATAATAATAATAATAATAATAATAATTTTATTTCTACCCTGCCTTTTGCCATAGCAATCAAGGCAGCTTACAGCTGAAATGGATACAAAACCCCGACAATAAACAATAATACCCCCCTATTAAAAATATATTAAATATAATCTCTGTTAAAACCAATTTAAACAGAAAACAAATTTAAACAAGGCCAGACAATGAATTGCATCAATTAAAACTATCAGCACTCCAGGCAAGCAGGAATGGAGGAGAGGAGAGCATCCTGTGGGGAGAGACCAAGTTTAAAGGTGATTCTATTCCAGATAGGCCTGCCGGAAGAGATCCGTCTTGGTGGCTTTTTTAAAGCCATCTAAGTTGGTTATCTGATGGATCTCTTCCGGCAAGGCGTTCCAGAGTCTGGGAGCAGTAGCAGAAAATGTCTTCTGGGAGGTCACCGTCAGTCTAGTTCTTACTGGTTAAAGAAGTTTCCTCCCAGAGGACCTGAGGGCGTGGGGTGGATTATATGGGAGAAGGTGATCCTTAAGGTAAATTGGGCCCAGGCCATGTAGGGCTTTAAACGTCATCAACAACACCTTATACTGTGCTCGGAAACCAATGGGCAGCCAGTGGTGAGATCTTAAAATCAGTGTGATATGATCACTTCTAGATGTTCCAGTGATCAGCCTTGCATATTTTGTACTAATTGCAGTTTCCAAGTTAGATATAAGGATAGCCCCATGTAGAGTGCATTACAGAAGTCATTGTAGATTTTGATTGTATTGTCTCCATATTTCAGTGATCCTGAGAGTTTCCTAATTTCTTTCATTAAAAGATCTTTCTTGTAGAAGCTTGTTACTCTCATGATTACATCTCTGGGAACAAGTCCTCTCTTAAAAATTGATGCTCTATGTAAACGTTCAACTTCCTTCTCATCCCAGATAATTTGAGAAACAATACTTTGTAACCATTTAAAAATCTCTGTCTTCAGGGTTTTCAGTGTTTCATTTGACATTTCAGGAAAGCCCCGAATACGAAGGTTATTCCTTCTATTATGATCCTGCAAGTCAATGATTTTTCTTTCAAGTTGATCCAATCTTGTTGAATGTCCCAAGGTTGTCTTTTGCTGAGCTTTCTGTTCAATTTGTATTGCTTGTACCTTTTTATCCACTTGCTCAATCTTTTTTTTTTGATAATCTGAAAAGATTTATTCATTTCACCCATAATTTTCTTAGATATGGTTTCTGAAAAATAATCACATTATTTTTTGTGATGTTGTCTTTTAACATTTCGTTGTTTTTGTTTTGATGTTCAGCTAGCAGCTGTATGAGCCATGTTTTCATTCCTTCATCAGAATCTGGTGTTGTTCCCAGGTTTAGCTCCTGTTCCGGTTTTCTGCATTCTCTCCACAGATTTCGTTTTTTTTTATTTCTATATTATGAGTTTCAAAATTCTCTTGTGAGTTTGCTTTTTGTAAACGAAAATAAGCTTTGTCTGAAAGGTGTTGTTTTGATTTCCTTTTCCAATTTAAAATGGTTTGCTTGAGTTCTTTTTTTTTTTTTTTTTTTGGCTCTTGGACATCTGCCAACTTCTAATATATATTGTGTCTCCCATTACAACACACAATTTTGTATTTTCTCTCTTTATTTATACTTTAATCAATATTTCTGTATTTCAATTCTTCAGTTCTTCAAAATCACTGTCCCATATATTTAGGCTGTTTTAATTTGCTTTTATTTTATAAATCTTAACATCCACTTAGCGTAACCGCCATCTGGCTGGCAGTGCCAAATAAATACTGTTTATTTTTTTTCCTGCTCTTTAAAGCTTTAGTTAAACAGTTCCATTCTATTCTCCTACCATTCCAATTTCTTTATTTATAATTACTTACAGTCTTTGTTCCATTTTGAGGAGATTCTTTGACTTATTTGCTTTAGCTTTCAGGAGAAAACAATCTTAGCTGTTCACACCATCACTCGTGGCTCCTCCCCCATACCAAATAATATCTGATGAGTTACTTGAATGCTCAAAGACCCTTAGTGCATGAGAAAATAAAGCCAAAACAGAGCAGGAGAATGGCCTCTCTCCCTGTGCCTCTCTGAATGCCATTGTAGCACTTATGTTGTCTTCCTGAAGGAAATGGTTGTAAAAGTGTGCCTTTTGTTGAACAGATCTGTCCAGCATTTAAAAAAAAAACATGTTGTTATGACCATATCCTTCATGAAGAGAATGGAAGTGCTACGATGTTGTGCAGACAGCCACAGAGAAAGCTGCTATCCTCCCACTCTGTTTTGGCTTTTTCTCATGCGATAAGGCTCCAAGACTCCTCACTTTGTCATCAGCAGAAAAGGGGAAATACCTCCTTCAGTAATATTCCTTAGACTACACTGGTGGCACTCCTCTTGCAGCCCATGCAGAATTTTATTTGTGCCTAGTCTTGCATTTTTCCAGGTTGCCAAAGACATGCAAATGTCATGATGCTGCCCAAGAGGTAAGACACTGAAAGTGTATTGTGAGAAAAGCCATAGCTCAGGATTTTGTTAACCAGTGGCTTTTCTGGGAGTCGAAAAGGCTGGATTGTATGTTTCTAGTGCAGCTGCAGCAATAATTCTGGTTGCCATGCACCTAAACAATGGAGTATTGGGGGCAGGTAAAAGGGCCTTGAGGAACATTGTGGACAAAAAGAAAGATTTTTAAAATTGAGAGCCACTGGGGGGAGAAAGATAAAAAGATGGGAGGTTAAGAAGCATTATAAATATGTTTGAAGTATTATTAAGATGTTGTGGTCAGATCTAAGAGGTTGGCAAGCTGAAACTTTCTACAGACAGAAACTGGTTTTTCACATCCAGGAGAAGGCAATGTCTCAGTGAAGAAAGTTGGATTCCACTCTCTGCTACACTACCATAGATTTTTATAAGATGATCCCAGTGGTGGATTTGGTTTATACATATCACTTCTTTCAATCTGTCATTTCAGTTGCTCCTACTGTTTAACTGAATGTCTCTGAATTTTAGTTTCATCTGCTTATATCTATATAACTAAATACACTGATTATAATCTTATTTGGCCATAACATGGGGGTAAAAGTATAGGCAGTATAGAATAGAATGGACAGTATAGACTAGAATACAGTGTACAATAGGTGGTGTCTAGTCGATAGGTATGGCATATGCCTGGTACTTAAAATAAAATGCTGTTGAAATTTTAAAACTTTGTTATTGAAGAACTATTCTAATCTGTCTATGCTGGTTAGATGTGAATGAATGCAGCGCTGGGATCGGATTATGTGGTGTTGAGGCAATTTGTCTTAATGGATTTGGTACATACTTATGTCAATGTAAAGAAGAATATGAAGACCATTCCCTGACAAAGTCGGGCACCCTATGCCTTCGTGGTCCACGATCAGGTATGTGATTATGTACAACTAGAGTTCCACCTGTACCAAAAATGCTGGTGCTTCACACACCAAGGTGCAATGTGGTGATCTTAATATGTGAGTCACCCTACTTGTACAGAATATCGTTTTACCAGCCACCCCCAATTAGACACTTGCTATCACAGTCCCAGGAAATCTAGAAACAATAAAGAGTACTGAAGGAGAGGAGCAGCCAAATGTATCTTCTAGACATACTGGGGGCATCTTTTTCACCTCTATCTACCCAACTCAGTAGATCTCTCCTATATGCCCCTTTCCCTTGCTCTTCCTCTTCATGCTATATTTTCCCCCTACCTTCCATCATCTGCACTTTCTCTCTGAACTCAGTAACAACATAGAGCATTCACCCTCCTAGACTTTATGTACTAGAATTCTTCCAACAGCACACATAGGATTGTTACAGCTCAGATTTCTTTTTCTAAAAAAACCCAACAATTTTTATTTAAGTGTTGAGAAACAAATTATGATTAATCCCCATTCCACACTGCATTACACATTGATATTTGCATTTCTAAAGCCTAATTTGATACCATCACATTTGTTGTATACTAATCCAACAAGAAGGGAGAAAAGGATAGTGTGAACAAAATAAAAAAGAGAGAAGGCAAAAGGGGGGAGGTTTTTAAAGTAAATGATCAGTAGATGCATTATAGTATGCTACAACAGTATCTTTATTCCACATAGAATTCAAGGAAATTATGTCAGATTATATGAAATTCAGTTTCTTATTTTAACTTGTTTTTTCATCAGCATCTAGTATCAAAGGATTTTGAATTCTGAGTACTGCTATTCTTAGATTTCCCAGATTTCCAGTTTTGCAAAACTGCATGTTTAGCCATCAGTGTAGCTCTGACAAATCATTCCACTTGCCATCAGAGGATGGGTCCCAAGAGTGAGCCAATAAAACATGTGTAACTTTCATGATCAATGATTTACCAAGAATCTTATTAATTCTTGCCTTGGCCACAACAGATGTATCATATTGGCTTCCAATTGCCTCCATCTCAGCATTATTCTCCTAGGATTTGATTCTATTATTGAAAACAAGTGGGTGCTCAAAACCCTACACATAATTTTTTGTTGCATGAGCCGCAACCAGATGTAAATAATGTAATAAATAATCTGACTGCAATGTAACTTTCCAATGTAAAGGTTTTAGCTTGGTTGGTTTTCCATCTAGTAAAATCCAAATTAAGAGTGAAGGACTTTGTGCAATATCATATTTGAGTCTATTATATCTTAAAATATCTTTTGAACCAACTGAATAGATTCTGGAGATCTGTAGTAACAGTGCACCTGGAGCAAAATTTTCAACAATATTATGCTTAAGCTGTAGGTATTGCCATGCAGCACTAATACCTTCTGCACTTCACTAAAGACTTTAAAGACATTATCTGTTATAGTATGTGAGTTAAATAAATTATACCCTTATTTCCCCAAGTTTTCCATGTAATTGGTTTACAGGCAATGACAGTATGGGCATTTCTCCAAACAGTAAGCTGATTATGTACTAACATCTGTACAAATATTTTTCATGCCAGTTTTGTGGCTATCTTTGTAAGACTGTAATGCGAGAGACGAGAAACACATTGAAACCAATGCTGCCCAGTTATGCACCAAGTATCATAGTTATATGTCCTAAAACACAGTGTTCTTTCAGAAACATTATTTTTTAAAAAATATAAAGGAGGTATATGCTATTATTTTTATATTATTGTAAATATTCCAATAAAATAAATTTCCAAATAAAAGTTTGAATGAATTTGAATTTAACATTTAAATAAAACATTATAAATTAGATAACATTGTTTAGAGCACTGTAAAAATTTCCAGAAAACTTTCCAGTTCTGCTTTTTCTGGAAAACTTACATTACTCCTCCTAATCTTACACAATTATTCATCTATATCAATGATGGAAATAACAGGAACAAAACTGCTGCCACAAACTCAAGATCCCAACTCTGTGTCACATCTACTCTGGTAGTAATATCACAAATTCTAATAACATCACCCACACCATCACAGGTGCCTTTACTTGCTCATTGCCCAATGTAATATATGCCTGGTCTGTCAGCAGTGCCTGTCTGCAGTCTGCATTGGACATAAGACAGTCTCTGAGAAAGAGGATAAATGAATGCAGAGTTGATATTAGAAATGGGAGTACTCCAAAACCAGTTGCAGAACATTTAAATCTTCTGGAACTGCAAGCTGCTATTCTGTGTGCCGGGAACAAAGAAATTACAAGGGAAGATTAGAAATAGAGAAACAGCTGAATAGGAATACAGTCAAAAATCTAATCCATTATCAAAGCTATGAACACTACCTATATTAATACACATTAACATATGGATTTTCATCATATGTATACATGAGAATTTTTTTAAAAAAATGATTTTGGATAAACAGATGTTGTTTCCACACTTTGTATCTAGAAGGCCATCCACTTGAGAAAAATGCATTATCTTACACAGCACTTGAAAGGTTCATGGCCAGGGTCACAATTAGCATCTTTCTGTATCCTGCAACACTGTGATCCAACCCCCACAACTATGTGTGTTAATATAGGTCTGACTTTAATATAGTATGCTATTAGTGCAGTGATGGCAAACCTTTTAGGGGCCAAGTGCCCAAACTAAAAGGTCTTAGGGGCAGGTCTTCCCCCCACCCCACCCTCCCAGGCCTTCAGCTGCCTCTCTGGAGAGGCAACTGGAGGCTGGGGAGGGTCAGGAAGGAGGAGGAAGAGGTGCATGCCTGTTCCTCCCCCTGCACCATCCCAGGCCTTCAGCTGCTTCCAGAAAGGCAGCGTGCGCCTCTTCTTCCTCCTCCCCACCCTCTGGCTAGAGGAAATGGCATTGTGTGCCATCTCTGGCACGCTTGCCATGGTTTCACCATCACAATATTAGTGTATCTGAAGAAGTGGACTGAAATCTATGAAAGCTCATTCTTTAAATAAATAAATCTTAAAGGTGCTGCTACATTCCTCTGATAAAGGATTCCATTAACTTTGATAAATGTAGTCCATGGATGGGAATAATTAATATGAAATAGTTTCTGTAATATGGTAGAAACCTAATTTCTACTTTCTTATGTGGATTTGCAGCAAGTTCTATCCAGAAATAAAAGGTACAATTCAAAGATAACAGGAAATAGCAATACAGCAATATAGCAATACAGCAATACAGTACAAATACAGGCCCATAATAATAATAAGTTTTATTTATAGCCCGCCCCTCTGCTAGGCAATCGGGGCGGGTTACAGCATTTTAAAACAGCACAGTTAAAAACATTCTCTCCAAACATAATCCCTCCACCCACCCCTTAAAACAAGATTAAACCAAAAAATAATTAAAACAACACAAGAATAAATTAAAAACTCAATCCGGAGTCAGTGGTCAATGAGCAAGTTGTCCCTCTCCATGGACAGATATTATTCTGGGAAGGCCTGCCGGAAGAGATCCGTCTTTACTGCCTTCTTAAAGGCAGCAAGGGTGGTTATCAGACGGATCTCATCCGGCAGGCCATTCCACAGTCTGGGAGCGGTAGCGGAGAAGGCCCTCTGGGAGGTCCGGGACAGCCTAGTTTTTATTGGCTGTAACAGATTCCTCCCAGAGGACCGCAGGGCGCGGGGGGGATCATACGGGGAGAGGCGGTCTCTAAGATAAGATGGACCCAAGCCATGTAGGGCTTTAAAGGTCAAAACCAACACCTTGTACTGTGCCCGGAAACTAATCGGCAGCCAGTGGAGGGATTTAAGCACCGGTGTTATGTGCTCCCTCCTTGATGTTCCCGTGATTACCCTGGCTGCCATATTCTGTACTAATTGAAGTTTCCGGGTTAGGCACAAGGGTAGCCCCATGTAGAGTGCATTGCAGAAATCCAGACGTGAGGTTACCAGGGCGTGTACCACAGTTTCCAGATCCCTCATATCCAGATAAGGGCGCAGTTGGCGTATCAGCCGAAGCTGATAACAGGCACTCCTGACCACCGCATTCACCTGACTAGTCATGTGAAGCGATGAGTCAAGGAGCACCCCCAAACTGCGAACACAGTCCTTTACGGGGAGTGTGACCCCGCCCAGGACTGGAGGCTGTATTCCCAGACCTGGTTTCGGGCCTGTGATTGCGAGTACCTCCGTTTTGTCTGGATTCAACTTCAATCTGTTTTTCCTCATCCAACCCATTACCGCTCTTAGACAGTCATTAAGAGGTGAGACGCCATCTGAAGTCTGAGACGATGATCTGGACATGGAGAGATATATCTGGGTGTCGTCAGCGTACTGAAGACACCGCGCTCCATGCCTCCGAATGATCTCCCCCAGCGGTTTCATATAAATATTAAACAGCATCGGGGACAGGATGGCGCCCTGAGGGACGCCACAATTAAGCTCAATTTTGGATGAGCAACTGTCCCCGAGCCTCACCCTCTGAGATCTGCCCGAGAGGAAGGAACGGAACCACTGCAGAGCAGTGCCTCCAATTCCTAACTCTCTCAGGCGATCTAAGAGGATGGCATGATCTATAGTGTCAAAGGCTGCAGAGAGATCCAAGAGCACTAGCAGGGTCACACTACCCCTGTCAATACTCAGGCGGAGGTCATCGGTCAGAGCAACCATGGCAGTCTCAACCCCAAATCCTGTCCTGAAGCCGGTTTGAAATGGGTCAAGATAATCGGTTTCATCCAAGACTGCCTGGAGCTGGGAAGCAACTGCCCTCTCGATCACCTTACTCAAAAAAGGGAGTAAGGAGACTGGTCTATAGTTGTTTCTGTCCAGGGGGTCCAGGGAAGGCTTCTTCAGGAGTGGCTTAACCGCCGCCTCCTTTAGACAAGATGGTACTTTGCCTTCTCTGAATGATGCATTGATTGTGTCCCGAAGGAACCCCTTCAACGCATCTCCCCCCTGGACGACCAGCCAAGATGGACATGGATCGAGGGGGCAGGTCGTCTTCCTCACCATTCCAAGCAACTTGTCCACGTCATCGGTACTCACAGATTGTAATTGATCCAGTGAAATGTCATCAACGGAGTTCCTGGATGCCTCATCTACGGATTCTGCCAAAACAATGGTGTCTAAGTCGGCTCTTATCCGAGAGATTTTATCTGCAAAGTAGATATTAAAGGCCTCACAGCAGGCTGTCGTCGGGTTCAGTAGGGGATTCGGCGCAGGAGGAACCCTTGTCAGCTCCCCCACCACCCTAAACAGCTCTGCCGGGCGAGACTCTGCAGACGCAATGCGTGCAGAACTGAAAGATTTCCGCGCTGCACGCAAAGCCTCCCTATAGGAATCAAGATGTTTCCTAAGGCGAATTTGTATATATGTACACACACCTCACAACACACACTTATTAAAAGTACTTGCTTATTATATTTAGCCATTGGATAGAGTATTGTATACTGCAGCTGCCATATTATATGATGTGGATGTAAATTGGATGAATACCAAATGCAGCCAAATGCAAAAGCTTTGTATTTACTTTGTAAAATATATAGATATCTATAGCAATATCAGGAGCTTATCTGTCCTCTTCCTTTAGTAGTGTGTAGATTTTGATGTGCATTCTCATTCTTAAACTTCCTGTCAGCTTGCTCAAGGGTTTATGCATGCAGCCCAAGATTTTCAGGCTGAAAAGTGTGTCTTATAGAATCCAACAGAAGGTGAGTTTGAAATAATTGTCCATGCCAGCACAAGTACTCTTTCTCCATTGGAAATCCAACCTGACAGTTTACCATGGCAAGTCTACTAAGCTGTCAGAGTGAGATTAGCCCTTTACAGTTGTACTGTGGTTCCTGAGAGTCTTTGATGTAGTTATGCTTTTCTTGATATCACCTGAGAATATAAAAGGGAAAGATGGACATGCTACTTAAAAAGCAGTCACACTGAGTTCTTCACATTCAGAGTAAGAGCTTTACAATTTCCATGACATACATGCAGACCTGCATGCCATAAGCTCTAATGCTGATTCAGCTATCAATCTTACCTCTCCCCTTGTGCTGCAGAAGTACTGTCCTTCTTTTGTTTAAAGTGGCACATGCATGATCTTCTCATGAGTTCCTCCCTCCCCTTTCTTTCTTTTGGTAAAAGCAAGACATTTGAATGATACAGTATTTTCAAAACTACTCAAAGCAATGGGGAAGGTAGCAATGGGGAATAGCTCACAAATAGTAACCAGCTACAGGCCCTCACAGATAGTTTTTCAACTGTGAATCAAACTGAATAAAAAATGCAACACTAGTTTCTAACATTCATATTGAGTATGGGGTGGATCCAACTGTGCTACCTCTGAAAATATTCTAAGTGGGATGGAGAAAGATATATGTGCATTGCTTTTCTGGAATCCTTGGTTTGTTCTCTAGTCTGTTGAATGAGGGAAGGCATTCAGGCTGGAATGAGTTTAACAATCCCCCTACTCTTTGTCTTGCAGACATTGGCTCCTTGTACAGTTACACCGAGATTCTTGTAGGAACCACTGTTTTTTTAATATCTGTCCTTGTAGTGGTGATTAGTGTGCTGTGTGCCATAGTAAAGAAGAAACGTACTAAAAAGAATGTCCACTTTCAAGAGGCTGCTTTGCCTGGGACTCCAGCTACATCGCAGTTGCAGCAGACAGCCTTTGATCAGAATAACATCCGCCATCTCCTTACTCTAGATCCTGCCCAGTTAAAACTCCGAGCCAAAGTACCAGAATGGCCCTTACAAGTGAGAACTAGTCCCAGTGAAACATACAGCGTGTCAATTGAACAGTCTGAATGCTTGTAAAAAATAAAAATGTTAAGTTGTAACTCTCCCTTTTCTTATTTGATATTAACTTTCTTTCATTTATTGTGGATGAACAGATTTTTGTTTGTTGGAAAACTGAAATAGAAATATTTTATTACCTTTTTTTGTGTTTTCACCTCTATATCTTAATGCAAATTTAAGTCTTACAAAGTTTTGGCCATTGTATTGTCTTTATGGCTTCATATATAAAACAATGAGTCTAGTTAATGATCATGGCTGTAAATAAACCTGGCATCTTGCTCTTCATATAATTGTGAACCTTCATTGATATGGGAAATGAGAATTATTTGGAGTCAAAAGTATTGCAAGGAATGTTTGGTTACCATCAGGAGCAACAGGCCTGAGTCACCACTCTTCAGGAATATCTACTACAGGGATGGGGAATATGTGGCCCTCCAGATGATGTTAGACTGCAGCTCCCATACTCCATCACTATTGGCTATGCTGGCTATGGCCAATGGATACGGCTGGTATTTTTTAAAAGAATGCAAGAATGTCCCTAATCCTTATCAGTGATAGTGAAGTAAGCAGAATGGAGTCAATGCTCTTTATTACACCACCTACCTTCTTGTTGCAGTCATATTAATAAAGGGAAGTGCATACATACCAGTTTGAGAGCACTGCCTACAGCACGTTCCTTCCTAAGTGCAAACAAGCTGTTGCTGCCCCTTCTCTTCCACCCTCATCCTTAATCATGCCTCTCTGCCTTTTGCCCTGCCCAGTGTTCCTTTCATTTTTTCTTTTTTCTTTTTTCTTCACACATTTCTGGAGTGGTTTAAAACTCTCTGGTTTTAAAAAATAAAAGTGTATGGAACACCTTGGCTCTTCTGGAATAGAAAAGGGTGGGATGGGAGATAGGAAACACTACACCACATCTGATCCTAACCAACAGGGATGGCCTGGTTAATGGGGTGCAAGTGGTGGGATCATTAGGTGGGAGTGATCATGTTCTCCTGGAGTTTGTTATACAGTTGAAAAGAGAAGCCAGGTGTAGTCAGACATGCATTCTAGACTTTAGGAAAGCTGATTTCAGTTAACTCAGGGAAATACTGAGGGTAATCACGTGGTCAGGAATAGTAAGAGAAGAGGGTTCAGGATGAATTGCAGTTTCTCAAAAGGGAAATATTGAAGGCATAATTTCAAACTGTTCCAATGAGGAGGAAAAATGGGAGGTGTCTCAAGAAAATAGGATGGATGACTAAGGAACTTTCAATTGAGAACATAAGTTCCATCAGATAGGAGGAGGGCAAATGTTGCCCCCACCTTCAAAAATGGGGGAGAAAAAGGATCTCAACAATAATTGTCCAGTTAGCCTGACATTATTAAACAAAAAGTTGGTACACATTTAGAAGGAAATGTCATAATCATAAAAAGTCAACATGGATTTCTGGACTAATCTGATTTCTTTTTTTATATATTAAATTACCAGCTTAGTAGATGAAGGGAATGCTGTGAATATAGCATATCTTGAGTTCAGCAAGGCCTTTGACAAGGTCCCCGTGATATTCTTGCAAACAAGCTAATAAAATGTGGGTTAGACAATGTAACTGTTAGGTGGATTTGTTAATTGGTTGACTAGCCAAACCCAAAGGGTGCTCAACAATGGCTCCTCTTCATCTTGGAGAACAGTGACCAGTGGGGTGCCACAGGGTTCTGTCCTGATCCCAGTGCTATTCAACACCTTTATCGATTACCGTATTTTCCGGCGTATAAGACGACTTTTTGACCCTGGAAAAGGGTCTCAAAAGTTGGGGGTCATCTTATACGCTGGGTAGAGGAGGAGGAGGATGAGAACCAGAGGGGGGAAGGAGAAGAAGGGAGGAGGAGGATGAGAAAGAGGGGAGGAAACGGAGGGATCCCAGGAAGAGAAGGGGTTGCAAAAGAGGAGAGAAAACAGAGCAATGAAGGCAAGAGAAGGGTTTGCAAAAGGGGAGAGAAAATGGAGTAATGAAGGCAAGAGAAGGGGTTGCAAAAGGGGAGAGAAAATGGAGGGATCCCAGGAAGAGAAGGGGTTGCAAAAGAGGAATGAAAATGGAGCAATGAAGGCAAGAGAAAGAAGGGGTTGCAAAAGAGGAGAGAAAACAGAGGGATCCCAGGAAGAGAAGGGGTTGCAAAAGGGGAAAGAAAATGGAGCAATGAAGGCAAGAGAAAGGGTTGCAAAAGGAGAGAGAAAATGGAGCAATGAAGGCAAGAGAAGGGGTTGCAAAAGAGGAGAGAAAACAGAGAAACCCAGCAAGAAAAGGGGATGAGAAAGAGGAGAGAAAATGGAGGAATCCAGGCAAGAGGAGGAAGAGGATGAGGGGGGGAGAAAAGAAGGAAGCCACTTCTAAGGTTGTTGTTGTTGTTGTATGCCTTTGAGTCATTTCCGACTTATGGCAACCCTAAGACGGCCTTATCATTGTGTTTGCTTGGCAAGGTTTCTTCAGAGGGGAGTTTGCCGTTGCCTTCTCCTGAGGCTGAGAGAGTGTGACTTTCCCAAGGTCACCCAGTGGGTTTCATGGCCAAGTGGGGACTCAAACCCTGGCCTCCAGAGTCATATTCCGATACTCAGACAGGGTGACCAAATGTCTTAAATGCAAAGGAGGATGACTCACTACAAAAAATGTAGGACACACAAGAAAAAAATGTATAGAAAGCTAAAAACATAAATGTAAATCCATGCTTCTTGCACTGTGCTCAAAATGGAGGACGTTTTGGAATTGCTCCTGGAGAGAGGGTTGACATGGAGGGCATGTCCTAGAAAAGAGGAGGCTAAGTAGCTCATCGAACTACAAATCCAAGAGCTCTCATAATATGGAGCCGTGGCAGTTAAAGCTGTGTCAGACTGCATCAGTTCTGCAGTATGGATGCAGCCTGAGTCTGCACTGCAGAAATAATGCAGTTTGATACTGCTTTAACTGCCATGGCTCCATCCTATGGACTCCTAGGGTCTGCAGTTTGCTTTGTGATATCAGAGCTCTCTGACAGAAAGGCTAAAACTGCAAATCCCAGAATTCCATAGCCTTGAACCAGGGCAGTTAAAGCAGTGTCAAACTGCTTTAATAAATTTCTGCAATGCATTTGAATTAAAATTACCATACTGAAATTAAATCTGATGTTTTGTTTTTTAATTTTTATTTGGTGTGCGTTGGAAGGGGGGGGTCGTCTTATATGGCGAGTATATCCCAAACTCTATATTTTGGCTGGAAAAGTTGGGGTCATCTTATATGCCCGGTTGTCTTATACTCCGGAAAATGGATAAAAAAATAGAGGTCATGCTTTTCAAATTTGCAGAAGACACCAAATGAGCATGGAAAGCCAGTTGTTAGCATTTGGGAGGAAAGCAAAGGGGAGAAAAACAACAATGATATCCTTGTGGGAGTCTACTATAGGTCTTCCAGCCAGAAGATTTGGATGCTGCCTTCCTAAAATGAAGGACCATACATTCAAAAAAGAGTTATAGCAGAAATGGGAGGCTGTACTGGCTAACTCCACTTCAAGAGAACAAATCTTTGGCAGACTCAGAAAGATTTATTCAGCAGAGTTGATTACAACTACATAGTCATTATCAAGACTAAAGGGCTGTTCCAGTTACATGGTATATTTAGAGTGCAAACATCTCACTTTCACCATCATTTGGGAAACTTTAGGATTTAGCCTTACTACTTTACAGATTGTCTCAACTGTCTTCAAACTAGCAGCTACAATAATAGAATCATAGAGTTGGAAGAGACCACAAGGGCCATCCAATCCAGTCCTGGCTATGCAATGTTTAAAGAAAACCTAGTAGACCTGGATTACACCAACCTACCCACACCTAGGTTTTTTGAGTTTTAAGGACTTGATAACATTTTAAGCTTGGTCCACAAACAATGTATTACACTAAACCTGGAGGGGCTGAGGAGGATTCAAAGTACTCTTTAGCCATGTTTTCTGATCTGCTTTAGCCAAGTCACTCAGGATAAACAACTTCAGCTACGATGTGTAAGGAGGACAAATAGGATAACTTCACATGCATTACAGCCAATGTCCCAGGGCTCCTGCACATCTGTTCTTTTCCAAGCCTGCTGTCCTTAAATCTCTAAAATTATCCCAGTTTCCAACACATTGTAGATGTACAGTTCCAGAACCTATGGATTTTTCTAGTGGTAGAAACAGCACCATTAGGCATATTATTGTGCCTAGGTCAGGGTTGTTTCTTAAGAGGCTTATGGAGAAACTGTTGCTGTAGAAACAGTAAGAATGCAACTCAAGAGTTACTCTGGAGAACAGCTTCTCTGACATGTCACCCCTTACTGCAACATCAACACAGGGCAATTTGGTGCAAGATTTTATGTATGAAAAATCCCAGGACTGACCACAAGGAGGACAAGAGCTGATGGCAATAAGCACTGTAAAGTTTTCACTCTTTCTAATAATTTCTTACAACTGCATATGTTCCATTCTTTCTTTGACATTACAAAGGTCATTCTTTGTTGGGTTTCTATGTCTGCAGAGAATTTTGAAAAGGGCTCCAGAATTTCTTTAGTCCCAGCATCCCCCTTCACGTGTTTTCATGTGACAATTGATGCATGCCAGATTGACCACCAACTGGCTAACTCCTGAAGTGGCTATTGTTGAGATGACAAAGGCCTATCTGTGCCTGAACAAGAACCATCACTCAGCACATTGCAAATCTTGCCCCTGCTAGCAACTTTGCCAGTTTCCAGCTAAGCAAGCTGGCCTCCTCATAACTGAAATCACAGACCAGAAGGCCCAGTTTACAGAGCTCGGAAATATTACTGTTTGAACTACAATTCCCAGCTACTTAATAATTTTTTTTCTGGCTCCAAGGTACACATTATGTCAACATTATTTAAACTTTTTAAAAGCACTTAAATTGGCCACATGTATAGTCTCAAGAAAAAGCAGATAATATATACTTAGGGTTGCTAGGTGAGAACTGGAGGGGGCTCCTATATAGGGTTGCCATTTGTTCTAGAAAACCTGGAAAATCTTGGATTGAAGGGACTAAAAAATGTCCCAGTTGGCTGGGCCAGCTGGAGTAGTAAATCCCGGATTTCTCCGTTATCACAGGCTAAAGGATAGGTTAAAATATGGCAGTGGTAATAAATCAAGAAGACTGGCATTGGCTAGAGCCCTGTAGGCTCTGGTTGCTACTGCATAAGGGTAGCATTGCCACCTTATTATTCAGTGTTCTCCCCTGTCCCTGAGGGTGGGAAAGGAAAGGAGGCAAGCAGACATGGCCTTGTGTTGTGTGGTGATTGTGTTGGCAGCTTGAGCCTAGGGCTAGGCAGCACAGTGGAGCCACACTTCCAAAAAGCCTGGAGAGAGTAAAGGGAATCCCTTTAGTCTCAGGGGCTGCTTGGAAGCCTTTCTCTCTTCACAAGAGCTAAAGAGGAAAAGAAGAAAAAAAGAGCTCCTACCTTGGTACTGAGGTTGAAAAAGTGCAGTGATTAATGTGCTGAATTTGCATGATCAGAATGCAAAGTAATAATTTGCATAACTATACTAATGCTAATTAGATTCCTGGATATGAGGGACTGGAATATGGTAACCCTACTCTTGTATTTTTAATGGTTGTGTAGAAGAGGGAGTTTCAGTAGATATTGCTTGTCACACAACCAAACAAAAAGCAAGGCCTGCTGAAACTCCCTCTTCTACACAACCATTAAAAGTATAAGAGCTCTTTCCAGTTTTCACTCTGGCAACCCTATGTGCACCTGACGAAGTAGACCAGTCAGAGGTCTACTAAATTATCAAGCACACATACAAAAAACCCATGATAACAACTATTGTAGTTGAGCCCTTCCAACAATAACCGGGGACATCATGCAATTTACCCTTTCCACACTTAACTTGGGAATAAACTACATTGAACATACATATAAATACGAAGGGGACTTCCAAATATACACTGTGCTTATAACTGCCTTCATAGTTCAAACTGATTGAAGTATAATAGAATAGGAGAAATAATTCACTCATTGTCTGGTTGTGCCTATGGATATTTAGGATAGCTGTTCCAATGACTTGATGGGAGAGTCTAGGTCACAACATGTGGTAGCCTATCCTCTGTGATCCTACAAAACGTCTGTGTTACTGTTTCACTGGGTCAAGTATGGGTTTACTTTCTGCAGCAGGAGAGAAAGGAGAAGAGCTTACAGCAGCTGTTTTTACTCTGTAGGCTAGAGAAAAATCTGAAGAGGAAAGACCCACTAAAACATCATACGAGTCACAGTTGTCCTTCACTGAGTAGCATCCACAATATGTTATGTCCTTTTGTCATTTTCTCCACTCTCCATATATTTTAGGGGTTTTGCCTCATGGCTCTGATCTGAGTGACTCTGTTTATGATTTTAGTAGAAAACTATATTTGTTGTATAAAAATAAAGGTGAAGGTATTCCCCACTGACAAGGTTGTCATCTTGTGTCCAACTGTAGGGGGCGGTGCTCATCTCCACTACAAAGCCGAAGAGCCAGCATTGTCAGAGACTACTCTGTGATCATGTGGTCAGTATGACTGCAGAGAATGCTGTTCCTTCCCACCAAAGTGGTACCTATTTATCTACATGCATTTGCATGCTTTCGAACTGCTAGGTTGGCAGAAGCTGGGACTAGTGACGGGAGCTCACCCCATCATGCAGCAGCCAGGCCTCAAACTGCCAACCTGCTGATCTTGCAATCAACAGAGTCAGCGGCTTAACCACTTGAGCCACTGCATCCCTATCTGTTGTATGTGATGATGTTATATATATCGGCCTCTCTCAAATTTAAAATTTTGGGTTTTTTAATTCTGAAGTTATAGTCACAGCGATAGCAGTATCAACAAAGAAGAAGTCTTTAAATGGAATAAATTGCTAATAGTGCTAATAAGAAAGAATCAAAGGCTATATGGTATAGGGATAAGTATATTTATGTTATATTAAGAACAAACAAAAATGGAGTGAACCATAACTTTTTTTCTTCTTCTTTTTTCACCTATCTACACATTTTCTTTCATTTTTAATTATGATGTGCAGAATCATCTCTTTTATTCTGTCTGGCCAGAAGAAGGCTCTCCCTAATTTTATATAGGCTATATGTTTCTTTATTTTTGATTCCACCCACCCAGCTTCCATGTTGTTCCTAGAGGGGTTTTTAGAACACCCAGAAATGTTGATTCTTCAACTGTTGAGCCAATTGAAGAAGATAAGAAGAGCCATTCTGGACTAAGTTAGAGACCCAACTAGTCCAACATTATTTTCTTGTATTGGTCAGCCACTTGCTCAAAGAGGATGCACATCAGCATGGCAGGAGCACAACAGCACCCTGTGGTTTACATTCCCCAGCAACTGATCTACAAAGGGATGTCACCTCTGAAGTTGGTCATGTCATACAGCCATTCTGACTCTTTTATTTGTTCTTTTTTGTTTATTTTATATCCCACCTTTCTGACAGCATGAGACCCAAGGTGGCTTACAACAAATTAAAATAAAGCACAGCTAAAATCATATTGTAGAAGAGTTAAAAACAACTAAACAATTTTATTAAAGCACAAAGTTAAAACAATTTAAAACACATTCAATCCATATTTTTAAAATATATATATATACAAGCACAGCACACTACATTAAAACACTCTTCTGCCACAAGACTGAAAGGTCTACCTAAATAAAATGGTATTTATCTCCTGGCAGAAAGAGACTTGGGAGGAGCCAACCAAACTTCCCTTGGGGTTGAGTTCCATAGCTTGGAAGCAGCCATTGATAAGACTCACCAGACAGGCCTGTGGTGGTGGCAGAACCAAAAGAAAGGGAGATGCAGTCTTTCCGACAGAACCAAAAGAAAATCATACAGGGAGATGCAGTCTTTCTGATAGTCTCAGCCCCAGGTCCATAACCAGCACTTTCAGTTCAGACCAGAAAAAGACTGCTAGCCAGTGAAGGACCTCAACAAGGGAGTTATGCTCCCTGTAATCAGCCCTGGTCAGTGGCCTGGTTGCTGCATTTTGGACCTGCTGTTTCCAAACAGGTTCCAAAGGCAGCCCCAAAAATTAACCTGAGATTTCAGGGGGAATGTAACCCAGTCCAACACAGACTGATTCCCTAATCCCTGATCTGTGATTTCATTAACCAGAAGCACCTCTGTCTTGTCTGGATTAAATTCCATTTTGTTCAGCTTTATCCACTGATCACTGACAGCAGACACTAGGTTAGTGTTGGCTTCCTTGGAAACTGCTTCCTTGGAGCTGGATGGAAAGGTGAGAGAGAGAGCTGGATGTCATCAGCATGTTGGTAACACTAAACCCCAAAGCTCCAGAAAACTTCTTCCAGCAGTTTCATGTAGCATGACAGATAAACCCAAGCCCTGAGGAAGTCAACAGGCAACAGCCAGGGGGATGAATAGGATTCCCTCAGTACCACCTGTAGAGCTTGCCCCTCCAAGAAGGACCAAAACCACTGTAAAATAATGCCTCCAACTCACATCTCAAAGAGGTGTCCCAAAGTGATACCATGATCAATGGTATTCAAAACTTCTTAGTGGTCTAGCATAAGTAATAGGGACACATTCAACCTGTCCAGTTTCCAGAGTAAGTCATCAGCCAAAGCAACCAATGTTGCCTCAGTTCCATGACCAGGCCTGGAGTCAGATAGATGGTAGTCTAGTAGCCACTAATGGGCCCAATTTCCATGAATTTACCTAATGCAATCATAAAGATAGCGACTATTGCCATACTCTGGGAAAGTGATCATCTCAGGCATCAAGGCCTCACATCATCAGGTCTTCGTTTTTGCTCAAGCTAAAATGTGTTGACTTTTACGGTTCAGTGTTCCAGAATAACATCTGAAACTGGAATTTCAATCACAAATGATCACAAGCAAAATTTTCTGTCAGCCAAGTCATGTGTGAATGTAGGAATTCCCTGTGTCCAGATTTAGATGACTGCAAGAAGATGTAGCTGTGTAGATTACAACATTTCACCGTCTCTGTAACTGTTTGATATGCAATCTGTTGTGTTGCCTTTTCATTTGTGGCAAAGCCAGATGGAATATGAATGATATGCAACATTCATAGTATTCATGAGTGTCAAAAGAAGTCTCTCAATGCATGCTTCTGCTTTATTTCTAACCTTTTGTTGCTGTGGCTAATGGATCACTCTGCAAAAAGAATTATTTTTAATGCAGAGACACAGCTGGAATCTTTTGCTGTCCTGTCTTATCCGTTAATGGTTTTCTTCACATCTCTGTTATTTATTCCTGCAAACTATGAGCTCAGCAATATAGCAAAGTACCACTGAGATAATAAACTGAAATTTAAAAGTAATGCTTCCTTATTGCTTTGAAATTTTATTATTTTATGTCTGCTATCAGTTTGTGGGTTTTGTGAGAAATACAGCTCCACAAATAACTGAATAGATATCAGATCTGGAAACCATGCAAGTTGTGCTTTATCCTCAGATGGCCTTTCTTCCAGAGCATTCAGTCTACTTCCCCTCTAAATTCTACAATGCCCTTAGGATGTTATCACACATGGGCCAGTTTCGTTGTTAAAGAGATAATAAAGTGGAAATGAAGCATCCCGAAAAGAAAGTGAAAATAGAGCTTAATTGCGCAAAAGCTTTTCACACGTAATTACAATAATAACGGAATTAAGTTAAAAGCGAAAAAAAGGCATTTTTAACTTTCATACACAAGTGAAAAGTACATGTACTGGAAATTGGTGTGTTTTGTGACAAGACTCCTCCTTTTCCAGGGCAGGTCCTGCATTTCCCAGGAGGAAATGTCAGACTGTCCTCCATTTGGGGTCATGTCCTTCTGCACAGGTCCTAACCCCCTTCTGTTGGGGTTAGGACCTCTCAAGAGAGCAGAGGAGGAGGAGGAGGAGGAGGAAGAGGAGGCTGGAAAGGCAAGGCAAGCCGAGGCAAGGGAGGGATTGGGATGACTCACCCTCCCTTTTCTCTCTCTCCTTTCCTGGCATTGGAGGCTGTCAGCTGCTGGGGAGATGGGCAAGGAGGGCAGGATCACAGGCAGAGCTGGCAGGGAAGGAGGAGGAAAGGGAAGGAAGGAAGGAGAAGGAAGGAAGGAAGGAAAGCAGGAAGGAAGGGCTGGGTGTTTCCTGGGGAGAGCCAGAGCCTTGGATGATGCCCAGGAGAGGGGGAAACTGGAGGTAGCTCCCATGCCCCCCCCATAAGCCTTTCCCCTTTGTAGGACCTGCAGGGCAGAACGTCATGGTGAGATGGATCTCCAAGTTGCTCCACAAGCACACCCCACACTTATACCCACATCCACCCACAGCCTCTGCGAGGGAAGCCTTCTTTCCCCTCCTTTTCCCTTCATCCCAAATGCCAAACATCTCCTCCATCCCAAACTTCCCTCTCCTGGGCTGCCTTCCCTTCCCTTCCCTTCCCTTCCCTTCCCTTCCCTTCCCTTCCCTGCATGGCACTGAGGAGGAGCCCAAGACTCTCCCTCCGTGGAGGCCCCTCCTCTTCCTCCTCTTGGCCCTCCTTCAGGTTTTAAAAGAGAATTGTCCATGCGTATTTGCTTTTCAGATTAAAGTAAATGTGCAATTACTGTAATTTTGCAAATGCATTTCCTCTAAACTCCCGAAATTAAAAAGATATTGGATAATACCACTTTCTGTCCAGTTTCTGTGCAACGTCATGTGAAATCGTCAGGCGCAAGTGAGGGGTTTTTTGGGGATTTGTGTGGATTAACCAACAGATTTCCCCCATGTGATAACGTCCTTAGTCCTGTAACAGTAATGGTTTGGTCATAGTACTCATGTAATAGGGTAGATGGACCCAGTGTAGAAAGCTGAAGTGAGACACCCTCCACATTTTTTTCCAGGCTGGATACAGACATTTGATGCTTTGAATGACTTGAAGGTCTGAAAGAACTATTATATGCCTGTATAAGTACTTGAAGTGGTGTCATATTGAGGATGGAGCAAGCTTGTTTTCTGCTGCTCCAGAGAACAGGACCTGAAGCAATGGATACAAACTACAGAAAAAGAGATTCCACCTCAATGTTAGGAGGCACTTCCTGACAGTAAGGGCTGTTCTGACAGTGGAACATACTCCCTCAGAGAGTGGTGGAGTCTCTTTCCTTGGAGGTCTTTAAACAGAGGCTGGATGGCCATCTGTCAGAGGTGCTTCAATTGTGAGTTCCTGCATGGCAGGGGGTTGGACTGGATGGCCCTTGACGTCTTTTTCAACTCTATGATTCCATAATTCCTCCTAATGGTGTATACACTCATCCAAAACTTACAAAAATTGTTTTTTTGATTATAACTCTCCAACTTTTTGGCCAACCAGGACAAAAAAGTAACATTTTCAAATTCTACATTAATCTCACTTTTATCTCTGTTACATTTGTTTCATAAGCTTGCATACACACCATGGGAAATGTCAACCCCAGCAAACCACTTTCAGCTTTCCTAGAAACTATTGACCTACAGCTGGGGTGGAAATCATGTTAGATTGTTGGACTGTAATTTCCTTCATTCCTCATCATTGGCTATGCTAGATAGGGCTTCTGGAAACTGCAGTCCACCAGTATCTGGAGGGATTCATGCTTCTCATCCCCTACCCTACAGTCTCAGGGGCTCAAACAGTGTCTTCTCCCAAGTTCCTTAATATTAATAACAGTGTCTTGCCAGTTCCTTAATATTCAGGAATTCATTTAAAAAAAACAAACAATGTTGCATTTAAGTTTCCTTTAAAACAGTTAAGTGTATTTATATAGGTGAATATGCACTCATAATTTAAACACACTAAATAAAGAAATAAAAACTTTTTACAATGCTTCCAAAAATAGATCACAGTTTTGGTAGGGGGGTTATCACTGACCAGTGAGGCTTTCCCCCAGGTACCTGCAAAACTTACCAAAAGTTACATGGATCTATATAGCAGAGGTAAATAATGGCCACACTCGTGTAAGTGGGCACACATGTTTTGATTTTCTATTGAAGGCATCTTAAAAGAGCCAAACATCTTGAGCCAAACATTGATCAGAATGGTGACTGTAGTCAGGAGATCAGAAGAAGACTGGGAATGGAGAGGGCAGCTACAAAAGAACTAGAAAAGATCCTAAAATGTAAAGATATACAACTAAGCACAAAAATCAGAATCATGCAAGCCATTGTTTTCCTTATTACCATGTATGGATGCAAGAGTTGGACAGTGAGGAAAGTCAATAAGAGGAAAATCAATTCAAGTGAAATGTGGTGCTGAAGAAGAGTACTGAGGATACTGTGGACAGCCAAAAAGACAAACCAACAGGTGCTATAACAGATCAAGCCAGAAATTTCCCTGGAGGCCAAGATGATAAAGTTGAGGTTGTTGTACTTTGGACACATCATGAGAATGGATGATTCATTGGAAGGCAATACTAGGAAAGGTGGAACAATGTAGAAAGAGAGGAAAACCATATACTAGACCAGTGATGGCAAACCTTTTGGAGACCGAGTGCCCAAACTGCACCTCAGTAGTGAAAGATAGAGAGTCTTGGGATGTCAGGGATGATGGGAATTGTAGCTCTTCACCTCTGGCTCTAACTCACCACCTTGTTATGCAGCAGAGCTGACCAGCTTTGATCAGTGGTTGATGCTTCTTTCCCAGCAGAGTTTCAGAGAATAGGCTGAAGACCCTGACAAACTCTCCAAGCCTTCTCACTCTTCTTCCTGAGATGTCTCCAAACTTCTCCAGGATTCTTCTGGCTCTTGTATCTTCCCTCAAGACACCAGACAACTCAGTAGTCTTATATAAAAGATCTACTTTATTCTACTATATACATAAATACTATATGCCCTACAAATCACAATCTCTACACTTCACAATATCTCCAAAACTACTCCACACTATCTCCAAACTACTCCACAATGTACATTAGCAAACATTGCAATTTATAGCCATTGTTAGACACCACCCACCAGTCAGTTTCCACCCAGTGGGTGTGTACATACATCTTGATTGGTCCACATAGATCATCCCATACCTAAGACCAACCCAAGTGTTTCATCACTTTACCTTGACCACTTAATGAGTCTCAGGTGTTTGCAATCTATCACAGGTGTTCTCAATATACCTTCTATAACTTTGTCCTTGGCTCTCAAGGCTTCTTAATTATATTATCTTTTTCACCTGTGTATCTTCCTGATTGCTCCTGCTTAGTCACTTTGACATTCACATAAATATTTTTATTTCTATTACTGTATATCCCATGTTGCTTTTTTTCTTAACAATCCCCTCCGAAATAAAATATTGTATGTTTCTTACAATGTCATTCCTACCATTTGTGTCAGTCTTTCATGTTTCTCTGCTGTCAATGCTTTTGTGAACAAATCTGCTATGTTGTGTTGTGTTTCTATATATCTCAATTCTATTTTACCCTTCTGAACCATGTCTCGCACATTTTGATATCTTACTCCAACATATTTTGTTCTGTTCTTCAAATTTTCAGCTTCAGCCATTGCTATGCATGACTGTGAATCTTCCAGAATTTCTACTGGTATCTTGTAACTTTCATTTAAATCATTCAATAACTGCTCAACCCACTGTACCTCATTTACTATCTCATTTAAAGCTGCGAATTCTGCTTCCGTCGTACTTAATGCTACATTTGTTTCTTTCCTACTTCTCCAGACTATTGGACTTTCACTGTACTTAATTATTATTCCTGTAACTGACTTCTTGTCTCCTAATTCTGATGCAAAAGAACTATCTACATAACAATCTAAATCTGAATTACTGTTTCTAATTACCAATTTCTTATCTAAAGTTCCTTTCAAATATCTTAATAAGTGTTTTACTGCTGTCCAGTCTTCAATTTTTGGATCATTAACCCTTCTGGACAATACATTTACAGCATACGAAATGTCTGGTCTGGTGTGGCAAGATATGAATTGTAAAGATCCTATTATGCTCCTGAATAAAGTCTTATCTTCAAAATCTCTAGTTGTTTTTTCAGATACAAAACCAATTGTCATTGGAGTTCTTACTATTTTAGCATTTTGTAATCCACACTTTTCAATCAAATTTTCAATTTTCTTTCTCTGACTTAACAATGTCCTTCTTCTGTCCACTCAACACCAATACCTAAATAAGACTTTAATAAACCTAGATCCTTTAAGACAAACTTTTCAGACAATTCTCTTTTTACTGATTCAATTTCCTGTTTTGACTTTGCTGCCACGCATAAATCATCTACATAAATTACTAACACCATGTCTCCTTTTGTATAGACACATGCATCTGCAACGCTCCTTTTGTATCCTAGCTTAACTAACTCTTCATTAATGCACAAATTCCATGCTCTGGCACTTTGTTTTAACCCATACAATGCTTTCTTTAATTTATAAACTTTCTGACTACCAATTTCTTCAAAACCTTGTGGCTGCTCCATAAATATCTCTTCATCTAAACTAGCATTTAAGTAGGCTGTTTCAAAATCAAAATGTTCTACAACTAAATTCCTTTTTGCTGCTACAGCCAGAACCATTCTCAGACTTTCTGGCTTTGCAGTTGGAGAATATGTCTTATCATAGTTCTCATACTGCTGTTGTTCAAAACCCTTAGCTACTAACCTAGCTTTATATTTAATACTTCCATCTGGCATTTCTTTCTTTTTGTACACCCACTTACAACCAATTACTTTCTTGTCCTTGGGTCTATCAACTATTTCAAAAACATCTTTATTTACCAGACAACCAAACTCATCATCCATTGCATCAATCCATCTTTCCTGTTCTTCTCTAGACAAACTTTCCAACTCTTCAAAACTTTCAGGCTCTTCCACTGCTAAACAAGCTCTTGCATTTGTCACAACAAACCTATCTGGAGGCTTCCTAACTCTGTGACTACGTCTGGGAATAAACTCTGCTGATCTGCCTCTTTCATCCTCACTTTCTGTACTGGGAGTTATAGTTCTATGACTAAATCTCTTGTCTTCAGTCATTCTAGTAGTAATAGGTCTAGATTGTGTCTCATTATCAGAAGAACTATCACTGCTGCTAGTGGATGCTTCTGGCTTAATTGAAACCCCTCCGTTTCCTGAAGTTGGTTCAGTTTGTGTTTCTGGCTCATTTGAACTTCCTAACCTCAAGAAAACTTCTTTATTGGCATGCAGTTTGTCCCAACCGGCATGTCTCTCGAAATTTGCAGACCTAGAATACTGCACTTCTCTTCCACCTAAATGAAACTTGTAGCTATTTCCTGAATACCCCAAAAACCTAAGCCTTCTACTTTTGGGTTCTCCTTTCTTCCTGAAACAAGCTGGAATGTAAACATAAGCAAACTGTCCAAAGACTCTCAAATACTTGTAATTTGGCACTCTCCCATACAATACCCTGTAGGGAATGTCTTCAATTTCTGAATGATACAGTCTGTTACTAATATGTACTGCTGTCAAAGTTGCTTCTGCCCAGAAACTATCTTTTACCTCTGCATCTGCCATCAAACAAGCAGTTATCCTTTTTATATCTTGTATTTTTTTCTCCGCTAAACCATCTTCGTTAGGACAAGCGGGATTAGTAGTTTCATGTCTTATTCCCACCTTTTGAAACCAATTAAACAATTAATTACTTAGAAACTCTCCTCCCCGGTCAGTAACAATGGTGCCTACTCTAATATCAAATTGTCTTTCCACCATTCTCACCCATGCTTTTAAACTTTGCCCAGCGTCAGATTTGTTTCTCAATATTCTTACAAATGCAAACCTTGTAAACCTATCAACAATTACTAGGAAATATTTGCTTCCCCCTAAAGATAAGCAACTCGCTTGGGCAACATCTGCATGTACAAACTGAAATGGTCTTTGAGCAATTCTTTTGGTTTTCTTGGCTACTGGAAAAGCTCTAACCTTTACCTGATTACATACAGTACAATCTAAGTGATTTTTGCATTCAGCAACTTTTAAATCTGGACACATACTGATTAACTTCTTTAAACATTTGAAACTAGCATGGCCAAATTTCCTGTGTAGTTCATGTATGCAGTCTTTATGAATTGGACTATTGTCTATGTTATTAGCATTTTCAACCCTGTAGCAATCAATATTGTCCTCCAAATAATAAAGCTTATCTTTTTTCAAGCCTATGCCTCGCAATTCCCCATTCAATTTTATCTTACACATGTCCTTTTCAAATATAACTGTGTAATCTCTGTCTGTTAACCTGCTCACTGATAACAAATTATTTTCTAACTCCTTTACATGTAACACATCATTAAAGTTTTCCTTTAGCCCTGGAATGAAAACTGTACCCATTTGATTTACAGTACTGAGCTCTTTCCTATCAGCTAAAACTACAGTATTTACATTAGCTGATTTTCTATTACTTATCAAATTAATATTGTTACACATTGAAGATGATGCTCCTGAGTCAATTAACCATTTACAATTATCATTTTGTTTTTCCTTAATCATGGTTGCAGACCCCTTTTTGTTACCACTGTCCTTCAAAAATGGGGGGTTGGACTGTTTTTGATACTGCCGTGGCTGCCATCTGCTCTCTCCTTGCTTGCTTCTCTCAGCAGCAAATTGTTTACAATGTCTCTGCAGATGACCAATCTTTTTACAATAAAAACACCTCCGTTGCTCCCTTGTAGAAGCTGCTTCTTCCTGCTTTCGTAGATCAGGTGTCGTTTGTTGTTTTGGCACAGTCCTCAAACTTGCTGAGTCATTCTGCTCAGACTTTCTTCTCAAATTTTCCTCCAATATTTTTGCAACAATTAAGTCTCTGTTCAGCTCAGCTTCTGGCAAATTTTGCAAGCTATTTGTAATGTTGTCCCAAGAAGAGTCTAGCGATTCCAGCAAAATATAACACTGCTGCTCTTTGCTAATTTCCACTCCTCTCAGTTCAGCTTGCACAAATAAATCTTGCATTGTTTTTAAGTGTTCTATCACACACTGTCCTTTAGTCATCTTTTGTCTGTAAATTCTTTTAGACCAAAGCATTTTTGCAAACGCAGTTGAAGGTGTGTGTAATCTCTGCAAAGTATCCCACACATCCTTGGCGGACACTTTATCTCTTACGTCATTAATCAAGTCTTCTTCTAGCATGAGATAAAGACATGCTTTTGCTTTAGCGTCTCTTTCTCGAGTGGCTGCATTAGCATCAGCTGCCAGCCCTGTTTCAACTGTCGACCACAGAGACTCCTTTATGAGTAGAGATTGGGCATATATCTTCCAGGTAGAGTAGTTGTTTCTATTTAATTTACTAAACTGTAGGATCTCCATCTTAATTTGTGCAGTGACTCAATTTGACACAGTCCTTCTGAGTATGCACAGCAGACAAAATACAAAATGATTTACTCACAATGCTCCACAAAACTTTCTTCCACTCTCTGGAACTTTCAGCTTCTGTGGATGCTGGTTGCTCTAGTATCTGGGCCCATAACCCTTGTCAGGGATGATGGGAATTGTAGCTCTTCACCTCTGGCTCTAACTCACCACCTTGTTATGCAGCAGAGCTGACCAGCTTTGATCAGTGGTTGATGCTTCTTTCCCAAGCAGCAGAGTTTCAGAGAATAGGCTGAAGACCCTGACAAACTCTCCAAGCCTTCTCACTCTTCTTCCTGAGATGTCTCCAAACTTCTCCAGGATTCTTCTGGCTCTTGTATCTTCCCTCAAGACACCAGACAACTCAGTAGTCTTATATAAAAGATCTACTTTATTCTACTATATACATAAATACTATATGCCCTACAAATCACAATCTCTACACTTCACAATATCTCCAAAACTACTCCACACTATCTCCAAACTACTCCACAATGTACATTAGCAAACATTGCAATTTATAGCCATTGTTAGACACCACCCACCAGTCAGTTTCCACCCAGTGGGTGTGTACATACATCTTGATTGGTCCACATAGATCATCCCATACCTAAGACCAACCCAAGTGTTTCATCACTTTACCTTGACCACTTAATGAGTCTCAGGTGTTTGCAATCTATCACAGGTGTTCTCAATATACCTTCTATAACTTTGTCCTTGGCTCTCAAGGCTTCTTAATTATATTATCTTTTTCACCTGTGTATCTTCCTGATTGCTCCTGCTTAGTCACTTTGACATTCACATAAATATTTTTATTTCTATTACTGTATATCCCATGTTGCTTTTTTTCTTAACAGTTTCATCCACAGGGTTGCCATGAGTTGGGTCAAATCGAAGGCGGTTAACAACAATAACAAAGCATATTTGAATATGTTACACAAGGGGAGACAGTGCCGGGATCCTATTGCATCACACTGCTTGCACAATGAAGTGTACAAATGGTCTGGATGTTCTGCACCTCCAATATATTCTGCACAGGATATGCTCAGTATGTCCAATGGCAAGCTGCAATGATCCCATGTTACTATGCTAAGCAGGGCTTTCCAATCCACCATCATTCAGTTTGATCTTGGCCAGGGTGTTCTTTCTTTTAAAGATTTCTGTGAAGTACCCACTCTGTTAAGGCCATCGTTCTCTTTAGAGTTACTGAAGTTCCATAGTCAAGCTGTGTCAATAGCACTATCATAATGCTACCTTTTCCAGTTGTAATAAAATCCAGAGTCACACACATACACACCCTTCGTATATGCTTCCTTATCTCCATCTCACTTACCTGCCCAGCACTCAGGAGATAATGTGCCTCCAGAAGTGCTTCTTATCCCTGTCACTTCCTATCTTCCCTTCATAGACCTTCTTTCCTCAAGTGGAAGCCATGACATTGTAGAGACCAGAGGAAAAGCCAGACACCCTGACTAACATGGCCACTGGTTCTACTCCTCCAAGACTGAACTTTCTGGGATTTGCTCCATCCCTATTTCTTCTGTTAGAGTGCAGCATGCTGCCATCTTGACATCCCAAAGCAATTCCCTTCCCATTGGCTGCCCAAAATCAACTGTGATCTATATTCAGTCACACGTTATGTTCAAAATCACTCAATCAATATCAGTGATTCACTGATATTAGACTGTCTGAATAATGTTTTCCAAGTCTGAAACAAAATAATGTTCCTCCCTTGGGAGAAGACACTGTTTGAGCCCCTGAGACAGCTTTTTTAGTCAGCTTTATTATTGTTTTTAAATGATCTACAGAATTTGCCATTCGTGTGCCATTACAATTCATGCAAAAACCAAAATGGGGAACAAGATGGTTCTCATTCTCCTACACAAGAATGAGACAAAGGAGAATTTATTTCACTATCTTCACCAAACAACACAAAATGGCCATCACCTGGAGGCTATTTTAAAAGGATTGTTGTGCTCTTACCAAAGCATTTCAATACCATTTTTCAACTACTCCTCCCCTGAGGTTTACAATAGTTAAAGCAACAACAGCAGCAGCAAAACCAAACAGCATTTCACCAGAGAACTGGTTTAACAGATCTTCCTGTTTCTTCTCCTGTAAGAGCAATAGTTTGGGACTGGTAGTGGGGTTCTAAGGGTCTTCATTGTTCTTACCAAGATAATACAGGTATGTAATATGTATCAAATGCCAAGATATTTCTGTATAGTGGCTTACCACTAGGATCAGTGGTGTCACTTTGGTTGGTGTCACCTGGTGCAGTATCTCAAGATGTCTGACCTTTTCCCATACCACACCCATACAGAATCCTTAGTAATGTTTTTTTGCACAAATGTTACTCATAAATTGTAATTCCAATGTATCCTTGAATGTAATGGTAATAGTTTTGACATAAACAAATACCAAAATTGAAATTATACCTTTAAATCATAAGCACAGTCTAAATGTATTTACATATACATCATTTCATGTAGTTAAAGTGAAAATTTGGGAAAATGTGATGTTTTTAAAGAATAATTTAAAAGAATTAAAATATTTTAAAAAATTTAATTTAAAAGAAATGTAGGGCCTCTCCTTTCTCCCCCCCACTGAGCCTCATCCCCCACTCACACCATCTCTTCAATATTTTAAAGGGACACAGGCAAATGCCACAGCCCATTTCTGCCCAAAAGCAGATGTTTCAGGAGTGGTGGTGTCATCCCACCTAAGGGTGTCACCTGGAGTGTTCCACATCCCCTGCATCCCCCTAGTGATGCCACTGACTGGGATCAAAGCTTTTCTGTAAAATTTGTCAACCCGACCACCTGAAATTGCAATGCGGAGGGAACACATTACACAGCCACACTTTAACAGGCACACATTACAGAAAATTCCTCCTTTCATATGTTGATCTTCTACAGACAAACCACTCACCATGCAGAGTTATTTAAAATGATCTGGATATGGCAGCTGTTGTGTGAGCTTACAGCCCTAGGCAAGTCCTTGATTTGTTTTACCCTGTCCTATTTCTCTGGCATTCCACAGCATGGTAATTAATGGCACTCTCCAGTTTTAAAATAAATCTGTCATTGATGTGGGGTGGTCTATTTTGTTCCCAAACTATCAACAGCCCTCATTTGGAAAGCAGTTGGAAACACAGCTGACCCCAGGCTTAAGCACATTTATTCTGTGACATAGCAAGTGACTGCCTGAGAAATGCTTTCCTGCCTCACTCAGCCACTCTTGTCACAAGGAAGGAAACATGGGGATTTTAAATATAAATATATTTAAAATCCCCATATATATTACAGTTCTCGGCCAATGTCTTTGGCAGCTCATTCTCCTGGTTACACTGAGGGAAAACACTGTTCATTACGTTCACGTTGTCACTTTGTAGATGTGATGGCAAAAGCTTGGAAAGCCAGGGTTTCCTTAGAGGTTAAGAGAAGCTGCAAACAGCTCACTCAAAATGGCCTTTACTGTATCAAGTTGATGAAAAGGCTAAGTGGATACTAAGGACGCTTAGGAAAATGCAAGGAAATGTCACATCACTTCCTAATTTCTCACTTTACAAAGGTACTCTTTATCTCCATCTTCAACAGACAAAAAAGAAAGAAAGAAAGAAAAAAGAAATAGAATGGATAGAAATACAAAAAGCTGAAGGCAAATGTGCATGTCTTGTACTGCACTGAAAAATTCTCAAATCATACTATCTTTAATGCATTGTTAAGTGGATCACAATCTTCAATGAATTTTAATGCATTTCTTATCAGATTCAGGTATTGTAACAAAACAGCTGGGTCCAAGGAAAGCCAGCACTGTTTTCTTGGTCTGCTTTGAATCATAGAATCAGTTGGAAGAGACCTCAAGGGCCATCCAGTCCAACCCCCTTCTACCATGCAGGAACTCACAATCAAAGCACTTCCAACAGATGATCATCCAGACTCTGTTTTCCATAGCTTTCTTGAGATTTGAAGATCTGAAAAACCCATACCAGATTACACAACTCTTTGAAGGTTTAGAGAAAAGATCCTGATTTTCATCTTTCTGGATTCTATTACATTCTAGCCCACTTTTACACTGTACAGGTATGCTTTATAACTGGAGACTTTAAAAGCACTCTGTCATGCATCTGAAGAAGTGAACTGATAGCCATGAAAACTCATGCCAAAATAAAAATCACCAAGTCTTAAAGGTAATTCCCTTTTTTAAAGCCACTCTCTTTTCTCCTTTTTTGCTACATCAGACTAACATCATTACTTCTTTGAACAACTTAGTATAGACTTCTTTTTGCTTATAGGAACACTTGCTCTTTCTACCCCACTGTGCAGTCATTATAGGCACAAACTGTTTGAACAAGCAAATGAACTTCACCCAGTGTCAGAGGATTTCCCAGCAGGCAATGGACCATTAATTAAATAGACACTAATCCTCCTTGCATATCCTTCCACCCTGAGGACTTGCCTCAACAGAAGAATACACAGATTTACATGCTAATTGATATGCTAATTCCCAACAGACAATGGACCATTAATTAAATAGACACTAATCCTCCTCCCACCCTGAGGACTTGCCTCAACAGAACCATTCTCTGAAGATGCCAGCCACAGATGCATGCGAAACATCAGGGATACATTCTTCTAGAACAGTGGTTCCCAAAGTGGATAGTAGCACCCCCTGGGGGTGTTGGAAAGCTCCAGGGACACACTGAAGGCAAAAAGAGCAGCAGGGGGACACTAAGATGAAAAAAGGGGGCAGCAGGGAATTGTGGGGATGGGGGTTATAGGTAGGGTTGCCATTGCTGCAGTCCTGGATTGAACTCTTTGAAAAGGTCTCGGATCCCTGAAGGCAGGAGTGAAAACAAGGGGGGGGGACTCATCCAGATTCCACCCTTGAGGCTCTGGGTGGTACTGCACAGGCATTCCAGACCCAGAGCCCAGAGGCGGGAAGAGAAAGGTGGCAAGCAGAGGCTGGAAGCAGCAAGGAGGGGTTTTGTGTATCCTGGTAAATGTATGTCAATACGGTGGAACTTTTTGCTTGCTTGGAACTGAAGCTGCCCTCCCCTCCAGCACTACTCTCACATAGAAATATTTGTATGTGTGTTTGAAAAAAGAGAGGACCCTTTCTTAAAGCCCAGAGCCCCTCTTTCCTCTTAGTTGCATGCTAATGGGCTGGTGCTCCCCTTTCCTCCATTTCTTTCCCCCATAGAAAAGTGTGTGTGTTTGGAAAAAAAGGTGGGGCATGTGTGCTCTGGAAGACAAACAATGAAGTCCAGGAAATAACATTTGCAAATAGGTCCATTAGCAACACAGTGAGAAATCTTTCTTTTTCTTTCCTGTGTGAAAATACCTGCCCCCTCCTTTAGCAGATAATATTGAATTTCTCAAGAAGTCTCTGTGTTGTTGCATTTGAAAAAAAAAATGCTGCTTAAAACATCAAATGCAGTCCCATTTAAAAACAACAACAATATTTGACTTTTGTTGGAGGTACAGGCCTCAAAAAGTTAAGTCTCCGCCCTTTGTTCCTTCTTGTGTAGGATTCTCCTGTTGTGTCTAAAATGCAGTATCCTGAAATCTAGAAAGCCTATCCAGGAGTAGCTGTGTTGGCCGCACTGCAAACAATAACATCCGAAATCCACAAAACAGTGATACCTTTCTCCTGTTTGATTTTTAACACCTTTGCCCAATGAAGAAGCCACAGTTGGGCTTTAAAATCTTGCTGCATCTATTTTGTGCATTTTGGTTGGCCAATAAAGGTATCACTATTTTGTGCATTTTGGATGTTATTGTTTGCAGTGCGGTCAACACAGCTACTCCTGGATATGATTGCTAGAGTAGGAGTTCCTCTTAGGGGCTATACAGACAGCCCCTGTGGTGTGCCACCACCCCTTTCCTTGCCAGATTGGGCCACAGCAGTCGCACACTGAGGCAAATGCTGCTCCTTTTTGGAGTGGCAAAAAGTCTGCCTTGCCGTGGCGGCGGCAGCAGCTTTTCTGTGTTCCATTGGAGCAACATATCTGTATGCTGTGCCAAGGGAGTGCCCTGACGCTGCCCACAGTGTGGTGGGGTGCACAGCGTGACGGTAGCATCGGGGCAGAGTCAGAGCGGCTGGCGTGCAGTTGCCACACCCCAACTCCACCCCCAGGCCGACCCTTTTGGCCAGTCTGTATTCCCTCTTAGTCTCATGGCTGTTTGGGAGATTTTCTCCCTCCCTCCCCCTCCCTCATAGAAGTTGGAGGAGGGGAAACCCACCTGTGCTAAGTTCTCTCCAAGTGGCTAGAATTCAGAGGCATAAGTTTAATTTGCATTACAGAAATAATGCAGTTCAACACTGTTTTAACTGCTATGGCTCAATTGTATGGAAATTTGGGATTTGTAGTTTTGTGAGCTGAGTAGCCTCTCTCAGGGAGTTCTGGTGTGACAACAAACAACGAACCCTGGAATTCCATAGCATTAAGCCAAGGCAGTTAAAGCAGTGTCAAACTTCATTAATTCTGCAGTGCAGATTCAGCCATAAGTCATGTTATGCAAAGAGATCTTATAGCACCTTTTAGACTAACTGTGAAAAAGTTTTAGCACAAGCTTTCATAGACTTGCATCTGAGGTTTTGTGGAAGAGAATTATGGTAACCCTATTTGCATGAAATTTCTTTTGTACACCATTCTGGGACAGGACAGAGGGAGTCTGAATGGAGAGCTGCATGGGAAACAAGCTGTGTCTGTCCAAACGGAGAGGCAAGAAACCTAGCATGGCTCCTCCAGCTTTACCTCACCCTGGAACAGAGCAAACAGACCCTGTCCTTCCCCTTCCCTTGCTCCCTCCCCTCTTTGGGCACCACAATATTTGCCATGCCCACCTTTTCCCAGAAACTGCTCAGCTCCCCCTTCAAGAAGCCCAGGGAGGAAAGCTTCTTCTGGTAAGAAAGACACCAGCTGGTTCCAAGGCAAAAGGGAAAGGAGGGGGCAGGCATGCACTCTTCTTTCCCTTCTGCCTTGGCTACCTAGCTCAAGCCAGCTAGCCAGGGCAGAAGGGAAGGGAAGGGGGCAGGCTCTTTCTCCGTTGCCCCTTGCATTGGATACAGTCAATGTCCTGGTGACTCCTGGGGTTTCCTGTTCCTTTCCTCCCCTTTTTATTCCCCTCTCCCTCCCTTTGCCAGGCAAAGCTTGGAGGGGGAGGGGGTGGCTACATTTCTTGGCATGGGCTGCCCAGGAAGCCACACAGCCCCTCCTTCCTCAGGTGGAAATCCTGCTGAGCTTGCCTGCCTGCCTGTCTGCTCTCTTTACCAGGCACCCCATTCAGGCAGCATTGTTCCTTCCATAGAGGGGCCTCTCTCTTTCACTTTCCCAAATCACCCCCTAGCCTCACCTTCCTTCTCCTAAATACAAACTTCTGGGACTCCAGGCTCCCTTTGGAACTTGGGCTTGCTAGCAGCAATTGTTGTTGTTGTGTGCCTTCAAGTTATTTTGACTCATGGTGACTCTAAGAAGAACCTATCATAGAGTTTCTTGAAAAAAATTCTTCAGAGGGGGTTTGCCATTTCCTTCCCCTGTAGCTGGAAGAGTGTGACTTGCCCAGGGTCACCCAGTGTGGTTGCATGGCAAGCAGGATTTCATTTACTATATTTTACGGCGTATAAGACAACTGGGTGTATAAGACGACCCCCAACTTTTCCAGTTAAAATATAGAGTTTGGGATATACTCGCTGTATAAGACGACTCCTCTTCCAATGCACACCAAATAAAATTTTTAAAAAACATCAGATTTGATTTCAATGTGGTAATTTTAATTCAAATGCTTATGACATGCAGGTACTTAGCAGGAAAACTGTCACTTATAAACACAACAAACTACAGTTCCCATGTTCCCTAGCATTTATTTCTGCAGTGTGTTTTGGACCTTACTTTTTTTAAAAAATAGTTCAGATTTAAATGCTGCTTTAAAAATTATTTCCACCTCCCAGCTATGAGATGGTTGGGGGGGGGGGGAGAAATGAGAAAGTGTTGGGAGGAAGGACTGCCAATATACTAGGTGATGCATTCTGGGGTATGTACAATTTGCGGCCAAGTAAGTGACCCTGGGCATGTCACACACTCTCAGCCTCAGAGGATGGTAATGGCAACCCCCATTTGAAGAAACATGCCAAGAAAACCCCATGACAAGGTTGCCTTAGGGTCGCCATAAATCAGAAAGGACTTGAAGACACACAAGAACAACACAAAAGTCTGCAATTGTTTCATAGGTAATACATGGGAATAGGAGCCAGCATGGTGTAGTGGTCTGAGTGTTGGACTACCACTCTGGAGACCTGGGTTTAATTCCCCATTCTGCCATGAAACCCAATTGGTGAACTTGGACAAGTCACACACTCTCAGCCTCAGGGGAAGGCAATGGCAAATCTCCTCTGAACAAACCTTGCCAAGGAAATCCCAGGATAGGTTTGTCTTTGAGTTGCCAGAAGTCAGAAACGACTTGAAGGCACACAACAACCACAACCACATTCTTTGAAGTCACACTCTCTCAGACTCAGGGGAAATCAATGGCAAACCCTTTCTGAACAAACCTTGCCAAGGAAACCCCAGGATAGGTTTGCCTTTGTCAGAAATGACCTGAAGGCACACAGCAATAATAACAACAACAACATTCTCCTCCCCCTCCTCCCCCCAAAGACTCTAGGAGGGAAGGAGGGAGCCCAGCCAAGCCCCCCCCCCCCACCCAGAGATGCTTTGTCCGCCGTTGTCAGGAAGAAGAGGAGGAAGGCTGGCAAGTGCCGGGCCTCAGAGAGAGAGCGGGGGGGTTGCTGAGGGGAAGGAAGGGAAGGAGGAATGGAAAAAAGAAAGAAGGGAGGGAGGGAGGGAAAGAAGGGAAGGAAGGAAGGAAGGAAGGGGGGAAAAAAGGGGGGAAAGAAGGGAGGGAAGCTGAGGCTTTCCTCTAAGGTTGAGAGAGTGTGACTTGCCCACTCTCTCAGCCTCAGCCTCTCTACAGGGAAGGCCCTGTAAAAACCCAATGGGTTTTTACAGGGCCTTCCCTGTAGAGAGGCAGGACAGGCAGGGCAGAGGAAGGCAGACCAGCCCAGGGCAGCGAGGGAGGAAGGGAGGCCCTCCTAGAAACACTGTGCCTCGGCCTACTTCCTCCTCCTCTTCCCCCAGGCCAAGCCACCACCGCTGCCTCCTTCTCTTCCTCCTCCCTGATCTTCTTGAGGGTCTTGCCCAGCCCAGCACAGTGAGTGCGTTGAGGGGGAGGAGGAAGAAGACAAAATGGTGGCCAGGCTGAGGGAGGTCCTTTCTCTTCCCGGCGTATAAGACGACCCCGATTTTTGAGAAGATTTTCCGGGGTTAAAAAGTCGTCTTATACGCTGGGAAATACGGTACTTCATGTACAAAACTACCCAAAACCAGCTGCAACCCTTGCTTAGGATACTTTCTCTCTTCTCTCCCCTCACTTTCAGTAGAACAGTCGACCTAATACCAAGAAATATGCATGGGGGGGGTGCTAGGGTTGTCACCTAAGAGGAAAGGGGGGGTGGCCTGAAAAAATTTGGGGACCACTGTTCTAGAACACAGCCTCACAGCCTGAAAAACCCACAAAATGTATGCCAGCCATGAAAGCCTTCAACTTCACATTGTTTGAACAAACCATAGTGGATTAGACAAAATGGCCAGATACCATAATGGGACAGCCTTGACAATGCAGTGGAGATTTATATATTACCACTCCCAAGTGTGGAAAACAATGTGGTACTGTTGAGGTTGATCCTTCAGTTTATGAAAAGGAAAACCTCCACTTTCACTGTTAACACTTCTAGTCACAAATCAATTGTATGGTGATGTAAATTATCTTCATTTTAAACAGTGATGATTCCAGACATTTTATGACTAAAGCAAGGACAGTGAGACAGGAACCAAGGCAACAAATGATAGGTGAGGAACATGGGATCACTAGCACCTCAATGATGTTCAGCTAGTCTCAGAGCCGATGCAGACAGCCCCTAAGGGGTGGCCCTGTGCTGCCCCTGGGAGCACTGGATCGGGGCCACAGCAACCACATGCCTCAGCCCCGATCCAGCTTTTTGCTGCTCCAAATAGAGCTGGCAAATGCTGGTTCTTTTTTGGGCAGCAAAAAGCCACCCTTAGAACTGCCACCATGGGTCTTTTGCGCCCCTTTGGCGCAACGTCTGTGCGTGCTGCGCCAAAGGGGCACCCTGATGCCATGCACTATGCAGTTGGGTGTGCAGCATGACCACAGTGTCAGGGCAGAGTCGGGGCAGCTGGCATGCGGTTGCCCCACCCCAACTCCACCCCCAGGCCGGCCCTTTTGGCCAGTCTGCATCAGCCCTCAGAGTCTCAAAGGTGCTTCAAGATCTCTCTACGTACTGATTCTACAGACTAACATGGCTAAATCTTTGAATTCTACCACTCTCTATACAGATGCTATGCATATACCGTAGTTGTTCTGCTTTCCTGAAAATATTTATGCTTATCTGTGTTACAAAGGCAATATACTAAGGGTACTTTTAAGTTCAACATAATGTCCTGGCCTGGAACTGCAGCTAAAAAAGCAGGACGAAGTTCTGACAGAGAGTATTGCTTGCAGTAAACAAAGCTATAATCTCTAGTTTCATCACATGGCCAGATTTAAGCTTAATAGCAGTGCCTTATGACAAGCTCTGCAAGTGACCTCACTGGAATGGAGACATATTGGATTGCAAAAGAGGGGTCCTTGTTGAGATGCAAATGGATTTTATATTTCCTGGACTTTGGAAAGCTCCCTATAGCCACATGGCCAGAAGGAAGAGGAGCCTACCTGCAAAAGATATCCTGGTTACTGTGGATATACTGTTATATGGTGTGGAGGATATAGTTATAACTGTGCATGTTACTGTTGAGCTGGTATGTAATGAAACATCCACTTGCATTTGTATATATGCTTCAGAATCTGTTCACATTATTTGTTGATATTTTGTTTCTTTTGAATATTACTGGATTATTCTTTTGCTTATTATAAATTCTTCCATGACCTTTGCTGTTCCAGCATTGTAAACTTTGTAGTTGTCCACATCAGAAGTTAAGAAATTCTGAATTGGGCCCCATAATTTAATGTTATTGTATGCCAAGGATGCTATTTATATTCATAATATGATGTGCCTGAATACGTCACAATATGATGTGCTTGAATCCTCCTATCACTGAGATCCCATGTAAGCGACATTTCATTTTATCTAAATCTTGTTGTTGTTGTTGCTAATGTTTGTGCCTTCATGTCATTTCCAATTTATGGTGACTCATTCATGCTGGCCACATGATCACAGAGTAGTCTAGGACAACGCTGGCTCTTTGGCTTAGTAACGGAGATGAGCACCGCCCCCCATGGTTGGATACGACATGACAACTTTGTCAACAGGGAATACCTTTACCTTTTTAAGGTGAACCTACATGGAGTGTTCCTGGCAATATTTATTCAGAAGGGATTTGCTTTTGCCTTCCTCTAGGCTGTAAGAGTATAACTTGCCCAAGAATACCCAATGGGTTTCCATGGCCAAGTGAGGATTCGAACCCTGGTTTCCAGAGTCATTGTCCATTGTTCTAATCACTACACCATGCTGGCTGTCATCTACATCTTACAGCCAGCTATGTATACATGAATAAGACATAACAGCTAAACAGTTCTGATTGTGTTCAATATTCTTTTTCAGACATAAAGTCAAGAATTAAGCACCTTAAGTCAACTGACTTAAATCAACTGTAAATAGGCTACACCAATACCGAAGCTTTTGAACACATGACATCCATTGTCAAGGCTTCCTTAGCAGGAAGTAATGAATCTTTCTAGTGGAAGAAGTAAGTGTGTATGTATGCATGTGCATGCCTGTGTATGTGTGTGTGTGCAAAATCCTAGCTTCAGTCAATACTCAGTGGGACGAGTTAGTAATCTGTCATTGATGACCATTTCAGACATGACTTATATGCATATTTCTGAAATGTGTCATTGAGCTAAAAGCCATTTTGTAAGACTTTAAAAATGTGGGTTGGGTTAATTTAGAAAGTTTTAGGATATGTTCCAGAAGAACTATACAGTACAATGCCAAAAGGAAAAGGGGGGTAGGTTCAAATATCTTACCAAGAAGGTTCAACCTCCACCCAGGAATGAAATCTCTAAAGAATTTAACTAGAGGAGAAAGTATTTCACTGAGACAAGAGCAGCAGCAATTTAGACTTATAGCAAAGGAAGTTCCAACTATATATTGTCATATCTGAAAACTATTCATGCCTGCACTTTGTACAATTTAAGCATGACTGAGGGCTGAATCTCACTTGCTGCTTTTGAACATCTGTCTTGAAAACATATTGTCTGTACCAAATAGCATAGCCAGTTTTATGTAGTGGTTTGCCTACTTTTTATTGTCCTTTTGTAATGCACATGTAGTCCATGACAGAATTAGTCAAGAATTAGAGCCCAGGAGTTAAATATTTGAGTTATGAAACCAAGAAGACTCTAGTATAAACAGTGCCATCCAGACATAGGCAAATCAGTTCCCCACCACGTCTCCTGAGCAGGGACTCTTTTACTCTGTTTAATGCAGTGGTAGGCAGCTTCCATAGAGTGAATGGGTTCAAAGTGGACCAGGACACTAGTACACCAGGGTTTGAATCCCTCCTTGATCATGAAAACCTACTGGTTGACCTTGGGCAAGTCACACTCTCTCAGCCTCAGAAGGAGGCAAAGGCGAGACTCCCTCCCCCCCCCCCCAATAAATTCTGTCAAGGAAACACCATGATAGGTTCAGCTTAAAGTTGCCATGAGTCAGAAATGACTTGAAGGTATGCAATAATAAGGCTGTTGGAAAATTTCAACATTCTCTCTCCCCCCTCCTCAGATAGGTAGGATTTTCCTGCATGTAAACTCCGCTGTCCTATCTCATTAAAACATCCCATTTGGTCCTACTGAATCACAGGGGCAATAAATACCTTTGTAAATTGGTAAACAAACCATTTTGTTTGATTCAGGTCACTTCCTTTTAGAAAGTTTTTTTTACACAAAGAGATTCTCCTGCTACTATCCAGTCCCCCACCTCCCTACTTGCTCAACTTTCTTCGGAAAGATGGTGAGATAAAAATTTCTTTCTTTTACCTGAACTATTTATTAGCTAGGTTAGGATACACATCTCTATACATAGGTAGATTCAAGCCATTAGTAAACTTTTGTTTTTATACTGCACGATACTTGTGTTGTCTCTAAGGAGCTTATCGCATTACCCTTCAAATCAAAATCAGCCTTCCGGGATGCAGCCGGGATGTGGCATGGAGGCGGGAATTATATCGCACTGTAATTCGCCTCCAAATTCGGCAGGTGGCTTCAGCCTGGGTCCTCAGCCGGTCACCATTAAACCTCGGGAGCTTTCCATTTTCGAAAAAGGGCCAGCTGACCATGGCAGGGACCTGGGCTGCAGTTGCCCAGCGATTTGGCGGCAAATTACAGTGCAATAATTCCCATCTCCATGCTGCATCCCAGCTGCATCCCAGAAAGCTGAAATTAAAAGGTATTGCAATAAGCTCCTGAGTCAGCCTCAGTTCTTAGAGAAGCACAGTCAGGCAAGGACACGTTTCTGCTACTCTGCTGATTTAAAGTTAGACTCTAACAGGCTTGGCTTTGATATTTTTTGATATTTTTGTTTGCTTAACAAAAGCCTTAGGAAACTGGAATCTCCAACAAAGGCAACTTCCAGGGGTGTGGTGACGGCTGCATCAACCTCCCCTGGGACTGTTGAGTACCACCTCCACCTCACAGGCCACTCAACAAAAATTCTGTTCACCGTGGCAGAATTCACTGTTTCAGGCCATTTCAAGGGGTGACTGTTTTATACACAGGGAGACCTTTTTCAAAACCAGAAATGGATTGGCCAAAATATTGGAAATATTGAGAAAAGGTGCTAGAAAAAAATGACCTCAAGGACTTTGCCCAGACATTTTACCCACATCCTAATGATAGTACTGATCCTGCTATGCAGGCTTGGGCAATATTATTTGTCTTCTTTCTATAGTATGTATTCTATAGGGTTACTTAGGGCCTAAGCAGATGGCTTAAAAGGCCATCTTGGGCGCAGGGAAGGGGAGGGGCAGCCGCACGCTCGGCGCCCCAACTCCCTCCTGAGGTCATCCTCGGAGCAGCTGGCCCTCCGCACGGCCGGGGCTCCGAGGAGGACCTCCCGCCGCAGCGTTCGCAAACGCTGCAGCAGAAAAGTCGCCAAAAGTGTGCCGCAGCCTTTTGCGGCGCACTTTCACTGACTTGTGAAAGGAGCGCTGATTTAGCGCTCCTTTCAGGGGCAGTGAAGGTGCGCCGCAGGATTGAGGCGTGGGGATGCCTCAGTCCCATGGCGCAGCTTCCCAGGGCGGCCCACGGCCACCCATCTGCTTAGCCCTTTAGATTACTGAGATAACACACATGTGTTCTGCTGCTCCAGAACATAGGACTCAGAGCAATGGATGCAAGCTACAGGAAAAGAGATTCCATCTCAATATTAGGAGGAGCTTTCTGACAGTCAGAGCTGTTCAACAAGGGAACACACTCCCTCGGAGTATAGTGGAGTCTCCTTCTTTGGAGGTCTTTAAACAGAGTCTGGATGGTCATCTGGGGGGATGGCTTGATTTTGAGTTCCTGCATGGCAAGGGGTTGGACTAGAAGGCCCTTGTGGTCTCTTCCAACTCTATGATTCTATGATTCTATGATTCTATGGTGTGACTGGAACTCCTTTAGTGTACTGTCAATCTATATATAAAAATCAATTTATAATATATAACAATAAAAAGAAGAAGGAGTGTCTGTCTCCCTGTGTGTCTGTCTTCCTCACCCATAGTGTACTAAGGGACACTGACTGTGTGCATCTTGAGGTTACTGTATTTTCTATTAAAAGTAGATCAATTAATTATATGTGATCAAAAATTATCTTTAGCTTGCAGTATTATATCAAGTCACTGAGCCTTTTGGTGACAGACACCAAGCTGCTCAGGAGTAAGAATTAGAAATCATGGTTCTTTTCTCAAGTGACGAATTTCCTTAAAAGCAGGAAGCTTTGACGCTTGATGCCATTGCTTGCAACTGGTTTTGGCTGAGGCTATGAAGTATCATGTCTTGCCATTGCTGGAACAATTTAGCTTCTACTCCAATATAACCCAGGTGCCTGGGGAGCCTGGCTGATTCCTAACTCTAGAGATCTGTGCATCTAAAACATACATGTATGTATGTGAGTATTTGTATGTGAAAGAAAGGAAGAATATGAGAATATGTGCTTCTTTTCCTGGGTTGAGCATATTTTGGAGACACTTGTTGAGAGGTGATAAATGAATGCCTTGAAAAAAATAAAAATGAATGTTATATTTTGTTTTTGAGTAAGTGTGTGTGCATAAGGGAGAGTGAGCAAGTGTGTGTGTGAGAGTGTGAGATTAGATGAATGGGGATGAGAGTAAAGGTCCGTTTTCAGAGCCACTCTGCCTTTCAGGCTGAAATCCACACTATATCCATTTACTCAGAAGTATGTTCCATCGAACTCAGTACTATGTACTTCTGAGTAGACTTGCTTTTCACATTGTGCTTTTCACTGACTTTTCAAAAACGTAAGTAAATTTTTGTCAAAGGTAGAAAATCTGCAAGTGTTCATAGACAGCTGGTTCTCAAGTTTTCATTTCCCTTTGTGAATACCTTGAGAAAAGGTGTTTTGCAGAGGCGTTATTTAATTCTGTCACTGCTAATATTATATATTGTAATATCTTTACCAATGACACATCATTTGATTATGCATAACTCTTGGTACCTGGTCATATAGTATTCCCATCCCAACACATTAATCTAACTAGCCTCCACTAATTTGGGTCCCTCCAGATATTTGGGGAATACAGCTGCCATAAGCCCCAAGCAACGCAGGGAGTCGACAAGGATGATGAGAACTGTGGTCCATGACATCTGAAGGAACACAATTTGGGAAAGACTGCTCAAGTATAAATGAACATTTGTATTGGCTGGCAGTATGGCGCCAAGTCCACTGATACTTACTAGACTAGGCTTGTAATATGTACTTTATCCAGATACACAAAGAGTATCCACATAGCTAATTCTAGTCAAGGATCACTTATGAGAAAGCTGCATTGGAAATAGATGTATGAATGAAGGCTGGTACAAATTCACCCATGAAAGTTTCTTCTTTCTTAACTAAGATGCTTTAATACTTTTTGGTTTAATACTTTTTTAAGGGGTGGGTAGATTTTGGGCTTCATGGGATTTATATTGTATGTAATTTTAATTGTTGTTAGCCGCCTTGATTGTTCTCAGAGGGGCGGGGTACAAATAAATTTTATTATTATTTATTATTATTCCACCAAGAAACCCAAATATGTTGTGTAAACCTATACAGTGAAGGCTGTTCTTTTGCCTGACAGCTGGCTATTTCCCCATCACTTCAGTTATCAGTTTGAACAAGTCATTGAGTGGAAGGGCTAAAATTAACCATAAGGAAAACCTCCTATAGGCAATGACCACTAGAGGGTAGACAAGCACTCTCCAGAACTACTTTGGCAACTATTTTCTGTTGTGTAAGGGCACAGTAAGAAGAACAGAGAATGCAAATAGAGAAGGCATTTCTGAAAGATTAAGAGTTGGGTCAGAGTTAATGGCCTTTGGCTGCACCTCCAGTCCACTGCTCCTCCCTGCTAGTCCCAAATGTGTATTAGTACACTGAGATAAGCTACATTCTAGGCAAATGCAACAGACCGAGGAGTAGATGTTTCAGAAAATAATCTCTGTAGGATCAGACTTTTTTTGCCCTGTTTTATTTCATTTTTTAATTTGAAAAATATGTAAATGTATAAAGCACTTAATTGTGTTTTCTGACATAACATGAACCAGCTGGATACTGGAATGTACGTTGTTATGTAATGGCAATCTTGTGGGTTATGGCAAGTTCTGTGTCAGGAAACTGATTATAAATCTGCTTTCCTAAGCAGGGAAACAGCTGACTTGATAATAGTCTGGGCTGTAAGAAAAGTATGCTACAAGGTGCAGTGAACAATCAAAGAATAGACATGCCTTGAAAAAAAAAACATCCCCCATTTCAGATAAGTCACCTAAAGCTTCAAATTATGCATAATCTGAGCACTAATGTACTGACATTACTAACAGAAGATTGGTTTTGAGAGAGAGAGAGAGATAGCAGTGACATTGCTCTTTTTCCTTAGAGATTCCCTAATAAGATAACCACAAATGAAGGTAAATCATTTGTGTGATATTCAAGAATTTGGTCGTTTGACAAGGCAGGGTGATACTAACACCATATATCACACCAACACCATCCTCTTGGCATACCAGTGTAGCATTTGACCATATGCAGGGCATTCTTTGTTCTCTTCGTTGATCTGTAATGGAAAACAACCTCACTGTGAATCATCAAGATATCTAGGACTGCAGTTCTGAATTCCTTTTAAAAATTAATATTTTTATCATTCCATATCATTTTAGCATTCCAAAGTCCAGGATATCACAGCACTTTATCTCCTGTGACTACTCCAAAATCATTCCTCTAAAGTAGTGCTTTTAAAGCTATCTGATATGGGGGACCAGTAATTTTTCCTTGAATGTGACTAGACAAACGTCATGTTGCAGAGGAGACCCAGCTGCTTCCACCACTGCCCCCTAGAAAGATTAAGATGTATGTGCACAAAGCCTAAATACCTTATCCTAAAGACACCAGATCTTTCAGGCTGATCAGGGTCAGCCCTAGTTAGTATGTGGATGGGAGACTGCCAAGGAATACCAGGTGCTGTGCACTATATTTCATAAGAAAGAACTGGTTTAGCCACCTCTGAATGTTCCTTGCCTGAGAAAACCCTATGAAGTTCATGGGGTTGCCATAAGTCAACAGGCCATGTTGTGGCACATATAGCCACAACAAAATGGTCTGTAGCAATTTATTGACTGAAAATACAGAAGGAGGATGTTTACTTCTCCGCTTCTGAGAAAACTCGTACTTAAAGGAAGTGATTCTGGCCAACTTTGCTATGAAACCCTATGAAATTCGTGGGATCACCATCAGTTGGTACAACACAAAGGTGAAAAACCAAATTTCAAAATTTTGCCCTGTCAAGAAGCAGGTTTTCCCCAACCATTACAATACAAGAACAGGTCTAGGCAGAAAAAAGTTTATATTAAAATGGGGAGAATTCTGGAGCAATCTGGCAGGACAGATGCCAACAGTATATGTACACACACACACATACACAAGCTAGGCAGATGAGGGGCATGCTTTGTGAGACCTCAGGGCAAATTGCCCCAGTTGCCCATCCTCTCAACAACTCTGACTATTTGCATGGAGGAATGCTTGGGATGGAGGTGAATTCATAGGATATAGAGTTATCAGGGAACAGTTGCATGAAGTGGTGAAAAAAATCTTCACAGACAAGGTAGGTTATGTGTCAAACCAATTAAATATACCTTAAGCACTAGTAACTCTACTTAGACATTTTTATAGCTCCAGTTGGTTCTCTTATTCTTTGAAGTAGCAAACATATGGTCACATATACAGGTAATCAGCCAGGAAATATTTTATTATGATGACTTTTTATTGTTTTAATTATATAATAATAATTGTTATAAACAAAACAGTGGATACCTTTATTGAGCCAACCAAAATGCACAAAATACAAAATGCATGCTCTTGAAGCTTCTTCGTGATGCAAAGGTGTTAAAAATCATGCAGGAGATAGAAAATTATGATGATGTTAGTCAGAGGCCTGCATTTTGTCAAGATGTTGGTGTTGTTCTGAGTTGAGATGGTATTGAACAATATCAATGTAGGCAGGCCCCTCCTCCTTCTGGGAACAAGAAGGGAACAAAGCATTCCAAAGTCCAGGATATCAAATGTAAATTCCATTATCAACACAAAAAGTTAATTCTTCTGAGATCCAGGATGTCTCCATCCCTTGTGAGGTCACAAACTCCTGTTAGGCAATGAATGTTGAATCTCTCAAGAGAAGCTGCCATGCTTTTGTATTAGGAAAATTTTAGGTGCTATTTTGGGTAAACATGCCAAATGTAATCCCATTTTTTAAAAAATGTTTTACACTTGTTGGAGGTTTTGTTCTTGTTGTTGTTCTTGTTGTTGTTAACTGCCCTTGAGTCAATCTGGATGAGACATCTCCAAGACCCTTTGTCCTCCACTACTCTGCTTAATTCCTGCAACCCCTTCATACCCATGACCTCCTTAATAGAGTCCATCCATCTAGCATGTGGCTTTCCTCTCTTCCTACTTCCCTCCACCTTTCCCAGCATTATTGTCTTTTCCAAAGAGCCTTCTCTTCTCATGATGTGTCCAAAGTATGACAGTCTCAGTTTGGTGATCTTGGCTTCCAGGGAGGTTTCCGGCTTGATATGCTTTAGGACCCATTTGTGTGTCCTTTTGGCTGTCCATGGGATCCTAAGCACTCTTCTCCAGCACCACATTATCTCAAAGGAGTTGATTTTTTTCCTATCACCTTACTTAACTGTCCAGCTCTCACATCCAAACATGGTAAAAGAGAATACAATGGCTTATATGATTCTAACTTTTGTCCTGAGTTGTATATCTTTGTATTTTAGAATCTTTTGTAGATTTTTCATAGCCATCCTCCCCGTTCTTAGTCTTCTTCTGATTTCCTGACTGCAGTCCCCATTTCTATCAATGTTTGATCCTCGTTATAGGAATTATTTTACTATTTCTATTTCTTCATTGTCTAGATTGAACTTGTGAAGGTCCTCGGTGGTCATTATTTTTGTTTTCTTCATGTTCAACATTAAGCCTACCTTAGCAATTACTTCTTTGATCTCCTTTAGTAGGTGTTCCAGGTCTGTGAGATTTTCTGCTAGTACTATGGTGTCATCTGCATATCTTAGATGGTTGATATTCCTTCCTCCTATTTTCACTCCTCCTTCTTCTGTGTCCAAGCCTGCTTTTCTTATAATATGTTCTGCATGCAAGTTTAACAGATAGGGTGAAAGGATGCAGCCTTGTCTGACTCCTTTGTCAATTGGGAACCATTCTGTTTTTCCATGTTCTGTTCTGGCAGAAGCCTCTTTTCCTGAGTACAGATTCCTCATCAGGACTATCAGATGTGTTGGCACTCTCATGTCTTTTAGGGCATTCATGATCTATGCAATCAAAGGCTTTGCTATAGACTATAAAGCACATGCTGATTTTCTTTTGGAATTCCCTGGTGTCCTTGCATGGGAGATGAATGCTATGGTTCTATAGTTGCTGCAGTCTCTTGTGTCTCCCTTTTTGTGGGTGGGGATGAATATTGATCACTTCCAATCTGTTGGCCATTGTTTTGTTTTCCATATCTGTTGACATATGTTGGTTAACATTAGAGTTGACTCTATCAGTGTGAACTGCAGTTCAGTTGGAATATCATATGTTCCTGGTGATCTGTTTTTTGCTATTTCTCTTATTGCAGTTTCCACCTCACTTTTTAGAATTTGGGGTTAATCTTCATATGGCTCTTTGTTCCATGTGTCCTTCATTTTGTCATCTCTTTTGTATAATTCTTCTGTGTATTGCATCCAATGTCTTTCTATTCCTTCCTGGTCTTGAATTATGTTATTTTTATTGTCATAGACCAGAGGTAGGCAACCTTTTTGAGCCAGGGGCCGGTTCCCCAAAGTCCTCCCCTCCGCTGGGCCGAGGGGGGGGGAATGGCGGCGCATGTGCTCATGCGCGTGCGCGCACCCCCCCCACCTCACACGAACCCCCCGCGCATGATGATGCTGCTGCCGCTACTGCCGCCGCCTCCACGCATGCCGCAGCTGCCATTTTGGAAATCAAAATGGCGATCACAGCACGCACGGCCGCACGACAGCCAAAACGTGCAGCGGCGGTAGCACACGGCGGCGGCGGCAGGGGTCTGCCTGGGCCAGTAAGTGCCAGGACCTGGGCCGGAACTGGCCCATGGGCCGTAGGTTGCCGGCCCCTGTCATAGACCATCCCAGTCCTTGGTTTGAATTTTCCTTTGATTTCTCGAATCTTGTGAAATAGATCTCTTGTTCTTCCCTTTTTGTTGTTGTCTTCTGTTTGGAGGTAGAAACCTCAAAGTCCACTGGCTCCCTTTTTAGGATTTCCATTTTGTGATGAAAATGCAGTATCTTCATATCCAGAAACTGAACACGTGGAGGAGGGCAGTTTAAAAATATGCATAGCTGCAAGATGATTATAAGAGTTATAGAGATCCTCTCCCTCTTCAGCTCTTTGTCAATCAAAGTTTGTTAACAGAAAGGTCCTGCACTTACTGGAGGCAGGATTCAGTCTGCCCACCCCTCACAAAAAGAAAAGTGATGTGATGGGGACCCATTTACCTTTGATGCCCATTAGTGCAGTATATCCTGTGGCAGTGCTACCAGACTGGCTACAAATCTTCTTACAAATCTGAATCTGATGTGAATGGTCAGTGATACACAGAACAGACCACAGTCCACAGGAGTGATGACAGTAACTTTGAGAGCAACACATATATCCACATTGATGCTCTGTACCCCCTAAACCTAAACTACCTTGATACCAATATTAAAGTAAAATTCAAATGTCAGTCTAATCACTGGAGCAATTGTGGAAGAAGCGTCATCTCATTCTTCATATCAGTCTCCAAAAGGTCTTGAGATTGCTTTGCATTCGTGAAATTGCCTTCTGCAAACCCTAGGGCAGGGGTAGGCAACCTTTCCCCTTTAATGGCCGAGGGACTTCAGCTCCCAGAATCCCAGGAGCTATTGGCCAACATGGGACTATTGGCCAACATGGCTGAGGCTTCTGGGAGCCGAAGTCCCTCGGCCCTTAAAGGGGAAAGGTTGCCTACCCCTGCCCTAGGGGTTCTGGAGCCCTTCACCCACCCAAATAGGCTGATTCCAGGCTGTTAGCAGATGAAACTCTTGCATGTCATATCCACTATAAAACCCTTTCCCTTTGGGAAGCTTATAAAAACACACATACACACACTTACAGCATGAATGAAAAATGAATATCATATCTCAAAGAAGAAAATGGAGGGCCCTATCTGCAATATTTGCTCTTTGAGAGTGGACCACACAGGTATCTTCTCCACAGCTGATCATTTGACACCTGCTTGCCATGCAGAGATCAGGTCTAGCGTACAAAGCAGCAAACGAATGGGTAAAGCTGTTACTATTGCTGCTGTTGTTACTGCTGCTATTCTGCCCCTCCAGATGACTGAACTTGTGCGATTTCCATGGCTGAGCAATGTGTCACAGGAGTCACTGCACATAAACAAACGGAAGCACATGGACACCTAATAATTAGTTTTCTGTATGCAATCATTTTTTAAATGCAGTAATAATTCTATCATCTGATCTCCTTAATCACACAATCCAGAAAATCACTGGTGCTGCATCTATTTATGTGAACAAACGTCACTTTCTAATATATAGCATTTTTTATTTCAGGCTGCCATTAGTCAGGGTCAGAAGTCTGTCTTCTCCTCAGCCTTCAACATAGTATCTGAGGTTGCCTCATTGAGGGAGCAACCCTGTTTGTTTTACACCTATCAAAAGTGTGTGTATACTCTGAAGCAGTTATAAGTAAGCAACATTCTCTTTTCTCTTCCTGAGAGCTAGTTTTGGAATGATGATAGCAACAGTACTCAGTGTACGGCTGATGTTCTTTTCAAAATGACTTCAGGGCCACTGTACTATACATAAAGTACACTAAATTTTAGTAATGTACTACAGCCTGGTTCAACCATTTATAAATTAGGATTAGCAAGTACAGTGGGTAAGGAGTCATACACTGATGTATTGATTTAAATAAAATAAAAAAGGTAGGCTCTATTCAGGAAAGAATGTTTCAAACTCAGAGAACAGGGTGCAATCCTACACACATTCCTGTATTTATATGGGAATGGGAGTTCCCGCCCTTTAGATGTTACTGGACTGCAGCTCCCAATATCTCTCAGCATTGGAGCTGAAATCCAACATCATTAGGAGAACCATATGTTTCCCATTGACTATACAGTTGGCCCTCCGTTTTCATGGGAGATCTGTTCCGGACACACACACACACACACGAAAATGGAGACTCGCCAATATTCAAGCCCCATAGGCTTGAATGGGTCCCATGCCCTCAGGGGCATGCTCCACTGATTTTAACAGAGGTCACCCTCCATGAATATTCAAAACTACAGATCTCAAGTCTGTGAGAATGGAGGGGCAACTGTATACTCATTTACCAAAACAATTGCATTTTTTTTAACATTAATGATATTCTACATCTTCATTTTCTGCAGGTTCAGAGAAGGGCCTCAAGAATGACAAAAGGTATGGAGAACAAATATATATAAGGAAAGGTAGCAGGAGCTGGGCATGTTCAGCTTGGTGAAGAAAAGTTTTAAGAATGATGAGATTGCACTCTGTAAATATATCAAGCACTGTTAGAGAGAGGAGGGTGTAGATTTGTTCTCTGGTGCCCCAGGGGGGTAGGACCAGGTCTAGTGGTTTTAAATTATAGGAGGGTAGACTTTGACTTAACTTTAGAAGGAGCTCCTTGATGGAAGAGCAGTTTAGCAATGGAATAACCAATCAACCAAGAGTGATAGTGGAGTCTCCTTCTCTGGATATCTTCAAAAAGAGGCTGGACAGCTACCTGATAGAGATGCTCTAGTTGGATTTTCTGCACTTAGGGGGATTGGGGTTCGATTTGATGGCCTATGGGGCCCCTTCCAACTCTATGATTCTATATTTCAACTCTCTTTTTTTCCTTTCCTATAAGTGTCACTGCATTATACAAGACTTACTTCAAAGGTTCAAAACATTGCAGAAATAATCCATTTTGAGACCACTTTAATGGCCCTGGCTCAATGCTAGGGAATTCTGGGAAGTGTAGTTTTGTGAGTTGTTAAGCTTTCTCTGTTAGAGAGCTCTGGTGCCACTACAATTCCCAGGATTCCTTAGCTCTGAGCCAGGACAGTTAAAGTGGTCTTGAACTAGATTATTTCTGCAGTGTGTTTTGGACCAAAGTAATCTGGAGCTCTGCCCCCCTGTATATTTACCAGGACATAAGACTCAATTATTTCAGTGAGTTTTACTTTTGAGGAGATATACCTAGGCCTGTACTGCTAGCATTCTTATTTGGGAGTTAGCACCACTGAAGGGAATGAAAGTTAATTATGTTAGAAAAGCAGCATTGAACACTAATATATTTTATGTGATAGGATTCAAATTAAAGCTCAAATGTATTAGCTTTGTGATTTTCTTCTCAAACTGAACGATACTTGGAAAGCAGAAATGGTTGATGATCTCAGAAATCCCAATTTTCAGTCTGTTTGGCCATGCTGGGGAATAAACAATATACACCTCCATGTGAAAAGTACATGGATCCCATGCATATTTACTTGGGAATAAATCTCATTGACCTCAGGGAGGCTTACTTTTGAATAAAATGGTGCTGGATGGCATCATACTCACTTGATAGTCTGTTCCAGTACAATTGATGGACATGAGTGAACTAATGTATCTAGCAACAGAATATAAGAATAATGCCTATGATCAGACAAAAGGCACATTGCTAAGGCTTTGGGATTTGTTGGGGTTTTGTTTGCATTTTTGTTAGTTGCAAAGTGTAGCTCAGAAAGATTTCCTGGGAAGAAATGGAACTACTCTCAGACATCACAGGATCCCAAGAAAATGCCTTTTAATTATTATGGTGTAAATTACTTAACAAGTTGGTTACCTTTCACAGAAACTATTATCATATGACATTTGAAGAAAACTCTGTAGATTTCATAGTCACTACAGCAGCTGCATAATTACAGATCTTGCACAAAACAGATATTATTATATCAAGGTTTTGACACCTCTTAGATGGGGTCTACTAGATAGAGCATGAGCTTGTGAGCTGAAATGAAAACTACAATATTGAGTCTCAGACATCCAGTTTGCTCTAGGGAGCTGTGGGTCTCTCATCCTGAATTGTACAGGATCAGGGCAAATGTATGAGTAGCACAAGGCAATTATGCATTGGCTTATCTATTATTCAATGCCATGTTCACTTGGATAAAGCTTGGGGAGGTGGGATTTAAATCTGTAGCTTCCCCTCACCCTACCCCTAGTATTATATTGCTGGCTTCATGTCTAAATTTAGACCCGATGTCTGAGGTTCAAGACTGTTCTGTCTTTTAGTAGTCCTCTATATTGTTCTGTATTTATGGCAGTGAAGCCTCTGACAGACAGAGGCTGCTGAATAAACTGTGTGATGGCATATAATGTTTAGCTCTCTGCTAAGAGACTTTTTGCTTTGCTTATTCTGTGACGGAAAAGAGAGCTTTTACATTTGGCCAGGATTAAAGGCTCACACAAGCCCTTAGGGATAAGAGAAGCTTTGATGGTCAGAGTGCATATTGGGGAGAAGTTCCAGGTGGTGGTGTGAAGTAAGGATGAGTGAAACCAGAGAAGGTTTAACATGCTATGCACTAGTCATGTGTTTCCATGCAGTCAACAGATTTTGTGGCTAGTCAGTTGCATTCATCACAGCCTGGATGCTTCTTTGAATACAGAACAGTTAGTGAATGTCATTTAGCCTGTTGTGTTTCTATTAAAGGCACATCTTTAATTTCCATTGGAAAACAAATGTAAAAAGGGTACATTCACTGTTATTTTTACATTTCTTTTCACATCTTTTTCATCCAATCTGCCAAATATTAAAAAGTCTGTTGTCCTGCAAGAGTAGCACAGTGTTGCAAGTTTTATGCTACATGCGTGATAAATATCCAAGTCATCAGAAGACAAGTTGGATCACTATTCATAGCACTGGGGGGGGGGGGGGATAAATCAGAGAAGCGATCATAAGAGCCAAATTATTTCAGTACTTTTCAAATGAAGGTAAAACAAAATTTTATATTTTATTTATTTGAAGCATTCCCTTCGAATGCTTCAAGCGAAAAATGTTTCCAGAGAAGCATGAACAACATCATTAACAAACAAGACAGTCCCTGCCTTACAATCTAAAAGACAGGAGACAAAAAGACAAAGGGAAGAGTATATTGGAAATGACATGAAGGCACACAACAACAACAGCAACAAACAATTGCAGGCATCACTTTTTGAAGTTATAACCTTAGAGCAACCAATTTTAATGGGATGGTTGTGAACTGCAAGTCCCATCTCTCTCCTTGCTGCAGTGTGATGCCCCAGAAATAAAATCAAGCAACAAGAACTATTTCAATATATACCTTTATTGTGATGGCTATTTCATTTATTTTAATTGGAGAATGAGGTCCAGATGCCTAGAAGAACAAATCCAACACTTGTTTGTGTCTTGCCCTTCCTAGTTTATATCATCTTGCCAGATAGGATGATTGAGATGGGTTCAAGAGCTGATAAATATGCTGGGGAGTTGTCTGGGAAATGATGGTATCTCTTAAAATTGTACTTTATCTGGATTTATTTCAGATGGGTTTCAGGCATGGATGAGGCATTGAAACTTATCACCCTGAGAGATAAACTTTGCAGGCGAAGGGGGATAATGAGAATCTATTTTGATGCATTTAGAACTCTAAGCAGCCCCAGACAAAATTTCTGGTTTCAGAACTGGAGATACTATACTCCACAGCCTGTGTGTCTTCTGCAGATTTTGCAGGTCCTATTCATCTCTCTCTACAGATTCTGGTGCTAGCAGACCATTGCTCTGTAACAAAGGTGATACAATTTCCTGTTACTGCAGCTGTATCACAAGTTTTTCCATTTGCACTTCTACTGAGGTGTATGCCATAGGCTGTTCTCCCCATTTTTAGCAGACCCACACCTGTACAGAATTCACATAGCCACTTAGATTCTTATAATGAGATTCTCCTCGGGCCAATAGATTTCTTTTACTTTTTTGTTCATTGAAGCACTGGTTCTAGGCCATATCAGAAAGCTCTCTAGAAATTATTTTTACTTGCAGTTGCATTTTGTTGCATGGTGGTCTGGAAACTGAGAACACAATCAATCTCTTAAAGACTCCTTGGGACATAAGTCATTATTTGTATCTTGGCAGTACAGTCAGATCTTTTGTAAGTAAAGATGCAGTACATTTAGATTGTCTTCTCTTCAAAGTGAGGATGCTATCTTGGCTCCATCCAGGCTGGAGGAATCAAAGTTAATATTCAGACTGTATATCTTCCACTGCAGATGTCACACACTATACAAATTGGAACACTGTTGGAGAGCATACAGGGCCCTTTTCCAAGGCAAATCAAGACATTGTTTCCCTAAGGCAAAACATACTGTCAGTAGTGAAAAACCTTTTGAAGCAAAGCACTGCTTTACTGAACTGAATGTGTGCTATTGTCTCTATTGATGATTCCTCCAGCTGCATTTTGAACAACTCCTTTTCAGCTTGTAACAAAATGGGCCTAGTCTTCCATTGTTTAGATATGCTCATGTCATTAGAAGTACAATCTTTAAGCATCATAAGTACCATTTTCTGTACAAGTGGTGGCAGCATTGCCAAACTGGTTTTCATGCAGCAAGTACCGATAGCCTAAATACAGTTCATTAGGGGAACTGACACCAAAACTGAGAATCCCGGCACCTGTGGACAAGGGATAAGGGTGTGTGAGAGAGGATGCTGTTCTGCAACCCACATGTCATGGAGGAAACTCTCACACTATCAGGATACCCTGACATCGCCTAAGCTGTTTGGGATTTCCTTTTAGTGTTTGCATGCTTTTAATTTTTAAAACACAAAAACCTATCACACTAAAATAATCTGCTAAGAAATAAATTTAACCGCAAGTAATAACTATGAAACCATAAAATATACTTGTTTCTAAATTTGTTTTTATTACATATGTAAACTTTTACTGTAGGGATCCTTCATTCCTTTCTTGATTTATAGTATTTACCACATTCTACAGCTTGCGTATCTTTAAAACAAGGCAAGACAAGTTCTTAATGTTATCAGCGGGGGGGGGGCTTGTATAATGATCATTTGTAATGTAGTGGTAATGCTGTGGTGCAGCTGGGAGATTATTTGTCTTCATATTGTGCCCTCGTTGACTAGAAACAGCCAAAAAATAGGATAAGCCCAAAATTGCTGATCTGTTAACAGATCCAATAGGGTGAACTTTCCCCATATTTCTCCTTCTCCTACAACCTGGTGGAATGGCTGCTAAATGCCAGGTGGAAGAAAAGCAAAACCCAATGGAGCAGGGCATCTTAAGAAGGTGAAAGTCAGAAATGACTTGAAAGTACACAAAAATAACAACAAATGGAAATGTAGCTCTGCTACAGTGTGGTGTAATGGCTGCATTTATTCTCACAACAAACCCGTAAATAAGTTAGCTTAAGAGACAGCAACTGGATCAAACTCTGTAGCCAGGTAAGAATGTGAACCTCAGTTTCCACAGATCTGCTGCTGCACATCCAACAGAATCTCAAATTCCCTTTATTCCAGGGTTGGGCAAAGTTTCCCACTCTCTCTCTGGCTATTTTTGCAGCCCGCAACCCTTCCTGGCTCCTTAGACTGTCCTTGCTCCTCTTAGAAGCCAGCAGAAGTCAGAATTAGGCTAGACCCTCTCCTCCAGGCCTCAGGGAATCCCAAAGGAAAAGCACTGCCTATAAACATTTTGTTTTAAAATCATAATAGTGTGATGCTTGCCCCTCCTGCCGCATACTGTTTTTGAGAGGCTGCTACAGACTTCCCAGGGGACTCCCCTGGTCATCTTCTCCCACTTCCAGTGTTTCTCAAATTGGGTCCAGCAGCAGGACTCAGTGGGAGGGAATGGTTGGTGTAGGGACCAGATTGGGAAAAGACTGACCCTCAGTATTCTTTGCCTCAAGCCAACAAATATAGTACTACGGGATTACAACTTTGTGGCTTTTCGCATCTTATGATTAATGTTTCCATTTCTGTTACCACTTTCCTCATTCTGTCCTAAACATTCCAATTTACAGAGCAATTTCTTTCTTTGACTGAGTGAGTTACCCAAGGTTTGCACCATGGTTACCAAAAAGCCAGGTACAAATGTCTCTCTTCTTCAGCTCTGCTTAGATATTTGGTTCATTTCTATTTTAATTCTAGTTCCTTTGTCCCTCAACCCCCACCACTGCCATAACTATTAGCTAAACATCTTCTGCGTTCCTTCATTTCTTCTCCTTGTCCTTATTCTCTCCTTTCCACCCTCAATGGTTGCTTAAATGACTCATCCCCACTCTTTCTCATTTTCATCCTCTTTCTCCTGATATCTATCTCCACTTTCTTGCTACATTCATTATCATTAGTCTCCTTTCAACTCTTTGTATCATCAACTCTCATGCCTATTTTCTCCTCACTCTTGTAATTCCTACCTTATTTTCTAAGTCATTTCCAGCTCCTCTCATTTTAATCCTTTCTCCTTTACTTTCCTCTACAACTTGTGGCTTCTTTTCTTCTCCTTGTCCTTATTCTTTCCTTTCCATCCTCAACTGTTGCTTAAATGACTTATCCTTTCCTCCTTCCTCTCTCATCTGCTTTCCTTTCTCCCCCTCCGCATATTTACTTTCTCCTTCTTAAATTCACTTTCCTCTCTTTTGTCCCTTTTGTTCTTCTCTCCCATCTCCAGTTGTCCTGGCTATATTTGCCTTCTCCCTACTTCCCTGCCCCACTCTTTGTCACTTTCATCCTCTTTCTCCTTCTATCTATCTCCACTTTCTTGCTACATTCATTATCATTATTCTCCTTTCAACTCTCTGTATCACCAACTCTTTGCTCCTTTTCCAAAGAAAACATTGAAACTGTGGCTGGGATCCATTAGATTCTCAGCATTTTAAACAGACACATTCAACATCATCTAGATCAGGGGTAGGCAACCTTTCCCCTTTAAGGGCCGAGGGACTTCAGCTCCCAGAATCCCAGGAGCTATTGGCCAACATGGGACTATTGGCCAACATGACAGAGGCTTCTGGGAGCTGAAGTCCCTCGGCCCTTAAAGGGGAAAGGTTGCCTACCCCTGATCTAGATCATAATCACTATCATCACACATGCTGGAAAATAGTGATTTTTTAAAAACAGAATTATTACAAATTGTGATCATTCTTTTTGACCAAATAAAATATGACCATTGTGAAAGACACCACTTAATCAGAGTAACTAATTAAAATGGAATACTTAGGGTCTTTTGGACTACAATCACCGGAAGAGTTTCTTCCATTCAAAACCTGACAACATGAGAAATGTTCTACAAAATATGCCAGTGTGAGAATGGTTGTAGAAAGAACTTCTCTCATGTTTGTGGAAATGCAGCTGGTTAAGTGTCTACTTTGTGATACCATGCAAGCAGTCCTTGAAAATCTACAGAAACTAATGAATGTTTTATGTGGAGCAACAAAAGTGTTGTAGAGAATTAGAAGCTCCAATCTGAAAAACATGATGGTTCATAGTTATGATGATTATGATTAACACCACTGTGACAGGACCTTCTTTCTATACCTTGTAGTTATCTTTTACCTCTCCCTACAGAAGCCCCCTTGTCAATGACACCTGCTCAACATCCCCCCTTTCCCTAATGCCTCAGGGCTAGGGTCCCAAGTGTCTTCCTCTTATAAGTTTAATATCTTAGGCAGCGTGTTTGTCTGTGCCTATGTGGTTTAGAATTCACTCAAGCAAGAGCTTCTGTTAATACAAATAAACATGAACTTTATTGAATAACATCTAGCAAGAAAGCTGCTTAGGTAGAATACTTTAGATGTGGTATGGTTACACTTGCAGGCATTTCACAGTTTCCTCTTTACAATCTCCAGTACACTTTCTCTCCCAGTCAGTATCCTTCTCTGACCTATTGAGACCCTTTGTCTCTTTCTCCAGTTTCTCTCCTGGCTTGTCAGAACACCTCTCTGACTTTCTCTAGGCCCAGTAAGATTCCCTATCTGAACCTCTCCCTGGAATTCTTACTCAAGAACCTCCCCTGAACTCAAACCTTCCCTCAACTCAATTCCCTTCAACAACTTTCAGCTCTCTTAAACTCCCCTTCAACTCTCATCTCCCCCTCAACTGAACTCACAATCACTCACTTCTGCCTTTTATATCTACTCCTTCCTTGGCAGCCCAAACTGTGATTGACTGTCGGGAACCCAAGTTGGCCCAGTGACTCCGTCACAACCATATAGCATAATATTTCCCAAGAAGATTTCTTCTAAACTGCAGTAGAAAATGGAGTGAAGTATTAAATTTTAATGTTTAGATTGGGATGCTTGTGAATCTTTGCCTAAAGTTGAGACATCTACATTCCAAACTGTCTGAGAAGTAGCTATGGGCATTTCAAATGAAGGAGATAGTCACATATGGTTTTTGAACATTTCTTGTTACAGTCCAAGAGCTGTGCATGGAGATAAAAATCTGTTGAGCATGAATAGTTCAAACCTGGGGGCCAGACATCAATCACTTTACTCCAGGATACTCAGGGCCAGCAGATGAAGGAGGGGAGAACAGATAATTCAAGCTATGATGCTACAATGACAGTCATGATATTTAACTTTTGGACTATTTAATCCATTATCAGTCATGTTATCAATCACAGCATAGTCCAAGCAGGCTTTATCTCTATTTAACAAATCACTAGCTATAGATCCTCAGTCACTAACGTGTACTACCCCCAATAGATCTATACTCTGCCTACTTTAATAACTTATTCTGGCAACCCAGACAAAGTAGAAGTGATTTTTTTTTAAAATCAAAACACAAGATTGATTATAGTTGCATAACAACCCACTATATGCAAGATAAGGAGAAGAAAGGTCTAACCTGAACCCATCTTGTCCCAACACCAACAAATTCCTAAACAATTAGCATGCCAAAACAATATTTTCTACCATAACTGTAATGAAAATAAATTTAAAAGCATGATGATGTGCTGGATAGTGATAGATTGGGGACAAAAATGGCCAAGATAGTTGGACAGATTCCCCATCTGCCTCTTTCCAAAGACAGCAAACTCTCTCTGTCAGAAGACTTTTTTTCCCCCCACTGAACATATGCTATCACTCCAATAGTCATCATTCTGTTTGAAATAGCACGCAGATTTTGGCCTCTGGTGTTTGATTTGTGTGTGTGTCTAAAAAAATGTAAGTTACAACATTATATGGGACAATTAAGAAAGGTGAACATGCTGAGCACAGAGAAATACAAAAATATAAGAGCTGCTGCACATAGTAGGCTAGGATGGAAGCAAGAAGACTGGTGTGGGTGGCTAGAAGGAAGACACACACTACAGCCTGGTACAAAAAGCTTGAAATGATACACACATAAAGGTGAGTGAGGTAGAAGGGTAGAGGCCTCTCTAAAGCCCTCTTCCCACATGTGTAGTAACATCTGTCAGTGGAGCCAAACAATGGTTTGTGTCCTTTAAAAAAACTTGCTTGCTTGCATTTTTAAAAGGCAGACTAGCTATATCAAGTAATGTTAGTGAGGCACAAGTGCTCCTGCTAGTGCGTGGTTAAACTAGATCACTCTTGAAACGCCAATTAAATTGAAGGCCCATGCATTATAGCACTTTAACTGCCCTGGTATAGACTCACGAGGTTTGTAGTTTGGTGAGGCATCAGCATTTTCTGGCAGAGGATCTTAAACATGTCATGAAACTACAAATCCCAGGGTTCATCAGGACAGAATCTTGCCAATTAGACTGGAATCAAATTGCTATGATAGTGTAGTGTAACAGAGTCCTCAGGCTGCTATTGCAGAGTTAATGCAGTTTAATGTTAAGGAAAATGCAACATGGGATATACAGTAATAGAAATAAAATATGTGATAGTCACAGTGACTAAGCAGGAACAATCATGAAGCTACACAGGTGAAAAGGATAATGTAATTTGGAAGCCTTGAGAGACAAGGACAAAGGTATAGAGTGTATATTGAAAACACCTGTTATAGATTGCAAACACCTGAGATTCATTAAGTGGTCAAGGTAAAATGATGAAATACTTGGGTTGGTCTTAAGTATGGGATGATCTATGTAAACCAATCAAGATGTATGTACACACCCACTGGGTGGAAACTGACTAGTGGGTGGTGACTAACAATGGGTATAAGTGCAATGTTTGCCAATGCATATTGTGGAGTAGTGTGGAGTAGTTTTGGAGATATTGTGATTTGTAGGGCATATAGTATTTATATATAGTAGAATAAAGTAGATCTTTTATACAAGACTACTGAGTTGTCTGGTGTCTTGAGGGAAGATACAAGAACCAGAAGAATCCTGGAGAAGTTTGGAGACATCTCAGGAAGAAGAGAGAGAAGGCTTGGAGAGTTTGTCAGGGTCTTCAGCCTATTCTCTGAAACTCTGCTGCTTGGGAAAGAAGCATCAACCACTGATCAAAGCTGGTCAGCTCTGCTGCATAACAAGGTGGTGAGTTAGAGCCAGAGGTGAAGAGCTACAACTCCCATCATCCCTGACATTTAATGCCACTTTAACTGTCGTGGCTCCATCCTACGGATTCCTAGGATTTATAGCTTGTTGTGGCACCAGAGCTTTCTGACAGAGAAGGCTAAAAGTCTCACAAAGCTACTAATTCCAGAATTCCAAAGCATTGAGCCATGACTGTTAAGTGATGTCAAACTGCATTAATTCTGCAGTGTAGATGCAGCCTGGGTTTCAGAACCCAGAATGATGTCTTGCATGGAAGAAATAGGAAAGTGCTACTTGACACTTGATCAATGAAAGTCTTAATGCATATGGGAAAGAAGTCTATCGTAGAGGTCTGGCTGCATAATTTTACTTATATTGAAAAATAATTTGACCCTTTTTTACTTTGCAAAGAAGATATTAATCTTGCCAGTCAATGAGGTAATTTGTATTTGAATAGGAATTTCTAACTCTGTGAGAGAATTATTTTACTTTTAAAAGAAAATCCATTAAACACCATAATTTTTTAAACTATGCATCTATAAAATACTATTAATTTTTTCCTAAAACCATCTGTATCTCTCTCTATTTTATACTCCTATCAAATTCTGTAGAACTGTTCTGAAAGTACTGGTAGTGAAAAGCCAGAGTTTTCTGAATGATTAAAGTAGGGAAGGAAAAGAGTGTTTTTCTTTGAACAGTGCAGCTTAGTTTAAAAACACTTTCCACTGACCTAACCTTGTAGCTTGGAATATGCAGAGGTGGAGTTGCTTATGTAAGTTCTTGAAAATATCCTCTTCTTGGCAAGTACTTTCTTATATTTTCAAGGACAGATCTTCCCATCTGATAGGAACGGCCTTGCCTTTAAAATACTGGAACAATGTGTGTTTCTTCATGGGCTGAATTGTGGAATTTGACTTTGGAATTAGGTGAACACTAATAAACCCTGTGGGGTTTATTATGGGGTTGCCATAGGTTGATAGGTGAGTTGAAGCACATACACACAATGTTGTAACATTGTGGCTTACACTGTAGTCAGTGAAGGAGTAAGACAATGTGCAGCCTCACTTATTCTCTCACTGTGCTGCCAACAGTTTTTCTGGTATTACAGTGGGGCAATATAAGAATATTTGTTGTTGTTTTTATCTTCAAACCTATCCCTTAGTTAACCTTCTGTAGAAAGACTGGCAGGAAGGGCACATTGTCTTCTGAGCTAGCATCTATGAAATACATAACTATTATGCACAAAATGGTGTGGCATATTGTGCAGGTAATTGAACAAGTTTCCATCCCTTCCCATAGAGGCATAGCTAGCTAAAATGGCAAATGGATCTCATGATAAATAAAACTGAGATGCCCCTTTTATGTTTACACCATCTCTCATTTCCGTTGGTGCTAGGAAACTTTGTAAGGATAAACTCTGCCACAAGTTGTTGTGTGCCTTCAAGTCATTTTCAACTTATGGCAACCCTATCTTGGCAAGATTTGTTTAGAGGAGGTTTGCTATTGCCTTCCCCTGAGGAGGCTGAGAGCATGTGACCTGCCCAAGGTCACCCAGTGGGTTTCATGCCCGAGCTGGGAGTCGAACCCTGGTTTCTGGAGTCAAATACTCACCTGTCCAGTACAGAACACTCATGAGTCCAACTCTCATCTGTCACAGTACTTTAACAAATTTATAACTAAGTCATCTGTACAACCAGGGAGTACTGGAGGCAAGTTTTGAAGGGATGTGTTAGGGGATGTGCTCCATTTTTTCTTGATATTTTAGCCATGTGGAGTTCCCTATGACCCCAGCCTGACCCTTGGGAGATGGCAGCCATAATCCCCTAAATGTAAGGTCAGGTAGGCAATGCTGAAGTTGCTCAAGACCACTAAAGATTTCCTGGACAGGCAGGTTTGGGAGTTGCCCTCGGGAATATCCCATTATACTGGAAAAGATACACAATGGTGTTTGTTTGTCTTAGTCTCACACTTAATGGGACAGTGATCAGATTTGATTACACCCCTTTCTCTAGCTTCCTTTCCTCGATAGTTTTGAAACCAAATGCATTGTTTAGACCAGGGGTAGGCAACCTTTCCCCTTTAAGGGCCGAGGGACTTCAGCTCCCAGAAGCCTCAGCCATGTTGGCCAATAGTCCCATGTTGGCCAATAGCGCCTGGGATTCTGGGAGCTGTAGTCCCTCAGCCCTTAAAGGGGAAAGGTTGCCTACCCCGGGTTTAGACTATGCCCAGACTTAGGTAAACAATGGTAAACCCATCAAGCCTTTGTCCTCCTATTGTTTTACTCATGGCTAGAAGGTAGAAATCGCCCTTAAAAAACCCTGGCTTTTAGCAGACCATGTGCTACCTTGGAAGTGCATGCTGAATCTCTGTCGGTCTGCACCCTGAGATAGTTCCCACAACCCCCTCTCTTGCCGGTCATGCCCCTTCCACTGAACTCATCCTCATTCGCCGCCAGAAGTCCGGAGGAGTCTCTCGGGCGTAAGTATATCCCTCTCTATCCTGGTTTCCCTCTCTGCCTCCCCCGCTCCCGCTCCTTTCCACTTATTCTTCTAGTGTGTGTGTGTGTGTGTGTGCCGTATTTGGATGTTTGCTTATTGTGTTAATAAATATTTCAGACTTTAATTGGAATTTGGTCTGTTTCAGTTCATTCTTGCCAGAATTCCTATACCTCTGGTATACATTTGGACAAGATCTCTGAAGCGAAGTTGGGCGCTTCACTCGCATATTTGAGCTAATTATAAATTCCCCAAAAATTAGGCCTGTTTCCCAACAGATGTCAGTGTTATTAACCTTTGTACTAGCCCTGGAAGCTTATTGCAATCACAGTGAAATGTAGCTAATAAACAGTAGGCTAGACGATCAGGGAAGGTTTGCTGTTTTTCACTCCTGAGTCTTCATGTGAAACCCATCCTACTATGAGGCTATGTGAAATGAGTAAAGAGGATATGTCATCTCTTTTGCCAACATAGACTGTTGCCAGGCTCAGTACTATACCCTGAGTCAGCATAGGATCCTGCTTACCTGGCCCCAACTCAAACTGGCCCATATCTCCTGGTATTGGCAGTGTACTTCTAGCAGGAGTATTACTGTCAGCAAAACAGTGGTTCAATACTTGCACAAATTCATGTGCTGCCATATCTAGTGATTCCAACAGTGAAAGAGAATTTAATAGTAGTGATCTTAATCACTGTTATGAGGGAAGAGTTATTCTATTTCTCATGTTTCTTTTTCCAGGTGGCAGGCATGGAGCTATTATCAAGGCTTGACAATGCAGTTGAAATAAAAAGTCAGATGAGCTTGAAAGGCAATTCCATTCGGACTACTAACCAACCAAAGCCTCTCACTCAGGGTCTGTTTCTTTGCATTGGGCCAGGAAAAGAATTTTATTTTCTGTTGAACATACCCTGAAGGAAAGGGCTCTGCTCCATTTGACCCCTCACTGTTTTGATGTAAAGTCTGGGTCTGAAGATGCTGAAATCCTTAATGACCAATGTGAATCTTCAAAATGTGTTTTCTTGGGCTCCAAAGGCCTTTTATTTCCATTTACTATGGAATAATAAACTTGAGGTCTATGGATAGAAAAGGAAGAATAAAGAAAAGAAAGGAAAGGGAAATGAAGTTTTTACTCCAACGTTGCAATTGTTGACTGCACTTCAGTTATACTACAATGTCCTGTTTATGCAACACTGAAGTGAACTGCCTCAAGCACAAACAATCAGATCCTGCCTAAACAGCCTGAGGCTGTTTTGTGCAGCTCATATGCACTATTATGCTATAAAACTAGGTAAGGATGATGAGGAAACAGATATTATCAAGGCTTGACAATGCAGTTGAATAATAGATCAGATGAGCTTGAAAGGCATTTCCATTCGAACTACTAACCAACCAAAGCCTCTCACTCAGGGTCTGTTTCTTTGTATTGGGCCAGAAAAACAACTGGGGGGTCCCTGGGTGAATAAATTGCTTTGATTTTCCAAAGGAGAGACACTCCCATATCCAGGAAAGATTTCTAGGCTAATAATAATAATTTTTTAAAAAAATATTTTTATCCCGCCCCTTTGCGTAACGCAACTGGGGTAACTTACAACATTAAAAGATACATTCCATATCCCACAATCCCAATCCCCCTTAAAATACTTGAAACAGTTGATAGTTTAAAACACACTTAAAATAATATAGATAAACAATAACTGCAGCAGACTCAGGGGAAAGCAGGTTGGGCTATCTTTTGGTTCCACTGTCCGGCTCCACTATCAGACCCTTCTTTCTTAGTGGCACCACCCCTAACTGTGGGAGCCCTGCTCAGTTACTGGACTTCTGTATACCAAGTGCTGGAAGTTGTTCACCTTTGAGGGAATGTATTCCTTGTCTGAGTTGCTAGACACTATTAGGCACACCATAAGGGTTATCGACAGATTAAATCCACTGCATGTTTTGTTAAATTATATCAAGTATAAATCTCAGTTGTCCCCAATTTTACTTATTTTGATTTTTTAAAAAAAGAAATAGGTCACAGGGTCTTCTGTGCTTAGGCCTGGAAGCTGGCAATGGTAAAAAGTGGTTAATGAAAGTCCTTTAAAATTAAAGAAAATAAAACAGTAAGATCCTTGCCAATAGGAGACAAAGGAAAGTGTGATAGGGCAGCACTTTGCTTGGGTTCCCTCAGGTTAAACGATTAAATTAGAATGATTAAACGATTAAATTGGAAACTCACTAAGGGGGGTTGCAGACTGCCAGAAATAGTGTGAATTCAGTCCACTTTTAGGGTTAGGGTTAGTGCTAGGGAATCATGGGAACTGTTATTTTTCTGAGACATTGAGCCTTCTCTGTCAGACAACTCTGATGCCACAATAAAATACAGTTCCCATGGTTCCCTAACTCTAACCCTAACCCTAAAAGTGGACTGAATTCACACTATTTCTGGCAGTCTGCAACCCCCCTATGTCCACATTTAAGTCCCATTGATGGCAATGGATCTTCTCCAATGAGGTCATAATTTACTGTTCTACCTTGATAGGGCTCATGCAGCAAGACACTGTAATCCCAGTAATCTATGACTGGATATTAATTCTATATTTTATTTATATTTCTTTATATTATATTTATATTTCTTTATATTATATCAATGCATTTTCCAAACATGTTAGTAATAGACTTTTCCCTGCAACTAAAAAATGAGAAACACTCTGAACCTCAAAGAAGAAAAAGTTGAACCACACAAATATCTAAAGGAAAGAAGAGACAATATCAACTTCTGGATGTGAGAATTTATATTTAAATAAAATAAAACCAAAGTGAGATGAATTGGATTTAGAGTAGATCCATAGAAATCAATGAAAGTCAAATTGGTTATGCGTCTATTAAGTCCTACTGATTTTAATGGATCTGCTCTAACTCTTGGTGAATCTGTAATTTATGCAGGTGGTGATAAAAAAAACTTGTTTTTTGTTGTGGTCTTTTGCAGCAAGTGATAGTTTTATGCTGAAATGTATAATTTCCCCAGGGAAGTAAACAGAATTGTAACCCCTTTTCTACTCAGGCACGTTAATATGCATCATCCATTGCATCTTTAACACATGTGCCATATTTCTTCACTGAGGTTTAACATTAACTTCAAAAATATTTACATACACAGAACTAAATTAAACCTCTCTAGGGCATGAGGGGCAGGATCTAAATGTCCTTTTCAGCCCCAGGGAAGCAGTAAATATTTTTAGAAGAAAAAGATTTCATGCTGGGAACTGGCTGCCAGCCAGTTTTGAAAATGAAAGCTTCTAGTTTTGTTTTTTTATTAACCAGCAGCAATATCAGAAACAGCAAACAGCCTTAGCAAGATGGCACTTGGCCATATGGTGAAATTAAAAGGCAATCTCTCTGCCTACCAGATACACAAATTCACGGTTTATAAAATGAAAGTATATGAACATAAGCAATCACCCACAAAGGCCTAGTCTATTATTTTGTTGCCTGCTGTTGGCTGCTGACTGTTGCACTCTCTCTCTATAAATGTCTTTAGTGGAATAATTCTGATTGTCTAAACTGATTATGTTCCTAATTATTTTTGAAGAACTACTTCCATTTATTAAAACTTTTTTTTTACAGAGCTAGACTTTCTTGTTGGATTGGTGCAACAGCATGGCATTTCCCTCTGAGTATTAGTACTCAGCATTGAAACCAATGCTGAATATACCTTACATTTTTAATACAGGGAATGAAACCAGTGAAACAGAAGCATGTTTAAGTCCTATTGGCTGCAAGTCTAAAGCTTGTGCTCACAAATTGTTCCTATTTATTAGCTAGTACATATGAGACTTCAACTCATTCAAATTTTGTTTGGGATAATTCATGTGTCAATTTACTCTTGGTGATGGCTAGCACCCAACTGAATTATTCTCCTAGCAAATCTCACAGTCCCTTCAAGACTTCTTTTTTTCTTTTACAGCTGTTTTCAATCTTGGTTTATCGGTATCGTATTTCATGCCCCATGCTTCAGGGAGGGAGGAGGGGATTCAATATTGAAGAACAAAATAATCCAGGCTTTCCTTCATTTCTGCCCTTTATATCCTAGGGCTGTCCCAACTCAATGACTTGGTTTCGATTGTATTGCATTTGGCTCTTGCTGCTACCAGCCTGGTTAATCCTTTTTTGTGCCTTATCACTCATTCTTGTAATTTACTTTCCCCTACCTTTAATTTTGTCCATTCTCCCTTCTCCTGCTACTAGTGTGTATTTCACCCCTTTTAAGAAGCTGGCTGCTTCTCTTGCTCTTTCATTCAGGCTGTTGGTCAGAAACACAAAGGCATGGCCAGGGGTTACCATCACATCTTGACAGTTAACATTGCATTTTTCTCATCAGCCAGCAAGAAATTTCCAATAAAAGGCTATGCCCCTTGAAGATTGCCATTACTGATAAGAGAATATAGAAAATGAACCTCTAAATTGGTCATACTGAATAAACCACAATCTTCTGAAACTTTCCCCTATAATGCTAATCTCACTTTCCCTCCATAATGCTAATCTCCTGAGTCAAACTGACGTGAATCTCATAAAAACTGTGTGGAACAAAATAACTAAATTCCCTAGGGGAGAAATGAAATACCAACATCATCTGTTTAAGATAACAGAGGAAGAAAAGAAGTGAAGGAGTATTGTTCGCATCTTTACCTGAAATGCAGTAATGTCTGAAGAATAAATCTGGATGAGCGCAAATATTGTCATAGCAAGAACTTTATATCAAAGGCATGTTAAATTCATAAAATCACATTTATGTAAAAACTTCTTTAGAAAAACAAACAAAAGCCAAATTGGATGCCAGCTTTGCTCTGCCGAATTACAAAATAACACAGAGCAATACTTTCAAGGTAGAAATGAATATCATCAGTTTAATAAGTCCTAATTCTGAAGCCTAAAATTTTAGTGATGCTAAATGTTATCTTGTCATCTTTGATAAGAACCTTAGTATTGCTCTAGGAGATCAACCCACATTTGTTCATGTAGAGGTGTTGCTCTACCATTTCCACAAGGGACGTTACCACTAGTAGATTTCTGGGAAACTGAATGGATTTTCCATTACAAGTGCTGGGAAGGTTCTTTGGGAATGTATGAAAGCCATTTAAATGACACAGAGTATGTGTTTTTATATACTTATTTGTAGGCACTGCATGACAATGGAATGATTTTTATACTGCTTTGGTAAACTGACACAAAGTACATACTGGTTGCTTTCTCGAGATCACCAGCAGGTTTCCATTTGACAGTAAGAGCACATAAAAGACCCTGAACCAACACACACACAAACACATGAAAAAGTCTTATATCAACGATTCTTAATCTAAGTTGTAATGTTGGATCACTATTCTGATTTGCTCTTTTCTCACAATCTGCACATTTTCTAAACCTATGGCTAAATTACAGAACAGCACTAAAAATTCTCTGTATTAAAGCTCAATGACTGCTATCTAACTGTAGCTAAATGGATAAAAATAATTCCAAGCCCCAAACTGTGTTATACCCAACTTTCAGATGTGTATCTGAGTTAGGAAACAGATGAGACTGTGACGTGGGTCGACTTAGTTTATTAATATTTATAGCACAAAATGAGCCCAACAAAAAAACGGAACTGTTAGAAACTTTACCCTTTGGATGAAGATTATGATACTGTATCTGAGGATCTTGCACATCACTTTGCCTTTGTTTTACGTAATTACAAAACTAAGATGGCAGTTTCCTAGAGAAGTCCATCAGACCGATTTTGTTGCAAGCATACATAGTGATTCCCAAAATGGGCATTAAACCCCTCCCCGGGAGCGGTAGAAGGACCCAGGGCGGCGATGAGAGGAAAAGGGGGTGGCAGGGGAGCCTTAGCCAAAATATTGGTGAGCAAGAAAGACAAGGGGAACCAGCACCCTTTAGAACCATAGTGGGGATAAGGATTGCATGATGTACTGGATTTTAATGCTGTAAGCTGCCCCGATTGACCTCAAAGGGGCGGGGTATAAATAAATTTATTATTATTATTATTATTATTATTATTATTATTATTATTATTTCTTTTCAGGGTCCCTTAAATCCAGCACACAGTCTCACTGATCACTTCATGTGGTAGTGTCTCCTTGTCTGCCCGTATGAGCTCACTCCTTTAGCCATGTCTTTTGCTAGGAATGGCAGTTGAAAAACTCAAGTTTGGGCTCAGAGCAGTGTCATTTTGGGACAGAGTGGAGCAAGGAGTTAGAGCACACGCTGGCAGGGGAGAGGTGGCAGCAAAAAATTTGGGGCCCTGCTTAACTTTTGTGAGCTTTGCTGGGACTTGGCTGACAGGTTGGAGTTGCACTGCTGCTCCTGCTTTCTTTCATTGGTCAGACTGAAAGAAAAGGTAGCAGAAGGAACAATGTTTTTGTGGGAGGGAAAAACTTGAAGCTGTGCAGGGAACACATCTCTGGGAAAGGCATATCTGTGCTCAATTCTTGGAAAGAGTCCTTTGTCTTGTTTGGATGAAGGAAGAGAGACCATGCTGATTACATAAATTTGGGGATGATACCAAACTGAGAGGGATTGCTAATACCCCAGAGGGCAGGATTAAAATTCAAAATGACCTTGCAAGATTAGAGGGCTGGGCTAAAGCTAACAAGATTAATTTCAACAGGGAGAAATGTAAGATACTACATTTGGGAAGAAAAAAATGAAATGCAGATATAGGATGGGAGACACCTGGCTAGACAACAGTTCATGTGAAAGGGATCTAGGAGTCTTAGGGCCTCTCCAGACGGTGCCTTGCGCCATCTTGGAGGCAGGGAAGGGGAGGGGTAGCCGGACGCTGGACGCCCCAACCCTTTCCCGAGGATGTCATTACACACGGCAAGAGCTCCGATGACGTCCTTCCATCGCAGCGTCCGGACACGCTGCGATGGAAAAGACACAGAAGAGGTGCACGCTGCCTCTTCCGGCGCCCTTTCCGCGCCTTGAGGAAGGAGCGCTATTTTAGCACTCCTTCATGGGCCGGGAGAAGAGTGGATTGGGGCCGAGGTATGGGGCAGCCTCAGCCCCAATCCACCACTTCTCAGGGCAGCCCACAGCCACCCGTCTGCATCCCCCCTTAGTAGACCACAAGCTGAACATTAATCAGCAGTATAATGCATCAGCCAAGAAAGCCAACACAATTCTTGGTTGCATCAACAGTAGTGTCTAGATTAAGGGAAGTGATAGTACTTCTCAGAACCATGCATGGATTCTGTCAAGTATTAATTGTGGTTGGTTTGAATGTTGTAGTTAATATATATACAGGTTGTAGATGATAAGGGATTGTGGGTATGTTAGTAGCAATAGCAAATAGGTTAGCTAGCGGGGGGTAGGAATAGTGGCAGCTGGCTAGGATAGTTTTGAGAATGATGGGCCTTTGGAATGTATAGGCTGTGGGATGTGGAGAGTTGGTGTCTGGCAGTAACTGAAAGGAGGGGTAAAGGGTGGAAATGCCTGAGAGAGGACCTTCTCACACGGATGCAAATTGCTTAAATCCCGTGCAGAAAAGGGATTTAAAAGTCTGTTTTTCAGAAGTATTTGTATAAAGGAGAAATAATGTGACATTAACACAAATGGAAAACCAACAAAACCCTCTCATTTTTACTTTCAGGAACTTTCTCTTTCACACAAACATCGTCTGAAAAACAACCTGCAACTGCGGCTTTGGTCTACTTTCTGTTTGGGTTAACCCCAAATATCATTTCACTTGAAATCTAGTTTCTGCATGGGATTCATACTGTGTGATAAACATCTTAGATAGAGATAGGGCTGGTGAAAAGGCTTGGAAAGGGGGTCTGGCCTGATGGGGGAGAAAGGCTATGGGAATTGGAGGTGGGTGCTAGTTTTGGCGCCAAGGGTGTTGGGAAGAGTTTACAGGTTTGGGAGTTTTTAAGATATCGTGTGGCTTGGAGGGGGCAGTACTGGCATAATTGCTGACTGGTGAATTTCTGACTATGTGCTCTCAATAAACTCTTTTTTTGGTTCAACTCACTGGACTTATTGATACACAAAGTTTCTGAATTTGCTCAAGTCTGACAGTAAGCCAGAACTCGTCAGATCTTGAGCAATGGAAGACCATACGATTCCAGACAACCCATTAATTTTAATAGAGCAGGAAGAAGGAGCAAATGACTTGGCAGGAATGCCCGGGGAAACTGCCAAGTCGGATGGCCTGGGTGCACATTCTAATGAGATGGCTGTGGCTGGGGAAGACACCCCTGTTCACTTGGCCACTGGCCCCTACAAAGGGGAAGGAAAGCGAGAGGTGCAGAGCAGGCAGAGTGTCAGCCTGGGATGTTGGGGTGGATGAACCCCTGGACTGGACTTCTAGTGAGAAGGACCAGGAAATTGAGATCTCCCAGATCTGTGGGGAGATGCAGATGTGTGGCCTGCTGGCAGAGGTAATGCAGATGCTGACGGACCTGGTTGTCGGGCCCCCAGCTGGAGTAGGGGCTGGCACAGCAGCACCGATGGTGGTGGCTCTGATGGCTCCGGTAGCCCCAACCATGCCAGTGGGGCAGCCAGGAGTACTGAGAGGACCTTCCTCCCAACGGACCCCCTCACCAATGAGACTGCAGGACCCTTGGCCAGGAAGCTTGGAGTAAGGGTTGACGGCCATCCCCAGCAACTGCCTTATTTTCTGTTACAAGTGGCAGGACATATGCGTGAGTGGGGAGCATCTTTCCTGGTATGAGGCAGCCAAAGTGCAATGTGTGACTATTCACCTAGAGAGGGAAGCGACAGACTGGTTGGTCCACCTTTATGATAGTGAGGCCATGGAGCTGCAGAATTTGCAAGCCTTCACGTTGGCGCTGCAAGCCAGATTTGAGGACCACTTGTGGGCTAAGTGTGCCCACACCAAGTTAATCTCACTGCATCAAGGGCTGCGCTTGGTATCAGAGTATGCCATGGAGTTCCGGAGTTTGGCAGGACATGTTCCGGAGTGGCTAGAACCCATCAAAGTGCAGTACTTTAAAGATGGGCTCCGTAATGAATTGCTGGAGTGGTCTCTGATCAGAGACAACCCAACCGCTGTGTGTGGATAGATCAGGCTGTCTGGGGAGGCAGAGAAGGTGAAGGAGGAGATCAAATTCTCTCAACAGTGACTGGCCAGCACCCAGAAGAAGAGTGAGTCCAAGGGCCCTATTTCTGGTGCGGCCAGGAAAAATAAACCGGCAGCCAAAACTGAGAGACAGCGCCAGATGAGACTGGGGCTGTGCTTGGAGTGTGGAAAAAAGGGACACATGATTGCCAATTGACCAGACTGAGCAAGAGATGGGGAACTGGTAATGTTGCACGGGGCAATCGAGTTCAGCAACCAAGGGTGAGAATTACCGTGGCGGCAACGAAGAAGCCAGGGGAAGGGAAGGCCAAGCAGCCAGCCAACCTGCAGTAGAGCCAGCCCAGGTGCGGATAGACAGCGATGAGGCCACAAGTGGGGAGCCGTCGGGAAACTACCTCAACCGGCCTTAGTTCGCAGTGAAAGGCAGGCTGAGCATCCAGACAGCTGCAAACGCATGGTGAGTGGGGGAGTCCCTCTGTGCATCCTGGAAGTAAGAGTGTTCCATCCTGATAAAGGCACTATTGTAGAGTTAATGGGTGCTCTAGATTGGAGCTGCACTAGGTGTCTGATCAGTCATGAGGTGGTCAAGTCTCTACAGCAGGGGTAGGCAACCTTTCCCCTTTAAGGGCTGAGGGACTTCAGCTCCCAGAAGCCTCAGCCATGTTGGCCAATAGTCCCATGTTGGCCAATAGCTCCTGGGATTCTGGCAGCTGAAGTCCCTTGGCCCTTAAAGGGGAAAGATTGCCTACCCCTGCTCTACAGCTTGGGACAAGACCATTGCATCAACACATTTCATTTCATCAGATGGACAGATCAATCATGGGAGGACAGGCCACCACTAAACAAACAGTGACTGTGTGGATGGGGGTGGCAGAATGTTTAGCCTGATGAAAAGAAAGCTAAGAGGGCACATGATAATCATGTTTAAATATCTGAAGGGATGTCATATTGAAGAAGGAACAGGCTTGTTTTCCACGGCTCCAAAGACTAGGACAAGGAGCAATGGATTCAAACTACAGAGAGATTCCACCTAAATCTCAGGAGGAACTTCCTGGCAGACAGTTTGACTGTGGAACACACTCCCCTGAAGTGTGGTAGTCTCCTTCTTTGGAGGTTTTTAAACAGAGGTTGGATGGCCAGCTGTTGGGAGTGCTTTGATTATGTATTCCTGCATGGCAGTGGGTTGGACTAGATGGCCTTTGTGGTCCAACTCTATGATTCTATGATTCTTGGAGTGGCTCCTGTAGTTAAAATCTCATCCTTTCTCTGTCCACACCAATGTTCAGTTCAGAATATGTGGTCTCTTCAAGCCCCCTACACATGCACTGGCTACATCCTTCTCTGCCTCAATGAAGGATTGAAAGTCACTCCTTACTGAGAAGCTTCTCCCTTTGCACCTGGTCACCCTGGGAGCAGCAACTGAGCAGCAACCAAAAGGCCTCATGCTGGCACTGGCCTTTGCTGGCATGGGCGAGAGGCTTCTCGGTCACTGCTCAACCAGCTGCTTGGTTGCTGCTCCCAAGGTGACTGAGAAGCTGGCTAAGCAGCATCCAAGGGGCCTCTTGTCTACACTGGCCTTTGCCACAAGGCTGGCACGGGTGATGTTCTGTTCCCAGAGTGACAGGATGCAAAGGGAGCAGCAATTGAACAGCTAGTTAAGCAGCAACCAAGAAGTCTCTCATCTGCTCTGGTCTTTGCTGCAAGGCCAACACAAGCAAGAAGCTTCTTGGTTGTGGCTCCCAAGGTGACTGGGTGCAAAGGGAGCAGGCAACTGAGATTGGTTGTTTTGAATCTGCAGTAGAACAGTAGACCTAATATCAAGAAATACACACTGGGGGGAGGGGTGTTAGGGTTGTTGCCCAAGGGGAAAATGGGCAGTAACCCAAAAAGGTTTGGGGACCACCGGTGTAGAGAGATGGTGCATACATTTTATGACATCTCTCTTTTTACAGAGAAGCAATGTGCATTGGGAGAGGCATGGCATCTGCAGAGAAATTTTCAGTGGGGAATGCTAAATCTATTAAAATTAGAACAAATATATTAAAACTTTTTTATTTTTTATAAAACTTTCTCTTTCAATCATTATTGAAATATTAAGAATGTAACCCCTTGGCACACACATTTAAAAAATAAAGCAAAGTTTTTTTTAAAAAAATGTGACAATTCCAGACTTCCAAAAGAACTGTAAGATCCAACTGCTAGAGCAGAATATTTTTCCTCCATTGCCAGCGAAGACATCCATATGGATTACTCAACACATAACATGAAGAGTAAGCAGACTACTCATCTGCTTGTGAATCATACCTGCAAAATGCACATGAGTTGTACGTCCTAATATTACATCTTTTCATGTTTGAAGTTTGTAACCACAAAAGAATGATTTCACAATTTCCTGTAAGAAAATTAGGTGTTTTTGTTATTTGTAGCAAGAATGAACACATAAGTCAGATTCTCCAAAACACAAATAATAAAGGCACAAAACCCCAGATGGATCAGTGAATGGCTTCTTCATAACCCATCAAGCTTTTAGGGCAGATCCCCATCCACCACTTGCTGAAGAAATTTCTTCTATAGGTGGTCTCACAACCCATGAAGCTTCCATCCTTCTTTTCTTCCAGGCTAGCTTGTCAGAAGCCAAATCATCACCTAGCTGGTCAAACTCATGAAGGTGGAAACGAGTTGCCAGTTGGTTTACCATTCTTCTGAGGGCAAGGAATGCAGAAATGACCTGGAATGCAAGGAACATTATAAAGATGATGTTCACTGCTCGTTCCAATGGCTGGATCTTCAGACCTTCATTTAAAAGCAGGAAGAGAATTAAGGGCAGTTGCAGAAGAATACTCAGGAGCCAAAAGCCAGCTAGTTCAGGAACCTATGAAAGGAAGAAAGAATTATCAATATACTACTTCCTGTAAACATTATAACTCAAAGCAAGAACACAAAGGTATAGAAAGTCTATTGATTAAATGTTCAAAATGTACTCTGAAAAATATAAATATACCGGTATTTTATAAATAAATATAAATTTGGGGGCTCAAAGTGGGTAGCTTCTCAACAACACGTTACAAGACACATTACAGTGACCCATTCCATTTCTTCTCTTCTGCAGACAAAGCTCTTGCCCTATTGTTACTGTTATGACTTTGAAGACAATCCTGTCAATAAGCTGAATTGCCATTACCAGATTTTCAGTCAGATGCTTCAACTAGATGTCATTCTTTATATTGTTCCAATGATAGGGAGAAAGAAGTGAACACAAACAGAATGAAGCAATATTAAGGGAATGGAGGGAATAGATACAAATTGCTCACTTTTCTATTTCAACAGGAAGTATCACATTTCTTAGTTACTCTGAACAGCAGTAGATGGGAAATGGTATTGATCCCATTCTCATCTGTCTCACTTCATGTTGGCATCAAAAGGGCTTTGAATTCAAATAGCAAATTTTTATCATGTGGCCCCTTCAGAATAGGAAGGTAGTAATTACAGAAACAAAAAAGGTATGAATAGAGACCATGGTTTTCACAAGGGGAGAGACAAGAACACAATAGCTGAATTTCTACTCAGGAACTATGCTAGTGGACATACTGTTGTACAAGAAGTTGTGCTATCTCAGAGGCTGCTTAAGTGCAATCTGTAGTGTAAAAACACAAACAGCTCTCTTTATTATTTTTTACCTACTGTGGTGCCTTCCCAGCTCCAGGTATTCCTGGATGAAATAGAATATCTTGATTCATTTCAATCTGGCTTCAGACCTGGTTATGAGATGGAAAAAGCTTTGACCACCTTGATTAATGACCTATTCAAGGAAATGGATAAGGGAGTGTGTCCCTTCTGGTTCTGCTGGATCCCACAGCAATTCCCAATACCAATGACCATGACATCCTTCTGGGCAGCCTCTCTGGGACTTGGAAGCAGTGTTTTGCAATGGTTCTGGTCCTTCCAGGAGGGCCAAACTTAGAAAATGGTGCTGAAATGAATCATAACCATCATCACCTTCACTAATCCATCATGCCTGTTTTGTAATTGATTGTGCAACTGTGGGATCCAGCATAACTACATTGACATATATTTAAAATGCAATAAAACTGAGGCCAACTATTGAATTCTCTGACCTTTGTTTGTGATAGTTGTAATTTATGAAAAGTTGTAACATGTATTATGGATTAATTTAAGTGGAAATGATGGCACTGAGTTCTGACGTTGAAATACTCTTGTGTTTAGACTTCATGCAGTTTAGAATAGTGATTCCCAAAGATGTGAACATACCTTCTCCTGCAAATTTCCCATGTATCCTAGGTACAGACGGATCATCTCAATCAGAGACGTTAATATAACAATTGTCACAAGGATGAACTTGTAGTAATCTGGTAAGACTGGATACTAGAATTGAGAAGGGAGGGAAAATATCAATACTTCACTTGGACAAGGTAATCTTGCTAACATAGGGTCTTTGCAGAGTGCTAGAAATAGTGCAAATTGAGTCCACTTTAACTGCCCTGGCTCACTGCTAGGGAATCATGGGAATTGTATTTTTTTCTGAGACACTGAGCCTTCTCTATCAGAGAGCTCTGGTGCCACAATAAACTACAGTTCCCATGATTCCCTAGCACTGAGTCAGGGCAGTTAAAGTGGATTCAATTTGCACTATTTCTGGCAGTCTGTAAAGGCCAATAGTACAATCTGAATTCATACATTTAATCTGCTTTTAAATTCACCTGAAACATATCTATCACTATTCAGAACATTCGTAGTGGAAACCTTATTACCTAATTACTACAGCAGTTAACTGAGAAATAACCAATGTCTTTTCTACAACTGTAAGAAAACAACAACGGACACTATGATGATATCAGAGTCTTGAGGACTCACCTTCAGCTGCAACATGAGGACATTGCTTACCCACCAAAATGGGAAAAAGCAAAGGTTGAAATAGAGGGACATCTGCAATGGCAAACTGGAAACAATTTCATTGTCTAGAGAGACACAGAGGAAAGCCCATCAGACACCTGACAAATAATCTCTTCTATATGCTGCAGTTGTTGGCACATTTGCATTGGATGAAGTCCCACTGAATCTTCAAAGACGTACAGTAGAGGTTTGGGTTGAAAGAGATGTTTCTCAAGAACAACTGTTCCAAGGGTCATGATTTTTACCACTAAGTACAATAAAATGTGGTGGCTTAGGGATGTGATGGCTTAGTGGTTAAGATGCCAATTCTGACAATCAGAAGATCAAAAGGTTGGCAGTTCAAGGTCCAAGCGCTGCATGATGGGGTGAGCTCCTGTCACTAGCCCATTTCTGCCAGTTTCTGCCAACCTAGCAGTTCAAAACCATGCAAATGCAAGTAGATAAGTGGTGGGAAGGTAACAGCTATTTGGTGCAGTCATGCTGGCTACATGACCCCTGGAACAATCCTCGGACAACGCTGGCTCTTTGGCTTAGAAATGGAGATGAGCACTGCCCCCTACAGTTGGTTATGACTAAACATTCATGGCAAGGGACTACCTTTACCTTTACCTTTTACAATAAACGTAAGACCTAAATACTCTAAAGGCACCAGATCTGGTCGGATCTTGGAAGGTAGGTAGGGTCAACTCTTGTTAGTACTTGGAGGGGAGACTGTCAATGAATACCAGATGCTGTAGTCTATATTTCAGGAGAAGAAACTGGCAAAAACACCTCTGAGTCTTCCTTGCCTAAGGAAACCCAACAAAATTCATGGGGTGGTCATAATTATCAGTGAGATAGTATGAAAGTGGTCAAAGTATGGCTTTGCAGCCCCCAAACCACATGCAGCCCCCAAACTCCTTTTCCAGACTTCACCTCCCTCCTTCTCCAAGAAGAAAAAGGGACTCCTTGCCACTCTTACAAAGCCAAAGGCAACCCTTTGGGATTCAACTAGGTGGGTCTCCCATGTCAGCCCCCCAAAACCAGAAAAAGTGAACTCAGAAGAGGCCCTCTGCTCACTTCCAGTTTTGCTTTTTCATCTTCTTGGCCAGCTGTGGATACCATGGAGGAGCCCAAGGCAGCCTACGGTGGGTGCTGGGGTCAATATAAACGCAAAAGAGGACAAAGCACCACAAAATGGAGGACATTCACACAAAGAAGGAGGACAATTGAGTGAAATTGGGGGCCATGACCATAATAAAAAGCTAAAAAAAACCACTCATGGAAATATACATTCCGGCTCCTTAATCCTCCTGAAAATGGAAGACATTTTGGAATTTCTCCCGGGGAGAATGTTTTGGGAAAATTTATGTTTTGCATCCTCCTGTTCCTCTTTAGTTAGGCAGGACTTCACCCCTCCCCCTCTCTCATTCTAACTGTCAATCATAAGAGGCAGTTTAACTGACTCTCTGAATATTCTAAACTGTCAGTTGTCTGTCAGTCCTCTCTGAGGGAGGTTAACATCTCTCTTCCTGCTTTATAAACTCCAGTTAGATTAGGTTTTAATTTGTTGTGTAAATATTTATTAAAGCCATGACTGTTTGTTTTTAAACCACATACTACATGTTTTGTCTTTTTGAGTAAGTCTTTATTCTTTGGGAAAGCATAATAAAATATAGTCTGACCCACGTTTTTGTTGCTCTGCTGATGAAAGCTGAACTCTTAATAAGTTTACCTTTCATCCCTGCATGTTTTAGCTTACCTTTAAAAGGGTTAACACCCTGGCCAACTAAAATTGCACCCCACAGAATGTAATGAAAGTAGGAGACTGTAAAATGGAGGACATTCCCAAAGAAAGGCTAAAAACACTCATGGAAGTATAAAATCCATGCTTGTTAATCCTGCTCAGAATAAAGGATATTTTGGAATTCCTCCTGGGGAGAATGTAATGAAAAATAGGAGACTGTAAAATAGCGGACATGACCAAATAAAAGCTAAAAAAAAACACCACTCATGGAAATATAAATCCATGCTTTAGTCCTGCTCAAAAAGGAGGACATTTTGGAATTCCTCCCGGACAGGAGGTAGGAATGTAGGACGGGTCCTGGAAAAGGAGGGCGGCTGGTCACCTTGGTCGGGGTTAAAAACATGGTCCACCCGCTTGGCAGCATTTGTCGGGGCTGCATTAAAATCCTCCCAATTCTGGGCTCCCGGGAAGCACCCTCTTCTGCCTCCACAAGGGAATGGCTCCACCAAACGGCCCAGAGGCACAAGAGAGAGAGAAAAAGAGGGCCTTCTCAATCCAGCCCCACAACCACAACGCTTTCCCTCCCGACGAAGCCTCCGCCGCCATCTTTGTAGTTGGCGGAACTGAACTCCTTGGGTGCCTCACCCGGGACGTTGCGGCCTCCTCCCTCGGGCCCCGCGCGGCTGCCGCTGTCGACGAAGACCGTCCGGCTGAAGGAGCTCAGGCGCCTCCGCACCGGCTCCGGAAGAGACATCGCGAGGGAAGGAGGAACGCCGCTGGTTGCCGTAGCAACGGGAGGGAGCCAGGGACAAACATGGCGCCGCATCCGGCGTCCACTTCCGGTTCCCTTTCATGGAAGGGGGGTGAGGGGGCAGCCAGGGTGACCAGAGGTCCTAACTGGAAAGGAGGACCGGGGACTGTCAAACGCGGGGCCTTCAGGGGAAAGGGAGGATGGGACAAAAGCTCAAAACGCTCCTAGAAATGTAGATCTATGCTCAAAATGGAGGACCTTTTGGAATGCCTCCCAGACAGGAGGCTGAAAAATGGAGGGCATGACTTGGAAAAGGAGCCTGGAGAGCAATGGTGTCCCTAGAATCGCAGAATCATAGTCCTCATAGCTGGAATTCAAAGACAGAGCCCTGTTACTCTGGAGAATCAGTATGTAGAGAGATTTACCTTTGAGACTAACTGAAAGAAAAAAGTTGGCAGCAAGAGCTTCCATAGACTTCAGTCTACAATGGTCCCTCCACGTTGGCTGGGGTTAAGGGCATGAATGAATGTGGGAAAATCACAAATAACAAAAACACTATGTTTTTACCTGAGAGAGAACACCTCTCTAGGAATCTCTAGGTCCTCTGGTGCAGATGGCCATCTGTCGGAGATGCTTTGATTGGGAGTTCCAGCATGGCAGGGAGTTGGACTGGATGGCCCTTGTGGTCTCTTCCAACTCTATGATTCTAACTCTCTGGTCAACATTTGCCAGGCATTGACTGTAGAATTGCTCCAGAGGAACTACAAAGGTCTATTGGAGTGCTCTCTCTAGGAATTTAGATGTCCTTCAGTGAAACTTTTGGTTAAAGTTGACCATAGAGTTGCACTGGAGGACTAATACAATCCGTGAATAATCAAATCTGCAAAAGTCAAAGCTACAAATGTGGAGGGATTACTGTACTTCCTCAGATTCCTTCACCAAATGTTTTCAGTTAGTCTCAAAGGTGCTAACAAGAGCTCTCTACATACTCATAGCTGGAGACATCCTGGAGTTGGAAGGGAGCCCAAAGGGTCATCCAGCCAAGCCCCCTTCTGCCACGCAGGAACTCACAATCAAAGCACCCCCTGTGACAGATGGCCGTCCAGCCTATCTTAAGATCACAGAATCATAGAGTTGGAAGAGACCCCCAAGGGCCACCCAGTCCATCCCTATTCTGTCATGCAGGAACTCACAGTCAAAGCACCCCCAACAGATGGCCATCCAGTCTCTGTTTAAAAACTTCCAAAGAAGGAGACTCCACCACCCTCTTGAGAGATGTGTTCCACTGGTGAACAGCTCTTACTGTTGGTGTCACCCAGTGTGGTGCTGGGGGTGGGGGTGGGGTCACCAGCCACCCAGCTGCCCACCCTGGGCTATGAGGGGGGGAGAGATGCTGGACAAGTGAGGAATCGGGGAAGGCAGGGGGGTGCTTGTGAGAGGAGGGACCAACCAGACATCACTCCTCTTGTGGTGTCACCCAGTGCGGCCCACACCCCACTCATGACACCACTGCCAGGGAGCCGTGTTGGCCATGCAGCAAAGTGAAACAAAACCCACAAAAGAGGGGTGCCTTTACTGGCCAGGCAAAACGCACACGATATCCCACACAAGATTTCAAATAACATCTTTTGCCTAACAACGAAGCCAGTGGAGTTGCAAAAGCTTGCATGTTGTGTGTTTGTGCCTTTTGGCTGGCCCTTTTGTGGGTTTTGGATTTGGTTGTGGTCAGTACCTGGAGAGAGGGTTTGGGACATGCACTGCCGCTCCGACTGCCCAGCTGGCAGAACTGAAAGTGGCTTCACCGTCCCTGGAGAGTAAGTGAAGAGCAGCTGCAAAGAGAAAAAGCAGCATCAAGAGAAAGGCGTAGATGGCCAGGGAGTGCATAGGGGACAGTTGATGAGCAGATTTCTGGGACTAGGTGAGCCAGGGTGATCAGAGGTCCTCCTTTTTCAGGACACATCCTACATTTTGGCCTTCTGTCTAGGAGGAACTCCAAAATATCCTCTATTTGGAACATGACTTAGAAATATGGATTTGCATTTATATGAGGGTTTCTCTTTTTTATTTTTTGTTTTTTGTTTTTTTTATTTTATTTTATTTTATTTTGCTTTTGTTTTGGTCCTGCCCTCCATTTTCCTTGAATGTTCTACATTTGCGGCGCCTTGCCCACTTTTGTGGTCAGGACATCTAGTTAAGCCATGGCCCTGTCTCTAGCCAAGAGTCAGCCCCATTAAATTCAATGAGGCTTACTCCCAGGTAAGAGTGGAGGGGATTGCAATCTAAGTTTCTGTTTCATGCTTCTCTCCAAACTAAAGCCAAGGGTTTGTGTGACACTACAAGGCTCTCCAAGAATTCATCAGGATCTCCTTTCACATTAAAGAGTGACAATCATTGGGTTTGAATTGTAGGAAACTCTGTGCCCTTGGCTTAAAGTGTTTGCACTGACTGTTCTAGCATCACAAGGGAGGCAGCAGCCTACAGCTGCATTGCACAGCAATAATTTATGGGCAAACACCTGTTGGAGGAACACAAGCCCCAATAAGTCTAGCAATAAAACTGCTACAAATGGAACCTGCAACATTTTGTGACAGGTTCCAGGTGCTGTAGCTCTGTTCAAGACTCCAGTGAACTGACCATGTCCCTGCTTTAGGATGTTCCATTTCCCTTTCACCTGTTTGCTTTTCTGCTCTAACAGCTAACATTCCTTGGGGCATATCCAGGGTGGTTCTCAGACAGATCCATGCTTGAGGTTTGTGTCTAGGGTTACTTCTCTGATGGCAGTGACACCTGGTGGATTTCATGTTGGCGGAGCAGTACAGCTACTCTGTGTTTTAATCTGAACTTTAAAGGAATTATGCAAGGTGCTGAACTGCATCACCCAAGTAGGTTCAACACCTTGGCTGGCTCCTTTAAAGTTCTAACTAAAATCCAGAGTAGAGTCACCACCTCACTAATATAGAAGCCACCAGCTGCCACTGGTTAATGCGTGCTGCAACTTTTTCCTTATATTTCACCTATAATGAAATAAGTTGTTATAAATCTCAACATCTAAAAAAGAAATGTGCTGGACATCAAATTGACAGGAAAATTACTTAGAATTCACACATATTACTAATCCAGAAATTAATTTGTTTTTTAAATACTTTCAATACTATGGTAGATATATTGATGACATTTTCATTTTGTTTAAGGACAGTTCTAAAGTCGAAGCATTTTTCACATGGATTAATACCATCAATCCTCATATTAAATTTTCCTGTCAATTTGATATCCAGCACATTTCTTTTTTAGATGTTATATCCATGATTCTAAGATTGGGGTTCGCGATGTTCATAAGTCAACAGACCGCAACTCTATGCTACATTTTCGTAGTTGTCATCCCTACCAATTAAAGAAGAATTTACCTTATTCGCAATTTTTAAGATTAAAAAGGAATTCTTCAAAAAATAGTCACTATGAAATGGTAGCTGATCAATATCAACTAGACCTATATGATAGAGCCTTTCCCCAAAATATTGTCCAGGATGCCAGGAGTAGAGCTTCTCTCAAAGGCCGTTCTACATTATTTCTTCCTTCTAATACAGGGGTAGGCAACCTTTTTGATCCGGGGGCCAGGTTGCTGTCCCTCAGACAATTGGGGGGCCGAAGCACCAAAAATAAATAAAATAAAATAAAATAAAATTTTTTAAAAAGTATGCATGCACACTCTCTCAGCCCCAGAAAAGCCATGGCAAAACCCCTGTGGAGATTTTGCCAAGAAAACCCCAAGAACAAGTAATAACAACAATAATCAATATCATCATGGCAGGGGGCAGCGGTGGTGGTGGCGGCGGCAGGACCGGCCTGGGGCCGGTCCAAAGGCCTCAGGGGGCCGCATCCGGCCCCCGGGCCTTAGGTTGCCTACCCCTGTAATAGAACAACTTGTAATAGAATCATGGGTTCCTTTACCTTTAATCATGCAGTGCATCATATCAAACGTATCATTTGGAAACATTGGCATATTGTACAGAACATTCCTGGTTGCTCTAAAGCACCCATTATAGCTTTACGCAGAACCAGGAACATAAAAGACTTATTAGTTCATACTGAGTTTTATGTGCATAAACAAGTGTCATCTCACATTAGGGGACATTACAAATGTGGACACTGTTCCTGTTGTAGTCAATCACTGGATATTAAAACATTCGTACATCCCACATTACATGATCATTATGAGTTAAAATGTTTCACCAACTGTAATTCTAAGAATGTTGTGTATGTGATCCTATGCCCTTGTTCAAATATTTATGTAGGACAAACTGCAAGACATCTGAGAATTAGAATTGCGGAACATAAAAGTACAATCCGCAATAGAAGTTTGGATACCCCATTAGTAGAACATTGTTCACAATTGGGTCCCGCTCCAGATTCCTTAAATTTTTTTGCTATTGAACAGATTAAGTTTGGTCCCTTTTATAGTGGATCAATACAAACTAAACTTGCGCAAAGGGAGGCATTCTGGATCCACAAATTAGCCTCAAGTAAACCTGTAGGCGTGAATGAACATCTTGACTTGTCTGTTTTTCTGTAATAGTAGTCTCATAGAATCATAACTTAGGACTGTAATGGATTGTTATAGTTTTAGAGGCATATATGTTTGATGTTTGATATAGGATAATTTTTGTCAGGAGTTTATATATTCTTACTAATATCAAATGTTCCCTTTATATTACTGTAAAATCTCATTTATGCTTGTAATGTATGTTTAGCATGTATTTCAGCCTGTTCTTAGGTCTTACTTGGTGGGAGATTCAGTTTTTTCACCATAGATTCATGTTTCTTTAAGAAATTCAATGTATGTATTAGCCACCTGCAGGAAATTTAACAGTAAGAGTATATTAGTTCATTTAGTTACTATCAGTCTGTAATCATGTATTGGGTCCTTGCAAACTGAATAGGATTGTGAATACGGGTAAGTAATGGATAGATACAAGTAATGTTATTTTTAGGGATTTTGCTTTGTGACTATAACATATATTGTCACTAATGTGTGTTAGTTTCATAAATTTAGAAGCATGGAATCGTTTATTGGAATTATAATCCGGAACAGGATGTTATACGATTACTGCAGAAGACTTTGGAGTCGAAACGGCCACACAAATACTCCGGAGGTAGCTGTCTGCTACCAGTGACAGAAATACTTTTGATATCTATGCCACTATTGCTTCAATTATTTCCTACTGATACCAATGACAGCAATATCTTTTATACTTATGCTACCATTGCTTCAATTACTTGCTACATGCTACCACTCTGAGTTACTACAATTGAAAAACCAACCCAGCAAAATCTTCTGCAAGCAGATTTCTTGTGACTCATCAGGACATTGTTATAATTGTCAGACTGGTCATTGAACTTGCATTATTGGGATAATCATCCTATATTACCAATTTTGGATCAAATAGAAGAATTATCCCCTGCAGCATCATATATCCTTGTACGTTTTTTGTCATTACTTTCCTATTTGTTAGTTACTGGATATATATATTTAATAAGATATGTCTCAGTTTTGTTGTATTCATTTATCATTGTACTTAGTGATTTATAGTATACCTACCATATGAACTATGAAGCCCTACATGGCTCAGGTCCAGGCCTTCTGGCAGATCGTATCTGTGGGTTGTAATTTTAGTTTGCCAGGGTGTTGACCCTTTTAAAGGTAAACTAAAATATGCAGGTATGAAAGTTAAACTTGTTAGACTTCACTTTTATCAGCAGAACAGCAAAAATGTGGGCCAGACTATAACTTTAAATCTGTCTTCCTAAAGAATAAAGACTAACATGTAGTTTGTGTTTCAAAAGCAAACAATAATGGCTTTAATAAATATTTACACAATAAACTAAAACCTCATCTACCTGGAGTTTATAGAGCAGGAAGAAAGATGTTAACCTCCCTCAAAGAGGGCTGTGACAAACAGTTACAGACTGTTTACTAGCCATTTGGGATGTTCAGAGAAGACTGACAGAAAGATAGAGGGGAAAGGGAGGAAATCCCTATCTAAATAAGGTGGAACAGAAGAAAGTATTTTCCTGTATGAACCAGCATAGGATCTGAGATCGCTAGGAGAGGGCCTTCTCTCTGTCCTGTCCCCATCACTAGCACGGTTGGTGAGGACACGAGAGAGGGCCTTTTCCATGGCTGCCCCTAGACTCTGGGACTCCCTTCCCAGGGAGACCAGAATGGCCCCCTCCTTGTTATCCTTCTGTTGGCAAGCTAAAAAACCTTTTTATTCAGACAGCCTTTTAAAACAGAAAGTTTTTAAAGAACGGGCTGGGGTTTTGTATTGATTTAAAGTTTACCGCTTTAAACAATTTTAACGAGTGATCTGTTTTAATATTATAATAATATAATTCTATTTTAATGCATCACTTTTGTATGTTTTTAAAATGTACTGCTCTTTTAAATTGTAAGTCACTCTGAGTCCTAGTTTTTTTGGGGGGAAAGCAGGATACAGATAAATATAACAACAACAACTACCTTGTGTATTACCAGCATATGCATCTTTGATGAACAAGAGAGAAAGAAACTTTATTGAGCCTTATATGGCGTGAACACATGGCACATGCCGGTTCTTCATCCACATTAAAAATGATTTGGGGTTTTAATAAAACAATCCAAAATAAAAAATAGCCCTAAAATAATGTTGTAAATATATGTAAAATTCTGTATTTTATTAAACCAGTGACTAACTGGCCAATATTATTTCCAGGTACTTTAGTCAGTTCAATAATATACAGTGTTTTATGCATCTTGGATTTGATCCAGTATCTGGCTTCAATTGACAAAATGGCTCTGTTCACAAAAAATATTTATGCCTATTTTTGACCCTGTTGTATCACCTCTTCCTGCCATTCAGCAAGGTTATTTGATTCTCTGTGAAATAATATTATTAGTCTTATTTGTCAATGACATACTGTCCCATACAAAACACTATGTTAATAGTATATATTTTCTAAGTCAAATACATGGAAAGCAGAATACATGCTATATACTACTACATAAAAGAGAGAAAATAAAGGAACATAACTGAATTTTAATAAAATAATGTATTACTACAGACCAACATTGACAATGACAGTGGGGGAGGCAAATTGGACTCGGATACATGCCATAAAGGAAGAAGTTTTAGAACTTAAAATTCAATCAAAACCTGAACTTTTGTTTCTTGGGCTGTTGGATGAAAAAAATGAGAAGAAATATGGAAGAATCACACATTATAACAACAGCAAGACTTGTGTTATGTGCAGAGATAGAAAAAGTTGATGGTCCCTATACAAGAAGATTGGTTGTTAAAATTGTGTGAATTGGCAGAGATGGATAAATTGACTAAACTGGCAAGTTGGAAGTCACATGTAGTCCCTTGTGGTTCTCCCTATCCCTTTGTTTGATTAGTTTAAGAGGGATTGTAGTTAAGAGAGGGATGGAGCGTATTATTTAGAGATTTTATTATGTTGTTCTTTGTTGCCTTATGTTAAATTTGTTAATGTGAATAAAAATGTATTTGTGGTGTTTTTTTTTAAGATCTTGAAGACTGATTCCCTCTCCAGTCTACTGTTAATATTGCTACCAATTTGGAATGAACTCTTTGGGCTTCTGCTGTGAAGGAGGGACATTCTGTGTGGTACGTTCAGTGGGTTTTAGGGACTGCTGAAGGAGGAGGAGGCAGAGAAGTCTGCTTCTGCCAGACCAGTTGGACACAGCTGAAGCTGGATTGAATCTATTGTAGTCATACATTGTGGCGAAATTGTAGGGAAAATGTGGTGGCATTGGTGCATGGGGAAAGTGTTCTACAAGTTGACATACTGAGAAATAAACACAAGCTCAGAAGAGATCTCACATGAGCTACAGAGATTGTAAATGCTGAATCTATTAGATTATCCTATAGGATCCACCTAAAGCAAAACAGTACATTAACAGTTATACCCATTTTCTAGCTCTGTGTATCAGTGACTTGTGTGTACCAAATCCATTCTTAATACTGTATTTTTATATTCTAGTTTTGCTAGTAGGGTGAATGGAATGAATAATAAATAGGATTTTTGCTTCCTGGATCTCCTTTATTCTGGCTGCAGTCAAGCTAAACGTTTGCATTTTTCTAATCAATCACCTGCTATCATATTTATAAGTAAGAGTTGCATAACATTGTAGGAAGAACATGCAACATATAATGATAAACAAGGTTTTTTTAGTGTATGGAAGTACATATTTTGAAAATAAAGCCTCAGTTCTCAATGGCATTGAACAAATTAGGTCCTTTTTCTGATAAAACATGCATAGAATCTAGCAGTAAGATTATTTTCCTCCACATCTCCTGGGAAACTTGTTCACACCACTTAATTTGAACACTATGCTAACTATTCAGTTAAGAAGTCTTTCCATGCTTTGTTCCATGTTTTTTAAAAAAAATTAAACGGAGACAAAGTAGAGCTGTCACAGTGGTATCCATTCTGTAGCTACAAACCTATGGAACAACAGTTTTGTTGAGATACAAACATGTGAACATATAAATAAATACATAAAAAAATAAAATAAAATAAAATAAATTAACATATTCACCACATGGGACAGTAGTACCCATTGTAACAATTACAAGTAAATGCTGTTTTTATAGATCCTATAGAGATCATGTGAACCAAAGCACTTCCTTTTCTTTTGGCTTAAACAAATCCAGTGCAGACTTGGATTTATTTTCTCTGCCATGAATATTCTTAGCGCACCTATTCAACTATATGTTGAGCATATTGATATTGACTGCATGAAAGGCTATGGAACGCCTTTAAAGATGGGAGTGCCAACACATCTGATAGTCCTGATGAGGAATCTGTACTCAGGACAAGAGGCTACTGTCAGGACAGAACATGGAGAAACAGAATGGTTCCCAATTGGCAAAGGGGTCAGACAAGACTGCATCCTATCACCCTACCTATTCAACTTACATGCAGAACATACTGTAAATAAAGCAGGCTAGGACATGGAAGAGGGAGGAGTGAGGAGGAAGAAATATCAACAATCTGAGAGATGCAGATGACACCATAATACTAGCAGAAAACCTCACAGACACCTACTAGGAAAGATCAAAGAAAAAAGTGCCAAGGTAGGCTTGGTGTTGAACATAAAGAAAACAAAATTAATGACCACAGAGAACTTACACACATTCAAACTAGACAATGAGGAAACAGAAATAGTAAAAGAATCCTCATATCTGGGATCAAACATTGATCGGAATGGGGACTGCAGCCAGGAAATCAGGAGAAGACTAAGAATGGGGAGGGTGGCTATGAAAGAACTAGAAAAGATCCTAAAATGTATGTCTTTATACAACTCAGCACAAAAGTCAGAATCATACAAGCCATTGTATTCCATATTACCATGTATGGATGTGAGAGCTGGACAGTCAAGAAAGAAGATAGGATGAAAATCAACTTGTTTGAGATGCTGGAGAAGAGTGCTGAGGATCCCATGGACAGCCAAAAAGACAAACAAATGGGTCATAGAGCAGATCAAGCCAAGATGACAAGACTTAGACTGTCATACTTTGGACACATCATGAAAAGTCATGAATCGTTGGAAAAGACAATAATGTTAGGAAAGGTGGAGAGAAGTATAAAGAGAGGAAGGCCATATGCTAAATGGATGGACTTTTTTAAAGAGACCACAAATATGAGTTTGCAGGGGCTGGGTAGAGCAGTTGAGGACAGGGGGGCTGGAGATGTCTAATCCATAGGGTCACCATGTGTCGAGATCGACGTGAAGACGGTTAACAACAAATTGATGTGGTGACACAAGATGGTAAAAAAACCACTAAAACACACATTTTAGTATTTAAGCAGATGATCATAGTAATCATCCAATTTTCATTTCAATGTTAGATGTAAATTTTTGGTTGGTATTATTTGCTGTCAAGTTGACTTTGACTTTTGACAATCCTATGAGTGAGAAATCTCCAAGGGCCCTTGTCATCAACTGCCTTGCTCAGGTATTTCAGTGTAAGGCCTGTTGCTTCTTTGATTGAATCCACCTGTACTCAATCTCCCGCTTTTCTTACTGCCTCCCACATTGTCAAGCATTGTCACTTTTCCAATGAATCATATAGTCTCATGATATTTAGAAAGTACAACAGCCTCAGTTTACTGATCTTGGATTCTAGGGTAAGTTCAAGCTTGATTTGCCCCAAGACGATTCCTTTGTCTTTTTTAGCAATCCACAGCATCTGCAGAACTCTTCTTCAGCATCACATTTCAAACACTTTGATTTTATTCCAGCAGCTTTCTTCACTGTGCAGCTTTCACCACTATACATAGAAACATTGTCCATGGATGATTTTCAATTTGTGCAGCTTGATCGTGTGGACAGGATCCTTGGAGAGGTGAAAGCCACCACATGTGTGCTAGACCCTTGTCTTTCTTGGCTTATCAAACAGACCAGAGGAGGACTGGCTGAGTAAGTAAAAAGGTACATATGTCTCAGGTCCAGGCTATTTGGCAGACCATATGTCCCTGTATGAACCGGTCCGGACTCTGTGATCCTCAAGAGAGGCCCTTCTGTCCATCCCACCACCATCACAAGCACAATTGGTGGGGATGCAAGAGAGGACCTTCTCAGTGGCTGCCCCTGGACTGTGGAACTCATTTCCCATGGAGATCAGAATGGACCCTTCCTTTTATCCTTCTACTGGTAGGCTAAGATCTCCCTGTTTAGATGAGCATTTAAAACAGAAAGCTTTTAAAGCATAGGCTGCGGTGTTGTATTGTTTTAAAGTGTTTTTAGCGTTTTAATCTTTTTAATTGTATTTTATTATTTTAAAATGTAACTTGTTTTAATATTATAATAATTTAACTCTGTTTTAATGTACTATTTTGTATGCCTTTAATTGTACTGTTTTTTTTAATGTTGTGAGCCATCCTGAGTCCCAGTTTTGGGAAAAGGGCAGGATATAAATAAATATAATAATAAAATAATAGAATAATAGAATATAGAAATACTATGACATAAATTATGCTTGCTTTAGTTTCTATTGATATATTTTTACACTTGAGGATCTTCTATGGTTCCTTCGTAGTTGCCCTTCCAAGTCTTAATCTTAAGATTTCTTGACTACAGTCTTCATTTTGATTAACAAGTAAGACTAAATACAAAAAAAAGCAGTGGCAGCAACTTAGCAACAAGAGGCTATACATGCAAACAAATTCAGCAATAAGGAGCAAGTGCTCTTACTAAACTATGAACATCACATTTGTTCTTTGTATCCCATTCCTGTGTTCTAGCTGTCATATCAGCAGAACATGCCAAGATGTTTTAGAATATGGCTCAGATTTTTTATTTTTTATTTTTTATTTTTTGTTGTACATGTTCAGCCTAGGAACTAGGAACTTTCAAAATGTTCCATATATAAGCAACATGTTTCTTAAACATGGCTGTACCTCATTTAGGCCTTATTTTAACCTTATGAGTTTTCTTCCTCATTTCCTAGTGCCTATTCCTTTTGTGAAAGGTTTATCTGAATTTTTTTCTGTCATTGTTTCTTCTCTTAAATACAGTTCCTTAGTGTATTGCTTCCATAGTCTTTTCATTTTGTAATGTGTCTCTTGTTGGTACTGTAGCATCCTTATTCATGGTTGAAATTTCCCCTTAATTTCACAGATCTTGTGGAAGAGGCCTCTTTCTGCCCTTTTTGTTATTGTCTTCTATTCTTTGCACTATTACTATACTTCGTTTTGTCCCTGAGCACAAATCACTGAACTATTGCACTCATGATACTAAGCCTGTTTCTGTTTCTCATTTGCCAACTGCTCGAAGAGTTTCATCTGTCATCCAGTGAGGCTTTTCATTATTTCTTTTGGTTAGAGGTAGTGTCTTTTTGTTCTCCTCCCTGACAATCATAAAATCATAGAAAGAGGCATCAGAGCAGGATCTCCAGCTAAAGCTTTCCTGGCAGTTAGCTGTCCAGCCTCTTTATGAAGAAGCCCGGAGAAGGAGACACCACCTCCTTTTTAGGCAATTGGTTCCATTGCTGAATTGCTTTAACTCTCAAGAAGTTGCTTTGAATGTTCAGTTGAAATCTACCCTCCTATAACTTCAAACCATTAGACCTGGTTCTAACCTCTGAGGCAGCAGAGAACAGGCCTGCCCCCTCCTCTCTGTGACAGCCTTTGTGGTATTTAAAGAGCGCAATCATATCACCCCTCAGTTTTCTTTTCACCAAGGTGAACATGACCAGCTCCTTTAACCTTTCCTCATATGTTTTGTTCCTTGGTTTCAGTCCACAGTTCTTCTGATTCCCTGTCCATCAGGCTTAGCAATACAAATCTGTTCTTTACATGGTCCTTAAATTCTACAGGAATGTTGCTCAGGTTGTATTTTACCTCAGCGGTTGATTTAGTGTACTACTTTACCTTTACATTAATTTTTCATATTAGTAGTTCATAGTTTTGAGCCACAATCTACCTGAGTTTTAGAAGAGGAATACTTTTTATTTTGTTGGTTATTTAACTAAGTTAGTACATTTAATTCCATTGTCCCATATTTCAGTCCTAAGGATATCTGGCAACAATATTGAGGAATAAACACCAGCTGTGGTGTAGCTTAGCAAAATCAAAATAAAATCTCAGTAGTTCCAAAGGAAAATCAACATGTGCTTTATAGACTATAGCAAAGCCTTTGATTGCTTAGATCATGAAAGGCTATGGAATACCCATAAAGACATGGGAGTGCCAACACATCTGATAGCCCTGATGAGGAATCTGTACTCAGGACAAGAGGCTACTGTCAGAACAGAACATGGAGAAACAGAATGGTTCTCAATTGGCAAAGGAGTCAGACAAGGCTGCATCCTTTCACCCTATCTGTTGAACTTGTATGCAGGCTTGGACACAGAAGAAGGAGTGAAAATAGGAGGAAGGAATATCAAACATCTAAGATATGCAGATGACTCCATAGTACTAGCAGAAAACCTCACAGACTTGGAACACCTACCAAGGAAGTCAAAGAAGTAACTACAAAGGCAGGCCTAATGTTGAACATAAAGAAAACAAAAATAATGACCACCGAGGACCTTCACAAGTTCAACCTAGATAATGAAGAAATAGAAATAGTAAAAGAATTTCCAATACCTGAGATCAAACATTGGCAGAAATGGGGACTGCAGTCAGGAAATCAGAAGAAGATTAAGAATGGGGAGGGTGGCTATGAAAGAATTAGAAAAGATTCTAAAATGGAAAGATATGCAACTCAGCACAAAAGTTAAAATCATACAAGCCATGGTTGTCCCTATTGTCATGTATGGATGTGCGAGCTAGACAATTAAGAAAGATGATAGGAAGAAAAACAATGCATTTGAGATGTGGTGCTGGAGAAGAGTGTTGAGAATCCCATGGACAGCCAAAAGGACAAACAATTGGGTCCTAGAGCAGATCAAGCCAGAAACCTCCCTAGAAGCTAAGATGACCAAACTGAGGCTGTCGTACTTCGGACACACCATGAGAAGGGGGGACTCATTGGAAAAGACAATGTTGGGAAAGGTGGAGGTAGGGAGGAAGAGAGGAAGGCCACATGCCAGATGGATGGACTCTATTAAGGAGGTCATGGGTATTAAGGGGTTGCAGGAATTAAGCAGAGCAGTAAAGGGCAGAGGGTCTTGGAGATGTCTCATCCATAGGGTCACCATGAGTCGAGATCGACTTGAAGGCAGTTAACAACAACAACAACAACAATTTTTCAGAAACCCAAATGTACACTTAAACATAGCAAAGCCAAGTAGTTTAACATTCCACCATAATCAAAATCACAAAGCTACCTACTTAAATTTATCATTCTGAAGGTGGCCAACTCTGCCATGGCCAAAACAGTATGCAGTTCTGTTTAACATATTCTGAATCTGATTGAGAACCAAAACAAATGAAGTTGGAGAAGAAATGAAGGTCTCAGGTAGGTGTTTTTTCCCCCAGGCCTCCATTTTATCATGGAGCCTGCAGGGGAATGAGCTTTATACTTCATTGAGACTTATAATTGGTGTGTATAAATATGGTCCAGCCTTGTGAGAAAAATATGGTAAGAAGGTTGTTATATTTTGTCATTTTTTCTCAGTTTCCCACTTTCCCAGCTGAGGCTCTGTAATTATAAAATGGATCAGTGGAGAAGAAGCTTTTTCAATATGGCACAAAATATGATTCTTGCTTCCAATTTAGCATTTTTCTCAAAGCAAAAGAACAAGGAACATACAATCCACATAGATTTTAAGGAAAAGAACCTTTGGCAAAAGCTCCTTACATGGAGAAAGGTCACTGCCTGTGAATCAGTACTTATTGCTTCTCCATGCCTGTTAAAATCCCTTTTGCACAGTATCAAGAGGCAGAGGAGCCATGTCCTCCATGGCCTCTGATCAAATTGCTTTGTAGGTGTCAAACTACATAGCAAACTACAATTATTATGGTTGTCCAATACATGAGCTGAGGTTTTGTTTTGTTTTGTTGGGCTGTTTGTTTTATTTTTAATGTGCAATTAGCTACTGCCAGAATTATATTAAAACAGTTTTCTGAGCTCAGGACATCTTGATAGTATAATAGTATAATCCTTAAAATACTTCTCTCTCCAACCCATTGCTAAGAATCTGTGAAAAGAATGGGCTTAATGCCAGCACAGTGTGTTGAAGATCAGTTTGTCAGCTGATCTTCTATTTATGTCACCACCACTGTAACGCCCACTGAATGTTTTGTCCAGCTAGGAAGAATTAGTGCCACTGATCTGGCCTTTTTGGAGCCCCTGATTTGTCTCACATAATGTCATACAACACATGCTATTTGTCATGGCATTGGCAAGCCAAATGTTTCAGACTTTCTCTTACTGAACTCAGTATTAATGACTGGCATGAGTTGATGCAAAAGTGTATTATTTTCAGTCTTACTGTCTCCAGTTAATACAATCTTTGAGGGTAGCTACAGTTTAGCTGTCCATGCAGAAAGCATTATAAGCAGTCAAATGTGTGCTTGCAGAATTTTTCTATTGCTCTGATATAAAAAAGAAAAAGCATTAAAACAATAGTGAAAAGCTTCTCAAGTGTTTGATGAGAGTTAGTAATATATTGTAGGTTTACATACTCAAAACAAAGGGCCATATCTATGTAAAGTGTTATAATTCTAATTCCATTCTGCCTCTGAAACAGTAAAAATGCATAAGTCATTTGGGCTGGAATTCAGAAGTAGCTCTCTGAGTATTCCAGCCTTTTCCTGTGTTATGAATTATGCAGACAGCATCCTACAGGCTACGTCTTGGAGGGGTGCATTGAACTGTCTTGTGCTGAGATTTCCTAGCAATATACATAACATTTAAAACCCTATGTTATTTCAAACCATGAAACTACAGGATGGAGCTAACAGTGACCAACTCTTAGGGCTAACACAATACAGCACTAAAATGTATTCTTAGAAAACATTTTCAGTCTACCAAAAATTAAAATTGGAGGTATTTTTATTAGAACCACAATGTGTTTATGCATGGGGGTGGGGTGGGGAGCTTAATTCTTCCCAGTTGTGATCCCACATGGAAACCATGCTCTATGAGGACTGACTTGGGGAACTGGGTATGTTTAGCCTGGAGAAGAGACAGTGAAGAGGTGACATGATAGCCCTGTTTAAATATTTGAAGGGATGTCATATTGAAGAGGGAGCTAGCTTGTTTTCTGCTGCTCCAGAGAACAGGACCCAGAACAACGGATGCAAGCTACAGGAAAAGAGATTCCACCTCAACATTAGGAGAAACTTCCTCACAGTGAGAGCTGTCCAACAGTGGAATACTTTCCCTCGGAGAGTGGTGGACTTTCCTTCTTTGGAAGTCTTTAAACAGAGGCTGGATGGCCATCTGTCAGGGATGCTTTGATTTTGAGTTCCTGCATGGCAGGGGGTTGGACTGGATGGCCCTTGTGGTCTCTTCCAACTCTATGATTCTATGATTCAATGAAGCCAATGTAGGGTGTGAAGCTTATTAGGACTGGAGTTGGTCATACCCTTGATAAAATTGCATTGCCCCAGCACCTGCCATTATTTTGTTGGTTTTGTTTTGTTTTTTAAAAAGTGCTAGAATGTCTGTTTTGCATGCAGAAAAGAATGACATATCCAGTAAGAACATCACCCATTAAAGCAGTGGGTTTCTGGGCTGCATCTGTGTCATATTTTAGCAGCTGTCTCTGTGGATGCATTGATCCTTCTGGTACACTCCCCACTTGCTGTGATGAATGACATCAAGCTGCACTTGGTGGTGTGACTTCATACAAGAGAAGTGGTTGTTGAATTACAAGAGTCCCACGCCACACATGGCTTTAAAGAGCTTTAGAATCAAGCCCAAGAGCAGTTTGGTAGGCATTATAATTGGTACAGATAGGAGCGTGTGCACATAGCTGACAAGAGCTGCACAACTATACTTTGCAGCATTTGAAACTTCTGGGTTCTCTTCAGCCCCAGTGAAAGTACATTACAGTAACAGCTTGGAAATTACTGAAGCATAGATCAACAACCAACCTGCAGAAAAGGAAGGAAAATCTCAGTGCTAAGTAAAGCAATTTCAACAAGCAGATTTGTTTGAGAAGTATTTCTGAGTTCTTCTCCAGATCAAATATGGCAGCAACATCAACTTCGTATATCACAATCAAATTCATTCACTCCAGAACATGGCTGTTCCCCACCAGCTCAGCACCATCAAGTGCAATTTTTTCACCTTCATCCATTTGACCACAACTTCCCAGCATATTGATGACACCACAGAACTCTGATCTTGGTTAGCTGCTTCATACAGATGTTAATGAATGGTAGAAATACAACTGAACCTCGCATTTCCCAGTAACAACAGTCTTAGGACCTTATCACACGCGGGCCACAAAGCGATAAGAAAGCGAAATAAGAATAAATCCAGGAATAAACCGAAAGAAACCCTACAATACGTAAATGGCTATCGGATGCAACTAGCATCATCGCGCAATTAAGGAAAGCACGATGAAGCGCTCCTGGGAACCGTATTTGCTGTTCGCACACAAGTGAGAAAATCCCGGACATAACCAAGCAATGATGCTCTGCACATGCTCAATACAGTCGCGGTTGTCACTTGCCGCAGCTGTCACCCCTTCCCAAGCCGGCTCTTCGAGGACGTCCTCCTTGGAGCGCAGGCCCCATGCAGGTCACACTCTCCCAGCCTCAAGAAAAGCCCATCATAGCAAGCAAGCCACAGCTTCAAGACCCCCATCCCTACCCCCATGGTAGGATTGCTACAAGTCTGGAGGACCAAGATTTGAATCCTCGCTCGGCCGTGGAAACCCACTGGGAGGTGTGTGTGTATGTGACTTTGAACATGTCACACTGTCTCAGCCTCAAGGAACCCCCCCCCCATGATGGGGTCGCCAGAAGTCTGGGCAACCAGAGTTCAAATCCTCGCTGGGCCACAGAAACCCACTGGGAGGGGTGTGTGTGTGTGAGAGAGAGAGAGAGCTTAAGCAAGTCACACTCTCTCAGCCTCAGAGAGCACTTGAAAGGCACTACAACCACCACAACCCCCTGAGGGAAAAGCAGGGAAGGAGGAGGTCAGGGAGAGTAAGGCAGCGGCAGCCTCTTTAAATCCCTCTTGTTTTGGCCCCCGCCCTGCTCCTTCCATCCCGGTGCCGCTTCCCTCCATCCCTTGGCGGGCAAAAAGGGCTTCAACTGCAGGGAAGGAAGGGAAATGCCTGGCGACCGGAGGACCAGGAGGAGGAGGAGAAAGAGGAAGAGGAAAAGGAAAAGCGCCGACCAGGATGCATCTCCCTGAGAGGCTGAGGAGGGCCAGGGACCGCTGGGACTGAGGAGGGCCAGGACTCCCTCTCGCCCTCCAGACCCCCTTTTGGGCCAAACAGAGCAGCCCCCAGGGACACAGAGACAGACAGAGAGACAGACAGGCAGCCGCGCCTCCCTGGGCCCTCCCTCCCTCAGCCCCCTTCATGCCTCGACCCAAAAGGCGGATGGAGGGACAGAAGAAGATGGTCTGAAGGGGCTTTGGGGCTTCAGAAGATGAGCCACCCAGGTAGGCAAAGAGGAGGAGGAGGAGGAGGAGGAGGCTGCTGCCCAGGGATTCAATTTTTAAAAGAAGAAGAAAGAATGGTGCAGAAGAACCAAATAAGAACCGGACCCTGCGCGGGGCCGGCGCTCCAAGGAGGAGCTCAGGTCCTCCTTGGACTGCAGGCAGGGCGGGGAAATGCTCCCCAATACGTATTGTCTGTTCAAACTTCCGGCAAAAGCGAAATGATTCCCGTAGCACAATTGCAATTCCTCAACAAACCGAAATTCAAAAGATCTCGGTTCTTTCTGCATTGTGTCGGGGTTCTGTCGGGGTTCTGTGCAACGTCGTGTGGATACATGGAAAAATAATATGTATTAGGTCAGGATTTCGTTTGGGTTCTGACTGCATTGAGCCCCGTGTGATAAGGTCCTTAGAGAGAGAGCATGGAGTTTTCAGTAATCTTCTTGTGGTAAAACCACTAAAGAACACTCCAGGAGAAAGCTGCTAGCTGTTCTAAGCCTGCCAGAAGAGTTCTGAGCACACACACACACTCTCTCTTTATGTGAGTGTTTGAGGAATATTTGTGTTTGTTTCAGTCCAAAGTCTACCCCCAATAATATGCTTTCTAATGGCTTTAGCCATCTGTTTATCTTTGGAATGACATAAGAATTCCCTCAAGAGTTCTTGGAATGCTAGGCTTTCAGTACTCCATTAAAAATCAGACAATAGTCTCTGCCCACTTTGGTAATGAATTATATATTTGTATTCAGAATGGAGTTGTTCTCCAACTCACTGTCACATAGACTTGCTGATTCACTCCAAATAAGTATGTCTTGAATTTTTCCATTCTTTTTTATGACAGCATTTCAAACAGTGCTCAGTTGTATAAAGTAAATGAGTTATATCTTCTTCCATATTCATGATAAGTACTGAGAAGCCTAAGCGCAAAATAATTCTAAGAAATTATGCAATTTTTGTCCATTTGGACCTTTCCTGCTGTACATCAGAATTATAGGAACCCCCCCCCCAAAAAAAAACAACACCTTTTCAAAGTATTTTAGCTCTTTTAGGTCATCGTGGCACTCTTCATAATTCCACACACACACACACACACACACTTTTCATTTTCTTGCAAAGGTTTTGTTTCTCATAAGAAACACTTGGCTAGGGTTTATAATACATAATTTATTAAGAACTGCCCACAAGAACTACTCCTTCCGGATATGAATTATCAGCAGTGTGGTTTTCAATGTGAATACATTCATAGAGTATTTCATAGAGAGGGTGGGCATTTGTGTGGAGAGGCAGCGCATTCCAGCTTACCTGACCTCTTCCTGCCATTGAGGAGAACTGCCCCCTTTCTCTTTTCATTTTCAAAAGTGGTTTTATATGCACAGGGTTGTCTGTGTGCTGCTGTGTTCATGTGTATTTTTCTCCTTCTGTTAACTGGATCCCACATCTCCTCTTAAAGCCTTCCATACCCTTCCTCTAATTAGAACACGTATCTTCCCAGTTCTCCTGTGTTGAATTCCCTTTTTAAAAAATCTGTTTCCTTTTTTTCCTGACAAAAGTGGGGATTGTTGTTGTTGTCGATCACCCTAATGAAAGAATGATGGCCAATTCCCAGAGCACATGGAGAGGAGGAAGGGGCATCTCTTGGAAACATGAGTAGATTCTGGACATATCTTTGTGGAGGGAGGAGAAGGTACAAATGTAGCTCCATAAAAATCACTGTAATATAGACCTCTTTAAAAAAAACAGCAACAGAGATGAGAGCCAGAGGCCCTGATAGGACTGCAGAGGAATGTAAGATGAAAAATAGGGTTCTCCAAAAGAGGTACAAGGAAGTGTCAACCCACATGTCCCATGGCAGGAGTGGGGCTGCAACTATCCGCTTTTTAAGAGAGTTGCACCAGATTCTATCTGGAGATTCCACAATCAGTCCAAAAAGGGTTGCAAGGAACACAGAGATAAACAGAGTTTCTACCTGACAGCCTGGTATATGCCCCAGGTCCTCAAGGCCAAGATCCAAATAAGAATGTAAGGTTGGCAGGGTGGTGAGTCCATTTCCTGCTCCACCCATACCAAGCCTCAGGATCTCACCACTCGGGGTGGTTCCCAAAAAGGCTCTGGGAGAATACCGCTTCATTCACCACCTGTCCTACACCCAGGGGCATCAGTCAATGATGCCGCCCCCCAGAGCTTTGCTCTGTGTGCTACACCACCTTTGACCAGGCTGTCAGGCTAATCTAGGCATTTGGTCGTGGAGCCCTTTTGGCCATGTGTGACATCCAGTTGGCATTCTGACTGTCCACCCTGATGATTTCTGTCTGTTGGGTTTCAAATTGGAGAACAATGGTACTTTGACAAGGCCATGCCAATGGATTGCTCTGTTAACTATGCAGCATTCAAGTCTTTCAGTTCCTTCCTGGAGTGGTAGGTCAAGGACCACACCTCGTCCCTGCTGGTCACCCATTACCTTGATGACTTGTTGTTAATTGATGAGGCTGACGGTGATGATTGTGCCAAGCTGCTGTCCACATTCCAGACTTTGGCTGCTGAGCTGGGTGTCCACTAGCAGAAGGAAAGACTGAAGGCCCTTCCACATCCCTCACATATTTGGGAATCCAGTTAGATTCCATGGCTGGAAGACTCTCCTCACCATGATCCGGGCTACCCTGTCAGCTAACAAAACAACTCTCAAAGAAATTCAGGCTATTCTAGGACACCTCAATTTTGCCTGCAGGGTGGTTTCCCCAGGCAGAGTCTTCTGTGTGCGGTTGGCCAGGATCATGGTGGGGGGTCAAAGTGCCACACCACCACATCCGCATCACCAAAGGTATAAAGCAGGACCTCAGCCTGTGGGAGGGGTTCCTCAAGGAGCACAATGGGGTCTCCCTGTGGCAGCGCCCCTGGGATTTAGGACAGGGCCTTCAGGTTCATTCTGATGTAGCCAGGAGCATTGGTTCTGATATATTTTTTCAGGGGCACTCATGTGCCCAATGCTGGCCTGCCCACTAGGCTCGGGGGGGGGGATCCTCCGGGACCTCATCTTTCTGGAACTTTTCCCCATAATAGTAGTGGTCCATTTGTGGAGAAGTGTTTTTGCCAACAAAACGGTTTGCTTCTGGTGTGACAACCAATCAGTTGTCAGGATCCTCAACCACCAAACTTCCAAGTCTGAGCGGGTCATGCTCCTGGTTTGCCATTTTGTTTTGATATGCCTCCGCAATAACATCATGTTCAAGGCTTGCTTCGTGCCTGGCCTCAATAATAATATTGCAGACTCTCTTTCTCATTTTCAGGAGGCCAGGTTCCAACAATTGGCATCTGGAGCAGACTCCTCACTCATGACCTTCCCAGAAGAACTGTGGAAGGTTGGGAGTTTGCCATGATGCAGGGCATCCTGGCTTCAGTGGCCCCAGCTACCCTTAGAGTCTACACCAGGGGTAGGCAACCTTTCCCCTTTAAGGGCCAAGGGACTTCAGCTCCCAGAATCCCAGGAACTATTGGCCAACATGGGACTATTGGCCAACATGGCTGAGGCTTCTGGGAGCTGAAGTCCCTTGGCCCTTAAAGGGGAAAGGTTGCCTACCCCTGGTCTACACCTTCTTCAGGGCAACAGGCCATCAGGCCCACTGGCTGGTGCAGTCCCACACCATCCTGCAATTCATGGTCTGGTTGAGAGAGTCTGGGATCACACCACGGACCATAGTGGTCCACCTGGCTGGAATTTCCTTCTTCTCCAAAGCTGAGGGGTTTCCAGACCCATGTTCATCTTTCCTTGTGAGGAGGGCACTGGAGGGTTGGTGAAGATCATCTCCTAGGAGGGGGGTACCAAGAAACCCATCTGCTTCAAGGTCCTTTCCAGATTCTGGACCATGTCTGCATTCCAGAGCTGAGGCCAGTCTTTTTAGAGCCGTCTTTGTAACCACCTTCTTTGGGGTTTTACTGGTGGGTGAGCTGGTTCCTTCTTCCAAGATGGACAGGTCAAAATGGGCATTATAAAGGGATGATGCCTCTTTTGTGGGAAACACTGTTTGTATAGTTCTTCACAGGTTAAAGTGCGACCAGCTTGGAAAAGGGTCCTCCATTGTGCTGAGATGGCTACATGGTTGCTACCTGAACTTTATACAAATACATTGCATCCCACCACAGTCAGAAGGCCCGCTGTTCACCCACGAAGATGGCACCCGCTGACACAGTTCCAAGTGGAGTCAGTACTTCATTTGGCTTTAAAGTGTGCCGGGCTTCCAGCTGAGACTTTGGGGGTCATTCCTTCCACATTGGTGCTGCCACAACTGCAGTGGGATGTGGCTTACAATGGATTCAGTAAAAAGGATGGGCAGGTGGAAATCTGGGGCATTTGCTGGATACATTCACCCAGGACTGGCCTCTTGCTTGGGAATGCCTTCAGAGCTTGGGGAATACAGCTTTCAGTAGTTGGCGGAAGGCAGGCCCCGGGGTGGGAACCCAGCTTTTTGTGGTGATAGCATGGATCTCGGATCTGGTGGGAATGGTTTCCTGTGCTGCAGAGCATGGGATGGGGAGTCCATCTAGGACCTGGGGGAGCTGGGAGTGTTGCAGTGTTGCCATTGCAGGGGTAATACCGGACCAGCATCCCTCAGTGACAAGAGGAGGAGATGCAAACAAGCGATCAACCGGTTGCTCAAGATGCAAACATACAATCAACCAAATCACCACCACCACCCCTTGTCATCCCAAAGCTTGGATGTGACCAGGCAATTGAGTTCATCGATCAACAGGTGGTTGGTCAATGCCAGATCCAGAATTCATGCTTTGGGCTATCCCTGACTTTCAGCTGTATTCAATAAAGTTGTGGCCTTTTCCTTCCGATTGGACGTATTGTGGTTATTCCTTGTTGTGCCTCCCTCTCCACACAATAAGCATGCTGACATTGAACTGTTGGATGTAAGACATCTTCAACCTTAACACCTTATTCTACCTGTTGATCCCAACAGGAAATATTAATGTTGATTGTATTGCTTCATTTTTCTAAAATGTTTTTCCAGATGATGTTCATAATAGTGATCACAGTATCACACTATTTTGTGCCCCATGGATCTTGAGTTGCAGGAAACAGATAATGGAATGCACTCATCCACAAATGTATCTGAAGCCAGAGATGGGGAAACAGCATTACCAGAGTGCAACCTACTATGGAGTACTGGAGATAGAGGCAATGGTAATAATGGCTGCTGCTGTAAAAGTGTTCCATAATAGACAGTAGGCATGTATGACACTTGCTATTGCTGATCCTATAGGTGTCTGCATAAAACAATTATTTCCTTACTGGTTGTTGGTTATATATGTCTTCATTGTAAGGACAACTATTTAAGTTCTAAATTCCAAAAGAATGTTTGATGTCATTCTGAGGTCATCCCAGCAGAAAGGATTTTAATTTCCTATTTCTGTTTTTATTTCTTTAACTGAAGCTGCAGCTTTGGCCAACCCAAAGGCAACTCTGACTCCTGTGGAATGTCTTGCTGAGCACAGGAGAAAGAGAGAAACAAAGAGAGTTGGTGACAACACTGATAAAATTTTGCAGCATTCCACCTTGCAGATCAACCATTTCCTGGAACATCTTGCAAGGGATGAGAGGCAAAGAGAATAAGGGAGGATAAAATGATCAAAAGAGAGAAAGTGCACTACTGAGATATGAAGAGACAAGACCTGTGATGATGGAGAAATTATATAGGAAAGAGGAATTGCCTAGAAAGATCATGAAATTTTATTATACTGCATCTATCAGCAGACTAATATCTTGAATAACTTTTTGCAGCTTCTATCTACCTGATTAAATCAGAGAAAAAGGACAGTTGGAGGGAATAGGTGCATAATCAGGAGCAACAACCAGATTCAGTGTATGGATCAGCTTTAAAACAGCCAAAACCAAAAAGCGGGTGGGATTGAAAGGAGATGACTAGCACCTCTGCTACCACTGATCACCATGGTTCCACTTCAAAATCATGAGAGCCCCCCTAGAAAAATAAAGAAACCATCACTGTTATCCCTGTAGAACCTTTTGTTCTGCTTTTATACAATTTTATTTATACTACGTCATTCAGATTTATACTACCTCCTTCATTTGCACTTTTGCAGATTGTTCTGTGATAATGACTCTCATAAATAAATAAACATTATATGTAGGGGAGGAGAATGGGGAACTGTACAATGGGAAATTGGGTAGTATATTTACAGAGGACACATGAATCTTTAAGAAATAATCCTTCTTTGGTGGGGGGAACTATACAGTATGCCTCTGAACTGAAGCCTCGACTTCAGATAGGCACTCCTCAATTGCTGCAGTTCTGCCCTCCAAATGCAGTACTGCACAGAGAAAACACAGAATATCACATATGAACACAATGGATGGAACACTCAACAAAACCACCTTGGAGAGATGTGGATTCTTATCTAGCTTGGGGGCTGGCCTAAAATGGTGGAGGGGTGGGAACTATTAATAATTGAATTGTGGAATACTATTAGATGATCTTATTAGAGGATTACATTATGAGTTCAGGAGCACCAACCTGTTGCATGAGTCTGTTGAGCCATAGATTGGTCTCTGTGGTGCACCCATTCAGCAATCATAGTCCCACAATGAGAAAAGAAGTGCATGTACATGCTTATATATCAGTGATTTGCTGTGTATAGGAAAGGAACAATTTTACCAATCCAATTATCATTTCATAACTTCAAAAATATTCAGCCGACTTTGAAAGTTTGGGATAGAAAGTAATATTAGAGATAGAAAAGGTTATGAATATAAAGATAGATAGAAAACCGAATATAGCATTGTTATCAATATATAATGAAATAGAATGGAAGGAGGGAAAAAATCTTGTAACAAACTTGTTTACTGCTGCGAGATTAATTATAGCAAGAAATTGGAAAACAAAAATAAATGTGAAATTGGAGGATTGGTATAAGGAAGTTTGGAAGATAGCGATTAATGATAAATTAACATGTAGATTGAAAGTGAAAAAAGGATTCTTGAAAAGAAATGATTTTGATGAAATATGGAAAAAATTTATTGAAAATGTATTAAGAAAGGAAGACGGGAAACTGCCTCCACGGAAGGAGTTAAGATTTTGGATGGAGTATAAAGATGGAAATGGCTCAGGGGGTGGGGTGCATGGAGGGGATATTTAGAGGTTTTTGTTAAAAAAAATGTATGGAAGTTGATTAATTGTTTTATGCTTGTAAAATTTAAATAATAATAATAATAATAATAATGATGATGATGATGATGATAATGGTATGCACCGCTGTTGCAGCCAACTTTCATTTCCACAGAATTGCCACTACCCAAAATATGAAATATGAGAGCTCCTTAATGAAAACAGATAATAAAGGGGAATTGATTGGATGTGATGTACATCTGTTATTGCCTACAGGTACTTTGATGTTGGAGTTTTTTCATTAGATGTATTTCTTTTACCTTAGTACTGTTAGTAGTGTTGGAAAAACTTTATCTTCTGTCTGATAAACTGTTGCATTTTCATCTAGCAAAAATAGTATGCATTGCTAAGGTATACAGACAATGGTTGTGTATTTTTTTTAATTTTGTATTTAATTTGAAATGGAAAAACACATGTGATAAAATAACATTATCTGTTAAACAGCACTACATGCTTCTAAAAAGTACAGAGCAAAAGCAAAGCAGCTTCATTTATATACCACTTCATATCGTGCTATGGGATGTCTAAGCGGTTTACAACTGTAAGCTCATTGCCCCCCAACAGTTGGGTACTCATTTTAGCAACCTCGGAAGGATGCAGGCCTGAGTCTAGCCTGAGCCCTGGCTGGTATTGAACTCACAACCTTGTGGTTTATGAGTGAGTGGCTGCAGTACAGGCATTTAACCACTGCGCCACCAGGGCTCAATAGTGGAAGAGTAGTGGAAATGAAACACTACAATAGTCATCATCAAGGACAAAGTAGCTTTTTCTAAACAGTACTTATGTATCATACAAAAAGGTGGAATAGAAAGAACAATACCATGTTATAGTTTCACCCTGATTGCTGCCAAAAGAAATCAGCAAGGGCATCCCTCACAGTTTTACTTTCCTTTAAAAAAAATCCTCATTAGCCTCATTCATACTATGATTTAATCCAGTTTTTGAGCTGAATAAATTTGGATTGCAACATCGATGAGAAACAAAATTGAAGTACACACTACATTTGCCACGCTCAAAGCTCTCCATGTCAGTTTAACCCAGATCACATTCAGATTTATGTTTGAATCAATTCAAAATGGATTCTCCATCTCAGATGTGTTTGCTCGATGCTGTGTGTTTTTTAAAGTGTCAATTATTCGGTGCGCATCTTCGTCACCGTGACATATCGCAGAACTTGTTCAACAATAAACAGCCACAAATGCGTGCATGCCAGGGAAGAATCCCCCATGGCACCCATGAATCCATCCTGGCCAAGGAAGACTGTCCCATGGCATCCACAAATCCATGCATGCCAGGGAAGAAACCCCCATGGTAGTCATGAATCCATGCATGCCAGGAAAGATTGCCTCATTGCACCCACAAATCTATGCATGCCAGGGAAGAATCCCCCATGGCACCCACAACTCCCCCCCCCCAGTGAAACCATACAAATGCAACGGTGCGCAGAAAACATCAAAGTAAAAAAAAAAAAAAAAAAACCCACACCATGCCCCTCCAAGGAACCACTCCCCGATTTCCCCAACCTCTGGCTAAAAGGGAAAAGGGAACCAGTTCACCAGCAGAAATGGAAAGCAGATGTCTGGTGATTTAAAGGGACCACTTGACAGTGCAGGAAATTTGAATTCACAGGATTTAAAGAGCTGGTATCTTCGCCCATGGAACTAGCAGGTCAAAAACAATGGCAGTTTGCCAAGACCTGTGGGATGAGTATGTTCTGCCCTTCTGTCCACCCTGTGCCCATTGCCACTCCCTCCTGGGTGCCTCAAATGGGATCGGCACCATGTTTGTAGGAGAGCTTCTTCCTAATTAATCAAAGGCATTCTCGCGCCCCCATGCAAACATGTTGGAGCCGTTTGCCTAACGGATTAAGCGGACAAATCCTCTACCTGCCAGACAGACTGTCCCTTCCTCTGGTTAATTACTAAAGTTAACTATTACTTGCACCCAGATCCAAAGGTCAGGCACAAGTGATTAACCAGCCATGCAATAATTAACTATTCTGTATTCCCCCCTACCTCCTTTTCTGTCTTTAAAAGTAAGAGACCTGTATGATTCAAACTGTTGATTAAATTGGCCATGTGTCAGTGCAGTTGATCAGGATCAATTAAACTGTTCATACCAGATTGCAGCAGTCTCTGTATGATTTCACTATATATGTTCCCATTGGCAACTCGCTAAAATAACCTGTGTTGTTTTTTTTAAAAGACTCGGCAAATGTCTCAGTTTCTTTCTTTATTTATTTATTTTATTAATTAAAAAAAAGAAAAAACAACATTACATTACAACATTACATAACAACATAACATACTTACATACATAACTAAAACACAACGTCTACCTTTCATTACATACTCTAAAACCAACAAATTTGTACATTAAATACTACACACTACACACAATCACAATCATGTAAAACACAATGTGAACATTCTCATTATTATAATTCAACCTGATAATATATTAGATTTATCTAGAGAATTATTGTTGTCTGTTTCTTCTTCCCGATCATTCTTTTGAATACTTCCTCCTTGTACAACTACCATGCTTATTTCTTTTTCCATTTAAAACTTACTTCTTTCCTCTTACTACTAGTCTCTGTATTAAGAATTTATCTCAAATAAATTTCCATCCTCTCTTTAGTCCTATATCTCGGAAGCAAGTCCAGTCGTCTTCTTTACCTCTTAGCATAGCTGTGAGTTTGTCCATATCTATTGCTTCTTGTAATTTTGTTCGCCATTCTTCTTCTTCCGGTATGGTGTCTGTTTTCCAGTACTGGGCGTAAAGTATTCTCTCCGTAGTAATCATATAGAGAGCTGTTTTTCTTTGTTTCTTCTGAATTTTTGTTTCTAATTTATTTGTCATATTCAGTAGAAAAATTCTGGAGTCTCTTTCTAATTGGATTTCCAGCATTTCACCTATTGCTTTAGATATTGTGTTCCAATATTTTTGTGCCGCCTGACATTCCCACCACATGTGTATGAAGTTTGCCTCTGGTTTCTGACACTTTCAACACTTTGAGTTGCCAATTTTATACATCTTATCTAGTTTGGCTGGTGTTAAGTACCATTAATGGAACATCTTGAGATAGTTTTCCTTATAGTTTTGGCATAAGGTGAATTTGTTCGTATTTTTCCAGGATTTTTCCCACTCCTCTAAGTGTATAGGTTGTCCTATGTCTCGCACCCATTTGATCATTACAGCTTTAATTGTCTCATTTTCCAGATCTCTTTTTTAAAATATCTCGTACTATTTTGATATGTGTTTGTTCTCTCGAAATATAACTTTGTCTATTTCATTATCCTCTATCACAAATCCATTTAGCTCTTTATCTTGCTTAAATTTGACTTTTAATTGATTGTGCAGGAACCAATTTATACTTACATTTTCCTGTTGTAGGATTTCTATAGTTTTGAAATGGTGGTTTTTCCCGGCGTCTATTTCTAATGTGTCTTTATAATTTGTCCATTTTTATCCAATATTCTTTGTCCTCTTATAGAAGGCTTCCTGTACTGAGATCCATAAAGGTGTTTTTTTGTAGTATTGTTTTTTGATCTTATTCCATATATTTAGCAATGTTCTTCTAATTTTTCTTTTTCTTCTTCTAATTATATGATTATTAAAATCTTTATTTACAGCTATTTTATCATACCAAAGGTATGCATGTATACCAAACCTTAAATGTTTCAGTTTCAAAAGAACTGGGTTATGGGGGATTTGCTCCACCACCCCCGCAAAAAAAAAATTCGGGTCAGGAAAAACCGGAGCAAGTGTGAACCACCCTTTTTAAAATCAATTTCCAAACCGTAGTGTGAATGAGGCCATTGTTAATAAATGGGGCATCCACAGTTGCTAGAGTGTATGACCTAGCACACGTGTTGCTGTCCCAAAACACCTCATCCTTAGTTTCAACAATTAGAGAACATTTTCCTCAGCAACCTCCATAATGCCCAAATGCATTCCAAATTTCTAGCTTGTTTAGGGGCTTGTTAGAGCCTGTCTTGGAGTAACTGTCCCCTAATATGGTTTCATGAACCACTTTCGGATTGGATAGGCACAATCAGAAATCAGAAGTGGACCAATCTGTTGCCCACACTAAATGATAGTTGGGTTCCCTGGTACAAACACCCTGCCTCCATTGTCTCATAGATTGCTGAGTTCCTTATGACCCACAATGATCCTTGCATCATGATTTGTGTCACTCCATCCAATTTCTGTGTCCATGAAGCAACCCTTGTGGTTGAAGTTTCTTGAAGAAGAATGGAGTAGCTGTTTTTCTGATTAATGAAATTTCTTCCTTGATGAACTGGTGACACAATTTCATGGTGGCACCCATCTATGGCTCCAACTACATGAGGAAAACCCAGCTCCTCAAAGTCATTCATAACATGAAAAAAAGTTGGTGGTATTTAGAAGTAATGCATTTCATGTATTTGACATTGGGAGACAGTAATAAATCAGGAGTATGAAGAGATACATTAAAAAAACAGTTCTGGAAAAATATTAGCCAAATGTCCTTTGTTATTTTGGGCAGTTATAACTACATATGCAGTACCAAAACACAAGATAACATTTAAGAAATCACTCTACTTTTAATAGATATACCTTCTGATGGTCTCCTAGAAAAACAGCTTGAGGTAGCAGTGACATTTCCATGGCAAGCACAACTTTCATAAATATGTCAGCCATAGTGAAATGACTGATACCAAACAGGTTTGAGGCAAGACCATAGGAGTACTGGTGTGCTAACAACCACAGGGAAATGGTGAGTTGCTTCTCCACTGGAATGGTTCTATAGATGCATGTGTCCTGTCTTGAGATCTCTGGATGAAGGACATCCACCAGCTTGGTGAAAACAGACCAAGGTATTTTAAAGTTCTGGTGCCACTTCTCATCCAACAATGTCATAATCACAAAAAAGTTTCCACCAATCTTGATTGGCAGGGTAAACCCACCACCAATGATCCTGTGCTGGAGATTGAGTTAACTGGGGTAAAAGTGTTAAAGAAAGGGCTTCTAGAAATATCATAAAAGAGAGGGTTTGACTTGTGCCTTCCTCACACTCTGTCTTTCTCTCTCTTGCTCTCTTTCTCTCTCTCTCTCTCCTTCAATTCCTCAATACTCCCATATCTCCTGCAAGTCAGAAAAGCGCTTGTCTTCAGTGCTAGTCAAGATCAAGCAGATCATGATCCATGATAGTGGTTTGCAACAATGTCAGCACAGCTATGCAGCATGCCCAAATACCCTCCATGTTGTTTCCTTTGCCAGAAAGAATGTTGGTGATGATGACACAAGTGGAAATCCATAACAACGGAAGTGGAAGTACATGGATGTGCATCATTTGATAGACAGCCGCCCCCCAAAAAAGGGACTCACAATGACAGGATACATGTAGGCACAAATATTTTAAAGACACCCACATCACACACTCCATCTTTATTCAAAATGGTGCTATGTGTGGGCAATGGAACTCATAGAGATGTGTATTGACAAGAATCTGAATATAAGTGGTGAGAACAGTTACTTGGGGATGTGTGACTGAGATTTTCATTGATGCATTGCAAAAGCTTAAATGTGGATGAGCCCTAAGCAGCAACACTTCACTGGAAGCAGCACTTAGATTTTATTTCTTGTCCTTCTCTTGTCTCTCCCCTCTTTTCCCACTCTCCCATTTTTTAGAAAATTTTGTAAATCAGAATCATAGAGAAATCCAGTCCAACCCCTTGCCATGCAGGAACTTACAATCAAAATACTCCTGACAGATGGACATCCAGATGTGTGACTCATCTTTAAGTGGGGAACAAACCTACATGGAAACCAATTAATAGAATGTTAGACTTGGGCAAGAATTCATGAAATATCTGTTGTAATGAATTTTGAAGTCTTAACTGCTATTAAAATGTTTATTATAGTTTTTATTATTAGCAATAAAAGGAGTGTCTTTGCTCATATATGCTACAAAATTCCTATAACAGAAAATAGGTGATGCAATAATTATAAAGCTGGCTTCTGTATTTTTCTGTTTTCATTTGAAAATTGTGTCACGAGCACATTTAGAAAGGCTGTTGTCAGGGAACTTAAGATAAGGCATTTATCTCAGAAGTGTCAAAAGTACTGTTCCTGATGAATGCCCAGCACACGTCAGTAAGAGGTTTAGACAGCAGACAAAAAAAACCATGGCAGTGTCACTGGTATTCTTCTAGCCAATACATGGCATACATCAAATCAGTTAGACAACCAATGCCAGTATTTTCCTATCAGTGTCTGTGCTGTAGGCAAAATCAAAACATATTATCCTACCAGCTAGCATATTTGTTACCTTATGTTCTCATGCCATCATACCAAGATCATGATTCACTATTTAAAAAAGAAAGAAAGAGAATGGTTGGTATCTGTTACAATTTGCAACCAGCTGCCAGATCAATCTTCTGAATTTGGCCAACTAAGAAGGACCCAAGATAATGAAATATCTCTGGATGGTTCTCTTATGAGCTATCTTATGAACACACACACACAAGGACCATGGTTTTATATTTTGGATCTATGAGACATGAAATTTTAATATCCCCACTTCTGTATCTATATCTTCAAAGTGCCTAACGACATTTTTACAATATGCCCATGCAAATATCCTGTGGAATCCTGAGGTTTGTAGTTTAGGAAGGGGCAGTCAGAATCCTCAGCTAGAGAGCTCCTCTAGAGCTTCAGCCAAACTACAAATTCCAGGATTCTAAAGGATGGGGCATTTGGATAGTTAAAGTGAAATCATAGTCATATAACTATGTAATATGGGATGACGAGGACAATATACATGGTTGTTATCCCAATATATATTCATGGTGATCCTTTGAGGTAAGTTTCCTTGAAATATAGGATAGGGCCAAACCAGGCATTCTATTGATACAGTATATGCAGATATGTGTGAGGTTTTTCATTACATAGTTATTGGATTGGGTAGGAGAGGCTTACAAAGAATATGGGGTGAAAGAGAACAGAATTACTCCTTTCCTTCCCTTACCTAAATGACCACAACCAATTCTGAGGAGTGAGGCAAGCACTGCTTAGCAAAAAAAGGTCTCTATTGGACAACTCCTGCTGAGGTTGACACAGGGGATGAGCAGACAGAGAGGTAAAACAGGGCCATTCTCAGTTTTCCCAATTCAGCTGCAACCTGTGCTATCCAAACAGCCCACTTCAAAGACAACGGACATCATTGCATCTGCCACAGCCATGCTAGGCAGCAGAGCCAGAGACATCATCATGCTGGCACCACCCAGATGGAGCCAAGGATATTATCAAGAGGAATTTATGATTAGCTCAATATTGTGAGATGGGCTGGCTACAAAGCCCTGCAGAACCGTCCTCCCAATGTGTATACTGAGCAGACCAGGGAAGTCCCAGAAATGGAGCAGAGAAAGATTCTTCCAATGAATACTTTAGTTTTATTATAGCAGGGGTAAGCAACCTTTCCCCTTTAAGGGCCAAGGGACTTCAGCTCCCAGAAGCCTCAGCCATGTTGGCCAATAGTTCCATGTTGGCCAATAGCTTCTGGGATTCTGGTAGCTGAAGTCCCTCGGCCCTTAAAGGGGAAAGGTTGCCTACCCCTGTATTATAGGGTAAAGTCACACACAATAAACATGCACATACACACACATACAGTCTCAGGAAAGTAGAGGTTAGTGTGGGGATAGAGTACAGGCTTCACTAGGGACATACTCACCTATAGACTAGGCTCGCCTCCGGGGACCAGATGGGAAGAGTGGGTAGGGAGACAAGTCCGCTCCGCAATGTGGGTTTGAGCAGAAATGCTGGTAACTAGCTTCAAAGGTCAGAGTGACGTGGAGTCGGTTAGACTGGGAAGATAGCACACTGAGTAGCCAAAATCTGGGTTTTTTATGGGGCCGAACTGAGCTGGAGGTGAAGGTGATAATAACAAAGATGACACACAACTGTATAGGGTTGTATTGTCCTTGATAATCTTAATCCGAAGGGCCAATATCCTGGGGGAGGTAAGCTGTTTATACAATACAAACATTGCACCTTCTGATGGGTTTAGGGCAATCAGGTAATAAATAATAATAATAATAATAATAATAATAATAATAATAATAATAATTTATTTATTTATATACCGCCCTCTGGCGAACCAATCCGGGCGGTGAACATAATAATCCGGTAATTCCATTTGCAACTCTCCTAGACTATCTGGGGGCTATGTGTGTGTTGAGGGTTAAGGGTGATTGGCCCATGCCTTGGGCGCAATGGGCACGTACCTCTATGCCAGCAGCCAGAGTTCATCCAGAGGTCATTAATGGAGTCTATATTTTGATATTAAAAGCACTATGCATAACACAGAAGCCCGTGCCACTGGTGGGTGTACCCAACAATCAAGGATTGGTGGGAGCTGTTCATCGTGGCCATCTGTGCAGACAAACAATGGCGCCATTCTTCCAAATGGCTTACGCTCTCTTCCACAGGATAGTGGCAAAGTTGCATGTGGAGGTGGAGAAGGTGGATACCATCATGAAGAAAGCCATCCCAGTTGAGAAGATGGTTGCAATTGCCCACTGCTTACCCACTGTGGCAGCTATCATCAAACCATCCAGCTGTTTGGGGTTGGAAGTACCACCATGGGAGAGGTGTTAGTGGATGTCATCCTGGCCATGGAGAAGAACCTGCTATCATACACCATGTAATAATAATAATAATAATAATAATAATAATAATAATAATAATAATTTATTTATATCCCGCCTTTAGCCAGAGCTATCAAAGCGGATTACATCTAAAATCCATTACAAAACCCCAACAATACAACAAACATATTAACCCCCTTAAACATATATTAAATACAAATTGGCATTAAAATCTAAATTAAAAAATAAATAAAACTATAAAAACAAATCAAATTTTAGCGTTGTAGAGAACAATAGGCACTCTGGGCAGGCAGAAATCAAGAAAATAACACTTACTGACGAAGGGGACCAGGTCAAAGGTGATATTATTCTGGATAAGCCTGCTGGAAGAGATCCATCTTGATGGCTTTTTTAAAGCCATCTAGGTTAGCTATCTGGCGGATCTCTTCCGGCAAGGCATTCCAGAGTCTGAGAGCCATGGCAGAGAATGTCCTCTAGGAGGTCGCCGCCAGTCTAGTTTTTATTGGTTGGAGCAGCTTCCTCCCAGAGGACCTAAGGGCACGGGGCGGATTGTATGGAAGTAGGCGATCCTCTAGGTAAGTTGGACCCAAGCCATGCAAGGCTTTAAAGGTCATCACCAATACCTTATACCAGGGGTAGGCAACCTTTCCCCTTTAAGGGCCAAGGGACTTCAGCTCCCAGAATTCCTGGAGCTATTGGCCAACATGGGACCATTAGCCAACATGGCTGAGGCTTCTGGGAGCTGAAGTCCCTCGGCCCTTAAAGAGGAAAGGTTGCCTACCACTGCCTTATACTGTGCTCGGAAACCGATAGGCAGCCAGTGCAAGGATTTCAGAACAGGTGTAATGTCATCACTCCTTGGTGTTCCAGTGATCAACCTGGCTGCCATATTTTGAACTAATTGTAGTTTCTGAGTTAGGTATAAGGGTAGACCCATGTAGAGTGCATTACAGAAGTCAAGTTGTGAGGTTACCAGTGCATGTACTACAGTTTCTAGGTCCCTTACTTCCAGGAAAGGGTGCAGCTGGCGTATCAGCCGGAGACCTTAACAGAGAGCATGACCCTGTCCAGGACTGGAGGTTGCAACCCAATCCTTGGTTTGGGGGGGCCCTACTGTAAGTATCTCCGTTTTGTCTGGATTCAGTTTGAGTCAGTTTTTCCTCATCTAGTCCATTACCACTTCAAGACATTGATTGAGGACACAACAATGGATGCAAGCTACAGGAAAAGAGATTTCAGCTCAACTTTAGGAGGAACTTCCAGACAGTGAGAGCTGTTTGACAGTGGAGAGTGGTGGAGTCTCCTTCTTTGGAGGTCTTTAAACAGAGGCTGGATGGCTGGCTGTCAGGGCTGCATTGTGTATTTCTACATGGCCGGGGTTTGGACTGGATGGCCCTTGGGTGTCTCTTCCAACTCTATGATTCTATGATTAATTTTCCAGTGTGGACAACCCCTAAAATATCCTCTCAGTTCCACAGGTACCAGAGTTAGCTTTCATCTTGAGAAATGTACTGTTTCATCTTGAGAGGCTGGTGCGGGAGGGGGCAATGGAACAAGCTCTATCTCAATTTCACTTGGCTTAGCCAGTTTTGTGTAGGATTTGTGTAGGGTTTTTAAAAAATCCTAAATAATTGGATATAAACCAGATTAGTCAGAGGTTCTTCTGATTAAGTGGCTTGCTATGGATTGTTGAGACAAATAAATGTTTGCTAATGAGGAATAGAGATGTGAAGAGCCAAGAAAAGAAATGCTGCCTCCCCATCAGGCCTTCACAGCGCTAACCCAGTGTTTATAATAAGTCAGTGCTGAAGAAATTAAATTATCAAACATTGGGTACAGTGTACCTATGATGTATTTATACAGGCGAGGGGATATCATTCATACTTGTGCTCAAATGCTAGTAAGTATTACCCTTTTCCTGTACATAAACCAAACAGGAACAAACAGGATGTGCAGGTTCCAGTAGTACTATTTTGGTTTCCCACTATGACATTTTGGGCTCATCCAGAAAGAAAAAAATCCATGGAAACATTGAGACTTTCCATGTTTGTTTTGTTTTTACCTGATATTCCCAGGTCTGTATCCAAACTTTTTCTTGAAATATCTCGGATTTCCCTCCCTCTGCTCTTCTTTCTCCTCCTCCCACAGACCCCATGTCACATTTAGACTCATGTAACTTTTCAGAAGTAGATTTTCACTATTTTCCACTGAGCTGTCATTATTGTTCAGGAATTATAGTTAAAGTACTGAAGTATTTGAGCAATATTATACTAGTTAACCATTATGATCATTTTGTTTTGGTGCAAACATTCCTCTTTCCTTCATTCAATCACTGTCAAATCTGTGCCCTGGAAAGAATAGCTGTGTTGTATTGGTGGCAGTCATATTTAGTTCCAGAATACTACAGACAGCCAAGTAGTGATATATTTCAATTTGGAAAATACTAGTAGATTAAGGTCCAAAACACACTGTAGAAATAATCCAGTTTGAGATCACTTTAACTTCCCTGGCTCAGTGCTAGGAAATCCTGGGAATTGTAGTTTATTGTGGCACCAGAACTCTCTGACAGAGAAGGCTCAATGTCTCACAAAACTACAGTTCCCAGAATTCCCTAGTATAGAGCCAGGACAGTTAAAGTGATCTCAAACTGGTTTATTTCTGCAGTATGCCTTGGACCTAATTTAAACTGACCTGGGAAGTAAGAATGAAAAGTTCCCAGGAAATTCTGACATGAAAAAGTCATGTGGATGTCCAAAATAAAATTGGTTTTATAGGAACAAAACCTGGGACTTTCAGAGACTATTTTTTTCCTCATATGGAGGGGCTCTTATGTTCAAATCCCACTCAGTCATGAAATTCACTGGATCATCTTGGGTGTAGCATTATTTCTCATCCTAGCCTAAATTGTTGTTCTGAAGGACAAAATAAAAATGCAACGAACCAACCATGTTCTTTTCTGCATGGAGGCAAAAATACATTGGGGTATGTGTGTGTGTATACATATATATATATACACACACACACACACACACACACACACACGTGCGCGCGCACATGCACACAGTCAGAGAGAGAGAGAAAGAGAGGCTTTACATATCCAAGACTTTTGAAGGTATAGGATATCTGAAAGGGAGAAGCACAGAAAGAATTAGAAAATCTTCTTGCGAACTTCTTTTACTTACCTTGTGATATTCATATAAGCCTATTGTACAACTTAAGCAATAGAGGAAGAATCAAAATAGTGTTAAAAATATACAGCAAATGACAAACACATTGTAACATATTTGTGGGATTTTTTTTTTTTAATGTGAGCATGGAAGCAGAAGACAATACATTTTAAAAGAAGTTTCAGTTCCATATCAGAGGATTCCATCAATCTGTGACTCTTCAGCAATGTTTCAGTTTATTCTTTCTTCTGAGCTGATCACACAGGTCAAAGTGAGAAAAGGTGTAAAACTCTGGAACAAAAGGAAAGCAGAACCAAATCTCTGAACTTTCTTAAAACAAAATGGATCAACAAAGCCCACCCTTACAAGTGTAGCAAATAGTTAAAGAGTGACTAATCTACATTATGTGATCCTTAGTATGTGCCACTACTTATATTCTGATTTAACTGGCTTGTCAGCTATCTCTAGAAATAAAATGGCACAATCTTTTTATATCAAGCCAGGAAATAACAGGAGACATTCTCAGAATTTGTTCAAGCTTTTTAAGTCCAGTTCAGTAGGAAAAAACGGCCATACACTGCTTTACAACCTTCTTTAAAGATTTTTGAACTATGCTTTAATTAATTTTGCTCTGGTTTAGCTTGTGATATCCATCAGTGTGTCAACACTGGGCTGATTAAAATTTCCAATATGTTTTACAAGGCTATGGATGTCAAATAGGAAACATGAGGACAGTGTTGCCGACAGAAAATTGAAAACAAAGTTATAAAAAACAAGAGAGGTGGCGGTGCTGCTGGGCAGACAAGTTGAGTCTCATGCTGACTAGCCCTATCTTTAAGAGTACATTTTTCCATGTGCAGTGCTGCCCAAAATGCATCGTGAGGTGCATCTACACTGCCAAAGAGTGCTGTTGCCTCACAAAACTACAAATCCCAGGATTCCGTAGGGTGAAACCATGGCAGTTAAAGTAGTGTCTCTACAGCACAGATGCACCCTTGGAGGAGGCAGTAGGACAATTTTATTATCTTGTTCAATAGAAATTGGAAGAGCCGGTGTTTGAGACTAGAGCCTTTACAAACTACCAGAAATAATGCAACTTGAGTCCCCTTTAACTGCCCTGGCTCAGTGCTAGGGAATCATGGGAACTGTAGTTTTTTCTGAAACATCGAGCCTTCTCTGTCAGACAGCTCTAGTGCCACAATAAACTACAGTTCCCATGATTCCCTAGCATTGAGCTTTGCATGGAATCCCTAATAGAAAACAAATGCAAATAACATTTCTTCTCAAACACTGGACTTTATCACATGGGGAAAATCCTGTACAGAAACGGGATTTAAATAGAAACACACACACACCCGCAAAAGTGGGTAGATTTTCACACGACGTCATGTTGAACTGTGCTTAATCCAAACAGAAAGTAGTCAAAAGCTGCTTCTTTTTACTTTCAGAAGATCCTGAAAGTAAAAAAAAAAAAAAAGTGGCTTTTTACTACTTTCCATTCAGGTTAAGCACAGTTTAATATCGATGTGTGTGAAAATCTACCCGCTTTTGCAATAAAGTCCATTGTACTGATTGCTTCTCTAAGAACTGCTTGTCTGTACACAGCTGCATTGCTCCAGATTCCAGGTTAGTAAACCAGTTCAAAACAGTCACCAGGGACTTTGATATGGAGACATCCAAATTGGACAGGCATTGGGAAACCTTCTCCCAGGGCTAGCCAATACACTTTGCTGCCTTGGGTGGGGAATCTTCCTATACATAAAAGTCAGCTGGAATGCAAAGGAATCTTTCTTCAACATTTCCATCCAGAAGTAGCACAGTTACATATGCACAGTTTCATGTGGTTAAAGAGAAAATTTTATAAAATGTGAATTTTAAAAATTATTATTATTATTATTATTATTATTATTATTATTATTTTAAAAATCTGGGGTCTCTTTTCTCCCACTGAGCCTCACCCCACTCACACCATCTCTTCAGTGTTTTAAAGGGATGTAGATAAACACCACAGCCTGTTTCTGCCCAAAGGCAGATGTTTGGGAGCATGGTACCACCGCCCCCCTTTGGGCATCAACTGCTGCAGCCCACACCTCCCACACATCTCTAGTGATGCTGCTGGTCTCTGAAGTTCTCTATCCTGCCTTGTCTGTGTCTAATACGGATGATTAGTGTACTGAACACAGATTGGTCTCAGATGAAAAACAATTTTTTTGCCACTGAAGAATGTTAAGTAGTAATTATCCTTGTAAGGCTTTCTTGCTGCTAAGGCTGGAGACAAACAGCATTTCACTCTCCTTCACACACTCCCAGAGAGAAGGCAGGGTGAAAGAGGGGCTCTTGCATGAGGGGTACAAACTCAGCCTGCTTTAAACTCTGCATTCTTTCAAGCACCTGTAAAACATATTTAAACTCACAATTCAGTGAGGCAAAAATAAAGTACATTCAACCCTCCACATTCGCTGAGCTTAGGGGCGCAATACCCCCGTGAATGTGGGGAAACCACAATTAACAAAAACGCTATGTTTTTACCTGAGAGAACACCTCTCTAGGAATCTGCCAGACATTGACCATTGAGTTGTGCTAGAGGAGTGTTCTCTCTGGGAATCTCTAGGTCCTTCAGTGCGACTTTTGGTTAAAGCTGACCATAGAGTTGCGCTGGAGGACCTAGATATTCCTAGAGAGAACATATTAATAAAATCCGTGAATAGTCAGATCCTCAAAAGTCAAAGCCACAAATGTGAAGGGACAAGTGTAGTTCATACTCATTAGAAGGGATGCCTCTCACTAAACCTGTTCCCAGTCTCCTTTATAATGATGCTTTTATCCAGCATCAGAATCCAGTTGTTGATGCTTCAGAAGCAGGGCAATGTTTTTCATCATCATTTGCCTCTTGCGTGCCATTTCCATCCAACATGCAAAACACCATATTAGCCTGTTGCCTCATTCCACCTCTGTATTTAAGACTGATCACTGCCTTACTCCTGCTCCTCTACAACATCCTCTTTTTGCCTGGAATTGCCTTTTCAGTGCAAGCATGCATTCCCATGACACTGTTTTCGCCCAGGCAGTGATATTTGTATGGCCCTCATGCTAGTTTGTTGGTTTGATCTACATTCCTCACCACCTGCTCTTATTCTGGCTTATTCTGTTGTGGTTTCAGAAAATACACAATCCACATTGTGTAGAGACATCCTTGCTGCTGAGAAGCTCCCTTCTGACTAAGTGGAATCCATAGCAAATTCCAGCAAGTTACCCCCTGCCCAACTCCAGAAAACTGTAGCAGCAGCAACTGCTGGTATCTTCTGCCTTGAGTAAAATAGCTTGTGATGACAAAGAACATCCACCCTGGTTGATCTGATAGACAGACTTTATATATAGAGAGAGGGGGGGGGAGGGGTATATTAACACACACAAACATTAATAACCATATAACCATCGACTCCCGATGGTGTCTCTCCTCTCAAGGTGCTGCTCGGGGTGCTGCTCGGGGACAGTTGCTCCAGCAAGAAGGAGCTTACTTGTGGCGTTCTGCAAGGCGCCATCCTGTCCCCGATGTTGTTCAACATTTATATGAAGCCGCTGGGTGAAATTATCCGGAGTTATGGGGCTGGGTGTTATCAGTACGCTGATGACACCCAGATCTATTTCTCCTTATCTTGATTGTCGGCCTTGAATTCCAATGGCATCTCTCCTCTCAATGACTGTCTTAAGGCAGTAATGGGCTGGATGAGGAAAAATGGATTGAGACTGAATCCAGACAAAATGGAAGTGCTCACGGTGGCGGCCCCGAAACCAAGGATTGGGTTGCAACCTCCAGTCCTGGATTGGGTCACACTCTCCACGAAGGACTGTGTTCACAGTCTGCGGGTGCTCCTTGATCTGTCACTCCTGATGTCTAATCAGGTAAATGCGACAGTCAGGAGCGCCTGTTATCAGCTTCGGCTGATACACCAGCTGCGCCCTTTCCTGGAACTAAGGGACCATGAGACTGTGGTGCACACGCTGGTAACCTCTCGTCTGGATTTCTGTAACGTGCTCTACATGGGGCTACCCTTGTGCTTGGTCCAGAAACTTCAATTAGTACAAAATATGGCAGCCAGAGTGGTCTCGGGAACATCTAGTAGGGACCACATAACTTCAGTATTAAAGTCCGTCCACTGGCTGCCTATCAGTTTCCAGGCCCAATTTCCAGGCCCAATATAAGGTGTTGGTTATTACCTTTAAAGCCCTAAATGGCTTGGGTCCAACTTATCTTCGGGACTGCCTCCTTCCATACAATCCTCCCCACGCACTCTGGTCCTCTGGGAGGTATTTGTTTCAGCCAGTAAAATCAAGGCTGTCTGCTACCTCCCAGAGGGCATTTTCGATAATCGCCCCCAAATTATGGAACGGCCTGCCAGACGAGATCTGTCAGATCATGAGCTTAAGCAACTTTAAAAAGGCTGTGAAGACGGATCTCTTTCGGCAGGCCTTTCCTGATTAGATCCTGGCCTCCAGAGCTGCGTGTTTCTGCCTCTTTTAGCTTTCGGCTCGCCCTCTGCTCTCGTTTGCTTACAGTCGCTCTAATGATCTCATTTTATTTTGTTATTATATGCTTTGCTTTTTAATGGATATGTAGTTTAATAACTTTTTAAGGGGGGCGAGTGGGGTTTTCGGGTTTTTTAATCTGTGCTCCTGCTGTAATTTTTAACTGTTGTAAGCCGCCCAGATTGTTTGACAGAGGGGCAGGGTATAAATAAAATTTTATTATTATTATTATTATTATTATTATTATTATTATTATTGTTGTTATAAATCATATTATAGAAACACAAGACACTACAACCCACAACATCCCCCTAATATCCCCCTCTCAAAAAAGAACAAAACAGTAAGTAAATAAAAAGATAACATATATTGAGTTCCTATTAGCCAAGACAAACAGCATATCCCTTAATCCATTTTCCTATTCCTTTCATATATAAACTTCCTGTAGACACGCATACTTCCTGTACTCAATAAGAAAGACTGCAGATCTGAGTACACGTACTTCACCCTGCCCCCTAAAACCCAGCGGGACATCTGAATAAGCACACATTGGATCAGACTGCTTGAATGCAATCTGATTCCATTAAAGGCAATGAGAGGTTTGTTGTAGATGTGAATAGCCTGAACATTTCACCACATGCAAATAATACTTGCTTGACAACAGAATGAACTGAAGTGGGGAAATTTGTCTAACTTTGTATTCATTTTTGTGGGATTATATAACAAATAGTTGCTTTAATTGAACAAAGGAAAATATTCTATTTCTAGACTGAAGAAATATTTTAAGATTCTGCCTTCCATCATGTGATGTTTATTACAGTACACCAACATTCTGTTCCATTTAAGTTTCCATACATGGGAAGGCTTTTAAAATAAATGAGACTATGGAAATGTTTACATTTTTATGTGTCAGAGAGCTCTGTGTATATTGAACCCTATATGCTTGTTGCATTTTGTAATTTCAAATGTAGAGATGCCCTATAAATTGTTACCCATTTGGATTGTTGCAGGATCCTACACACACACATGCATGCAGAGGAAGAAGAGAAGAGGGAGAGAGAACACAATTAAATTTACTATATTTCAAAGAATGATTCAGCATAAGGAGCTTTCTTTCTAATTGGCCAACTGCAACTTGATGCAAAAACAAGTTTTGCCTGTTGAATTTCTGCCTTAGGGAGTCTTCTCTCTTTGAGATAGCAGCCTTCCTTAAGATCCTTTGCCAAAAGGCTGTACAGCACTGCTGTACAATGCTACCAAACTCCATTTTGGTCATTATCACAGCATCTACTATGTATTAGTAGATACATAATAGAAAGGCATTGTAATGTACATATGTGGCTCTAGTACCTGTATGTTGTTATACTACTCTGCTCTGCTGCCCTCTTGAGCTCTTCTGTGGATTGATAGCTAATGTGTTTGTTGGTGGTACTGAGGAGCATACAGAGAGCCAGTGTGGTGTTGTGGTTTAAGGGGTGGACTACAACTCTGGAGATCAGGGTTCGAATCCCAGGTCAGCCATGGAAACCCACTGGGTGACCATGGGCAAGTCACACTCTCTCAGTGTCAGAGGATGGCAATGGTAGACTCCTCCTGAAGAAACTTGCCAAGAAAACTCCATGATAGGCCTCCTTAGGGTTGCCATAAGTCAGAAATGGCTTGAAGGCACACAACAACAATTGAGGAGCATCCAGTTATTCTAGTTCTAGATTGGAATGCAATAAGGCTAGACCAGCCATGCTCACACATGTGCCAAGAGACCAAATCCAGCCAAAAAAGGTTTGAGAAGGGGATTGGGAAGGGGAGGGTTCCAGAGTTGGCAAAGGGATGATTAGAGTGTCTGCCTGCCTGCTCTCTTCACTATTTGGAAATAAACAGATATTGCACACAAAATACAAACATCTGCAGTGTTGCTTCTCACAGGAAAACTGACTTTGTAAAAAAGTGGCCCGAAAAATTTCCACTGCTTTTTAAAAAATTCTGTTATTCACACATTGTAACAGAGTAACCAAAACAAATGTTTAACAAAGATGAAATCCAGACATGCCTTTCATTTGTTGTTGACGTATTCCAAATATTGAATATCCAGATTCTTATACTGTTGCAAGAAAGCAATTCATTGGGGGGGTTCCATTAAATATTTTTGTTCTACAATGTGTCAAGCCAGTTTCTAGATAACAGGACAAATCTATAGCCAGGTTAATTATATGTTGTGTACTTATTTTGATGGTTCTGTCTGCAGATCATGGCATGGTGAATGTCTCTCCCTACAAACCTGGTATACAATGAGGGTTTCCATTGATCATATTACCTAAAAGATTCTGGGAAGCATAGTCCAAAAACTTTCCCAAGTAACATTTTAAAGCTCCCCACCAAGTCATTGGCTACTTCCCTATTAGGCTCCTGAAGGGACTTTCCCTTTAGGACCTTCTGGCTGAGAATTTTGAGTATCTCTCACTAGATTGCAAATCCAAGGATTCTGCAAGATGTTGCCATGGCAGTTAAAGTAGAAAGTAGTATGATAATTGTGTAATGTGAATGGGCCTCAATGTGACTTAAGTGCTAACATTCCATTACCTACTGGGAGAGGAATCAAAATGATGATTCCAGGTGGTACTATATAGAACAAATAATATTTTCTCCATGAAAAACCTACAATACTTACGCATACTGTAAAGAGAGAAAATGACAGCTCTTGAAAACAGATGGATACTACCAGCTCATTACACATGTGTCTAATTCTTCCCCCTCATCAATATCACTCTTGTTCATTTCCAGGAGCAAAAGAAAAATCAAAGTGCTGATTTTAGGGTCACCACAATGAAAACTGTGGTTCTTCTCCCTTTAATGCTTGTGTAGAAGAAAAAGGGAGCCAATGGCAACTCCCCTCTGAACAAATCTTGCCAAAAAAAAAAAACACTCCACAATAGGTTTGCCTTGGGGTTGTCGTAAGTCAGGAATGACTTGAAGGCACACAACAACAGAAGAAAGAAATTCAGCAGATGTCACTTGTCACACAACCAGGTAACAAGCAATACCTGCTGAAATTCCCTCTTCCACCATTAAAGTGACAGGAGTCAAGTTTTCATTGTGCAAACTCTAATACGACTTATAAAGTTTACCTCACACAATTTGAAATGAGATTACCTGAAAGATCACATTCTCTCATAGAGGGCTGCTAGGGTTTGGAATCATCAGAACTCCTGTTACCATTGAAGGCACCTTTAGCAGGAACAGGTGAGATACCTTGGTTCATATGCCCTGAAATTCCTCCTGGCCTGCCCCCATTTGCATCTGCTCCCTGCTTTGTCTACAGGCAAAGGTGTATGGTGGTGTACATGGGAGTGGGACTGCCTAACAATTCTGTTTGACATTGTGTTGGAATGGCCCCACTATCATCACTAGCTTCTCACCAGGTGAAAATTGTGACATCTCCAACAGCAAGACTCTGTAGCTTGCTGTGTTGTGGGACAACAGGCTTCTTCCTGGCTCATAATAATGAAATGCTCTCATCTGGATTCTATTTTATGAAGACCTTCTGCCTCTTACAAAAAACAAAAACCTTGCTTGCCCACCTTCAAAGAGATGTGATTGTTGACTACAGAAATAACATAAATACAGCAGTGCCAGTTATTTTTAAAACTGGCTTTAAAAATAAAAAAAAGGAAAGTCAGCACATATTATTATTATGATGTAACCAAGACTGAAATGAAGGACAGGTTAGTACTGAAACAGAGTCATGGAAGGCTAATTTTGTGGCACAGGGGAGATAGGGAAGGAAGTCTGTAGAATTTGCAGGGCAAGTTCCCATATTTCTTCCTGTGTTCCCTTCAACATATCAGGAGACTTTTAAAACCTGTTTTACTTCTCCCACCTTTAGTTGCTCATTTAGATACAGAGGACAATGCAATATAAAAACGACTATAACAAAACAACTGGAAAGGAAAGAAGGAATCTTTTGCCAACCAATTTATTGCAGCATAACCTTTTGTTGAGTCCAATCCACTTCTTCAGATGCTGCTGAAATAAATTGCTTAGTCTTAAATGTATCAGAAAATTGCTTGCTTGCTCTCTCTCTTTCTCTCTCTCTTTCTCTCTCTCTCTATATATGTATATATACACACACTGTAGCAGACTGACATAGCTATCTCTGAAAATTGGCAAAATGTGTGCAGCAGTAGCAGGTGGGATGCCTGTGGAGCAAGGCATCCCACAGTATATTACAAGGATGTATATTGCAAAGATCCCCAGAGTACTGTAGCAAGACTCCATTGTTCCATGCACTTCCTGCAGGAAGCTAGTCAGCTCCTGCTGGGACAGGATGGATCAGTTTCAATGGCACCTTTCAGCATTACACTTCATTTGAAAGGTAATCATTCAGTTATACTGTCAGGAGAATACTATAGGAATATGGGCTGTTTCTGCATCCTTCCCATGACAATCACAGCCTGCTTCTCTGGACATCTCACTTCTTTATCTGCATAAGCACCTCCTAAAGTCAGTGTCTGGGTTATACATGAGGCTCAGACCTTAGGTGAGGAGACAACCATGTCTTCTGTAAACATTAGTCTTCCTGAATCAGGTGAGTGATGTTGACCCACATTTCATGCCCTCTCATTTCATTGCCCCAAATATCCCACCCGCAAGCTAGGCTTTGATATCAGAAAGACACCTTGCTAAGAAAAGAAACAGTGGAGAAAAGGGAGTGAAGAAGGAAAAATAGTAGGTGATGGAAAGTTCAGTAAACAGACTTATAACACATGTATGCATACACATATGTTATAGCACACTCAACTAGCATTAAATTGCTCCACAATATTGACTGGGATGGACTTAACTCCTAAAGATACACAATTCTGGCTCTGTCACATATATGCAAAGGGATCTTGTAGCACTTTTGAGACTAACAGTGTGAAAGAAGTTGTAGCATAAGCTTTCGTAGACTTGGTCTATCTCCTCAGATGCAAGATCCCTTTGCATACTGCTATTCCAGACTAACAAGGCTATGTCTCTGAATTCTGTCACATATAGTTGTCAAGCACATAGAAGAACAATGCTTGCTGAAGGAGAATCAACATGGTTTCTGCAAAAGTAAGCACTGTCTCATAAACCTTTTAAGAAATCTTTGAGAGTGTTCAAAAGCATATTGATAGGGAAATTAATAATAATAATAATAATAATAATAATAATAATAATAATGTATTTATATTCCGCCTCTCTGTAAAACAATTGAGGTGGCTTACAAGATAAACAATCCCTTCCCCCAAAATTCAGTAGACATTTATTTGGACTTAAAGAGAAAAATCCTGTCACCAGGAATCCCAGAGCAAATACAGTCATAGGATGAAAGATTAGATTCTCATATCAACTGGTTACTCTTAGGACTTTATCACACAGGGGGAAAGCCAGGATTAAAAAGTCATTTTCTGGGCAAAGTCCCAAAATCATGGCAAGACACATCGCGATGAGAGAGGACTTATCCCGGGAATAACCAGGGAATAACCAGTAACAAATCATTCACAGGATTTCCCCATGAATGATTTGTTGCTGGTTATTCCCAGGATAAGTCCTCTCTAATCGTAACATCTGAAAATCTTTACCGCGATCTCAGGACTTTGCTGGGAAAATGCCTTTTTAATCCCTGTTTCCCCCTGCTTTCCCCCATGTGATAAAGTCCTTACAGGAACAAAAAAGAGAGAGCAGAGGCTAAAAGAATAGTCCTCACAACAGAAGAATGAGAACAGTGGGATCATCTAAAGCAGTGATTCCCAAACTTTGGTCCTTGAGATGTTTTGGACTTCAGCTCCCAGAATTACTGACAGTTGCCCAAGTTGGCTGGGGCTTCTGGAAGATGAAGTCCAAAACACCTGGAAGACCAAAGTTTGGGAACCACTGGTCTAAAGACTGTCCAAGGTCTTCCACTGCCTGAAATGGCAATCAATGGGCTCTACCACCATCCATATTGAACTAGCATGAGACACACAAGAAACCTGAGGGGGCAGATGTTACAGCCAGCCCACCAAGATGAAGGAGAACACTGTTGACTGACTCTGAGTGAGAAAAAGAGCCCACCCAAGAAGAATGAAGCCCCTACCTGCCTTTGGGAGGTGTTGGAGATGTGCCAAGCAGCAGCAGCAGCACTCCAAGATGAGCAACAGCTCCCACAACCCTGCTTACCACCAGCAGTGGGCTCTACTGTATAAAGATGGCTGCTGCCTGAATGTCTGGCTCTGAAGCATGACTTGGAAGACTATATATATTACCATGTGTTCTAGGATATCTCAAGACAAGTAGATGGAGAACAATGGAAGGAGGGTGTTGTTACACTTGCACCCTACTTGTGGGGTTCCCATTGGAACATGTGGTTAGCCCCCATAGGACCAGAATACTAGCCTTCACAGACCTTTGGTCTGACCCAGTATGAATCTTTATCTTTTTATAGTACAGGCCTCTGCTGCAACTGACTCAACTTTCAACTGAAATAGTCCTAACCATGGCATGTTCACCAAAGCGAGCCCTAAAAGTTCATTTCCATGGTTCTTGTAGTGGACAGCTTCTCAGTGAGATTAGTGTCACATGTGGATTAATGGAAGAAAGTGCCATCTGAAGTGTTCGTGTCAGGCTTCAAAGTGTCTTGACTCATTCCTAGAGTCAGAAGAAAGTCTTACATGGATATAGAACTAAGGAAAGCTTTGGGTGAGAGCCAAGTAAATCAGAGAAGCTTAGGACAAACTATGCACAAAGAACTGTCTCTCTTTTGTTTTGTTTTTTCTGGATTGCAAAACTTTTTCTTGGAAAGAGAGATTGTTATCTGAAAACAAGAGCTCCAGATAGAAGAATGCATTAGAGAGCCAGCAAGAAGATATGTGCATCATATGAAATGCTGTGCTTGCTGTTTTCCAATAATACCGTACTTCTGTTTCAAAGAGCAGTTACTGAACTGGGGTCATTGTAAATGGCACTGAAAAACTCATCTATCATGAAAAATACCACAAAGGCTGATAAACCATTTATCTAAGTATCTTACTAATGTTGAGAAGCCTGTCAAGTTTGTTACTGATTCATCTTTCAAAATAAAATAAAATAAAATAAAGTTATACATTGATCCCTTTATCATGAGATTTTTTTTTAAATGCAGAACAATTTAACACAGACCTGCACAACCTGGCAGTAGGAAGGGGCCAAAATTAAAATAAGCTAAATTTATTCAGGCCACAGATATTAATTAATTAAGTAAGTAATTGTAATAATATTATTAATTCCGTACCTCCTCTTCCTTTTCCTTGCCCTCTCCTCAGGAGAAAGCTGAGTGGTGAAGGATATTTTCAGGGCAAAAGTTCATCCGTCCTCCTTCTCCTCAGGAGAAAGCTGGGCAGTGGAAGAGCCCTGAAGAACAAGCGTTTGCCCATCTTCCTGCACCTGGCCTTCTCATTGGAGAAGCATTGCAAGTGTTCACCCAGCCTCCTCCTCCACCAACGCCAGGGCAAGCATTTGCCCATTCTCCTCACTACTGCCCGGCCTTCTCCTCAGGAGAAAGCCGAACAGCGGAGGAACCTTGCAGGTTGAGTGTTTGCCCTTCCTCCTCCTCCTCCTCCTCCTCCTCCTCCTCCTCCTCCTCCTCCTCCGCATGGCCCTGAGAAGAGCAAGCAGTGGAGGAGCCTTGAAGTCATTCCTCATCCTTGTGGGCCACTAGAAATCCTTTGCCAGGCCATATATTGTGCAGGCTTGATTTAACAACTCCGCATTAAAGTTGTTTAATACAGTATTTCATACACAGAAGCTTAAATCTTTTTTTTTTCTTGAAAGTATTGTGAACCATATCCTTGTGCAACTATATGTCTGGGATTTTTGCCTCCACCCTTTCTGGTTTTGATTCTCACTTGTCTGTTGATATATACGCAATGTCTCAACTACATTTTCACATTTGGTAATTGAGGTAGCTTTGTCAGGTGTAGAACAAACACTAAGACAATTACTGGTATTAAGCAGAAGGAGATCCCCTAGAAGCTACTAATTGCCTGCATCCCAGAAATCTGTTCCTCTGTTTATTTATATGACCAGAAAACACAAAATGTAGTTGACAATGCAGATAACAGTGCCAGTTTTGGCTCCCTAATCCCCTGGGAGTGTTGCTTCTACCCTCACAGACTGATACATGGTAGTTGCTGGTCTTTTGCTCATTGACATGAAGACAAGTCTTGTTAAATTTATGCATAGGATTGGATTGCATTTTTAAAGAAAACTGGGAGTTAGGTTTCTCTTTTAATACTCTTAGTACTCTTTTAGTACTCTTTTAATAAATACCTGTTAATAGCACTTTGTTTCAGCATTTACAAGTTTAGGGATTTTAAATTGTCTTCATACAGTTTAACCCTCATGGCTCAGAGGGATTAGAGACAAAGGGGTTATGCCATCGCAAACAACCTTTTTGTTGTTTATTCTTTTCTTCTAATGCAGAACAAAGCTCTCATATCACGTCCCTGCCAAATGTCATCTGTAACTAGCCAAGTAAAATATTATAATCTAAAAATATCAAAAGATTTTGTGAATTCTTCAAATTGACAGGAAAAATGGTGCTGAGTATTTATTTTTCTTCAAATAATGCAATACACTCAGTCCTCTTCCTCCAGGGATGGATTGCTCTGTGCTTCTTTACAACCAGCAACAGATCCAGCTTGGAAGGAAGCAAAAGGGCAAATATACAGCTGTCTTCTGTGTGCAAATAGAGATGCTTGGCACCTCCATGCAGGGCCAAAACCAGCAACTCATATGAACAGGGCAGTAGGTCTGTTGGACTAGATAGGTATGCTAGTAGCCATGTCATCATCTGTGAAACACTGGCACTGATTCAAAGGCAAACAAGGATGCCTTAAATTTTTCCCTTGATATGGATTTGTATCAACATGTGATGACTCTGTCTTTAACGCCCTTACTTATATCCTCTGCCATCTTGACCACTGGCATTTTCCTTCTTTTTGGAGAGAGGCAAACCTTTTTACTATTAGGGTGAAAATTGAAAGCTTAACTGACAAACAATTCATTGCTACCTACATTCACCGAAACACTGGCAAATAAAAGAGATTCAATATATTCTCCAGTTACAGCCAGCTAGCAACTTATTCTAGCAATTTATTATTATCTCCGCTATTTCTTAGGCTCAACATGTGCTTAAAATTATAGCTAAATATAACAAAAATATAGTGGAGGCTTCCCCCTTCATCTATCAGATAAAATGAATAACACAGGGTAATGGCGTGATAAGGGCCTCTTCTGCAACTGATTTTTGTATGCTGCTGGTAAGAGTGGACAAACCCGGAAACTTGACTCCAGCTAAGCATTGTTGACTGCATACTAGTAACCAGCATATCATGGTTTCTCCCTCCTCCCCAACATTATCTCAGAAGATGCACTCTGTCTGAGCCATGACTGGTATTCCTTAAGTACCATAACCATTGTTTGTCAAGCCCTAATTTTACTGGCCATTTCCCTCAAGAGTCATTCTAGTACTTACAGACATATCTCAGTTAATAAAGCCTCTGAAAAGAAGCTTCATTTTACAAAGTCTTTTCATGCCTTCCCAGCCTTCCTTTTCCTCCTTGTCCTCTGTCTAGCTAGAATTTTTGAAGAAGCATCAACATCAGGAAAATGGTGGAAGAGGGATAGAGCAACACAAACTTTTGGTGTGGGTTGCTTGTCTGTAGTATACAACACAATAAAGCTTGAGTGGGGAAAAGAGCAGGATTTACTCCAGCTGATCCAACTTTAGCCATGTGTGCCTGCTTACAACAGGCAAGGTAAACAGCAAGTGCCTTTTGAGTCCCTGAGCATGTGTGAACAGCAAAACAAAGAGAAAAGGGGGAAACAGATGTTGTTTCATTTCTGAATAAAAAGCTTCATGAAAAAATGTTCAAGCTACTCTTTTTCCTTTAAAAATAAAATAGAAACCTATCCCTATTCTTTCCAAGTTATTTCTTGCTCTGGTACCAAAGTATCTGTTAAAGAACTAGTCCCCAGGAACATGTCTGCTTCATTAACTGAGGTATACCTGTATACTTATTTCAATTATATTTGTTCTTTCAAAATTGCATACCCTGCTTTTCTATCCCAACAAGACATAAAGTATCATAACATTCCATTAAAAGACAGTGAACAGCTAACATTGATCAAAATTTAAAACAGAATCAGTTTCTCTCTCTCTCACTCACACTCGACATCACACACACTCGACATCAACAAAAAATTGCACTAATTAGCAAAGATAACCAGAAATACAGAAAGCTCAGTGAGGTTAAATGCAGATCCATTGGCAAAAAGAAATTGAGCCAGGTGAATCTACCAGGGTAAAAAGCTCCACAACTTAGACACTCATATCCAAAAAAAAAGCCATGTTCTTGTGTGCCACCAATCATGCCTCAACTGACAGCAGGATATAAAGTTTGACTTCAGCTTAAGCTGTAAGGAGGCAAGTATGTTTGTGCAAGATCAGATCTGGCACTTTTTGGCATTTGGCATTTTTATGGTGTTACCTTATATATATTATTTTGCTGCCATTCCAGTACTTTGGTCAGTTGATAAGCGTTTTAGAACTGCAGCCTTTGTCTTACAAAAACATGTGACCGTAAGCTAGCAGATATTGATGAACTCTCTCCACACTGAGACACTGAATAAAACCAGGCATCCAGTTTGTGTTATGTTCAGTTAATGACACAATACAATGAATCCACTGTAGGCCATTCAAAAGAATGTTTCAAATCTCCAGAAATTACAATCAAGGAGGTGGTGGTGGTGGGGAGACTCCAGGCAGGATGTTGTTCATTGTTTACTATGGACATCAAAATGAAGAAAAGTATAGATTTACTAACTATGCACATTTGCATATATTACGAATCATTTTTTCTGTATCTGCTGATTATATGTATACATATGTGTGTGTTTGCATGCACACACATGCTGTGCAAGCCACTGAAATCCCAGTTTCCAAATGATCACTGCAAATTCTGCTCAGCTTTACCTCTAGGTTCTGAGTTTTCTCCTTCACATAGTTCATATATATGTTCATAGCCACTAGGACTAGCAACTTGCTTTTTATGTGTTTAAATGAAAACACACAGAGGTCTTTGAAATAACTTTCAAATATAATTGGATATGGTTGGTTTCAGGCTGAGAAGCCATGTTCTTTTTGCTTAAGCCCAGAGAAGACTGGACTCAAAACCACATAAGAGGCAAATGCTGCATAAGAAAAAAGATTCAATTTCTCTTCATCTAAGGATTCCACTGGGTGACCTTGGACAAGTCACACTCTCTCAGCCTCAGAGGATGGCAAGGGCAAACCCCATTTGAACAAACATGCCCATAAAACCGCATTATAGGTTTGCCTTAGGGCCACCATAAATCAGAAATGATTTGAAGGCACACAATAACAACAACAAAACATTCTTTGCTTCAAAATTGCCCTCTTGAAGACTTTTCCACAGAACTGCTTAAGTATAAGGGGTGTGTTGCTATTTTCTCAGAAAGCAGGAGGTCTATTTTAACTCTGTTAGCAAATCTGATTTTTAAAAGAACACATTGTATAGGAGAACTCTGGGACAGAGGAATGTGAGGACTTTATCAGACTTCCAAAAAAACTGACTGCTCCCCAATGGGATACAGTCGGGTTGCAGGTTCCTACCGAGTATTATCAGACTTAATTCGCCACTGATGCTGCTGAGTGAGTGCAACCCGGCTGCATTCCAGGTCCTAGGCGTGCTTCGGAGGCCACTTTTCCAAGACAGGAGCTTGCCATCTTGGAAAAATTAGACTAGAGTTCTCTCCAAATTTTCCTGAGAGTGAGTCCCATTGACATACAAGACACTTGGTAAAGGCATAAAGGCATACCTCAATTAACAAAGCCTCTGACAAAGAAGCTCCTTTTTACATGTTTTTTTAAATGCTTGCCCCACTACCCTCTTCCTTGTCCACTGGCTGGAAGGAAGGTAATTATCATCTTCCATCACCCACTAAATCAGGGGTAGGCAACCTTTTTGAGCTGGGGGCCGGGTTGCTGTCCCTCAGACAATTGGAGGGCCGAAGCACCAAAAATAAATAAATAAATAAATAAATAAATAAAATATTTTTTAAAAAAATATATGCATGCACACTCTCTTAGCCCCAGAAAAGCCATGGCAAAACCCCTGTGGAGATTTTGCTAAGAAAACCCCAAGAACAAGTAATAACAACAATAATCAATATCATCATGGCGGGCGGCGGCGGGGGGGGGGTCGACGGCAGGACCAGACTGGGGCCAGTCCAAAGGCCTTGGGGGGCCGCATCCGGCCCCCGGGCCTTAGGTTGCCTACCTCTGCACTAAATAATCAGTGAGTACTGCCACCACATATGGTGCACATTGCCCAATGCAAGTAGATACCCCTTCCCTTTCAGGAGAGCAGCCATACCACATCTGCCACTTTTAAAAAGAAGGTAATGGACATAATAAATATCAACACATTGGTTCTGAACTCTGGGATGCAGCTGTGGTGCCATCTGGATTGGGCCTTGTTTGTTTATGAAGTGTTGGAAGATTTTTGCATTCTCTTTCCCCCTCCTTAGATAGCTAGGGATTCCCTATATGCAAACTCCTCTCTCTCTCTCTCTCTCCCTCACCCTCTCTCATTCAAACTAACCATGTGACTTAGGTCACTCACTCTTTGGGATTAACAGACTCTCTCTCCAAAAGATTTTCAACTGAGCTGTTCTCATCTTCCTGCTCTCTCAACATTGTTTGGAAAGATGGTGAGATAAATATTTCTCTTTACCCAAACTATTCCACAGACCCTCACTGTGCTCCTCTGCAATGCCAGGTCGGTTAAAAACAAGACTCATATCATCCATGACCTCCTTCTGGATGAGGATGCCGACCTGGCTTGCTTCACAGAGACCTGGTTGGGGGAGGATAGTGCAGTTACCTGGGCACAGGCCCTCCCAGCTGGGTACTCTGTTAGTGAGCAAGTGAGGGGAAGTGGGTGGGGTGGTGGTGGAGTGGCTCTAGTTCATAAAAATCATCTGACCTTGACCAGGATACCTGTCCGGAACACGGTCCACTTCGAGTGCATGTACCTGAAGACTAGGGATACTTTGGGGATTTTGCTAGTCTACCGGCCACCCCATTATCTAGCAGACTCCCTAACCGAGCTGACGCAGTTGGTCTCAGAGCTGCTGTTGGAGTCTCCCAGACTTTTAGTTTTGGGGGACTTCAACATTCCACTCGAGACCAATTTAACAGGTGCGGCTCAGGAGTTCATGGAGACCATGACAAACATGGGCCTATCCCAATTGGTCAACGGGCCCACACATTGTGCAGGTCATACACTCAATGCAGTCTTCAGTACGGAACAGGAATATCTGTGGGCGGAGGTGGTATGTACCTCCGCATTGTCATGGACGGATCATTTCCTGGTCAAGACGGAACTGGGAGCCAATCTCTGCCCACCGGGGGTGGCAGAACTATTAAAATGGTCCGCCCTCAAAGGCTAATGGAGCCTATTGGATTCCAGAGAGCCTTAGAGGGTTTAATGCAGGGGTAGGCAACCTTTCCCCTTTAAGGGCTGAGGGACTTCAGCTCCCAGAAGCCTCAGCCATGTTGGCCAATAGTCCCATGTTGGCCAATAGCTCCTGGGATTCTGGGAGCTGAAGTCCCTTGGCCCTTAAAGGGGAAAGGTTGCCTACCCCTGGTTTAATGGTTGGGAATGCCGGTGACCCTGTTGACGCTCTGGTTAACACCTGGAACACCGATCTTACCAGGGCTATTGACACAATCGCTCCCAAGCGTCCTTGCCATACTGCTTCAAATTGAAGGCCATGGTTCACACCAGAGCTTAAGAGAATGAAGCGGTTTGGACAACGACTAGAGCGCAGTGGGCAGAAGACTTGACTACTATCTGACAGAACTCGCCATAGGAACTTTCTTTGTTCCTATCGGGAGGCAATACGTGCAGCAAAGAGAGTCTTCTCCTCTGCACGTATTGCGTCTGCAGAGTCCCGTCCAGCAGAGCTGCTTAGGGTGGTGAGGGAGCTGACGCAGGTTCCCCCTGCACCAAATCCTTTACTTGACCCAACGACGGCCTGCTGCGATGCATTTAACAACTTCTTTGCAGATAAAATCTCTCAGATAAGAGCCGACTTAGATGCCACTATTGAAACAGAGCCTATAGACGAGGTGTCCTGCGACTCCGCTGATGAAGTTATACTGGATCAGCTCCAATCTGTGAGTACCGAGGACGTGGACAAGCTGCTTGGTTAGGTGAGGAAAACAACCTGCCCTCTCGACCCTTGCCCATCATGGCTGGCCGTCCGGGGGGGATGCAGTGAGGAGACTCCTTATGGATATCATCAATGCATCCTTCAGGGAAGCACATGTTCCTTCTTGTCTAAAGGAAGCAGCTGTTAGGCCGCTTCTGAAAAAACCTTCCCTGGACCCCCTGGATATAAGTAATTACAGACCTGTTTCTCTGTTGCCATTTTTGAGCAAGGTGATCGAGAGGGCGGTTGCTCTTCAGCTCCAAGCTGTCTTGGATAAAACCGATTATCTAGACCCATTTCAAACCAGCTCCAGGACAGGCTTTGGGGTTGAGACTGCCATGGTTGCCTTGACTGACGATCTGCATCTAGGCATCGACAGGGGTAGTGTGACCCTGTTGGTGCTTCTAGACCTCTCGGCGGCTTTTGATATAATAGACCACGGCATCCTCTTGGACCGTCTGAGGGAGCTAGGTATCGGAGGCACTGCTTTGCAGTGGTTCCGGTCCTTCCTCTTGGGTAGGTCTCAGAGGGTGCTGTTCGGGGACACTAACTCCAGTAAGAGAGAGCTCACTTGTGGGTTCCCTCAGGGGGCTATTTTGTCCCCAATGTTATTTAACATCTATATGAAGCCGCTGGGCGAGATTATACGGAGTTATTTTGCTGGGTGTTATCAGTATGCTGATGACACCCAAATCTATTTCTCCATGTCTTGTTCGTCAGCCTCGAATTCCAATGGCGTCTCCTCTCTCAATGAATGTCTTCGAGCAGTAATGGGCTGGATGAGTAAAAACAGATTGAAACTGAATCCGGACAAGACGGAGGTGCTCACGGTAGCGGCCCCGAAACCAAGAATCGGGTTGCAACCTCCAGTCCTGGATGGGGTCACACTCTCCTCCAGTGACTGTGTTCGCAGTCTGGGGGTGCTCCTTGACTCGTCGCTCCTGATGACAAATCAGGTAAATGCGACAGTCAGGAGCGCCTGTTATCAGCTTCAGCTGATACGCCAGCTGTGCCCTTTTCTGGAAGTAAGGGATTTCGAGACAGTTGTGCACACGCTGGTAACCTCACGCCTGGACTTCTGTAATGCGCTCTACATGGGGCTACCCTTGTGCTTGGTTCGGAAACTACAGTTGGTTCAAAACATGGCAGACAGGCTAGTATCTGGAACATCTAGGAGGGACCACATCACTCCGGTTTTGAGGTCCCTCCACTGGCTGCCTATTGGTTTCCGGGCCCAGTACAAGGTGTTGGTTATTACCTTTAAAGCCCTAAATGGCTTGGGTCCAAGCTATATCAGAGACCGCCTCCTCCCATACAATCCTCCCCGCGCACTCCAGTCCTCTGGGAGGAACTTGCTGGAGCCCCAAAAATCAAGGCTCTCGGCTATCTCCCAGAGGGCTTTTTCTGTTGTCGCCCCCAGGATCTGGAACAGCCTGCCGGATGAGATCCATCAACTAACATCTTTGAACAGCTTTAAAAAGGCTGTCAAGATGGATCTCTTCTGGCAGGCCTTTCCAGACTAAATATCCCAGCCTCAGGCTTCCCCGCCCCCCCCAGTAGTACTTCTAGAACCCCTGTCCTCTTGAAAGAAAGTTACAGGGCTCATTATGAGTGTATCGTATCAATTTTAATTTCTTGTTTTAAATTGTCAATTGGTTTTAATTATAATGTAGTTTAATAATGTCTTGGGGGGGGAAATGTCTGTTTTACGCTGTATGTTATTTTATGCTGTAAACCACCTGGATTGGGTTACCAATGGGCGGTATATAAATAAAATTTATTATTATTATTATTATTATTATTTAGTTAGATTAGGATATAGTCTTTTATGTAAATATAGATTAAAGCCATTGTTTTAAACTACAAAGTATGTGTTTGTTGTTTTTTGGAGTCAGTCTCAGTTCTTAGGGAAGCATACCTAGGCAAAGGCACATTTCTGCTACTGTGCTAATTAAAAGCCAGACTCTAACAGGCTTGGCTTTCATATTTTGATATTTAAATATTATTGTTTCCTTAAATAGGCTGAAGCCTTAGGAAACTTAAATTACCCCATATGAAGTAATGCCTGTTGGTCATCCCAAAGTGAATAATGATACAATGAATAACCTCCATGTTAACTCTTGAGCTGCATTAATATATACTAGAAAATGAATAACTTATCCTGATATTTTAAATATTATGCATTTATTTTATATTTGTAGTCCTGCACTCCTTAAAAGTCAGACTTGAAATAGGCATTAAAAGTCACAATTTGCAGCACTCAATAAATTACATATTACAAATTTTCATAGTCCTTCTATGCCATATATTTTATTGTGTCCCTAGCAGCAAAGGCAGAAAATTCACAATGAATTCCTTGTTAAACCAGTGGTGTTATAGCAACACCATAAAAACATTGGAGAGCACTCTATTAAACCTCATGGGATAAATCTTAAATCACACAGTTATGAACACAGCACTGTCATAGGCTGCCTTCATTCTAAATATCATAATGTAAATAGTTAAAGTCACAAGGCTTTCCTACAAGGACCAGAGAACCCTTTTACTTCCTCTTCCTCAAGTAACCTTTTGCATTACTGATTTCACAACATCATGAGGTATACAGTCAGCTGCTGGGCTTTAGCAATTCTAGAAATAACAAACATGCAGCAGTGCCCCATGGGACTGCAATTGTTTCATGGGTACTTACTAGATGGCATCACCAACAGCCATGCCAATTCTTTTTCTCAGGTCAAGTAACCCTATACTGAATTCTAAATCTGTCTGCCTGTCCATCTGTTGGTGTTCTTTATTCCACAATGGACCTTATCACACGGGGTTTGAAACAGTGCCATCCCCGTCCCATTGCGCTTCCTTATACAGAAAGCAGCATCATTCCGGTATCATTCCGGTCGCGGGAAATGTAATTCCCATTTACAACTGGAATTAAAAAGAACGGGGATGATGCCGGATGATGCAGCATTGCGACGGGGACGGGCGGGGTTTCTCTGCGACGTCGTGTGATGACCCAGGAAAAGGAAGCGCAATGGGACGGGGATGCAACGGGGATGGGCGGGGTTTATCTGCGACGTCGTGTGATGACCCAGGAAAAGGAGGCGCAATGGGACGGGGATGCGACGGGGATGGCACTGCTTCAGACCCCCATGTGATAAGGTCCAATGCCAGTATGTGCCACTGCTCCAAGAAGATTCCAGCACTTTTTTCCAATTCAGGCACAAGTTTACAGCACTTTTTAAATGTTTATGTTTTCCAGTGGCAATACTAGGCCTGCCGCCTTTCACTATATGCAGGCAGGCATCTTTCTTAAGATTCAGATGGAAGAATAAATTCTGTGGCTTCTGTTTCATTATAGCTCAGGATCAATGCCTTCTGTCTGAATTCTCACTGAGGGTTCAGTACTGTGGTGCTGGAGAGGAGTGATAAAGATCCCACAGAAAGCCAAGAAATAAAAAAATGGGTTCTAGAACAGATCAATCTGGAATTCTATAAATTGTATAAGTTAATTCTCTTAAATCTGATAACTGAGGTAGTGACTAATGCTGCAGTCCTGTTTATTTATATTTTTGTTAATATTTGTATCCCACCTTTCCTCCCATGAGTTAAAGGTGGTGTAAATACTCCCCCTTATCTTCACCACAATCTTGAGAGATAGATCAAAGTGAGAGGAGATCACTGTCCTAAGGTCACACAGTGAATTTCATGGCTCAGTAAGAACTAGAACCTGGATCTCTCAAGTCCCACTCTCTCAAGTCCCACTCTAACCACTATACCCACATTCACCATCACCATATTTACACCACTTATCTGGAAATAAGGACATCTGAACTCACTAAGGACCTTATCACACGGGGTCAGAAGCAGTCAGAATCCACACTCAATCCCGTCCTATTGTGCTTCTTTTTCCTGGGTGATCACATGACGTCGCACAGAACCCTGACACAACCCCGTCCCCATGCGGTATCCTCCCCGTTCTTTTGTCTTTCGGTTTCTTCAGGAATTGCATTTGCACGACTGGATTAATAGCGCAATAGTTCTGCTTTCGCCATACGTCTGATCACCAAATACGTATCCTGGAGCATCCCCCCGTCATGTGATTGTGTGTGATCAGCAAATACGTATCCAGGATGCGTTTCCATCGCGGTATCGTTAATTGCGCAATGATGCTAGTTGCGTCTGATCGCCATTTCCGTATTGTGGGGTCTATTCCACTATAGTTCTGAATTGATTCTTATTTTGCTTTCTTGCCACTTTGAGACCCTCGTGTGATAAGGTCCTCAGACTTACTTCTTAGGAGGCATATATAGGATTGTGGTACTAAGCACTTCACAATCAAGTGACTGAAGCCATTGCCATTTACATAGTAAAGATGGTGAACCCTGGACCAGATCCAAGACCATAGAGTTCTTTCGTCTCCCAATGTCCAACATTTCTTTGACTGGTACTGAGGGAGAAATGAGTGAGGCAGAAACAGTTTGTGTCACAACTCAAGATATGGCCAGGTTGGGCCATTCAGTAGAAAGTAATACGTGTACATCCAACCAAGGTATTTCTGTGTTGCTCTGTGTTTTGGATGCAAAGAGATCCTGCTGTATCTCAGACTGGGCGTTGCTGACTAATATCTGGCTTCCTGGCATTTTTATGTTCACACAATCCCATCACTGTGAAAGATAACAGGAAAGAGCTTTGAAGCCATAGTGTGTTCAAGATGCAATTAGGCTTAATCCTTCTTTATGGGCAAATCCAAATTACTGATCTCATTTTGCACTTAGCTTATCTTCATATGTGATTGACTGATAACCTACTTCTTGTCTGTTTTTTTCTTATTAGTTTTAAGTAGATTTTACTTGGACTTTTAAATAGTTTAACTTGATTGTCATCTGCCGTAAGTTTTTGTGACTGGCTGGACTAAGTTAAATATATACACCAACTAACGTGTCAGAACTTGAGGACTTCTGTGTAAGAAAGCAATCCTTCATGTGTTTCAAAGTCTCCACATACCTTCCAAAATGTCACAGATGAAAACTGGGACATGTGTGGCCAAGCAGCATCAGAAAATGGCCAAGATGGTAAATGTTATTAATGGAGAAGAATACATCAGCAAGGAGAGGCTGAAGCAGTTTGCTTTTCTTTGAGGCTACTGAAAAGGGCAAGATTCTGCTCTCTTCTTTCTTTTCTTCTATAATAAAAAGAAACCCACTTGAGGGTAGGAATAAGATGTTGTAGCTACTGCTGGAAATTGCCAGAAAGTAGTCAGGCACAGCAGAAACATCACTGCACGGTTGTTAAAAACCCAAGAATAACAGCAATAAATGCACAGCCTCCTAACACAATTGTCCCACATGAAGAAGTCCTTAATTTGTTTTTCTTTGTCTGCTTTTAATTTTGGTGTGAGCCAAGACTGGTTCCAGTTTTGGGAGAAAGGTAGGATATAAATGATTTGAATTTCTTTGTCTCTACATGCATGCTTAAACATATACACACACTTCAGTTTCACATATATACTGACTGACTACAAAGGAAACAATTTTTTATCTTAATCTCACTGTGAAAAGCTCAATGAAAATTCAAACACTGAAGTTGTTAAGTTAAAAAAAGAAAGGAACCTTAGATTAGAACAACAGCAACAAAAAACAACAACAAATGAGGCTTATACAGTTATAAGAGTCATAGAGAGAGTAAATAGAAAGATAATTTTTTTTCTCTTTGTGTTACAACTAGAAGGTACTGTGACCATCCAAAAACATTGGTTGGCAGTAGGTTTAAAGCAGAGAAAATCAATTGCTACTGTACCATATTATTGTTATTGTTCCATGCCTTCAAGTTATTTCCAACTTATGACGACCCTATGGCAACTCTATCATGTCTTTTTTTCTGAGACGGAGAATGCATGACTTGCCCAAGGTGGGTTTTCTTGGCCGAGTGGGAAACTGAACCCTGATCTCCAGATTCGTAGTCAAACCATTCAAAAATGAAAACCAGGACACATGTGGCCAAGCAACATCAGAGTGTGATAAGGATGATAAAATGTATTAATGAGGAAGAATACATGCTCTAGGAGAGGCTGTAGCAGTTTGCTTTTGTCTGAGACTACCCTCCTCTCCTCTCTTCCGTGCTGAGTTAATGGAGCACAAATACTTTTGACCCTTGAAGTCAATTTGCAGCAACTCAGTTTGCAGCAACTGAAGGAGACTGGGGACAAAGTTGAAAGTGAGGGGAGGAAAGAAAAACTGGAACATTTAAAAAGCAGCTGAAAAAGTAGAAAGACAGAAAATTTATTGGGAGCATGCCAAATTGGGAGATTTGGGGAGTATGCTTTACACAACTCATAGAGAACATACAGGGTGTGCTAATACAAATTGATTACCTTTGATGGCCTTTTAAAAGTTTACTAGATACTTGGCAGATGGTTTTCTTCTTGGTGATTAGCTATACAAAACATTCAGGAAGTACGGTATTATAGCTCTCATTATCAGATCCTAGAAAAAACAAAAACAAAAAACAAAACAAGAAAAAGCCAAATAAGATTTCTAGCTCATCTTTCCAGCTATTTGTCACAAGGCAGTTTACAGGATTACATAGCACATTACAAAGAATGACTATTATACAAAAATGTACCCAGATGGCAGACCAAGGATTTAAAGTAACCAATTTAGACTGGAATAAATGTCTCTTAGCATTTTCTAAGAGCTAGGAGAGATGAGGCCACACATATCTTCCTAAGTAGAGAGTTTCAAAGATGTGTGGCCATCACTAAGAAACCCATGATCCTGGATCCACCACACTGAGAATTTTCATTGATGTGTCAGAGATGAGGAGTGTTGATGCTGAGTTTAAAGCTTGGCTAAGCTGATACACACATAGGCCATTTCTGAAATAGTGTAGTCCTTTTAAAGGCGAAAATCAGCATCCCAAACAGGGCTGTAAACAGACGGGCAGCCAATATAAAAGATGTAGAATTAGCTGTGATATGATTGAAGTGCTTTGATTCTACAAGTGTTCTAGCTATCTCATTCTGTACCAGATGCAGTCTCTGAACTGTCTTAAAGGACAGCCCCAAGTAGAATCCATTGCAATAATATAACTTGGATGTATTACTGTGGCTACACTTCTGCTATAAAGCTGCAGCTCCTGAATCAGCCTAAACTGGTAAAATTACACCTCACAACCAATGCCAGCTGTGCCTTCACAGAAAATGCCAGGTCCAGACACACTCTCAGATGGCGTGCCTAGCAATTTTGGAGAAGTGCGATTCCACCAAGATTAGGGCCAGATCTCAGCTTTTATCAGATGAACACATTTCCCCATCCATACTTGGGTGTTGTCCATATGAAGCTATATCTTCCCAAAAGCATTGATCTGGTAACTTTATATGCAACATGCTGAACTAGGTAGCAATTAAAAAAAATAAGACAGTAAATAGTTTAGTTGGCAGGCTAGAAGGGTGTTGGATCAGGAGGTTCTGATCAAGTCAAGCCAAGCCATGGGGTAAGGTACAAGATCTAGTTTTCAGTGTGGCAATATCCTCTTAATTTTTCCTCTTTGTATCATAATGTTTAACATGCACCATGTTTTCAGCTTTAAGTAAATATAAGTAAACATAGGATGACTTTTAAAGTGTATGCTGTTTATATTTTAACCATACATTGAAACTGTGGTAGATCACAAAAATAGAATGGAGTTTTGTCTAAATGTATGTAAAATTCCTGCTCAATATTTTTTTATTCAATCATGATTACTTTATGCAGAATAAATGTCTAATATAATTGTCCATTAATTAAAAACTTTATTTCTCCTGGAGCTGTTCATGTGATAATTGGACAGATCTAGCAATATTCTGTGTTTTGAGATGATGACATTGGGCCTAAGCAGACTGCCAGAAATAGTGCACATTAAATTGAGGCACTGCCCTGGCTCAGTGCTTGGGAGTCATGGGAACTGTAATTTATTATGGCACCAGAGCTCTCTGACAGAGAAGGCTCAATGTCTCAGAAAAAAATACAATTCTCATGATTCCCTAGCACTGAGCCAGGGCAGTGCCTCAATTTAATGTGCACTATTTCTGGCAGTCTGCTTAGGCCTATAGTTTTCTTTTCAACTACATTTTATACTAACCTTTTGTGATTGTTTAATGTGGGAGAATGGCAATTTGTGTTATTGCTTTCACATAGAAACAGTCATTTGCAAGGTACATTATATAATCATCATTGTCCCTTATTGTTACAGAACATTATGTAGAAAATTAAGGGCAGTCATACCAAGAGACTATTCCTCCTTTTGTCAGTGAAACTGCATTACTGCCTTCTTGTAGAGCTTCAGTTCATTTTACTGGAGTTGAAGCCATTATGAAATGAGCAATACACAATGATTTTGTGTCTAGGGTGGCTTTATCTAAACTCACAGCTAAAATTGACAGTGATGCCTACAATTAAAGTAGTTAATAATTTCCATGGAAATGTTCTCTTTCCTATAAAACTAAAATGTTAGAATGTTAATTATTTGCTGTGCAGTTTCCAATGTCTGCAGATACTTCAGTGTAAAGCTCAAAATTCATTTCCAGGAAGAGGAAGAAGAAAAAATTGAGCAGTTTATCAATGTCAGTGGCAATCCAAGCTTCTCTGCAGAACACACACTATCCTACTCTGGACAATTTCCCTCTCACATTTCTAACTGTGGCAATTCACAGGTGCACACAGCCAGATAGCCAGGTTACTTTTCTCCTAATGCCATGCAAGTGTGGCAGGAGGAGGAAGACTTAGCAGTGGCTTGTTGGTTACCTGTGTGTACCTGTGAATTGCCACAGCTAGCTGCATGCCAGTGATGTGAAATGCAATTGTCCAGAGCGGTACAATGTGTGTATTGAAAGAAAGCCTCGACTTCTATTGGACATCCTGGGAGGAATGATTTAAAAAGTCCCCTGTGCCACATCAGAACCCTTTTGTTACGTTTCTTTTAATTATTACTGGAAGGGGTACACATCTCTGCTTCTCTGTGCAAAGAGAATCACTAAAGAAATGCATGACTTTAATCCTGTTTGGGCATTCTTAAATTCCCCAAAACCAAATACAAAATTTGAAAATGAGGCCATGCCATGTAGCTCTGCCAGTGACATCACACTGCCATTATGGCACATCACTAAGAAGACATTGCAAAGGTGAGACTTATGGATACACAGCTATATACAGATCTTCACTAGGGCTCCTTGTCAACAGCTTAATGATCTCTGCCTTGCCATTTCTTTACAATCCTCTGTACTCAGTATTGGCAAACAGTAGTTTTTCCACCTCCTCCTTGTCTTTACTTCTTATGTCATTTATCACAATAGTTGTCCTCAATCTAATTTTCCACATCCTGGAGCATTTCCACATTTTGTGGGAGTAATGGGCATAAGTTGCTCCCTTAGCTCTTAAGCAGTGCCTGTTGTTTCCATGTTTGATCTGGTGTATGTACACATTAGTCATGGTAGAAGATAGTACCCTGACCTAAGCATCATCCTTCCCTGAAATTTGATGAGAACAAGGAGCAGAATCTTCTTAGCAGTCGCAACTTCTTCCTTTTTGAAATTCTTGTCCAAAGATAGCCAATTAGTTAGCTTATACCTTCTTTTTAAAATACATAAGACATACATATATAAATATCCTGGTACATATTTTTGGAAGGAAAAATGGAGCAAAAACTGGAGACACATGCCAGGGTGCTCAATGGATAGATGTTTTTATTAGTTTAAAAAAATCAGTTATGTTTCAGCCTGTATGCATATGCTCTCAAAAACATTCTTCAGAAGCTATATTAAATTAATAATATTGAACTTTGGAACAACATCATCCTGAAACAGACATTAAATTTTGGGCTATAGAAAAAGTCAATACTGTATATGAAAGGATGCTGTTTAAAAAGAGGTACAGTGGATTCTACAATTAAAATCTTTGGTCCCTAGAGGCCTAAATGATAATTGTGACCTTCTTGCACTTCTGTAAATTCACTGTGAGTTTTCCAAAGGTCCCCTTTCCTTCAGCCTAGTAAAGTTTCCCTGACACTTTATCTGACAACTCTTTTTTTTTCTGAACATCTGCTGATATTTTTAAAAAAACAACCAAAAAACTTTAGCCTTCATGTTTCTTTTTGTCAAGTAATTGATGTGTCAATTGATATATCAACTATTGTGTCTTCAGGTTTCTTTCTGTGGATTTTGGAACAGAGGCATTGCTTCAATTTATTATGGCTGAGTTTTTAATTTGTTACATTTTATTATAGAGAGGGCTTTGTGGCTGTTTGTGATTGTTTAATATGTTTTTCTTAGCAATCCTTAGGATACTACTTTGACAAGTTTTGTTGTCTACCAAGTGGAGTTTTTGAAGGTTCTCTTATGCAGTGAGAGTTTGTATTTAACATTTCAAAGGCAACTGTATTTTTCAGATTTCTTGGTGTGTCAAATCTTAGTGAGAATTTCATAACAGCTACTAAAAAAAATTATTAGGCAATGCATAAAATGTAAACAAAATCTTTACCTATTTATAAATGATACAACCATTTATAAATTATACAACTCAACTAGATGGTTTAACTCACCATTCAAATTTAAATTAGTTTAAATGTCATGATTTAAATAATGAAAATCCTCATAACCTCCTAATCTGATCATCTCCTAGAGGTAATTTATAGTGACTGGTCACTAGGAATTAATGTGGTTTTGGCATTCTTGATTTTATTGATGGTAATTTAAATCCATCTGGTTAAGAAGTATCAATTATAAGTAGGTAAAGATTTATGGAGAAAGATGGGTAAGCATATTACCTGATTTTTATTCATGATTCAAATGTGGCATGATAAAACATCTTCACATGTCCTGACTTGGATCAGAATTCAATGTATCACTATCTAATATATACACATATCAACAAAACAATGGCTTCGTGGCACACTATATGCATTTATACAAGAGTACTCACTACTGCCTATGAAATAAAAGGAATCTTTTCAGAGAAGGTTTTAAATCCAATGAGAATGACTTTTGGAAAGCAGTTGCTTTCACACATTAACACTAATTGACCAATGTAAAGATCTGAAAGACCTGCATGACAGTACACAACCCTTTGAAAATTTAGGGCAAGGATCATGATTTGCATCTTTCCAGATCCTATTATATTCCATCCCATTCCCACAACTGTGCAAATATGGTTTATATCCTTAGTCCTGGCTATCACTCTGTACTAAATCTGAAGAAGTAGGTTTATATCCACAAAAGCTCATGCTAAAATAAAAGCCAGTCTTAAAAGTGCTGCTACATTCCTTCCCACCACCTTGGCTACTTCTTTGAAAAATACAAATGGAAATTTGCTAAGACATAATTTGCATCCCAGGATATGCCCTGTTATGTACAATATGCTCAAGTTACACTGAGGTTAACAGCTAGAGATCTTTGAAAGCTCATCAACTATGGAGTTTACCATAAGCTACGAATGCCTTAAGCATTTAGCTAAATTGCCATTCCATCTGCCAGAATGGGTCAAACTGAGAAAAACAGAATTGGATCTACAATATCTATCCAAGGACCCATGGTTAGCTTAGGTTTTAAAATTATGCTTGCAAGGCTGGAAAGGAACATGTAAGCTATGGAATGCCTCTAAAGAGATGGGAGTGCCAACACAACTGATAGTTCTGATGAAGAATCTATATGCAGGACAAGGGGCTACTGTCAGAACAGAACATGGAGAAACAGAATGGTTCCCAATTGGCAAAGAGGTCAGGCAAGGCTGCATCCTTTCATCCTATATGTTCAACTTGTATGCAGAACATATTATACAGAAAGCAGGCTTGGACACAGAAGGAGGAGGAGTGAAAATAGGAGGAAGGAATTTCAACAATATAAGATATGCAAATGACACCATAATACTAGCAGAAAACCTCACAGACCTGGAACAACTACTAAGGAAGATCAAGAAAGAAAGTGCAAGAGGTTTTTTTTTTTTTTTTTTTTGCACCTATATAGCTGTGCTATAATAGCAAGATTGAGAACTCATTGCTGGGTTTTGCCTGTCAATGAAAATGCACTACAGTTAAGGAATGGAATGCAAGACAACAGCAGGATGGACACAAGGTTGTATGATTAGCACTGGCCAAAGATGCTTTTTTCTTGTTAAAGTTCTGCTTTTTAACTTCATGTGGAAAAGTCCAAAGAGTCTTAAAGTCCAGGAAATAAAATTTAAACTCCATTAGCAACATAAAATACATTTCCTTTGAGATCCAGATTGCCTCTGTCCTTTGCGAGGGGTACCTGCCTCCTTAAACTGAAAATTTGAAAATGGTAATTTGGTTTTTCCATTCGAAATTGTTGTTGTTGTTGTTGTGTGTCTTCAAGTCATTTCCAACTCATGGAAATCCTAAGGCAACCCTATCACTTGGGGGGGGCTGAGACTGTGTGACTCACCCAAGACCACCCAGTGGGTTTCCATGACTAAGCGGGGAATTAAACCTTGATTTCCATAACTCAAACCACTACACCACACTGGCACCCATTTCCAAATTGTGATATTCAGTGGAATTCATTCCACCATCTTGCAAGCTTTGCTATTTTTATGTTTTTGGAATGGGTAATTTGGGTTTTAGACAGCCAGTGGAATGTAGTGGTTTGAGTATTGGACAAAGATTCCAGGGAGTTTATCACATGGGGGAAATTTGAAGTTTAAATGGGTCAGAACCTATGGTTATCCAGCATATTAGGCACAATTGCATGAATGGTTTTCACACGACATTGTGTGCAAACTGCTTGGAATCAAACAGGAAAGTGACGTGAACCAGCAAATAGGCATAAATTCATTTCTGTTTCATTCATGCATTTTTTGGGGGGGGGAGGGTTGTCCAATTGCTCTACTGTGAAAGCCATTTGCAGGATTTTCCCCATTTCTGTACTTGTTGTCAGAGTTTCCATGGTTTCTCACGGCAAAGGCAGGGACACAGAGAAAAATCTTGCTTCTCCCTCTATGTGAATGTCTCTTCTCCTTCGCCCTTCCCCATTAGTCATGGCTCTTAAAGGAGCAACCGCTCAGGGAAGGCAGGGACACCGGTTCTTTTTACTTAGGTTGGATACCATTTATTGGAAAGTAAGAGACTGTACAATATATTTTTATAAAGATAATTGTGTAAATTGTTTATTTCTCTGGGTGATTTCTGGTGACACAATTACTTCTTCTGTGCGCACGTGCAAAAAAAGTGATTCCCAAACCATTATCGGGATTTACACACATCTGTGTGAAAACCAAATGTGCGTTCTACCTTCTTTCTCGCTTTAATAATGAACTTCTAATGTGTTATTGTGTTCTGTGTGTGAAAATCATTTGTGCATTGCATGTTTTTGCGGGTTACAGCCACTTTAATCATTATCAGGATGGAGGTACATATGGTCTCCTTATGACAAACTCCTAGGAGACTAAGGTTCAAATCCCCACTCGGCCATGGAAACTCACAGGGTGATCTTGAGCAAACCACATTCTTTCATCCTAAGAAGAAGGTAATCGCAAACCTCCTCTGAATAAACCTTGCCAAGAAAACCCTATGATAGGATTGCTATAAGTCAGCATCACCTTGAAGATGCATAACATGTGAAGGTTTTTACATCATTCCATACCTATTAGCTATTCTGAGCCAACTTTTGCTATAGTAAAAGTAGACAAGCACAATTCTGCTTTAATATATGTGGTATTGTTTAAATACTTAACTAATACTTAACCTCTTTCTTAAAGAGGCATATTTTTATGTACCATCTAAAAGGGCATGACAAGTCTCTTTTAGCAAAGTATTCCATGTGGGACACCACCAAAAACTTGGGTGGCTATAGCTGTGGCTTTACAAGGCCAGGGGAGCTGAAGTAGGGCCACAGAAGACAAGTAGAGTATGCGGGGAGGAGCATGTGAGCAGGTGGTTCAAGCCATCTAGAGCCTTAATGGCTAACATCATCACCTTGAATGCAACACAGAAGCCAACTGACAGGCAGTACAGTTCTATTAAAGTAAGCATAACATGATCAAAGCATCTCATTCTTATACCAGCCAACTATGTAGCTGATGAGTTTTGTAAACATTTCACTTCCCAAGGACAACCCTAAGACCAAGGTCTGTCTTTGTCAAGAATAGTCATAAGTGGAAAAATTAGTTCCTTACCACTAATGCCACCTGTACCCCCAATATTGTTAGATCTAGAAGCACAGGCATTCCATACTACTGGTCCTGAATCTGGTTAGTCCAAACAACAATAGACCCACTAAATCATTGGGATTTCAGTCAGTGGTTCATTCTCATTGGGATGACCAATAGAATTCAGGAATAAATCTTTCAGAGGGAGTACAATGCCACCCAAGACAGGTTGCATATCTAACAGTGAGTCAGGTAATCCACTAAGCAAAAGTCCTTCCATCTTAACTGAATTAAATTTTTAGGCCCATCCAAACAGACTGGGAAAACCAGAAACTCCATGGTTTCTGACCTGTTCTTTCTGACTTTTTTCTTTGGGGTTGGTGGGGAGATCTACATAACATCCTAAAATATTACCAAGGAACTCCCAGCATTTACATAGACTTTTTATAGCTACTCCTGAGGTCAGTTTAAATTAACCCAGCATTTTCCAAAATGAAATGTGTGAAAGAGGAACGAATGCTAGCGACAAAAGAAAATATTCCTGATGCTTAAATAGTGTAATATTGCAAAAACACTTTGACTATAAATTCTGAATAATAATTTAAAAGATTTGAATGGAAACTGGTGAAAGGCAGTTGCCTGAACCTAGATGTGATACTTGATCAGGAGGAGGAAGAACACAAGTGAGGGGGGAGTGAAAGAAACCCAGGATATTTCAAGAAAGAGTTTGGATGCAAAACCTTGAATATGCAGGTAAAATCAAAACAAAAAGAACTGGAAAGTTTCAATATTTCCGGGGACTTTTCCCTGTCTGTATAAGTCCTATGAAAGGCAACTTCACCTCATAAAACAAAAGGCATCACCTATATAAACAGTGTAGCAAATCTGGAAATCTAGTTGTTAGAGTAGGGTGTGCAGGGCAGGGGTGGAACAAGAAAGTCATTATCACTGAAGGACAGGCTAAAATGAATTACCATTGGCTTGAACCATTTTGTAGATAAAGACAGACTTTTAAAATTAATTAATGCTGCATCTTGTAATACCAGATAAGACTATGAAAACAAAAGGCTAATGAGACCACACAAGAGGGGCACAGAAAAGCAGCCATCACAATAAAAGTTGACAGAGGGGCGGGATACACATTATTATTATTATTATTATTATTGATTAAGTGATTATTCTCTGTATAAATAGTACATAAACTATAATTTTCTTTAGGTAACATAAATGTATTCCCCGTTGACAAGGTTGTCAAGTCGTGTCCAACCGTAGGGGGCGGTGCTCATCTCTGTTACTAAACCGAAGAGCCAGCATTGTCAGAGACTACTCTGTGATCCTTTGGCCAGCATGATTGCACAGAATGCTGCTTACCTTCCCACCAAAGTGGTACCTATTTATCTACTTGCATTTGCATGCTTTTGAATTGCTAGGTTGGTAGAAGCTGAGACTGATGATGGGAGCTTACCTCATTATGAGGCACCTGGGCCTTGAACTGCCAACCTGCCGATCTTGCAATCAACAGTGTCAGCTCTTAACCATTTGAGCCACTTCATTCCTTCTTTTTTTTAATACATAAAAAAGTTTAACTTGAAGAAAAATATTGAAAAATGAAAGAAATGTACAATCTGGGGAATAATCTGCACTGCAGAAATAATGCAATTTGACACTGCTTTACTGTCATGGTTCCATCCTAAGGAATAATGGGATTTGTTGTTTGTTGTGGCACCAGAACTCTGTGTCAGAGAATGCTAAATATCTCACAAAACTACAAATCCCAGAATTCCATAGCATTGAACCATGTGTCAATTAAAGTGTTAAAGTGGTGTCAAAGTGCATTATTTCAGTGCAGGTTAAATCTGGGTGCATAACAGGCTTGAAACTAAAGATTACAAAAAAAAGCTAAAAACTTGTTTACTTAAAAGGTTGGGGATAGCAATACTGGGGGGACGATACAGTAACATCATTTTTTCATGGAAAGAACGCAGTACAATAATAGTGAGCTTTTACTCTAAATGTTGACCTTTATGTACACAAAACTATACCATCCATCCAGAATCCTCAATAAATGTGTTCATGCTCTGTTTGAGGCCATCCATGTTGGTAGTGAGGTCCACAGTTTAATTATGTGCTGAAGACCCTGAACTCTAGCATTATTTATTTATTTATTTCAAATATGTATATCCCACCATTCTCCCACAATGGGATTCAAGGCAGGTTACATTTTTTATGAGAGAGAGATAAATATTTCTCCACATTGTACATATTTTTACACAATATTTCCACATAATCCCCCCTTTTCTAACACCAAAATACCTAAATATTGTAACCTTTCCACAAAGGTGATTTGATCTTTTGATTCCTTTGGATGCCAATTACTGCATATTTCTTAGCTTTATAGTATTTTAGTTGCAGTAATCAAAACTGAACAGAGTGTTGTATGGTCACGTTATAGATTTGCAGAAGGGAGAATGATAATGGAAGTTTTATTTCCAATTGTTTTGTAATCTATGTTCAACATGTAATTTCCCTTTTTTACAACTGTTGCATACTGGGTCAACATTTTTCTTAAGCTATCTAGCACAGTCCCAAGAATTCCTTTCCTGGTCAGTTGTTGCAAAATCAAATCTCATCAGTTTATGTGAATTTGGGATTAGGATTTTTGGCCCCAATGTTCAGTAGTTTAAACATACTTACACATTTAATTTCACTTGTCTCTTTACTAATGATTCGCCCAGCCTGAAGACATCATTTTAAAGTTTTCCCAGTCTCTCCCCCACCCCATATCAATCTGTCCACTTCTCTATTCACCCCTAACTCCAGATCATTTATGAAGTTACAAGTTAAAAAACATCATTCCTCATATAGAATCTTTAGGGAAACCCCTATCGATATCCCCCCGAGTACTCCTACTTTTATTTGGATATCTCACTTTCTACAAGGTTGCTTTCTTTATTCTGCAAATCATACAATTGTGTTCGTGTTATCTGTAGCAACTGCATGGATCCTTGTTCCCCCCCCCCCCCCGAGGTACAGTGGACCCTCCATATTCGCAGATGCACAGGGCCAACTGTAATGGGATGGTAGATTTTCTAGATGTTTTTCCCCTACAAACTATACAGCTGGGTGGTTTTGTGGTATAATTAAATTGACATGGATTGCTAGGGTTTAGACTTCCTGGGACTTCCTGATGTCTCTTGATAAGTTTCCTGTTGCCTTGGCAGGTGATCACATCAACATTTTGGCTGCCCTATGAATAGGGCAACAGGCACAATGGTTCTTAAGTATTTCCTCCCATGAACTGGAGCCAGCTTTAGTAGGGAGCTGCTGGTGATGAAATGAATGGCTCAGAAACTAGAGTATTGATGGTGGAAAACTTGGAGTCTGACCAAACACAGGATAGAACCCACTGGAAAGCCTATGCTGTTGCTTTCTTTTCTCCTACCATGGAATCTACACAGTGCCATCAAGCAGAGTTGTCTCAAGGGGTCAGGGGCCTTTTATACTCTGCCTCACAAAAGCAGCAGGTAGACCATCCAGCAGCTCACTGGAAAGCATGTTCATGCAGTGGCATCACTGGACCTTTCATTTGAAAGATAACTGATGCATGGCAACTCATGTACATCACCATGATTCTTAAATATAACAATAAAATCTCTCAGGCAATTACAGACAACTTCCCTCATTGGTCTTTCAATTTTATCTATTCTTTTGTGAAAATGCATAAATGTCTTCCCAATAATTAATTCTTATAGCACCTCCCCAAAAATTGCCTCTCAATCAAGCTTTTGCAATGTGCTCTTATGAAGGTCTGCCTTTGAAAAAATTGGAAAAGCTACACATAGCACAATATCTAGTAGCCAGACTGCTGCTTGTTGTTGTTAACTGCCTTCATGTTGATCTCAACCCATGGCAACCCTATGGATGAGACATCTCCAGGCCCCCCTGTCCTCTACTGCTCTGCCCAGCTCCTGCAAACTCGAATTCGTGTCTCTTTAATAAAGTCCATCCATTTAGCATGTGGCCTTCCTCTCTTTCTACTTCCCTCCACCTTTCCTAACATTATTGTCTTTCCCAACAATTCTGTCTCATCATTTTGGCTTCTAGGGATACCTGTGGCTTGATTTGCTCTATGACCCATTTGTTTGTCCTTTTGGCTGTCCGTGGGATCCTCAGCACTGTTTTCCAGCACCACATCTCAAATGAATTGATTTTCTTCCTATCGTCTTTGTCAATTGTCCAGCTCTCACATCCATACATGGTAATAGGGAATATGAAGGCTTGTATGATTCTGACTTTTATGCTGAGTTGTATGTCTTTGCATTTTAGGATCTTTTTTAGTTCTTTCATAGCCACCCTCCCCATTCTTAATCTTCTCTTGATTTCCTGGCTGCAGTCCCCATTCTGATCAATGTTTGATCCAGATATGAGAACTCTTTTACTATTTCTATTTCCTCATTGTCTAGTTTGAATGTGTGTAAGTTCTCTGTGGTCATTATTTTTGTTTTCTTTATGTTCAACAAACAGTAACCCTGGCTTTACACTTTCTTCTTTGATCTTCCTTAGTAGTTGTTCCAGGTCTGAGAGGTTCTCTGCTAGTATTATGGTGTCGTCAGCATATCTCAGATTGTTGACATTTCTTCCTCCTGTTTTCACTCCCTCCTCTTCCATGTCCAAGCCTGCTTTCCTTACAATATGTTCTGCATACAAGTTGAACAGGTAGAGTGATAGGATGCAACCTTGTCTGACTCCTTTACCAATTGGGAACCATTCTGTTTCTCCATGTTCTGTTCTGACAGTAGCCTCTTGTCCTGAGTACAGATTCCTCATCAGGGCTATCAGATGTGTTGGCACTCCCATGTCTTTAAGGGCATTCCATAGCCTTTCATGATCTATGCAATCAAAGGCTTTGCTATAGTCTATAAAGAAAAAGATTTTCTTTTGGAACTCCCTGCTACACTCCATTAGCCATCGTATATTTGCAATGTGATTTGTAATGAAGGACTTAAACTTGAGGAATTACTAAAGTCCAAGTCTTCTATGGGATCTTTTATCTTATGTTTACGGAGGTGGCTTGGGAATAGACTAATAGAGACAAAGCTTTCCTATGAACTGTATTTTATTTGGGGATTCAAACATACAAAGACACTCTAACATATACTCATACACACAAGAATTCAGGAATAAAGAAGTTAGCTTGGAGACGAAACACAAGGCTTTTTAATGGTGATAATTACCTCAAGGAGACTGCTCCAATGATGAATGAAGATGGATAGACTCAACCATTATGAAAGGGAAAGGACAGCGGAAAGAGCTGGGACTCCAATCAGTGTTCACAGTGGCACCATGAAATCTAGCCAGACCCCAATGTGCCTGAGATTTTGGGGATCATTTATACCCTTAAACCTGGCCTGAGGCGAAGAGTTGCTATTGTATATCAACAGATTCCGGTTTCTACTCTTTGAAGTAAATAATTTCGAAGGATAGGAGATGGGATGTTAATGTTATCTCATCTTTAGCCAGACACATCCTAGCTGGCACTCATAAATCCTCTAGGTGTGGATGTTCTGCTTAGCAGCTCCTAGGTCTGGCCCTTTTAATCTGCAAATTGATGTAAGTGCCTACATGATGTGATCACCTTGAGTCCATGGCGATAGGGGCTCTTCCCAGTCCACGGCCATGGCAGGGACTCAAAGAGGGATCTTCATATTAAATCAGCCATCATAACAGATCCCTGGTGCCTCCTGAACCCTGCTTGGACCTCTGGGATTTCTCTATCCATGTTGGAGCCTATGTTGCAGATTTTTGAGCATGATTTTGCTTGGGTGGCAGATCAGTGCTATGGTCCTATAGTTGTTGCAGTCTCTTGTGTCTCCCTTTTTGTGGATGAGGATGTATATTGATAATTTCCAATCTGTTGGCCATTGTTTTGTTTTCTATATCTGTTGACATATGTTGGTTAGCACTAGAGTTGACTCTGTCAATGTGGATTGCAGCAGTTCAATTGGATTATCATCTGTTCCTGGAGACTTTTTTCCCCATTTCTTTTATTGCAGCATCTACGTCAATTTTTAGAATTTGGGGTTCATCTTCATATAGCTCTTTGTTCCATGTGTCCTTCATGTTGTCATCTCTTTTATAAAACTTTTCTGTGTATTGCATCCATTGTCTTTTTATTCCTTCCTGATCTTGAATTATGTTATTTTTATTGTCATAAAGTGTCCTGGTCCTCAGTTTGAACTTTCCCTTGATTTCTCAAATCTTGTGAAATAGGCCTCTTGTTCTTCTCTTTTTGTTGTTGTCTGCTATTTCTCTACATGTGTCATTGTAGTAATTTCCCTTATCTTTGCGCACTAGCTGTTGTACTGTTGCATTCATGGTTCTTAGTTTATTCTTATCTCTTTTTTGTTTTGTTTCTCTTTTTTCCTTTATTGCTTGTAATGTTCTATCTGTCATTCATGGTTTCTTCACTTTCATTTTGTCTGTTGGAAGTGTCTCGAAGCATTCTTTTTTTATTACAAGGGGGTATTGTAAAGTAATAATTATGACCCAGACGTTATAATGGTATATTGATGAAATTTTGACAGTTTCGTCATCAGCAAGTGACTTTTTCTTTCCCCAAAAATGAAAAATCCATTGTGGGGTCACCAATTTGACAACACAGATGAAGTCATTCATGAAGTGGAAGAGTGGTTTAAGGCACAATCTGCAGACTTCTACAATAATAGTATTTGGAGGGTCAAGAAATGCTGAGAAAATGTGTAAATCTGGATGGTGACTACATAGAGATAAGTTAATAATTACAAATCAAAACAAACTTTCTGTCCATTTTTTTTAAAGGTGGTAATTCAAACTTTACGATACCCCCTCGTATGCACCTGGCTTCAGACCAAAGCTCTTACAATTCACAATCTATTATTCTTAGTACTGCAAATCTTAGTATTGTCAATGAATTCTGTGGAAATGTTATTTAAATCATATTTTGGTATGATGACTGGTTTTGTTTTCTTCTTGAGTTTTCCTTTTATTTTTGAAATGAGTAGTTCATGATCTGTGCCACAATCAGCACCTGGTCTAGTCTTGGCCACCAGTATGGAGTTTTGCTATCTTTCACTTCCAATTATGTAATCTACTTTGTTTTTGTATTGCCCATCTGGTGATGTCCATGTGTATAACCTTTTCCCTGGTTGTATGAAAAATGTATTTGCAATGAATAGGTTGTTGGCTTCACAAAAATCTATCAGATGCTCACCTGCTTCATTCCATTGGCCTAGTTTTTTATTCTTCCTTACTTACAACCTTTGCATTCCAATTTCCAATGGTTAGCTTGACATCCTGTGTTGGTGTGCTGTCAATTTCTTCCTGTACTCCTTCGTAAAATCTATCAATTTCTTCTTTTTCTGCCTCAGTGGTTGGTGCATATATTTGAATAATGGTGATATTCATAGGTTTCCTGTGGAGCCTTATTGAGATGATTTGGTCTGATTTTGGCATTTATCCTCTGACTGCTTTTGCAACATCATTTTTTAGTATGAAAGCCACCCCATTTCTTTTTGTCTTTTCATTCCCTGAGTAGAACACTGTGTGGTTGTCTGATTCAAAGTGGCCCATTCCTGTCCATTTTAACTCACTCACCCTCAGTACTGCTATGTTCGTGAATTGCATTTCCATTTTCATTATGTCTAGCTTCTCTTGGCTCATGCTTCTCATATTCCATGTCCCTATTTTATGTGTGGTGCTGCTTCTGATGGGGTTTGTCTTTCCGAGAGTGTTTCCTGCTTGCTTCATCATTTTTCACTGCCCTTAGCTGCTCTTGCAAGTGCGTTTTCCTTTAGTTTCTATATCTCTCTCTGTTAATGCTCTTGTCCTGCCTGTGTGACACTTTCGACATCTCCTCATAGGGTTTTCTAGGTGGGGGGGGGGTTACATAAGGAGGACCACCTACACCTCCTTGTGCACAGTGCTAACAAATGTTAGTTATGATATCACTGCTGTTCTTCACTTTAGTGACACCACTACTGCTGCTGCCCAGTAGTTGTTTCCCTATGTCATTTCCCTCCCCCCCCCCATTATTGTTGAGTTGAATTGATAGTTTCCCTACCCTTCTCCTCCCTCCTTTTCCCTCCCTACCTCATATCCTTCTTTATTTTAGTCTCTCATCTGTCTTCTGCCCCTTGTTTGATTTTCCTTGCCTGTCCTCTCTGTTTTCTTCTGTCCTCCCTCTGAAAGGCAGGGGGGACTGAGATGGTCTGTGCCAGGGCTGAGATGGACTCATGTGGCTGGCTTTTCCCTTCCTCTTCCTCCTAGCTGTTTCTCCTCTCCTCTCTCTGGAAGGCAGCAGGGGGGGAGGGAGGCTGGGATGGTCTGTGCCAGGGCAGAGATGGACTCATGTGGCTGGGAGGAGATTAGATGAAATCTTTCCCCCCCTCTCCTTGCTGCTTCTTGAGGCTCCTTCAGGATGAGGGAGGGATTAGATGGAGTCTTTTCTCCACCTCTCCTTGCTGCTAGCCAATTGCAGTGGTTTTCAGCTGCTTCTGAATTCAATTCAAGGTGCTGGTTTTGATGTATAAAGCTTTTAACATTCAGGAGCCATATCATAAAGACTGCCTCCACTTGTAGGAGCCTGCCTAGAATTTGAGTTTTTCAGCAGAGGCCCTGATGCATTTCCCATCACACCTAAAAACTGGGCACTGGATCTGGATTACTTTGCTTGTGTGTATCCAGCCCCAGTCACCCCTGTGCCTTTTTACTTCCTGAAAACCTGTTCTCAGATGGAACTGAGAGCAGGTTATATAGAATATTACTGTGATGTTTCCCCCCATAGTTCCATAAGCAAGAAGGGGCAGAGACTAATTGTATTAATGAAAGTTGGATATTCAGAGGACCCTGAAGAATTCCTCAGGGAAGAAGTTTTACCATCTCCACACCTCACGAATGTAGCGTGCAGGTGACAATCAGAGTGCATAATAATCTACAGCAGGGATAGGCAACCTTTCCCCTTTAAGGGCCGAGGGACTTCAGCTCCCAGAAGCCTCAGCCATGTTGGCCAATAGTCCCATGTTGGCCAATAGCTCCTGGGATTCTGGGAGCTGAAGTCCCTCGGCCCTTAAAGGGGAAAGGTTGCCTACCCCTGATCTACAGTACTCTTGATATTTCTTTCAGTACTATGCAGTTGCTTGAAAAACTGAAAGTGATTACACTCGTCCCTCCACATTGGCTGGGGTTAGGGGCACAGGACCCCTGTGAATGTGGAAAAACCACAAATAACAAAAGCACTATGTTTTTACCTGAGAGAACACCTTTCTCTAGGTCCTCCAGTGCAACTCTGTGATCAACATCTGCCAGACATTGACCATAGAATTGCGTTGGAGGAGTTACAAATGCCTAGTGAAGTGTTCTCTCTAGGAATCTCTAGGTTCTTCAGTGCGAATTTTGGTTAAAGTTAACCATAGAGTTGCGCTGGAGAACCTAGATATTCCTAGAGAGAACATATTAATAAAATCCATGCATAATCAAATCCACAAAAGTCAAAGCCGCAAATGTGGAGGGACGAGTGTAATCTCATTTGCTTCAAATGAGTATTGTAGGGGCAACGCAGACTGGCAGCTTGGAGCAGCCTCTGCCCCCTCCAGCTGTGGTCAGGACCCCATTGGGCCAGGATCACACTGACTGCATGGTCTGCTCTCAAAGCGGGCACACAGCAATCAACAGGAGGTTTTTTACCACTACTTTTGCTGGCAGCTTCTAGCCACCTTAGGCGGCCTGAGAACATCTTCCAGCTACTTCAGGGGCATGTGTCATCTGTACGCCATGCCCCCAAAGCGGCTGGAAGCTGCTTTTTTTGGGGGGGCCCATCTGTTTTAGGCCACAGTCAATCGGCACTCAACACACTAGACTAAGCCAAAGATGAAATTTCAGCTTGTAGCCTATTTTCTCTTAAGTGGTAAAAGTAATTTCTCAGCTAGGTGTTTGGGAAGTGCATGTTGGCTCAGCCACAGCAGACCCTGCATTAATGCACAGTCCATTTCTAATAGCAGATGAGATGTGGCTGAGAAGGTATAATGGCTGAATATTTACAGGCAGATATTCGCATACTATGAGGCTATTGAGGAACTGTGATTTATTTTTTTTCATGGCTGAAAGACCATGTCAGACCTCGTAATATTAATGTATTACAAAGTCTCTTAAATTACTAATTAACCTTTTCAAAGTAGCAGAAGTAAAACTAAAGTTGTCATTTTACAACAAACATTTCTCCATACCTAAATGAGAAACTAATTTTATATGCGCTTATTTTCTCTATGCCCTGTGTAATATGAACCTAACAGTAAAGAATGTAATGGAAAATATTAATAAATAATGATGTTTTGAAACACAAGTTGCTGAACAGCAACCGGATCCTTTGTATTTATTCTGCCACAGAGAGAAGAGCTTGCTGTGTATGGGAGAAACAATAATGTTGTGCATAAATAAATACGTGAACATATCCTTCAACTGTACCAATTTGACAAGGATAGTCCCAATTAACCCTCTGTTATCACTTTCTCCCAGCTGCCTTTAAAATGTTCCAGTTTCTATCTCCTCCTCCCACTTTCCTCCTTTGTTCTTAGTACAGTTTCAGCAAACTGAGTCCAGAGTGGAAAAGTAGTTTCCACTCAATTAACTCAGGAGGGAGGAGAGGTAGAATCCTGCCCTTCCCACTAGGCTGAGGCAAAAGCAAAATGCTGCAGCCACTCCTAGTTTTTGTATGTTCTTTACAACACTCTGATGTTTCTTGGCCACACATCCCAGTTTTCATCTGTGAAATGCTGGAGGATATGTGTGAGGTAGCTGCATCCTGTGTTTCTTTCAATGCAGCTGTAAACACATTTAATTGGATGAATTTTCTTCCACATATGGCCCAAATTAAGAATTGTTTTGCTTATTCCTCCAGAGATTCACATTGCTGGGATGGATTTAGGAATGAAGAACAAATACTCCTTGAACATATTTGAAGGTCATGGCTACACGTCCACTGTTATCTCAGTAATTTCTAAGCTGTGCAAACTACCATATGGAGTAACTTAGTTAATTCACTGAATGCAAAATTGTAGAGCTCTATCATTAGGTTGAATGAGCCACCTGCTTCGGGTGTCAAATGCAGGAGATGTGATGCGATTAGGATTGTCAGGTCAGGACTATCTGAAGCCCTGAGATTTAAAGCCCAAACCTGAAACCTAGGGATTGCTACTTATGTTATGGGATTGCCCTGGTATGCCATTAAGCAAGACATCATGCATCAGCCATGGTTGCACAAATATGCTATTCAAATAAAAAACACTAAGGTAATATATATATATATATATATATATATATATATGCATTTTTCAAGGGAATGCTCTTGCCATGAAATTCTTACCCTTACCTCGAGAGAAGAGGGCTCAGGCCTTGAAATTTGGGATCAATACACTGGATATTATGGGCAGGTCTTTGGCATTAATTTCAAGTGTGTGCTCACCTCAGCTATTACCCTCTGTAGGAGCGCATGGCCTGTTTGTGCCTGCAAAATTAAACACTGTCCTCAAGTGGAATGGAGGGCCAGTCTCCTGTTCTGAGTGATGTATGTTTCATTTATAAATCCAGCTGGCCTTTGTATATGAAACGAGGCAAGGGAGCAAACTGTCTTAGGATGGCATTGCAGAGTTGCTTCATTATAGGAAGGAAGAATGCTAGTTTGTGCCTCAGTTTGTATTATTGACATCACATAATTTTCCTTGGAGATAATATTTTTATATTACAAGATAGTTAGGGTCAATTTATAAAACATACTGAAGAGAATGTTTTCAAATATCTCCCTTCCATACAAAATCTGCAATATATATTAATGTAGGACTTCACATGATGACTACAGAATAAAATGATCCCTTTGTACCACAGACTAAGGGGGGTTGCAGACTGCCAGAAATAGTGTGAATTCAGTCCACTTTTAGGGTTAGGTTTAGTGCTAGGGAATCATGGGAACTGTTATTTTTCTGAGACATTGAGCCTTCTCTGTCAGACAACTCTGACGCCACAATAAAATACAGTTCCCATGGTTCCCTAACTCTAACCCTAACCCTAAAAGTGGACTGAATTCACACTATTTCTGGCAGTCTGCAACCCCCCTAAGTTTTCCACTCAGTTAACTGTACCTCAGATGCAAACATTTCCAAGGGCTTATTCTCACTTACATTTAACCCGGTTTGCGATTCACTTTCGCTCCGGGTTGGTGAATTGATTCCAGTTGATGCATCATTCCCACTATGGAAGTGAGTCTTTTCTTTATTCGCTTCTTTTTTGGCATGATTGTCATTCTCGTTAGTTTGTGCCCCTTCAAAATGCATGTCAATCATCTACGTGTCATCAGTGACGCAACCAGCAACACATCCAAGAAAACATGGGAGTAATGGGTGCCGTGGCCAGAATTCTCCCCTGGGATGCATGCAGCCATGGGTGTCATGGAGGACTCTTCCCCGGGATACATACAATTTTAAAAAAATTGACAATATATGTGCTCCATTGTTTTTGCAATTACTTGTCTCACTGAGCTGCAGTCAGTCCACTCGCCTGGCTTTGCAGCCCACAAGTAATTGCAAATACAATGAAACACATACTCTCTCTCTCTCTCTCTCTCTCTCTATAGTGCCCATAGGTCACACCACAAAGCACAAAGCAGTGCTGAGAGGGGGGAAATGGTGGATTTCCCCCCAAACTGGTGAGGGATGGGATACACTCCTGTAATCCCTCCCCTTCAGTTTGATGCAACTCAGGTACATCATTTCCACTTGCTGAACCAGCTTGCTAATCACCCCTTTTCAAAAGGACTGGCAAAAAACTAGTTTCCGAAGAGCAATTTTTTTGCATTTGTCTTGCTTCAAAGTGAGTCCAAACGATCGTAGTCGCATCTGAAACCATTTCAAATGGGGACGAGGCATATTTAAAGTGATCAGCAAATCGATGTAAATCATAGTGGGAATGAGCACCAAGAAAGGCAGGTCACTTGTACAGACAAGCCCCTCTGTCAGCCTCTTCAAGATTTTCTAGAGTTGCTGCTACTGTCTCACCACAAGATTCCTGGAAGCACGTAGTTGAAAATGTAACTGAAACATTAGACTCAAAATCTTTTACCCACAGCTCAATTTTTCTGTGTGTCTGGATGAGGCTACAGGCAGGAATCAATCAGCAGTGAAGAGGCACCAGGATCAGAGAGTGAGAAAGCAAGATGTGAGAACAAGCCAAGAGAGACTAGAATGAAGAGACATCAAAAGCAAAAAGCCATCCAGGAGACAAGACAGAGAATAAGACGAGTTACAATAGAGCTCAGACTCTGTTCTCAAGCAAAGCTCAACAGAAGCCCTTTGTGCTCCTCTTTGCCCAGAAAGATGCAATTGTCAGCCTATGTGGGCAGAGTCAGCAGGACATTTTTTCACTGAGAAGGTTGTCACCTGTACTTCAACATTTCACCACATGGAGCAGCCACATACAGATTCCAGCAGCCCCTGACACTCTGCGGAGTGCTTTGTGAATGCTGTTAAAAAACAGTATATAATTATTTGCAATAAAGAAAAGTTACAAAACTGATGAAATGTTGCATGATGTACATCTAGGTATAAATCAGTCTTATTTCTGTACCAGAAGACAGCTCATTATTTGAATGAGGACAGCAGTCTCACCTCTTCTTTAAAGTTAATAAAAAGGTTTCAGAATTAAATTTCTCAGAAGCAATTTTAACACATATAATAAGAAACTATAAGGGCTTTTCTTCTGTGAACTGAAACTTTTACATGATCCTTTCTCTCTGTATGTTTGTACATACAATTATCATACCTGAAGACCAATCTTGATCCCTATCCACATATAAGAAGGGGGTGTTAGTAGGGCCGGGGGGGGGGGGAAGTCCAAAGTTTACAGATGTACAAAACAATAACTTTGCGAAGCGGGTAGGGGGGGATGTGTTGGGTTGGGAAATTGCCTGAACAGCCCAAGGACGACTGAGTATGCTCAGTGGGCTTTATTTATTTAAAGTATTTCTGTATTTCCTCCCCCTCCCCCGACAGCCCACAAGGGGTCTGGAAGGGATGAATGAATAAAAACCAATTATAAAGATTAAAAAAAATTAAAACACATTGAAATTTAAAAAAATATTCTTAAAAGCAATCCTAGAATCGAGTCTTGAATGCCATGTAGAACAAGACTATTTTGACTGCCCAACAGAAGCTTCAAAGAGATGGGGCCAGCTTAACTTCCTTGGGTAGAGAGTTTCACGCTTAGAGGTGCTGCTACACAGAAAGTCCTGTTACATATACCCACCAACCTAACTTCATGATGTGTTGGGACTCTGATGATCTCAAATTTCTGGCAGACTCCTATAGGAGGAGGTAGTCATTCGAGTATCTTGGCTCCAAATCATTTAGGGCAGGGGTAGGCAACCTTTTTGAGCCAGGGGATGGGTTGCTGTCCCTCATACAATTGGGGGGGCCAAAGCACCATAAATAAATAAATAAAAAATAAAAAATGTAAAAAATTTAAAAATATATGCATGAACACTCTCTCAGCCCCAGAAAAGCCATGGCAAAACCCCTGTGGAGATTTTGCCAAGAAAACCCCAAGAACAAGTAATAACAATAATCAATATCATTATGGCGGGCGGCAGCGGCAGGACCGGCCTGGGGCTGGTCTAAAGGCCTCGGGGGGCTGCATCCGGCCCCCGGGCCTTAGGTTGCCTACCCCTGATTTAGGGCTTTGTAGTTTAACACTAGCACCTTGAATTGAGCTTGGAAGCAAATGGGAAGCCAGTGTGGTTTTTGCAGGACCAGTGTTATATAGTTTCTAAAATGCGCATCTGACAGTAGTCTGGCTGCTGCTTTTTGCACTGGCTGAAGCTTCCAAACACTTTTCAAGGGCAGCCTCACGTACAGCGCATTACAGTAGTCTAATTAAGAGGTAATTAAGGCATGTGGCCAGATCTGCCTTGCCCAAGAAAGGGCACAACTGGCACACCAGCTGAACTTGGGCAAAGGAGCTCCTGGCTACTGCAACCATGTGGCTTTTCAGGAGCAGCGCTGGGCCCAACACTCTTCAAAGAGATCAACCCCTCCAGACCAGGCTGTGATCCCAATCTGGATTTAATAGGCAAAGTGGGACTCTGTTGCACCCAGGCTGGAGTCCCAGGCTAAGAACCACAGGGCAAGAGCCCTTGTACATCGGATGCTCATTGATTTTTAAGAGAAAAATTAGATAACCAAGGAGGGGCAGACAGAGTTATCCAAGAAAACAGCATGTCTTGAGCTGTCTTAAACCCTGAACAGTACTATTCTACACTATAACATTTTGTTGGAGACATCAACTCATTTGAGGAGATGTGGTGCTGGAGAGGAATTCTTGAAATACTGTGGACTGCTAAACAGACAAATAAATGGGTCTATTGGAAATCAGGCCTAAACTCTCCTTAGACGCAAAGATGTGACTAAACTGAGGTTGGAGTCTTTTGGCCATATCATGACAAGGAAGGACTCACGAGGAAAGACTTTAACGCTTTGTAAAGTGGAGGTTAATTGGAAAAAGGAAAACCACATACCACAGTGGTGATATATCAGATCCAAATGCATCTGAGGAAGTAGACTGAAGTCTGGGAAAGCTCTTGCTGCCAACTTCTTTATTTCAGTGAGTCTCAAAAGTGTTACAAGATCTCTCTACAGACTGATTCTACAGACTATTTTTACATTTTAATAATAATAATAATAATAATAATAATAATATGTACCTGAGGAAGTAGATTGAAGTCTAGGAAAGCTCATGCTGCCAACTTTTTTCTTTCAGTGAGTCTCAAAGGTGCTGCAAGATCTCTCTACAGACTGATTCCAGAGACTAGGGCCTTTGCAGACTGCCAGAAATAGTGCACATTAAATTGAGGCACTGCCCTGGCTCAGTGCTAGGGAGTCATGGGAACTGTATTTTTTTCTGGGACATTGAGCCTTCTCTGTCAGAGAGCTCTGCTGCCACAATAAATTACAGTTCCCATGATTCCCTAGCACTGGGCCAGGGCAGTGCCTCAATTTAATGTGCACTATTTCTGGCAGTCTGCAAAGGCCCTAATACAGCTATATCTTTGAATCATCTATCAGATGGGCAGACTCAGTCAGAGAAGCCATGGCTGCTGCAGGAGTCTGCAGGAGCTAACCAGGGCAGGTGAGGAAGAGATTACTTGGAGGTCTCTCATATATGTCAGCCAGCCTGGATTTGGTGGTTTGAGTGGTGGACTGTGACTCTGGAGACCAAGGTTTGAATCTCTGCTCGGCTACAGAAGCCCACTGGGTGGCCTTGAGTGAGTTAAACTCTCTCAGCCTCCTCAGGGGAAGGCAATGGCAAACCTCCTCTGAGGAAATCGGCCAAGTAAACCCCATGAGAGGTTTGCCTTAGGGTTGCCATAAGGGCAAGTCACGCTCTCTCAGCTTCAGAGGGTGGCCATGGCAAACCCCCTCTGAAGAAACTGGCCAAGAAAACCTCATGAGAGGTTTGCCTTGGGGGGTCATCATAAGGGCATCACACTCTCTCAGCCTCAGGGGAAGGCCCTGTGAACAAATCTTGCCAAGAAACCCCCATGACAGGTTGGTGGCCTTAGGGTCGCCATAAGGGCAAGTCACATTCTCTCAGCCTCAGAGGATGGCCATGGCAAACCCCCTCTGAACAAATCTTGCCAAGAAAACCCCATGAGAGGTTTGCCTTGGGGTCACCATAAGGGCAAGTCACACTCTCTCAGCCTCTGAGCATAACAGAGGATAACAGCCAACGGTTCTGAAGCAACGGCCCCCTCGCGCTCCGAGGCTGAACCGCGGCGAAGAAAGCGGAGACCGTAGGGAACCCCAGCCTGCGTCCCGTCCAGCCACGGCTCTTTCCTCTCCTCACCCAGAGCCAAGCCTCGGCCGCTTCCCTGAGACGGGCGCCTTGCCTGCCCAATCGCGACGCCGTTCGTTGTAAACAACCCCGCCCCTCCAGCGCACTGCCAGCCAATAACAGGGCCGCGCCTTGCACTCCTTTCCCCCTCCCCGTGTCTGACTGGGGGGTGGGGAGTGAGTGGCACCGCCGCCCACCAATCCGTGAGCAGGGCGAGCAGGCAGGGCGAGCAGGGCCTTTGGGTGGGCCCCAGCCCCTTTGGCAACGGCTTGCCCAGGGAGTGCGGTTCGGTTGTGCTCCAGGTTGGTGTGAGGCGCACGCTTTTGGCAGCGGCAGGCGGGAGGCGGCGGCTGCGGCCACTGAGGGCGAGGGCCCCCATTTCTACCGTTGGTGCCGTTGGGCGTCCGGGGTTCGCCTGGTCTGCGGAGAGGGGCCATGGGCAGCTCCAGCAGCGGAGGGCGGGCGTGACAGCGGAGGGCAGCCGGGGGATTCGGTGAGTGTCTGTGAGGCGGAGGACCGGGCAGGGCTCCCCATGGCCCCAGGGACTCTCTTGCGCCCTGGGCCCTTCTGAGGGGAGGCGAGCGGAGCGGAGGACGGGCGTCTGGATCCTCCCCAAAGGGCCTCTGGAGCCCTTTGGACCTGGGCCGCCCTCCTCCAGAACGCCCCCCCCCCGGCCTTTAAAGCTGCCAAACCCCCTCATCTTCCTCCTCCTCCTCCTCCTCCGGCTGCTGCTGCTGCCCTGTCCCTGGCCGAAAATAAGGTGTTGCTCCTGTCCCTTCGCGGTGAGGGAGAGAGGGAAGAGGCCGCTCCTGGCTGGGCATCTGGAGCCCCGGGAAGGGCCCCTCTCTCTGTATCTCTCTCTCTCTCTCTTTCCCTTTGGCCCCTTGCTGGGCTTGTCTCTCCTCCACTCCCTCGCCTTGCTCAGGTCCCCCCAGGATGGAAGAAGGAGAGAAGAAAGAAAAAAGAAAGAAAGAAAGGAGGAGAGGAAGGAAGTAAAGAGGGAAGATGGAAGGAAGAAAGAAAGAAAGGGGAGGAAGGAGGGGAAGGAAGAAGGAGGGAAGGAAGGAAAGAAAGAGGGAAGAAGGAAGGAAGGAAGGAAGGAAGGAAGAAGGAGGGGAGGAAGGAGGGAAAGAAGGAAGGAAGGAAGGAGGAAAGAAAGAAAGAAAGAAGGAGAGGAGGAAGGAGGGAGGGAAGGAAGGAAGGAAGGAAGCAAGAAGGAAGGAGGGAAGGAAGGAAGGAGGAGGGAAGATGGAAGGAAGGAAGACAGAAAGAAGGAGGGGAGGAAGGAGGGGAAGGGGGAAGGAGGGAAGGAAGGAAGGAAGGAAGATGGAATAAAGGAAGAAAGAAGGAGGGGAAGGAGGAAGGAGGGAGGGAAGGAAGAAGGGAAAGAAGGAAAGTAGGAGGGCATGAAAAAAGGAAGAAGGGGAGAAGGAAGGAAGGAGGGAAGGAAGGAAGACAGGTGGGGAGGAAAACCTGCTACACCTTTTCTTGTCACCCACTGGCAGAGAGACAAAGAACTTCTCTCCTTGGGATCTCCATAGGATCAGCGCAGCGGTTCTTCCCAAAGAGAGAGGGATGGGAGGGTGGCCCTGACCTGGGCTTCCTGGGAATAAGGGCCAGGTTTGGCCTGTTTGTTTCCAGACGGGCACATGGCTCACATTCTTCACATTGTTTCTGCATTTTTTGTTCCCTCCCCGAAGGAATGGAGGAAGAGTGTGTCTGTGTGTTGACTGTGGGTCTGCAAGAAACAGCATGCATTTTATAGCCAATAGCATATAACTTGTACAGTTAGTCACTGCTGTTTAGTCATTCAGTTCTCTTTTCCTTTCCAGCATCTCATTTGAGCCCATGAAGAGAAATAGTGACTCCATAAGGGAACTTCCTTGCATCCTGTCATTATGGATAAATAGTATGCCATTGACTTTGAAATGGGATTGGAAATGGAAAAGGGCTGTCCAGGCCATGCGTCCTGAGGATCCTGTCAGCCTCTGCTCTGTCAGTTGTTTTTGTTAGCGGTGCATGTAGACTACTCAACACAAGCACACTGTTTACATTGGTCTCCTTCAACCTGAGACTCCCTGCGCCTGTTGAGCCTTCAGGTGTGCTGGCTCTTTATCGTCATGGCATCTGTGTGGAAAAGGCTGCAGCGTGTTGGAAAACATGCATCCAAGTTCCAGTTTGTGGCCTCTTACCAGGAGTTGATGGTTGAGTGCACCAAGAAATGGTAAGTCATATCCTCTGTTGAAATGAACTGCTCTTGGCTGAACATCACCTGGTCAGCTGTAGATTGCTTCCACTTATCTCCAAGTGGGACAAAAAGCAGCTTGCAGACCTCCATTTCTTGCTGTGGACTGATTCTGCCCTGTGGAAATAATTTTTGCTTGTCATCAGGACTTTTCCTGTAGAGTTATACTGAGCATTTATCAGCTTTGTGATGCTTTCTTACAACTGTGGCTTTTCTTTGTTTTAATAGATATTACTACAATAGGTTCCTGGCAGTCCCATACCTTGATAACTAGTTTCTGCCAGATGAATGCATAACACTCTTTCATGGCTGAAATATGGTTTATTTCTCTGTACTTCAGATTTTTATTTATTTCTGTGTACTTAAGATTTTTGCCTTTGCCTAAAAATATTTCATTTTCTCTTTCAACTCTGGAATGGCAGCAGTCAAGACTCAGGCTTGGGAATTATCTCAAGTTATTTGCTTAGTCAGACAAGAATTCCTTGCAGCATTAACCCAATGGGACATAGTTTCAGTTGGCTGGACAGACACCTGTCTTGATTTCTGCAAAGTTTGCTTTCACCTAGTTGGTTTATGCATTCTCTTTATCTTCTCAGAAATGTTTCATCAGAAATCAACCAAATTAATCTTTGAACAAATGCAGTCTCTCTGACACAATTTTACATATGAATTCTCTGTACTTTTCTGCACTATCAGTTTAGTTAGCAAATACCTGGCACTTCGTGGGAGAAGTAACAATAGACAGTGAGTGGGAAATCTCTTTTCTTATTCTTGCTGTCAGGCTCACCACCTGCATAGGGTATTTAATTATATTCAGTTTATGTATATCACTTTGAATTGTCAAAGTGCTCCTATGCTGTAATTTTTACAGTATCTCTGTAAGATATTATTGTCCCTGTGTTTTAGATAGGATTGATAGAAACTGGTTAGCTTAGGCCCTTTGCAGAATGCTAGAAATAGTGCAAATTGAGTCCACTTTAAGGGTTAGGGTTAGGGAATCATGGGAATTGTATTTTATTGTGGCACCAGAGCTCTCTGACAGAGAAGGCTCAATGTCTCAGAAAAAAAACAATTCCCATGACTCCCTAGCACTAACCCTAACCCTTAAAGTGGACTCAATTTGCACTATTTCTGGCAGTCTGCAAAGGCCCTTAGTTTCCCCATAGTTAGTTCATGGTGGTGGTGAGATCTGAATTTGCCGGGATTGAGATTTGGTGAGAGTTGAACTTGAAACTTCTTGGTTTGTCTAGTGTCGTTGGAAATGCGTAGTTAATTGAGACGTATGTATTTTATAAGATCAGAAGGGTTGTTTTTAGTACAGAAAACCCTGCAGTGTATAAGTGTTAAATACAGAAACTTTTACACCATTATTGCTGATTCCACTTGCAGCAAATAATTCAGTGAGTTTATTGGAAGACATTCCTTCTTTGGGACAGGGTTGTCTCCTTTCCTGGCTATGATTCTATGCTTCTAATACTGTCACAAGAAGCAGAATTCAGCAGATGAATATTTATTTGTCCAAGGTATTGCTCAAAGTGTTGGAGTTGTGATGAGGAAAAGGTGGCAAACCAATCCTAGAAATTTCAAAGGATCTCTGTTCTGTCATTTCCCATGTATGTGTTCCTTTTCACACAACTCTGGATCCTAGAAGTGTTCAGAAGCAGCAAGATCTTCCTTTTGAAGGGAAAAGATAGTTGTGGAAGCACTTGGCCATATATCAGCTTCTCAGTTGGTTTCTAATCTCTTTAACTTTTTGGGGAAGCTGATAGGTGTTTTTTTTTAAATGGGATACCTATATATCTTATTAGTGTTTTTTAAAGTGGTCATTTGTACAGCTTTCCTTATTTTGAATTTTCTTTAATGTCTTCCCTGTTCCAAGGGCTTATCCCTGGAGGGTTTAATTAAAATTAAAAAGGCTTACTGTTTAATTGTCTGCTATAACCTCTTTTAGTGCAATGTGTTATATTCCCCAAATGCTTACACTTATAAGTGGTGCAACACACAAGATTGAAGTCAAAAGCATATAGGAACAGCCATTTTCACTGGCAGAGGGCATAAATACCCTATAAGCAGCAGATCCCGTCTGATCTTAGAAGCTAAGCAGGGTCAGCCCTGGTTAGTACTTGGATGGGAGACTGCCAGTGAATACCAGGTGCTGTAGGCTACGTTTTAGAGAAAGGAATTGGTAAAACCACCTCTGAGTGTTTCTTTCCTTTAAAAATCGCTTGGAATTCATGGTATTACCATAAGTTGGCAAGTGACTTGAAAGACACATTCACACACACACACACACACACACACAATCACTGTCTGAGCTTCAGCAGAAGGATGTCTGTTCTCCCACATGTCTGCATTTGATATATGGCCAAACACTGCATTACCACAGATGATTAGCCTGTCTTGATGTGAGAGAGTTCATCCTGAGGCAGTTCAATACTCTGCATGGATTCAGTGTCTTTTTTAGGCTCGGTAGAGCCAGCGTGGCATAGTGGTTTAAGAGTTGGACTGTGATTCTGGAGACCGGGGTTCAATTTGCAGCTCAGCCATGGAAACCCACTGGATGATCTTGAACAAGTCACATGCTCTCATGCTCAGGGGAAGGCAATGGCAAACCTTCTCTGAACAAATCTTTCCAAGAAAAACCCATGATATGTTTGCCTTAGGGTCACCATAAGTCAGAAATGACTTGAAGGCATACAGCAACAACGAAGAAAATGTTTGCAGTGTATTCTGCATAAGTGGCATTAATTTTACATGTTGAAAAAACATGTAGCCTGATCCTGTGAAGATTTGGGTAACCCTAAGCCCGCTGATCTCTGCATAGGATTGAGCTTCCAACATGAATGCTGTCTTGAATTCATATGTTCTCTTTAAGAAGGTGGAAGCAATCTTAAAATAAAAAAAATGTTCAGTCAGCATTTAAGCTAAAATGATAAATAAAGCCTTCCTGTCCAAAAACAGCAATTTTGTGCAAACCATCGACGGCCATATTTTGGCAACAGAGTGGCTTCTTTCTTTCTGAAGTCTTGATGCTTATTTTGGTATGTCTGTGCACAGCTTGGAAATTCTAACTTAGCTGCTGCCTTAGTTGATTTGAACAGGGCTACAAATTTGGCACAAGTAGCAGTAAGTTATGAAGAAAATGACTTCCTGTGCACTGTTTTTAGGAAGGCAAGTCTGTTTTACATGATGTGACAGTTAATGATTAGAATATATGCCCTAGGACCCATACTGTAAGTGCCCCTTTGATTAAAAATCTAGTAAACATGGTTTTATTTTAATGTACTTGCATTCCAGCATTCCAACAGTACAATGCTTTTTTGCAAGAATAATAGACCATTTATATGTTTAGTTTAAATGGCCAACAACAAAGCGTTAAAATACTCTTGGGAGGAAAATAGGATTCTGAGAAAAGATTGTTCTTGAAATAGTGGTAGCTTGGGATAGCTGGTTCCTTGAAGACCTCCATATTTTCCCCTCTCATCTCTTTCGTATGTACATGTGAAATTTCCAGGAATTGTAATATCAGTTATTTTATTAAATAGTTTCTACTTTCATTTCATTGCAATTGAAGTTCCATCTGTTGGGAGGCTGGTGTTACTCTAGTCAACTTTTTTCCATCTTGATAGGCTTTCCTGTTTAAATGGATTTGTTCTTGGCAGACTTTCTTCCACCCTACATAACAAAGTGATTTTCTGTTTTGCTTTTACATCTTAATTTTAGGGTTTTCTTAAATATTTTTTTAAAAACGATCTGTTCCCCTGAATTCTTGTTGTTCTGGATTACCTAAAATTGTCAGCATGCCATTAAATGAAAACAAGATTGTGTATTGGACTATTCCGTGTTCAGCTCACTTCCTTCCTTGACTGTGTCAGGTTTAATCTACAGGTTCTTATTGAGGCTAATGAGTATTGCTTCTCCAAAGCCCTTCTGACTCAAGCTTCTTGGGACTAATATTTGTGGGGGGGGACGGGGACGGACTATGAGCTCTTCTTTACAGCTGTAAAGATCATTCTTTGTATTCTTTATTACCAGTCAACATTCTGCTAGTGATTTATGCCCTGGGTAACTGATGGTGTGCCTTGAATGTTTTTCACATGTCTATAGTGCTTTTGGTAATCTGAAGATCTAATTTGCATTGTGTTATATGGCAGTAATTTTCATGAAGTTAGGAAATGTACTATGTCCATATTGATCATCTATTTGGCAAGTGGGTGGTTACTTACTAAGTGCACCCTGCTACTGTATGTATAGAGATGTGAAATATTATATTTAGAGTGGTCATTAAAATGCCATTTTAAGAAGTGGTACCTTCCACTTATGTCTGAAAACAGTGTCTTCCTAGCTGCTCTAAGCATTAACCTGAAGAGCAGGAACTAAGCAGCTTTCCTCTCCCTCTCTCCCTCCCATATGCATCTTGCATTCTGGCCCCTTTATCTAGAGCTTTATTTGCAATGAACTCCTGTGTTTTGTTGGGTATGTTGGGATCTGTAAACAGCTTAGTTTGTACTGTGCATTGTCTCTGAAAGACTGGTCCAAAGAATCGGCATGGTGTAGTGGTTTGAGCATTGGGCGATGACTCTGAAGACCAGGGTTTAGATCCTCACTCAGCCATGAAAACCCACTAGGTGACCTTGGGCTAGTCACACTCTCTGAAGCTCAGAGGATGGTAATGACAAACCTCCTCTGAAGAAACTTGCCAAGAAAACCCCATGATAGGGTCACCTTAGGGTTGCCATAAATTGAAAATGACTTTAAGGCACACAACAACAACAGAACTGGTCCTGTTATTGGAAAGAATGACACTACTCCCTCAGGCAGGAAATGCTGGGGGTAAGGGAAGGAATGTAGCCATAAGGGGTTGCAGAACAAAGGTGTTTGTATGTAATGCAGCCTGCCCTAACCCTCCTAAGATTGCTTGCTGCTGTGCATTGCAGTGGAAGATAATGGAAGGAGTACCAGTCTGATCAGCTTTTGGACATGGAATGAGAAGAGGTGCTATCTTTTTCCTCTTGGGCCTGTGCTGCATCCATATTGACTTTTTGTTGAATTCACAGCTGCTTGGAAGTGCTTGTAATGTGTATTCGATTTGCATTTTGTTGTTGTTAACTGCCTTTGAGTCAATTTCAACTTATGGCAGCCCTATGGATGAGACATCTCCAAGACCCTCTGTCCTCTACTACTCTGCATAATTCCTGCAACCCATACCTGTGACCTCCTTAATAGAGTCCATCCATCTGGCATGTGGCCTTCCTCTCTTTCTACTTCCCTCCACTTTTCTCAGCATTATTGTTTTTTTTTCCAAAGAGGCCTCTTTTCTTATGATGTGCCCAAAAATATGATAGGGAGGTTTCTGGTTTAATTTGCTCTAGGACCCACTTGTTTATCCTTTGGGCTGTCCATGGGATCCTCAGCATGCTTCTCCAGCATCCATCTCAAATGCATTGGTTTTCCTCCTATTGTCTTTCTTAACTGTCCAGCTCTCACATCCATACATAGTAATAGGGAATATTATGGCTTGTATGATTCTAACTTTTGTTCAAAGTTGTATATCTTTGCATTTTAGAATTTTTTCTAAATTTTCCAAATTTTCTAAATTTGCATTACTTCTATATAAAATTGCAAATGAACTGATATATTTGTTATATATTTTTAAATAAGAGGGGCACATTTCTTCAGTGCACATGCTTCTAAATTATGAATGAACAGAAGACCCATTACTGCTGCATCAAAGTCTGATCCTTAGCAAAGTCTGCCATCATCTCCTTTTCCATCCTTCCTTGGCAATTCTACTGGCTCCAGTAATGAAGCTTTATTGTTTATACTCTGCATATTTGTCCCAGGTTGTAGTTGTGTTGGAAGGTCTTGATAGTCTTCTTACTGAGAAGTAACAGTGAAATAAAGGCTTATTTAAAAATGTAAAATTATAGCATTGCCCAAAGTCTTATGAGGGAGGCTAATGGAGTTAGGTGACAGAAATGAAACCATTGCTGAGTAGAATTAACAGTAATTTAGCACACCCCATGTCTCTCCATGTTCTAGGACCAAGAACAAATAAGACAGATGATGATAGGTGATCTATAAACAATGCAAATTAGTATAGAAGGAGAAAGAGATTATGTGGTCTGCTGTGCATTCAGTTAAGATAACAATTAAATACTGTACTCACCTTTTAATGCCTAGCTATTCTGCTGCTCCTTGGGGAGTGAAAGGTTGTGCAGATAGGGTCTGAAATTGAGGGAGTGATGTTCTTAGGCATTTTATGAACACACACTAATATTTTAAGGCACTGTCAGAAGAAAGTGCAAAAGCAGGCTTACTATTGAACCTAAAGAAAACAAAAATAATGACCACAGAGAACTAAGACACATTCAGATAAGACAATGAGGAAATAGAAATAGTAAACGAGTTCTCATATCTGGGATCAAACATTGATCAGAACAGGGACTGCAGCCAGGAAATCAAGAGAAGATTAAGAATGGGGAGGCTGACTATGAAAGAAATAGAAAAGATCCTAAAATGCAAAGACATACAACTCAGCACAAAAGTCTGAATCATACAAGCCATCGTATTCCCTATTACCATGTGTGGATGTGAGAGCTGGTCAAGAAAGAAGATAGCAGGAAAATCAATGCATTTGAGATAATGTGGTGCTGGAGAAGAGTGCTGTGGATCCCATGGACAGCCAAAGGGACAAACAAATGGGTCCTAGAGCAAATCAAGCCAGAGGTATCCCTAGAAGCCAAGATGACAAGACAGAATTGTTGGAAAAGACAATAATGTTAGGAGAGGTGGAAGGAAGTAGAAAGAGAGGAAGGCCACATGCTAGATGGATGAACTTTATTAAAGAGACACGAATTTGAGTTTGCAGGAGCTGGGCAGAGCAGGAGAGGACAGGGGGGCTTGGAGATGTCTCATCCATAGGGTTGCCATGGGTCAAGACCGACATGAAGGCAGTTAACAAAAAGAAAACATTATTTTACTGGCGCACACATACCTGAAATGTTACTCTAATGGAAAATGCATGAAATGCAACTTTATTAGTTATCTTTTATAGTACATAGAACACATATTAGTTAATTTTTATGGTACTTGGCTTCTGTACTTTGACTTTGCCAATAATAATAACAAATATCCTCAAAAATCTCAGGCAATTATTTTACAAATGTACTCTCTATTCCTTACTGGAAAATGTGGATATATTATGGCTTCTGCATTTTTTATGATATTTCCCTAAGTTACCAGCTTTATGCCTACAGATTGAGTATTCCTTATCTGAAATGCTTGGGACCCAGAGTGTTTTGGACTTTTTTGGATTTTTGAATTTTTGTATATACATAATGAATATGTTGCCCATGAGACCCAAGTCTAAATGAAATTTGTTTCATATACACCTTATACACAGAGCCTGAAGGTAATTTTATACAATAGTTTCAGTGCTTTTGTACATGAAACAAATTTTGTGTACATTGAATAATCAGAAAGCAAAGGTGTCATTGTCTCAGCCACCCATGAAAAAGGTTTTGGATTTTGAAGCATTTCACATTTTTCACCTTATAATGGATACTCAATGCGTATATGCAGTGTTTTATATTCAAACTAAATTGATTGTTTTGTGTTTTGTCTTTTTTTATATTTAGTGTGTGTTTGTGTTTGTGTAGGTTACATGCTGATGCAAAAGGTGTCCAAAATATAAGAGTATTTAACTATAAAATTCCACTTAAAGGGTTACAACCTACCAATAATAAAGCCTGGAGAGAAGATGTTTGCAGACAGAAAGATGGGTGTATAACTCAGTTCACAGCTTGCTACTCACTTTGCTGTCAGATAATTTCATAATTGTTTGTGTAACTGATGAAAAAAGTATAGCACACTGTTGCTGTAGCTGATGTTGGCGTACTAGAGTCTCAGCCTACTATGCAACTAGTTCTAAACCTGTGGTTCCTGGACCCTCAGGGGACTGCAGTGTCCTCACAGTAGGTCTGTGAAGGCTTGAAGGCTCCTCAGCCCACTTCCTCCCTGCTGTGGAGATGCTACATGACAGGAGGCAAGGCAGAGGCTGGCTGAACCTGTGCATGGTCTGTCGTGGGTGGTCCACTGCAGGGAGCAGGCAGTCTGAGCAGCTGATTGACAGAAGAACTGACTGGCAGTCTTTGCCCTTCTCTCTCCCCTGCCCCTCATTTCCAGCCGAGAGCAGTCCAGACTGCTGCCCTCATCAGGCAGGGAGGAAACTGAGACAGGAGAAAAGGAAGGAAGAAAAGAAAGAAAGAAAGAAAGAAAGGGCTGACAAGTAAGCAAAAAGATTTGGCACCCCTCCTCAGCACTGATGTCAACTAACACTAACCTATTTAGAGTTAACTGGGGCATTTACAAACACACGCCCTACCTCCTCCTCACTTTCCTTCTGCTCTCTGTCTCCTTTCCTGCCAATAGCCCCATACTTCCCATTTCTGCCTTGGCACCATGGTGCCTCTAGCTTGCTTTGAGGCCCCCTCTGCCAGACCTGAAACCTCCCTACTCTGCCTCTTTTCTGCTTCCCAGATCCCATCAAAATGAGAGGTATGATGGAATCACAGAATCTCAGAGCTGGAAGGGGAGCAGACTTATTGACTTCCATGTGCACAATCCCCTTTTTGGACAGCCCTTTATGATCTGAGGAGCAGAGTTCAATCTGCTTCATCCTCAGAGCAGATTGAACAGCAACACAGTGGCTCAGCCAGCCAGCCAGCCTGCCTTTGTGGTGGCTTCTTTCACGTGGTTCCTCACCTTTGCCTTGGCTCCTTGGAGTGGAGCAGCTATGTGACAGGAGCAAGGCAAAGGCTGGGCCTAAGCAATGTTGTTCAGTCCACTCTAGCCGCAAACTGGTGGGAAGAAGCAGGAGAGAAGTTTTCCCTGCCCCTCCTGTGCCTGTGAGGATGGATAGTGTAACCATTAATGTTCAGTGTTCAGGTACTATTTATTTATTTATTTATTTAGATTTTAAATCTTGAGTTAAGTCTTGTGAAAGGGGGGGGGGGGGGCTTGTGGCAACAAAATATATTTTAAGGGGATTCCTGATAAAGAAAAGTTTAAGAACCACTTTTTTATGCTACCTGATTTTTATGTTTCATGAATGTAATATTTGAATTGCCATGGAGCTCGTCTCTGTTCTCATAAGATCTATTCCAGACACGTGGCTTATTACTTCATGTACTCAGCACATCAGATGCTTCTACTATATATCTCCCACATGCAGAAGGACAATGAATCCACTAAAACATGCCAGGAAGCAAGACAATTCTTTGTCAAGTGGGTGCTACTTCCTTAATTCATTCCATTCTGAGCATGGATTGGCAAGTGTGTGATATCTATCTCAGCAATTTTCTTCTTTAGGTTTGGTGTGAATTGCAGCATTTTTCCACTATGCTTCATAAAGAACACAGGGAACTTGCTTTTTTTCATCAGGTCATGTTAACAGATTGAATGTGCTCCTCATGGTTTGTTTTTTAAATGACAAATAATTTGCACATTTCTTCTGCAATTTGTTTTTATTTCTTATTAAATATGTTTGAATCCCATTGCTGGAAAGAAGTTGGGAAATAATAATAAATAATAATAATAATGATGATGATGATGATGTTTGCCATCTGCTTTTTGTGTACTTATCTCTTAATCTGGATAAGCATGAAACTTTGCTTTGACAAAGACTGGGAGAGAGAAATTTGATGCCTTATCTTTTTGCAGGGCAAACCCTCACTTTGATAAGGATTTCAGTGATTGTGTTTGCTTAGCTTGGTAGGTTGTGGAGTTTAAGAGATGCCTTCTGAGCACCTGGAAGCTGCTAAATCATAAATTGAATGTAACACGCTTTCTTCATAGTTTACAAGGGGAGTTTGTTCTAGGATTTTGCAAGGCAGAGAAGTTTAGGACCTTGTGTCTGTTTGCTAGCTTCATATTCCCTCACCATTTTAGAGGAATATGCACATCATCCCATTGCAGTCTGGAAACCCTATTTCTACTTTCATTTTCTGGGTTGTATCTGAGGTTGTATCATCGTATGTGTATTTGTACACGTCTGAGGTTTTCTGTTTCATATGCCAGTTTAGTATACTGTAATATAAAATAAATGCTAAATATGGTTTGCCAGATTACAGTCAGAGGATGATATGTGTTACTATTATATTATATATGTGTACTTAAAAGGAACTCATTAATTGGCAAACACATTTAAATAATCCATCTTTCTACCCCCCAGCTGTAGCAACTGAGGGAGGTGGAAGATAAAGGATGAAATAGTAACATATTCAGGGGTAGCCATGTTGCGCATGCAAAATAAAACAAAATCCACAAGAGAGTGATATATTTATTGTACAGCCAAAATAGACAAAATAATTCATGCAAGCTTTCAAAACTCCACTGGGTTCTTCAACAGGCAAAAGATGTTAAAAAAGATGTCATGTTGGAGAAGAAAAGTGGTGATGTTAGAGTCACATGTCTACATTTTGTATCAGATGTTGTTTATGTTGTAGTTCAATTGGTTTGGAGAGATCTCAGTGCAGGCAGAGGCCACTTCCCTCTTGGCCATGTAGGGACTGAAACAAAGGACAATACAATTTAAACTATATTAACAGTAGTAAAGTAACTTTTTTTGGGATACAGGTTGTCTCCATTCTTTGCAAAGCCACAGGCCCCTTTCTTAGGCAGAGAACATTGAATTTTCCAAGAACTGTTGTGTACTGCTTCATTTGAAAAAAACTTTTAGGTGATGATACTACTACTACTACTAATAATAATAATAATACATTTTTATTTATACCCCGTCTTTAGCCAAAGCTATCAAGGCGGCTAACATTAAAAATATACTCCCACAGTTTATAACAATCATATAACCCCCCTTAAAATTACAATTAAATCAAGCAGTATTTAAAATCTAATATTTTAAGCAGTAATCAATGGCAGGCACAACTGATAAAGCAAAAAGCACAGAAATACCCCCAGTTTGTAGCTGGGGCAGATCAGCCCCTCAGAGACACATGAAACAAAAGGGAAAGGGCACTTAATGGGGGGAGGGTCAGGTCTAATTAGCTCTCTTCCGGATAAACCTGCCGGAAGAGATCCGTCTTGATAATTTCTTAAAGCCATCTAAGCTAGATATCTGACGGATCTCTTCCAACAAGGCATTCCAGAGTCTGGGAGCAGTAGCAGAAAAAGTCCTCTGGGAGGTTGCCGTCAATCTAGTTCTTGTTGATTGAAGAAGCTGTCTCCCAGAGGACCTGAGGGAACGGGACGGATTATATGGGAAGAAGTGGTCCTTTAGATAAGTTGGGCCCATGCCATGTAGGGCTTTAAAGGTCATTACCAACACCTTATACTGTGCTCGGAAACTAATAGGCAGCCAGTGAAGAGATTTTAAAATCGGAGTAATATGATCACTCCTAGATCTTCCAGTGATCAACCTGGCTGCCATGTTCTGTACCAATTGCAGTTTCCAAGTTAGGCATAAGGGTAGCCCCATGTAGAGTGCATTACAGAAGTCGAGTCGTGAGGTTACCAGTGCGTGTACTACAGTCTCTAGGTCCCTTGTTTCCAGGAATGGGCGCAGCTGGCCTATCAGCCAAAGCTGATAGCAAGCACTCCTGACTGTCGCATTCACCTGATCTGTCATGTGAAGCGACAAGTCTAGGACCACCCCCAGACTATGGACAGAGTCCTTGGTGGAGAGTGTGACCCCATCCAAGACTGGCGGTCGCAACCCAATCTCTGGTTTAGGGGCGCCTACCATAAGTACCTCCGTTTTGTCTGGATTCAGCTTGAGTTGGTTTTTCCTCATCCAGTCCATTACCACTCCAAGGCATTGATTGAGGGGAGAACCGCCATCTGCCATCATGGCAGCCAACTGAGACATGGAGCAGAATATTTGAATGTCATCAGCTCATCCAAAAAGCCAGATTGCACAGGGAGCACTTAACTCTTGTTGATACAGATCCACTGGCTACCAGTTTGTCTCTGGGCATAATTCGAAGTGTTGGTTATGACGTACAAAGCTCCACTGGGCTCTGTTCCAGATTATGAGAAGAACCATATCCTCCTATCTTAGCCTGACTGTGTTTTCAGATTTTCTGGGGAAGCCTTTCTCTCTTATCTTACCACTCTCACAGGAGGGAGTATGGGAGTGGGACTTCCCTGTTGCTGCTCCCAGGCCCTGGAACTTCCTTTCTAGAGAGGTTAAACTGGCACCTTCTTTTTATAAGCAGACCTTTGAGCTCTGACTGGTCAGGGGAAGGGCTTTTCATATTCTATGCTGTTATATCTGCCCTTTTTAAAGGATTTGTTTTTACTGCTTTTAAACTTGTTGATATTTTAATTATATTTTAACGTTTGTATAATTAATTTTTTTTAAGCTGTATCTGTTTTAACTTTTGTAAGCTGCTTTGAGATCCAGATGATCAAAAAGGTAATAAATAAATAAATAAATAAATAAATTTGCCTGAAGCAGCTGAGATTAAATGTTGATTAATACATAAAACCAAGAGAGACCAGGGATGAATGGCTGTCTGCTCAGTAGTCCACCCCTACAACCCTAAGGAATAAGCTGCTATGAATTATGATGCTACATTCCTAAAATAAGCCAGCAAGCAAGTCAGAGTATCTCTCATTCTTGTTGTTGTGTTCCTTCAAGTTGTTTCTGACTTATGACTACAAGGGTTTCTTGGAAGAATTTGTTCAGAGGAGGTTTGCATTTACCTCCCTCAGTGGCTGAGATAATTTAAATTGTCCAAGGTTACCCAGTGGGTTTGTTTGGCCGAGTGGGGATTCGAACCCTGATCTCCAGAGTCATAGTCCAGTGCTCAAACCACTACATCATGTTGGCTCCTATTCTGTCGAGCCCTGGTGGCGCAGTGGTTAAATGCCTGTACTGCAGCCACTCACTCATAAACCACAAGGTTGCGAGTTCAATACTAGCCAGGGCTCAGGCTTGACTCAGGCCTGCATCCTCCCGAGGTTGCTAAAATGAGTACCCAACTGTTGGGGGGCAATGAGCTTACAGTTGTAAACTGCTCAGACACTGCATAGCGCAGTATGAAGCGGTATATAAATGAAGCTGCTTTTACCCATTGTACCTAAAGCTCTGTTGCTTCAAAATTGGTTATTAACCTCCCAGAGACTTCCTCCAAACATAGCTGGAATATGGTGTGAAAGATCACTTCTTTCTGACAGCTATCAGTGTTTTCCTCATACATATCTTGAACCCATTTGGTTCATTGCCAGCCAAAATTCAGTTTCTTCCTACTAAGATACCCAGCTCTTCTATCTTGCACTTATACATGCCCTTGATTTTTCTGTTCTTGTCTGTATCTTATTAATGGAACTTAATAACAGTGCTTGGGCTCCTTAATTTGTCTTTCACTTTTTGCCTTCTCCCCAGGTTCAGGTTGTGATCTTTAGTACAGGAAATGAATTGAATCACATGACATATGCATTTTAGCATTGAGATCCAAAACTTTGTCCTTTTTCACTTGGCTCACTAGGAAGACGTCAATTTAGCCAGTCTTATAATAGAGTAATAATCTAGAAAATATTACACTTGAAGCAAATAAACCAACCTAAACTCTGAAATGGGGCAAGCAAAGGATATTATTGACAAATGTGTTCCATCTCTTCCTCCACATTGTAGGCCCTGCAAAGCCCCCTCTCCATACAAACCATGGAGTGGAGAGCCATAGGTGTCTGATTTGAGAAAGGAGAATCATCCCAAATATGGTGGAACTCCACACAGTTTGAAGTGATGGATTCACTGGACCTCAGGAGAGGATTTTTAGCAGGTGCTGGAAGGTGGGAACTGGAAGAGTTCCTTCTACAAATTTTCTTTAGTAAACTTATCTTAAATCTAAAACATTGGTTTTGTCACTATTGTGAGTTTTTGGCAAGTCCCTACCATTGCAGTCATACTTGCATGCAGTCAAATATAGTGCAATCATATTTATGTGTCTGTGGGTTTAACAAATGTGAGTGGGAGGATGGAAATGTTTTTGCCTGTTACTTGTTGCAAATTGCTCACACATAGGCTCAAGGGGTATTGACGTTTTCTGAAATTTCCCCGTGTCTTATAATTTGTCAAATTTTGGGTTAAAAAGAATCCATGCACCTAGTGTAATTGTGTTGTGTGTTGCATCATGTTGTATTATTTGTCTTATCTCTGTTTCCCCATTTTTGCAAACAGGGGCAATATCCTGTAGGTCACTTGCTGTCATGAGAAGTTACAGAATAACTTGATGGGTCTAGTTATTGAGGCTGTAGTGTCAAGCCATATGTGGCTTGCAAAGAGGAGTGACTCAGTGGATTCAGACAACAAGCTTTGCCCTGTGTGCATCATTTCCTGAATTGGATATTTGGGTACCTGTGAATCATCCATATATTTTCTACCTGCATTTGTTGAAAAATTCAATAAACATGTTTGTTGTAAATAGCACAGATAATAGGTTTCTACAGCTGTCTTGTGAAATGATCTGAGGGTTGTTAGAGCAACTGCACTGAAAAATGACTTTTGTTCCCAATGTGTCAGAAGACAGCTCCTACCCAAACTCTTGGGAAGAGTTCATTATGGTAGGGTTAGGTAGCTTGTGTGGGTTAAAATACCCTAAAGACCCATATCCCATCTCATCTTGTAAACTAAGCAGGGTCAGCCCTGGTTAGTAATTGGGTGGGTGACTGCCAACAAATGCCATGTGCTGTAGGCTATATTTCAGAGGAAGGAACTGGCAAAACAATCATAGAATCATAGAGTTGGAAGAGACCACAAGGGCCATCCAGTCTAACCCCTGCCATGCAGGAACTCCCAATCAAAGCATCCCCGACAGATGGCCATCCAGCCTCTGCTTAAAGACCTCCAAGGAAGGAGACTCCACTACTCTCCAAGGGAGTGTGAACATTCAAGAATGGGAAAATCTCATTCTTGAAAAAGTCATGGGAGAAGTCCATGTTGCAGACGGGCTGCCCAAGTGGATACAGGTTGCCTACAGCCTGGACATGAGTAAATGCAGTAACATCTGTTTTCATCTTTTAGATCCTGCGTCTCTCCTGCTGAGAGTTCTAGGTGTGATAATCTCCTAAAATGCTTTGCCCCTAGAAACCTATGGTATCTGAAGGATTTCTTCAGCTGACTGGGCTGGTGATTCTGTTGAGGCCTTGGTTTCACTATGGGATGGTGAGATGGAAAAGGCTATTGATGTAATCGCTCCTAAGCACCCAGTTGAGTGCTGTGGAGCCTGTAATTCACCTTTGTTTACAGATCTACAAGGAAATGAAACAGGCTAGGGGAAGGCCAAAGTGCAGGTGGTGTATATGAGCAAATATGACCAAAAAGTGGTAAAGACCTTTTGTTTTGTCTACAAAATAAGGAAAGATGGCAAAAAGAACTTACTATACCTCCTCTATACTGTCTTCCACACACCACTCAGCAGAGTTTTTCTGGGTGGTAAAGAACCTGTAGAGGTCAGGTTCAGCGAAGCCAGGATTTGGACCCTTGGTTGCCTGCTGTAATAAATTTGCCAGGCACATTGAGCAGAAAGTTGCAGAGTCTTGGGAGGTATCTGTGCACTATCCAGTTAATTTTCTTGGCATCAGTTTTAGTTGTTGCACTCTGATGATGTTGGCAAGACGCTTGATCAGTCTGTTCCATCAGATATAGTCTTGCCCTTGCTCGTCTTGGCTTTTAAGTTCTAGCACACATGGATTGAGTGGGTGGGTCTGAAGAGTGGTAAATACCTTATTGTGTTAGGTGGAGGTGTCTACTGCTTTGAAGGAGGCTGCAGTGTGTCCTGTCCTGAACAGGACTTCCATGGACCCAGATATTCCCCACATGAGAGAACTTGAGAAACAGTGGCGTAATTGTTTAGAGATGCTGCAATGGTTTTCAGATTTGTTTCAGTGTAGGTAATTGTCATAAGTTTATTATTGACATATGTACAAAAAATGCTTGTGTATTTGCCACGTACAAATATTTTCTGATTGGGTCCTAAAGTAGACCAGCTGACACACCGCCCAGCCTCAGTCCTTTATGTATTCCTTTTTTAAAGTGGAACTTCATGACAGAGTGTAAGTCCACAGCTGTTTGTCTGCGACTGTTTTTGGTTTCAGTGTGGTATGCCTTTTGTTGGCCTTTGCCTGTCTCCCCTTCCTGGTTTTCCCCCCCTGTGAAATTCTGCTGTGATCTGCTTGCCTTTTGTAAAATGGATATTACAGTGGAAAGCTGTGGATTTTATATTTTTTAACTCCGATACCACTTGGGCAAATTATTTTTCTTTTAGCTCCATTTTTTTCTAAGGAATATTTTGTGACTGGGCCTACTTATAATGGTGCCCATAACACACTCTTAAAATCTGAAATATGTTAAATAGTTCAAAAGGTTGGAGATCCTCCATATCATGAAACCCAAATCTACCACATGTATGTAATGCAAATCTTAAGAGTTCCTTTACCATTTGTTCTTGTGTGCCTTCATATTACTTCAGACTTATGGTGACCGTAAATCATGGTATTTTCTTGGCAAAATTTGTTCAGAGGCAATTTGCCAGTGCCTTCCTCTGATGCTGAGAGTGTGTGACTTGCCCAAGGTCACCCAATGAGTTTCCACGCAAAGTGGGGATTCAAACCTTGGTCTCCAGAGTTATACTCCAAGACTCAAATGATAACACCACGCTGGCTCATTCCTTTACCAGTAGAGGTTCTTAATTTGTAAGAACAGCCATGATTTTCAGCATATCACTAAATAACTCAGAAACAGTTAATGTACAAAGGTTGGAATGATCATTGGTACAAGTTACTGGAGTGCAACACTCTTGATTAATGAATACCTATTTTGTCAAATTTCAGAGTTAACTTTCTTATAAGTATTATATAAGATATATAATTATATATAATTATAACTTATATATATTATATATTATATAAGTTCTTCTGTTTCTCATACATTAGATAACTGCTTTTATAAGAAATACAATGTATAATATCTTGCACTTCCTCTGTATAACTGACAATATATCCCTCTCTAGTTAGGAGATCTGGTATAATGAAATGGCAATGGATGTGACCCAGGAAGTCTCCAGTTCAGCTGTTATCTCTGCCATGATCCTCTGCCTTCTAGCAAGCTGGCATCTCAGCCTCTGCTATCTTTCCACAATATGAGGATGGTATTTTTCTAACTTGCAAGCCTGTTATAATGATTAGTCATTTATTTATAAGTGCTATATGAATATTAAGTGATAGTATGGACTTACATGAAAGGACCTGGTAAGCCTTAGAAAGCTTAATGAAAAGCTGAGTGGGTGTGAGGGAATCTGTTTCCCCTTCACCAAGCATAATGAAAAGCCTGGTCTTGATTATTATCTTAATTGGAGTATCTCACACTTGTCACAAATCTAAGCCAGTAGGGGTTTGTGTTTGTTTCCACAGTGTGTTTCAGAGACCCATCAGACAGAGACTCCAAGGAAACAAGAAGTCTTTGCAAAATTGAGTCTTCCCTTGTTCAATCTTATGAACTTAAGCAGAGGGTACACAGCCATCCCTAGTTGCACTTAGTTAACTTGCTTATCTGTATTATTGCCGTGCTATAGGCAAACCCTTCAATTTATTCCAGTGTTCCTGTTGTCATTTGAATAGGGTTGTATAGCTAGATACATTCTGCCATGGGAAAAAGGATGAACAATTGATTTGGATGAAACACTATTTAATCCATGGTTACTTAGTGTTCATGTGAAGTGGAAATGATTATAAGCGGATGTGTTATCTAAGTACACAGTGAAAAGCCCTGCAGAGTCTACTGGCTAGCAGAGACATTTCCTGGCCATAGTGACTAGCATCCTTTGTCTAAGGGTCTTGGGTAATATGGCATCCAGCTAGAGGCTGTTCTACAAGAGCATGTGCTCTACCACTTGGATGTTTTTTGAGAGGAGGGGGGAATCTTTCTCTAGGGCTGCCATATCATTCAGATATCTGGGTTCTACTAGGATACTAGGGATAGTGGCTAGTGCCTGTTTTGATCATCATTAGGCCTGGACTCCAATTTTCATTTTTTTTTTAAAAAGCAAGTCTTGCCCTGTAGAAGCCTAAATATGAGACAAAATTCTTCTGTCAAATGTTTCAACACGAAAGAAATCTGCCTGGGAATTTCAGGCGTGAGGGAAGTGAGAGCAAGCTTTATGAACAACAGAGTGCGCGAAGCATACAAGAGCTGCACCACAAAGATATAAGATTAGGCAAGGAGGAAGCAAGAGAGATAGAAGACCAAGTGGTGTGAGCAGTGGCACACAAGAAGAAAGCAAGGGGCTCACCATGCAGGTACAAGGTGACATAAAGAGTAGAAGAAATGAGAGATCGAGTTGGTGTGAGCAGTAGAGCACAAGAAGCAAGTGAGGGGTGCTCCATCAGGGCATGAGGTGAGTCAAGGGAGGGACTAGGAGAGACAGGAAAGTAATTGGTACAAGTGATGACATACAAGAAGCAGGAGAGGATCATGCCACTAGTACACAAGCTTGTTCTCAATATTTTAAAGTTGTGGCTCTGTTCACTGGTGTAAACATCCTTGATATGCAACACTACTCTTCCCTTTCTGTTTGGTCTGTTTTTCTGGAATAGGTTACACCCCTCTATTACTGTATTCCAGTCATGAGATTCATTCCATCTAGTTTCAGTGATGCCTATTCAATCATATTTGCCTTCCTGTGTTAAGAGTTCAATATAATTTTCTTTATTTTCCATGGTCTGTGCATTAGTAGAGACCTCTAAGACCATGAGTCATTCTTTTCAGAAGTTTCCTTGTTGTTGTTTTCTGCCAACTGCTGGATTGTCTCCCTAATTCCCTTAGTATCATTACTATCATTACAAGATAACATACAGAGTAGAACAGGGGTAGGCAACCTTTTTGAGCTGGGGGCCGGGTTGCTGTCCCTCAGACAATTGGGGGGCCGAAGCACCATAATTAATTAAATAAATAAATATTTAAAAATTTTAAAAAAATTAAAAATTTAAAAAATATGCATGCACACTCTCTCAGCCCCAGAAAAGCCATGGCAAAACCCCTGTGGAGATTTTGCCAAGAAAACCCCAAGAACAAGTAATAACAACAATAATCAATATCATGGTGGGCGGCGGCGGCAGGACCAGCCTGGGGCTGGTCCAAAGGCCTTGGGGGGCCGCATCCGGCCCCCGGGCCTTAGGTTGCCTACCCCTGGAGTAGAAGTATCATAAGAGTAGAAGTAACATAAAGAGTAGAAGCTGATGACACCCAGATTGATTTCTCCATGTCTTGGTTATCGGCCTCAGCTCCCAATGGGGTCTCTCCTCTCAATGACCGTCTTAAGGCAATAATGGACTGGATGAGGAAAAAGAGTGAAATTGAATCCAGACAAAACGGAGGTGCTCACAGTAGCGGCCTCAAAACCAGGAATTGGGTTGCAACCTCCAGTCCTGGATGGGTCATACTCTCCATGAAGGACTGTGTTCACAGTCTAGAGGTGCTCCTAGATCCATCGCTTCAGATGACTAGTGAGGTGAATGCGCCGGTCAGGAGGGCCTGTTATCAGCTTCAGCTGATACACCAGCTGCGCCCTTTCCTGGAAGTAAGGGACCTTGAGACTGTGGTGCACATGCTGGTAACCTCTCATCTGGGTTTCTGTAATGCGCTCTACATGGGCCTACCCCCGTGCTTGGTCTGGAAACTTCAATTAGTGCAAATGGCAGCCAGATTGGTTTTGGGTACATCTAGGAGAAACTATATAAGACCAGTACTAAAGTCTCTTCACTGACTGCCTATTAGTTTCCTGGCCCAGTATAAGGTGTTGGTTATTACCTTTAAAGCCCTAAATGGCTTGGATCCAGCCTACCTTCGGGACCGCCTCCTCCCATACAATCCACCCCATGCACTTAGGTCTTCTGGGAGGAATTTGCTGCAGCTGATGAAAGCAAGGCTGTCGGCTGCCTCCTAGAGGGCCTTCTCGGTAGCCGCTCCCAGAGTATGGAAAGGCCTGCCGGAGGAGATCCATCAGATTACAACCTTAAGCAGCTTTAAAAAGGCTGTTAAGACAGATCTCTTCCAGCAGGCCTTTCCTGATTAGATTTCCCGGCCTCAGAAGTCCCCCTCTTCTCTTTTTTTCCACCTTTGGCTGCAATGGCTGCAATACCTGCTTTGTCTATTTTGTCTGTTTGTCTGTGGATTTTTGTTTAGATTAATGTTTATTGTTTTAATTATCATATTTTAATGCTATTATTGGTTTAATACTTTTTTGAAGGGGTGAGAGGGTTCTGGGATTTTGGGTTGTATTTTAATATACTGTATGGAGTTTTAACTGCTGTGAGCTGCCCCAGTTGTTTGACAGAAGGGCGGGATACAAATAAAATGTATTATTATTATTATTATTATTATTATTATTATTATGTCACCTTGCCTTTGGAATACCAGCTCCTTGTCCCATGTAAAATAGTTTAAACCTCTCCTAGGGCCTTTGCAGACTGCTAGAAATAGTGCAAATTGAGTCCACTTTAACTAGATTTCTGCATTTGATGGGGGGGGGGGGGGTTGGACTCAATGATCCATGGGATGACTTCTAACTCTGTGATTCTATGGTTCTTGAGACACAGGTTATTTTGGGGCCTTTGCAGACTGCCAGAAATAGTGCAAATTGAGTCCACTTTAACTGCTCTGGCTCAGTGCTAGAGAATCATGGGAATTGTATTTTTTTCTGAGACATTGAGCCTTCTCTGTCAGAGAGCTCTGGCACCACAATAAACTACAGTTCCCATGATTCCCTAACACTGAGCCAGGGCAGTTAAAGTGGACTCAATTTGCACTATTTCTGGCAGTCTGCAAAGGCCCCTAATCAGGTTTGTGAGACTCCTAGCAAATAAGTTCTTTCGAACTGCTGGGTACAACCCAGCCTTTGCCAAATGACTTTCTTCATGAAAGTGCAGACCATGGTCCAAGAAGCCAAAGCCTTCCTGACAAGGACCATCTGTGGACCCAGTTCTTCACTTCTATTCTTCTCTCTCTTCTTGGGCCATGTCCTTCAATAGCAAAGAGCAATGAAAGGGCCTTTGCAGACTGCCAGAAATAGTGCAAATGTTCAATCAAAATCTACCCCTTGTAACTTAAAATCATTAGACCTGGCTGGGCCTAATGGAGAAGGGAGGCAACAGAGAACAAACCTGCACCCTTCTCTCATGTCTTGTCATCAAGATGTCTTGTCGTTACCAGGCTGAAAATGCCAATCTCCCTCATTCAAAGCCCGTCTCATTCAGTTTCTAAAAGCCTGGTGGCACAAAAATGTTTTCAGTTGCTCATAGAAGGAGAGCAAAGAAGAAGCGATCCTAGTCTGCCAGGGAAGAGAGTTCCAAAGACTAGGAGCAGCCACTGAGAAGGCCCTCTCACTTATTCCCAACAATCATAGAATCATAAAATCATAGAGTTGGAAGAGACCACAAGGGCCATCCAGTCCAACCCCCTGCCATGCAGGAATTCCCAATCAAAGCATCCCCGACAGATGGCCATCCAGCCTCTGCTTAAAGACCTCCAAGGAAAGAGACTCCACTACTCTCTGAGGGAGTGTGTTCCACTGTCGAACAGCCCTTACTGTCAGGAAGTTCCTCTTAATGTTGAGATGGGATGTCTTTTCCTGGAGCTTGCACCCATTGTTCTGGGTCCTAGTCTCTGGAGCAGCAGAAAACAAGCTTGTTCCCTCTTCAATATGACATCCCTTCAAATATTTAAAATCGAGCCTGACAAGGTGATGGGGCAGCGAGAAGGGCCTCTCCAGATAATCTTAGAGCTTCAGTGGGCTCCTAAAGGGAGATGCAGTCCTTCAAATAGCCTTGGCCCAAGTCATATAGGGCTTTATAGGTTATCACTAGCACTTTGAATTGTACCTGGAAACAGACCCATAACCAATGGAGTTCCTGCAACGGGAGAGTTGTGTGCTCCCTATAGCCAGCCTCAGTATCAAGCCGGCTACAGTTCTTTGGGCCAGTTGAAGTTTCTGAGTGCTATTTAAAGGTAGCCCCATGTAGAGTGCATTACAGTAATCCAAATGGAATTTAGCCAAAGCATGTGTTTCTGTGGCCAGATCCTACTTCTCCAGGAACAGGCCCCATTCGCACACTATGCACTCCTGGTCACTGTTGAAACCTGGGATTCCTAGTTTAGAGCTGAATCCAGGAGTATCCCTATCCAACAGGCTGAATCCCTATTCCCGCTTAAATCTTTCTACTAACCAGGAGTACCTCCATCTTGCCTGGATTAGGCTTCAATTTGTTTGCCCTCATCCAGTCTGTTACAGCTGTTTAGGACAGGAACACCTTCCTTGGAATTGGGTGGAAAGGGGTGATAGAGCTGGGTATCATCAGCATACTGGTGACATCTGACCCTAATCTCTCGGGATGACCTCTCCCAGCAGTTTTATATAGATGTTAAATAGCACAGGGGACAAGACTGAACCCTGAGTGACTACAGGCCAAGGGCTGAGAAATCACTTATTATATTGTGAAGCTTATCAGATTTGACTACTAATTCGAATAATACACAACCAAAATACAAATATATGGCTTCCTTTGGAAGTAAATGATTTCAAGGAAGATTGGATAAGGAGACTAGCATTCTGGGATTTTTCACTTAAACTTCTTAAAAAAGATCAAGAATCCTTATTGCTTTACTACATTTTCATTCTGGCATAAATGGCGAGATAAGATATTCAAAACCCCATCACCATTGACCCCACTGCTTTGTCACCCACTTTTAATTTTAATGATAAATGTATTGCTTACACAGAATGGGGACAAAAAGATCTTTATATACTCACTGACTTTTACTAAAAAAATAAAAAGCAGAGAACAGGTAACCAATTAAAGGAACAACTGGAAAATACAAGACACACCTGGATTCAGATACACCAATCACACTGTAAAAATACAAATTAATAGACCATTAAATCATTTTGAAACACTCATAAGAGATGCTAAGGATAATCCTAAAGACCTAATATCAATGATCTATTCTGTCTCATTAGAAACCAGGTTCCCTAAGCCTACAGGGGTTTGACAGGCTTAGATAAATGACTTAAAATGCAGTATAGAGAATGACACTTCGTTTTATTTATGGAAAAAGTCTACCATTTGAGACTGTCTCCAGTAGTATTAAAGTACATGTAATTTAATCAGCTGTTGGTACTTTGAAACACCAGTCAAGCTGCAGTATCTGGATAGTTCTCTGAATGGTAAATGCTGGGGAAATTGTAGTGCAAAAGGCACCTATTTACATATGTGGTGAGAATGCCCACAGGTAACAGGATACTGACCCAAAGTTTTCTGAACAATAAGCAAAATAACAAACAGTTAATGCTCATCCTAAAAAATCAGATTACTGTTTATTTGTGAAGTCAAAGGCTTTCACGGCCAGCATCTGTAGTTTTTTGTGGGGTTTTCAGGCTGTGAGGCCGTGTTCTAGAAGAATGTATTCCTTACATTTCACTTGCTGGCATAGAAGATGCCAGCCACAGATGCAGGCAAGCACATTTATTTGAATGTGGGACTACAACTCTGGAGATCAGGGTTCGATTCCCCACTCAGCCATGAAACCCACTGGGTGACCTTGGGCAAGTCCCATGCTCTCATCGGGAAGGCAATGAAAAACCTTCCCTGAACAAATCCTACCAAGAAAACCTCATGATAGATTGGAAATGACTTGAAGGCACACAGCAAGAACAACAAAAGTAGATCACTAAAACTTAAAGAATTAATTAGCTTTTTGTGCTAAGCTACAAGGCTTAAAAACTTACTTGTATAACAATCGAATCTTAGATGAAAGTGTTTGGAATATTGTTTTGATGGTAAAACTATCTTCTTGTCATTTTCTCTTCAAGATATGATTGGTGATTAGATAGACACACTTTTTGTAGTTTAGTTTCCTTTTATTGACTTTATTAATCATTCAACTGATTTGGTTGCCTCTCTTTAATTGCATGTGAACGTGTAAAATGATATTATTACTAGGAAAGACTAGAGGTAGTTTATTATATATGATGAGGATTCCAAGATTGTGCTCTGCTTCATTTATCTTGAAAATTGATATTTGGCACATATTATTTGGTGTTTTATCTTTGTAATTGTTTAAATAACGTCCCCAAGAAGGACAGGTATTCCAAGTGTCTTTTGTGCCTTGGAGAAGCCCACACCATGGCCGTGTGCTCCCATTGCCAGGCCTTTACATCACAGGCTTGTCACAACCATGCAGTCAGACTAAAATCCCTTCTCTGGCAACAAGCCCTCCATGAGACTTTGTTGGCCAAGCATGCGGCTCTTTCTTCGATGTTGGCAAAAGCCCACTTGACCCAACAATCCTTGGGTTCCTCTGCGTGCCTTGCCGCTCGCCAGTCGCCAGTCCACCATGGACTTACTTTCTGCCTTGATGAGGCTTGCTGAGAGCTCAGTACAGTTGATACTGTCCTCAGTACCATCTCTCCATACCGAGATGGTCTCAATTTCAACTCACGACTCTGATACCTGAAAGGCTTCCTTCCTCTGAAATATAGACTACTGCACCTGGTATTTGTTGGCCATTTCTCATTCAGGTATTAACCAGAGGTGAGCCTGCTTAGCTTCCAAGATCTGGTGCCTTTTTACAAACTAAAGTGAAAATCACTTTTTTTCTCCCTTAACAATTTGTGTTGCTTACTCTAACATAAAGTGTGGGGGAGAAGAGAGAATGAGTAGTAGCTGGGGCAGAATTTGTCTTAGGATTTGGGAGGCATGAAGGCCACTGGTTGGAAAAGGTCATATAAGTGGACATTGACCCCACTCCTGTATTTGGTAAACATATTTGAGCTTGTGCCCCAAGAGGTGTGGCCCAAATGTTGTAAGACAAGTCAGACTTCTCAGAGAGCTGACACAATGTATAGAATTGGCATCTTAAACTAATACCCCACTCCAGGTGTGCGATAATAGTATTTGTACAGCCTACCTTCATTGACTTTATACTCATAACAATAACACTGCTAGAGGGGATTGTCATTAACATATATCATGTAGGGTCTAGATCTTGATGTCATAGACTACACTAGGTCACAGGTCAGATTCTGAAGGGACATTTTACTCCCTCTTTACAGATGCCAAACAGCTACTGGGCAGCAGTGGTAGTGGAGGCTACACTGGCGGAGGATCTCTCAGAAATCACGGCAGTGACACCATAGCTAATGCTTGTTAGTACCGTACAGAGGGAGGCATGGTAAACCTCCTTTTGAACTTTTATCATGAAAACTGTATGATGAGACAATCCAAAATGAAATAGGAGGTTATGCCAGAAGATGAAACTTCAGGTCGGATGGCACTCAACAAGCTACTTAGGTAAAACAGAGGACAATTACAAGCTGTGGCTAATGACGCAACTGGAGTCAAACTGAAAGGACATTCAGCTGTTGACATGCTCAGAGGTGAAAAGAAAGTCTGAAAGTCTATTAAAAGACTATGGAATGTGAGAAGGATGAATCAGAGGAAGGTAGATATAATAAGAAATGGAACATAGAAACTTTGCAAAACTTGGGGTGAGCAAGGTAACATGGATAGGAGCGGGACTTTTTTCAGTCAGATAACACAGGCCTATGAGGAAGAAAACCTTTTTCAATATTGTTGTAATTTTAAATATATTTTTGGGTGCTGAATTCTAAGAACACAATAAAAATGTACCACACACAGTACTTTCACAAATGCAGTATTTTTATCAATTTAGTTGTTACTCAGCTTGGATCAAATGCAGATGCTGTTATTCCATTGCGATTTCATTTAGTGCTTTTGAATGGATTTATGTGTTTAATATCAGCAAATTAAAGTGTTTTGAAAGTCTAGTCCAAAACATATTGCAGAAATAATCCAGTTTGAGACCACTTTAACTGCCCTGGGTCAGTGTTAGGGAATCCTGGGAACTGTAGTTTATTGTGGCACCAGAGCAATCTGACAGAAATGGCTAAATGTCTCACAAAACTACAATTCCCAGAATTCCCTAGCATTGAGCCAGAGCAGTTAAAGTGATCTCAAACTGGATTATTTCTACAATGTGTTTTGGACCCCTATTGAAAAATATTAACCCTTTCCTTACTCTGTGCAGGAAAGGTCTTTGCAGGATCATTTCATTCAGCCATATATTACAACAGGGGTTGGCAACCTACGGCCCATGGGCTGGGTCCGGCCCCTTGAGGTCTTTGGACTGCCCCCCGCCCCCCCGCCATGCGCGCTGTTGCTGCGCGTGTCATGGCTCCATTTTGTTTTCCAAAATGCTGGCTGCAACACTTGTGTTGGCGGTGCGGCGGCAGCAGGGGTCGGCAGGGGCTGCACGCGTGTGCGGGCGTACTCGCGCCACCATTCCCCCCCCCCCCCCGGCCCACGGAAGACCTGGAGGCCAGCGGACCGGCCCCAGGTAAGAAAAACTTGCTGACCCCTGTATTACAACATAGAAACATCAAAGAAAGTTGTGAAACAACTGTATGTGATGGAGCAAATTTGAGGTCACTTAGATTTAGAATGCCAGTTTCCTATAAAACCAGCACACATTTTTTAAAAAGTTTTAATGATTCTTAGTTTTATTGGCCTCTGTAATTACACAGTGTTTTTACTCAGGAAATGAACATCTAAGAAGAAATGGAGTGGCATCAACAGCGAGGGGAGATGTTGCAAAAGCAGTCAAAGGATATAATTAAAAGTCTGACCAAATATCAATTAGGCATCAGGAAAACTTATCAACATAACCATAATCCAAGTTTATGCTCCAACTACAGAGACAGACAAAAGAGGAATTGAAAGATTCTGTGCTGGAATCTAGGAGGAAATTGCTCACATACCAAAACAGGACTTCTTGTTAATCATAGGCGACTGGAATGTAAAAGTAGGAAACAGAGCAGAATGAAAGACTGTAGGAGAATTTGGCCTAGGATCAAAAAATGAAGCAGGAGAATGAGTGATTGAATTTTGCAAGGCCAGCAGTTTGTTCAGCACAAACACATTCTTCAAGCAATCAAAGATGCAACTGTATCTGTTTGAGGACATCACCTGATGGCAAATATAGAAATCTAATAGACTACATAATTGGAAGCAGAAGATAGAGAAGCTGCATTTTCTCTGCAAAAACAGGACCAGGAGCACATTGTGGCACAAGCCATGAACTGCTAATATAAAAAATCAGAATAAAGCTAAAGAAGAACACTAAACCAACCATTGTGCCAAAAGACAACCTGAAGAACATGCCTGTAGTATTTAAACATAATGTGTAATGTAAATTTGCACTATTAAACCTAATTAATTGGGAGCCAGAAGAATTTAGCCTGAAGGCAGGCACATTGTTTGGGAAGAATACAAAAAAGACACTATCTGCAGCCAAAAAGAAGGAATAGTCTCAATACATGACAAACTAAATTCTTCAAGCAGTTAAGGACAGATGAGAAGGAAAAGTAAAAGGTGACAGAAATCGAGTCAGAACCCTGAATACAACTATTCTTCCACTTGTGCACAGGGACAAGAAGAACTACTATAACAATCAGTGCAAGAAATAGAAGATGACAAACAAGAAAGGAAGAACAAAGAACGATCCATGAACTCAAGGCGGCATTTAAATAAGAGTGGGGATACTCTAAGACCAGCAGGGGAACACATTACATGGCCAAGTAGGAAAAGACAGTGGAAACAATACACTAAAGAACTGTATAAAAAAGTTGAAAAGATGACAGATTCATACAAGGAAGACCATTTTACAATTTACAAAGTGATTTAGAGCTTACAGTTTTAGAAAGTAAAGTGGAAGCTGCACTCAGAGCACTTGGGAGAAATGAATCACCAATAGGTGGCATACCAATAGAACTGCTTCAGCCTGCAGAGACAGAACCTACTCTAGTTTTAACAAATATCTCAACAAATATGGAAAACAAAATAATGGCCCACAGATTGGAAATATTTAATATATGTTCCATTCCCCCCAAAAGGGTACACCAGGGATTACAATAGCCACAGGCCCATTACATTAATCTGCCACGCAAGTAAAGTGATTCTCAAAAGTCTACAACATTTTTTTTTACCATATATGGAGTGAGAAATGTCAGATGTCCAAGCTGAATTCAGGAAAGGAAGAGGAACTAGAGATCATATTGCAAACATAGGGCCTTTACAGACTGCCAGAAATAGTGCAGCTTGAGGCCACTTTAACTGTCCTGGCTCAGTGCTAAGGAATCATGGAAACTGTAGTTTATTGTGGCACCAGAACTCTCTGACAGAGTGTCCTGGACTACAGCCAGCACCAGTCCAAACAAACGCTGATAAGGATGGTTTAACAAGGAAGGAGCTGAAAGGCAGGCTACAGACCTTTCTGTTAGTTCTCAAGAAGCACACCAGTACCAAAGCCGGGGTCAGGATTCCAGAGTTCACAGTAGCCAGTTCAGTCCAAGGTCGGGGCATCCAAAAGGTAACAAGTGTCCAGTCCATTCCGAATTCAAAGGTTCACGGCACACAGGGGTTCCAAAGAGCAAGGAGCCAGTGCTGGCAGTATCCCACAAGGGAACTGCAATAAGCTCTGGCACTGAGTGGTCCTCTCCCGGGTGATTAAGTAGGAGATTCCCTCCTCCATGCCAGCTGAGGCTTGTTAGTCAATTGCCTCTCTGCAAGCCTCCTTGACCGATGCACGCAAGCACTCTCTGCCCTGCGTTGTCTGAAGGAAGACACTGCCACGCTTGTTTCTTCTTGATCCTTACCACTAGGCTGCTGTGCCTCCCTAGGGATCCTACTAGTGCTAGGACCTGGCTGCTCTTCCTCCTCTGGGGCTGGGAGGACAGGGCTGGGATCTAGCAGGACAGGATTAGGACCTGGTAGAGCCTCCCTTTCCTCCTGCACTGGAGTAGGTTCCTCCTCCTCCTCCTCCGAGTCCAGCTCCTGACTGACCATGACACAGAGAAGGCTCAGTGTCCCAGAAAAAAATACAATTCCCATGATTCCCTAGCACTGAGCCAGCACAGTTAAAGTGGCCTCAAGCTGCATTATTTCTGGCAGTCTGTAAAGGCCCATAGTATGGGTCTTCTGAAGAATTTCAGAAGAAAATCAGCCTGTCCATTATATATATTATAACAAAGCCTTTGATTGTATACCACTATGGATCACTGTTAAATCAATAGGCATGCCACATTTAATTTTCCTGATGCGCAACCTGTATTCAGGACAGGAGGTTACTGTAAGAACAGAATATGGAGAAACTGAATGGTTTCCAATTGACAAAGGGGTCAGGCAAGGCTGCATTTTATATGAACATGAAAAGCAGGATAAGACTCAGAGGAAGGAGGATCAAACATTGGAGGAAGGAACATAAACAGTTGAAGACATGCAGATGATACCATACTACTATTAGAAAAGAACAAAGACTTAGAGTGATTAGTGAAGAAAGTCAAGGAATAAAGTGACATAATTCTGTTTGAACTGTACTGTGCTAAGGACACAATAACTTTAACCTATTTTCTAGTAAATTTTATAATCTAATCATGGACAATATAAATGGGAATGGTCAATTTGAAAAATGGGGATGGAAATTGGAGTTAAACATAATGTTTTCTGATGCTGAATGGTCAGGCATTTAGAGTTCTCCTCCCTTTAAATCTGAATCAGTTTCTCTTAAACAATGTTTCTTCAAATTGATACATAAATGGCACCTTACTCCAATTAAGTTAGCAAGAATTACAGGCAATATATATCCCAAGTGCTGGAGTAGTTGCGATTGTATTGGTGCACTTTTACATATGTGGGTGCATTGTAACAAGATCTATCAATGTTTGGCTCACTGTACTTTCAGTTATCTTGGGGTATCACAAACAAGAATCTTGTCCCTTGTCCTGGGTCCATATTTATTGGTAATTATAGGAACTTAAAGCATAAACATAATTCGTTTCCTTCTTGTCATTACTTGTTTGGAGATAGCACAAACTGGCTGCTTGGTCATGGAGAACTGGTGGCAAAGTGTCTGGAACACTTTACGAATAGAAAAGCTATCAGACAGAATTAGCAGTTCTACTTTGTGTCATACTCCTTTCAAGGAGAAATAGTTTCCCTTTTTGACTTTTGTTAATTCTTTAGAACAGGGGTAGGCAACCTTTCCCCTTTAAGGGCCGAGTGACTTCAGCTCCCAGAAGCCTCAGCCATGTTGGCCAATAGCTCCTGGGATTCTGGGAGCTGAAGTCCCTCGGCCCTTAAAGGGGAAAGGTTTCCTACCCCTGCTTTAGAACGTCCTCTCCTCTGTCACCACCTCAAACTTATGGAATGACTTTTTTTCTTTATCTGAACCATCCCTTCCATGACATACATTGTAGTCATGAATTGTTAACTTTCCTCAATAGATTAATGACCCCCATAACAGCATCTGTCTGATGGTTTTATGTCTACTGAGCTATGGTAATATTGTAACTTACGTTTTTATTTTTTCTGTTTTATTTTTAAAAAACATTTAAAAATACAGTTGAACATTAAGAAAACATAAATAATGACCACAGATGATTTATGTAAATTTAAAGTACACAATGAAGACATGAAAATAATTCAAGATTTTCTTTACCTCAGTCATCAGTCACAATGAGACTTCAGTTAAGAAATCAGAAGATTAGGACTTGGAAGAGCAGGTATGAAGGAACTAGATAATATCCAGAAGTGTAAAGAGAGATCATTGAACACTAAAGTTAGGACTGTCCATATCGTTGTATTTCCAGTTTCTATTTATGGTTGTGAAAGCTATACAGCGAAGAAAGCTGACAGGAAGAAACTAATTTGAAATGTGGTGGGGAAGAGTTCTACCGTGGACTGCTAAAAAGACTAATAAATGATTTCTAGAGCAAATCAAGCCTAAACTCTCTAAGGAAGCTAGGAGGACTAAACTGAGGCTGTTATACTTTGGCCATATAGCATGAGAAGAAATGGCTCACTTGAAAATATAATCTTGTGATGTAAACATTACTGAGTCTCCTTGTGAGCCTCAGTTTTTTGGAAGTGACTCGGTGATTTTGCTTCAGGTTAGGCATATTTTGCTTCATTGTTAAGAATCTACCTTTTAAATATTTTAAATATACGTGCATCCCTCCGTTGAATTAGTGCATGATTACAAGACATATTTCTGTTTCCTCTCATCCTTTACAAGCTCTAACCTGCAGGCATATTTCCCCTGTCGCTGTCACACTGATTGAGAAATATTGTGTAGGAAGTTTATTTCCCCCCTGCCTCTAGTTGAGGATTTCTTGTTGTTGGCCAATAATGTATATCCTGATATGTTGTATCGGTTAGGGTTAGGGTTAGGGTTAGACGTCGGGATTACATCAGAAGTGACTGATGAGGTGTCCAGTAATGCTCGGTTCCGGAAGCGACAGTGACTTAAAGAACAACAACATGTTTTAGGTGTTTTTTTTTTAAGGGATTCCCAGAGACATCAAAATTATTTCAACAGTTCTTCCAGGGTAAAAAGTTTGAGAAAGACTGTGTTAAACAAAAGTGCAGAGGGAAATGTACATTTCTTGGGGGAAAATTGGAAAATTAAGAACCATAAACAGATAACTGGTCCTGTTGCTCATTCTTTCTTCAGGATGCTGTTGCCAATTTTGTGCTCTCTCATCAACTGAGAAACATTCTGTCTACCACATGTTTCATAGTGGAATGGTCTGCCTTGAAAGGTGATGACCTCTCTTTTGGTGGAGATCTTTAAACAGAGATCAAGTGGCTATCTCTCAGAAAGTGCTTTAGCAGTGTCTCCTCGTTTGAAGGGGTTGCACTAGACTAGATGGCCCTAGTGGTCCCTTCCATCTTTATTCTATGTTGGCTAAGGTTACACCTTTAAGGAGTAGCTTTAGGATGTCATTTAGATCACACAACCTCTTGAGTGACTGCTGGTTAAAACCATCCTGTTAAATTGTGGCAGCTTGAGCCATGTAAGGGGGCTGGTAATCTGTCACATCCTGCTTGTGCTGTGAGTTAAATGTTCAGCTGCTCTTGCATCTAGCAGGTGCAGCAAGGCTTACTAGCTTGTCATTTGGCTGGAGTGTATAGACATGTATTAGAGTTGCCATGTGATTTGGTTAAAAGCAGCTGTCAGTGGACATCTGTTCTCACACACAGGAGTAAGTAAATGTTCTATGATGAGATGCTGAAGTGATGATTTAGGGATAAGGGATGCCGAGGACTGTTTCCTGTATTTCCTTTGCAATGCAATTAAGCTTCCAATAATAAGCTTTTTTAAAAATTGGGCCGCCTCTTTCTGTATGTCAATTTTACATGAAAATACTGTGCATTCACCTGAATTAATTTATATCTGTATCACTAATTTGTGATATTTGGTGCCAATTCTTGATTGAGAACAGTCATTATTTTCTAAACAATAAGTATTTTTCTTTATACCTCTGGTGTGAACACTTGGAGTTTTATAAACAGTTTGTGCCAGTAAAGAACTTGGGCGACAAAAACCAGAATTCCCAACCAGGACGGTTAGTGGCTGTGTTGAGTGTGATTCTGGGAGCTGAACTTCACATGAATAACTGTTGCAAGCTTTCTGCAGGCTTTAATTATTCTTGGTAATTCTGTGTAGAGAGGTCTAGTGGTAAGCCAACGTATGAGCTGGTAATACTACTCAGTAAGAAAAATACTATTGAACTTAATCCTTGCTCTTCTTAAAAACAAGAAGTCTACTTTAAGGTGAAATAGTCATATTAGAATTGCAAGGTATACATCTACCTCTGAGAGAAGATGTCTTAGATTGGTTGTTAACAAACATTTTTCTGTGAACAGCACCCATTTGTATTGTTTTATGCTATAAAGAAATGAAGATTTCCTTTGGACTTCATCTAGAGTGCTACCTGGCTGGGGGAGGACAGTGCCATCATTAGAATCAAGCTCTCCCAGCTCGGTCTATGAGCAGGTAAGGGAAAGTGGGCGGGGGGGGGGGGCGTGACTCTGGTCCACAAAAACAACCTCTCCTTGACCAGGATACCTATCCGGAAAACAGACCACTTTGAGAGTATGTACTTGAGCCTGAAAACCAGGGATAGTATAGGAATTCTGTTGGTATACTGTCCACCCCGTTGCCTAACTTACTCCCTATCCAAGCTGACGCAGCTGGTCTCAGAGTTGCTGCTGGAGTTGCCCAGACTTTTAGTTCTGGGCAACTTCAACATCCCACTCGAAACCAGTTTAACAGGTGCGGCTCGGCAGTTCATGGAATTCCATGACAGACATGGGCCTATCCCAATTGGTTCTTGGGCCTACACACTTGGCAGGTCATACTCTCGATGCGGTTTTTAGTACGGAACAGACATATCCGTGGGCAGAGGTAATAAATACCTCCGCTCTGTCATCAACAGATCATTTTTTAGTCAAGGTTGGACTAAGAGCCATTGCCTACCCCACCGGGGGTGGAGGGCCTATTAAAATGGTTTGCCCTCGGAGGCTAATGGAGCCAATTGGATTCCAGAAAGCCTTGGAGGGCTTCTTAGTTGGTAAAGCCGATGACCCTGTCGAAGCCCTGGTGGATACTTGGAACACTGATCTTACCAGAGCTATCAACATGATTGCTCCCAAACATCCTTTCCAACCCACTCCTAATTGCCATCCCTGGTTCACAGAGGAACTCAGGAAAATGAAGCGGGTTGGACAATGACTAGAGTGTACCTGGCAGAAAACTCAACTCTTATCTGACAAGGAACTTTCTTCGCTCCTATCGAGAGGCAATACGGGCAGCAAAGAAATATTTCTCCTCTGCCCATATTGCATCTGCGGAATCTCGTCCAGCAGAATTGTTTAGGGTGGTAGGGGAGCTGACACAGGTCCCCCCTGTGCAGAACCCTTTACTTAACCTGACAACAGCCTGATGTGACAGTTTCAACAACTATTTCGCAGATAAAATCTCTCAGATAAGAGCCGACTTAGGGGGGTTGCAGACTGCCAGAAATAGTGCAAATGGAGTCCACTTTTAGGGTTAGGGTTAGGGAATCATGGGAACTGTATTTTATTGTGGCACCAGAGCTCTCTGACAGAGAAGGCTCAATGTCTCAGAAAAAAAACAACAATTCCCATGTTTACCTAGCACTAACCTAACCCTAAAAGTGGACTCAATTTACACTATTTCTGGCAGTCTGCAACCCCCTTTAGACGTCAGGATTACAACAGAAGTGACTGATGAGGTGTCCAGTAAACCCGTTTGTGAGATTAGACTGGATCGGTTCGAGTCGGTGAGTACCGATGACGTGGACAAGATCCTTGGAAAAGTGAGGAAGACAACATGCTTCTCGATCCCTGCCCATCTTGGCTGGTCATCCAGGGGGGTGATGCATTGATGGCCTTTCTCAAGAGGGTCATCAATGCATCCCTTAGGGAAGGAATTGTTCCATCAAGTTTGAAGGAGGCGGTCGTTAGACCTCTCCTGAAAAAAAACTCCCCTGGACCGCCTGGATTTGAAAAATTATAGACCAGTCTTGCATCTACCATCCTTGAGCAAGGTGATCGAGCAAGCCGTTGCCTTCCAACTCCAAGCGATCTTGGATGAAACCGATTTTCTAGATCCATCCCAAACCAGCTTCAGGCCTGGATATGGGGTGGAGACGGCCATGGTCGCTCTGGTAGATGACCTACGGCTTAGCACCAGCAGGGAAAGTGTGACCCAGTTGGTGCTTTTGGACCTCTCAGCGGCCTTTGACACAATAGATCACGACATCCTCTTGGAGTGCCTGAGAGAGTTGGGAGTAGGAGGCACTATTCTTCAGTGGTTCCACTCTTTCCTCTCAGGCAGGTTCCAGAGGGTGCAAATCGGGGACAGCTGCTCCTCAAAAATGGAGCTAAAATGCGGCGTTCCACAGGGCGCCATCCTGTCCCTGATGTTGTTCAATATTTAAATGAAGCCGCTGGGAGAGATCATCAGGAGACATGGAACAGGATGTTATCAATATGCTGATGACACCCAAATATTCTGCTCCATGTCTCAGTCAGCTGCCATGACGGCAGATGGCGGTTCTCCCCTCAATCAATGTCTTGAAGCAATAATGGACTGGATGAGGAAAAACCGACTCAAACTGAATGTAGACAAAACGGAGATACTTACAGTAGGGGCCCCCAAACCAAGGATTGGGTTGCAACCTCTAGTCCTGAACGGGGTCACGATCTCCATTAAGGACTGCATTCGCAGTCTGGGGGTGCTCCTAGGCTTGTCTCTTCACATGATAAACCAGGTGAACGCGACAGTCAGGAGCGCCTGCTATCAGCTCTGACTGATATGCCAGCTGTGCCCTTTCCTGGAAGTAAGGGACCTAGAAACTGTAGTACATGCACTGGTAACCTCATGACTCGACTTCTGCAATGCACTCTACATGGGGCTACCCTTATACCTAACTTGGAAACTACAATTAGTTCAAAATATGGCAGCCAGGTTGATCACCGGAACACCAAGGAGTGATGACATTACACCTGTTCTGAAATCCTTGCACTGGCTGCCTATCGGTTTCCGAGTACAGTATAAGATGTTGGCCTGGGTCCAACTTACCTTAAGGATCTCCTCCTTCCATATAATCTACCCTGCGCCCTCAGGTCCTCTGGGAGGAAGCTTCTTCAACCGATAAGAACCAGACTGATGGCAACCTCCCAGAGGACATTCTCTGCCATCGCTCCCAGACTCTGGAACACCTTGCCGGAAGAGATCCGTCAGATAACCAACTTAGATGGCTTTTAAAAAGCCATCAAGATGGATCTCTTTTGGCAGGCCTATCCAGAATAAAACCATCTCCAATCCTGATTTCTCCTCGTTAGACACTCTCCTCTCTTTTATTTTTGCTCGCCCCAGAGGGCCTACTGTTTTAATGGATGTAATTTGCTTTTTTATTTTAAATTGTCTATGTTTACATTGATTTTAATTGAGACTGTATTTAATGTATTTTTAAGGGGGGGTTATGCTTATTATTGGGGTCTGTATCTGTTTTAGCTGGAAGCTGCCTTACCACAGCAAAAGGCAGGGTATAAATTATTATTATTATTATTATTATTGTATCAATATACTGTACTTCCCTCATTTATTAAATGCATGTGATGAGTCAAAAAGCCTGCAGACAGGGAGATTTGATTGGAGCATCTGTAGTTCTGGCAACCATCTCTATTTAATTTTCCAAAAGCATTCATAATGAACAAAGCAAATTCCTTGCTCCATTTTATACTAAAAAATGACAGTATGGTTCTTGTATATATTTTTGATCCTAAGCATCAATTCTCTTTCCAGACAAATGGAGAATGTGTGTATTGAATGGCAGTGCTGGTTCATTGGTTCCCATACACTAGTTTATGACTTGCCCAGGGAACTGGACAGGGAGAGTGTGTCCCTGTTGGTTCTGCCAGACCTCTCAATGGCTTTCAGTGTCAACAACCGTAGTATCCGTTTGATTTACCTTTCTGGGATGGGGCTTGGAGATACTGTTCTACAGTGCCTCCATTCTTTCTTAGCGGGGTGTTCTCAGAAGGTGGTGTTGGTGGATTCTAGTTCAACTCCTTGGCCATTGGTCTATGAGATCCCTCAGGGTTCAGTCTTGTCCCCTGTGCTTTTTAATATCTACATGAAAGCTCTGGGAGAGTTGTCTGGAGTTTTGGTGTTACCAGTATGCTGATGATACTCAGCTGTATCACTCCTTTCCACCCAATTCCAAGGAAGCTGTTCCTCTCTAAACTGGTGTTTGGCAGCTGTGATAGACCGGATGAGGTCAAATAAATTAATCCATATGAGACAGAGGTGCTCCTGGTCAGTAAAAAGATAGATCCAGAAATAGGGATTCAGCCTGTCTTAGATAGTTGCACTCCCCCTGAAAACTCAAATTTGCAGTTTGGGGTACTCCTGGATTCAGCTCTTAGCCTTCAGGCCCAGGTATCATCAATGACCACGAGCATTTTTGGAGAGTTAAAACTAGTGTGCCATTACTAGGATTACTGTAATGCACTGTATGTGGGGCTGTCTTTGAAAAATGGTCTTTGACCACTTTGTCCAAAAAGCTGCAGCTAGGGCTTTATATATCCTGACTGGGCCTTTGAAATATTTTTCAAAACAGACAGGTAGCCTGGGAAGTTGTTGTAACAAGGGAATCACAATTTCACTTTAACCAAACCTGGTGAAAAGTTTGGCTGTGGCATTCTGGAGGAGGTTAAATGTCCAAATTCTGCTCAAAGGCAGACCTATATGTTAAAGTAATCCAGAGAGAATTTAACAGTGGTATGTGTGTCTGTGGCTAGCTTAAATCCAGTTGCTTCATTAACTCCAGCCAGCACTGGTTGAATCGTTGTTCCAAGAGGTACCTTTTGACTCTTATAAAGCACCCCTGTCTTGTCTAGATTAAGTTTAAATTTGTTCTTCATCATCTAGTCCAGGGGTAGGCACCCTAAGGCCTGGGGGCCGGATGCGGCCCCACCGAGGCCTTTGGACTGGCCCCAGGCCGGTCCTGCCGCCGCCATCCGCCATAATGATATTGATTATTGTTGTTATTACTTGTTCTTGGGGTTTTCTTGGCAAAATCTCCACAGGGGTTTTGCCATGGCTTTTCTGGGGCTGAGAGAGTGTGCATGCATATTTTTTTAATTTTTTATTTTTTTAAAAAAAAATAATATTTTTTTTTATTTTATTTATTTTATTTTATTTTATTTATGGTGTTTCGGCCCCCCAATTGTCTGAGGGACAGCAACCTGCCCCCCGGCTCAAAAAGGTTGCCTACCCCTGATCTAGTCTATTAGTGCCATTCAACACTGTTTAAGGTTACGATGTCTATTACTGGAAGTTTAACTTGGATGATGGACAAGGTCAGTATGGGATGGTGAGAGATCACAACAAGGGTGGCATTCCAACTGCTGCAATTCCAGATAAATTAATAATACAGGAGAGGGAACGAGCCATGGCAGCATTGTAAAATAATGATGACAGCAGAGACTGAAGGAAGCAGTCTGGAGCTTGGGAACACAGCTTGGTGAAATGGTTTGGAAAACAAGAGTGTTTTATTTGGGTGTGGAGGAAGAGACAGCAGAAAATGAGGGTGGGGTCAAATCTCCCAAGTCCCAGAAAGTCTTTGGCGAGAGTTTATTGAGCCAAGGGTGAGGGTCAGTTGGGGGAAGGTTGGTTGGTTTGTTTGGATCCTAGTGGAAACTTGCTTGTGTGAGAAGTAGTGTCTGTTGTATGAGGGGGTATCATAAAGTTTTAATTATCACCTTTTAAAAAAAATTGACAGAAAGTTTATTTTGATGTGTAGTTGTTAACATTTCATAGTCATCGTCCAGATGTACACATTTTCCCAGCGTTTCTTGACCCTCCGAATACCGTTATTGTAGAAGTCTGCAGATTGCACCTTAAACCACTCTTCCACTTCATGAATGACGTTATTTGTGCTGTCAAATCAGCAATCCCGCAACATATTTTTCATTTCTGGGAACAAGAAAAAATTTACAGTGTGAGGTCAGGAGAATAAGGCAGATGCTGCATGATCTCAAAGCCACATGTCTTTGCTTTGTGAACTGCAACTTGGGATGAGTGAATCAGTGCTTTGTCAGCTAGGAGACAAATACCTCTGGAGAGCATACCGTTTTGGCGTTTCTTTTTCAGAGCATCTCACAGTTTGTTCAGAAGATTGCTGTAGTATGTGCCAGTGACATCTGTGAGAATGACTGCATGAGAGTCCCAAAAAACTGAGAGCATGACCTTCCCTGCTGACTTTTGCCTTTTTGGGGGGAGGGGAATCGGCATGCTTCCACTCCATGCTCATGGTTTTGGTCTCTGGATAATAATAATAATAATAATAATAATAATTATTATTATTATTATTATTTATATCCCGCCCCTCTGCAGAGCAATCGGGGTGGCTTACAACATTACAATTTCCATACATTAAACAGAACATAAAATCCCGAATCCCACCCGTCCTTTAAGAAGTAAGGGTTCTTCTTATTCTAGGCCGGGTGGTGCTGGACTTAGTGTCTCTCCCTCAGATGACATCGGATGGTAATGGAGGGAGGGCTCTTCTTCTTATTCTAGGCTCGATGGTGCTGGGCCTAGTGTCTCTCCCCCAAATGACATCGGATGTAATGGAGGGAGGGCTGATACTGATAGATTCAAGATTCATCCATGTTTACCAGATGACAAAAAAAAATCCTCTTCATCCTGTTCCAACAGTGTCAACATCTGTCTTGAAAGGTCACACTGTGTTTGTTTCTGGAAAGGGGTTACCAAACATGGACACCTTAGACATGTGCAATTCATCATGAATAATTTTTCACACACTGCCATTGTGGAGACCAGTTTCATTCATGATCATTTGGGTGGTTGTTTGTCTGTCTTCCAGGATTAGACACTTCACTTTCTTCATTGTGGCCACATTGTCCATCAGTTATGATCTTCCAGATCTTGGCTCGTCTGAGAGGGACATGTGACCAGTTTGGAAATTCCTTTTCTACCTCACAATAGTGTCATAAGATGGACAATCGTTTCCATAAACTATCATCATGAATTTGCTGGGCACTATTACCCTTCAACTGCAGGAGTTTTATGAAACTGCGAGCTTCAGTCTTTTGTCTAATGTGAAGTCAAAGGCTTCCATGGCTGGCATCCATGGTTTTTTGTGGGTTTTTCAGGCTGTATGGCCATGTTCTAGAAGAATTTATTCCTGATGTTTTGCCAACATCTGTGGCTGGCATCTTCAAAGAATGCTGTCATGGAAGTGAATGGGATATATATATATATATATATATATATATATATATATATATATATATATATAAAAATAATCTTCAAAGAATGCTGTCATGGAAGTGAATGGGGTACATACACACACACACACACACACACACACACACACACACATATACTGTGTGACCCTTGGCTCAGAGAAAGTGATTTACATGTTAATCTGTGTTGGTCTGTGGTTGAATGGCAAGGTCTCAGGGTGTCTATGTAATTAGTGATCCGTTGTCTGCTGGGGAATCCCCTGATCCTGGGTGGTTTTCATTTGCACATTCTGGGTCTTGATTTTGGTATTTTCCAGGACTGGCAGCCAAACTTTGTTTACTTTAAGGGTTTTTATTTCCTGTTGAAGTTGTCTAGGTGCTTGTGGATTTCAACAGCTTCCCTGTGCATTCTGACCAGATAGTTGTTGGCATGGTCCAGAATGTTCAAGTAGCATTTTATGCCCAGGATGGTTTATAACGTGTTCTGCTACTGCTGATTTTTCTGGCTGACCCCGGTTACAGTGCCTCTTGTGTTCCTTGATTCGTGTTTGAACACTGTGTTTGGTGGTCCCTATGTACACTTGTCTGCAGCTGCATGGCATTATTATTATTATTATTATTATTATTATTATTAAACTCCTGCATCCATGAGAAGGTCTCTCCTGTCTTTTGTTGAGCACAGCATTTGTTGGATTTTCTTGACAAGTTTGCAGATCATTTGGAGGTTGTGTTTCCTCACCAGTTTCCCTATTCTGTCTGTGACTCCTTTGATCTATGGTAAAATTACCTTCCCTTTGGGTGGTTATTTGTCTTCACTCCTATGGGTTTTCCTGGGTCTGGCAGCCCTTCTGATGTATGTGCTGAAGTAACCATTAGCCTGTAGAGCACAGTCTAAGTGCTTCACTTCATCTTCCAGGCAGTGGGGTTCACAGATCCTTTTTGCCTGGTTCACCAACATTTTTATTGTGCTTCTTTTTTGTCCTGGGTGGATGATTAGAGTTCTTGTGTCGGTATCTTTTGTCTGTTGGGGTCAAGGCTGATTGTTGTGTGATCTGAGTGGAGGTGTGATTGTGTTCTTGTTAGCACTCTCTTGTTCTATTGAGTGTAGCCATTTTGCAAGCTTGCAGCTACAGAACCAATTTGAAGCTCTATCCCTTATCAGGGACAGCAGCAGGACCAGTCCTCAGGGAAAGTGCAAGGGACTTTGGGAGTACTACCACAGGGAAAAGCTGCTTTTAAGCCTAGGAGGAGGAGGCAATTGTTGGTAGTAGGGAGTTCTTGGTGAGAGGTACAGAAACAGTGGTTTGTCTCAGAAGGTGTGTGGTCTCCCTGGGGTAAAAATCTGTGATGTGACAGTGAGGCTGACAAGACTTATCAAGCTTGTTGACCATTATCCCTTCCTTTTGGTCCATGTGGGAACCAATGATACTGAAAGGCACAACCTTCAGAATACCATAAGGGATTATGAGGCTCTGGATAGGAAGCTGAAAGAGCTGGATGCACAAGTTGTCATCTCATCTTGTCTCCCAGTTGAAGCACATGGTCCAGGAAGGGAGAGGAAAATAGTGGATGTGAATAGTCTGAAAAATAGTCAATACTGGATGCCAATAGTCTGAAAAATTGGATCAGGAAGGCTTTAAGAAGGATCAGAATTGCATATTGTATTCATTTAATTGTGTAATCCTGCCTCGATCCATAGGGAGAGACGGGAAATATAAATATAAATATATTATTATTATTATTATTATTATTATTATTATTATTTAAACTGAGCTATATGGAGGAGGGAGACAGTATTCTGGAGGACATTTATCACGGTTTGGAGATAATAGCCAGAAAGAAGAAAGCAAATAGTGCAAGGACCCAACAGTGGGAGGGAAAAACCATGGTCTTACATATCTCTACAGTAATGCACAGAGCATGGGAAATAAATAAGATGAACTTGAACTCCTAGCACAGCAAACCAAACACAACATAATAGGCATCACTGAAACTTGGTGAGATGAGTCTCATGCTTGGAATGTAGTAATAGAGGGGTATAATCTTTTAAAGAGAAATAGACCAAACACAAAAAGAGAAAGAGTAGCATTATGTATCACATATGTTTACACCTCTGAAGAGATCCTTAAATCCTGTAAGCTAGGTGGAGAGCATCTGGATAAAAATTAAAGGGAAAAGAAACAACAGGGATGTTACTGTGGGAGTCTACTACAGACCCCCACGTCAGACTGAGTAAAATATTATGCCTTTCTAGAACAGATGACTGCACACTCAGAAAAGAGAGATGTAGTAGTGATGAGTGACTACAACTATGCTGATATTTGCAAGGAGTCAGATTTAGCCAATACTTCAAGGTCTAGCAAATTCCTCACTTGCCTGGCAGACAATTTAATTGTTGAAAAAAAGGAAGAGGCAACAAGGGGATCAACTATTTTAGATCTGATCCTAACCAACAGGGATGACCTGGTTAATAGGGTGGAAGTGGCAGAATCCTTAGGTGGGACTGATCACTTTCTCCTGGAGTTTGTTATATAGTGGAAAGGGGAAGCCAGACATAGTCAGATATGCATTCTAGACTTTAGAAAAGCTGATTTCAGTAAACTTAAGGAAATACTAAGGGGGGTTGCAGACTGCCAGAAATAGTGCAAATTGAGTCCACTTTTAGGGTTAGGGTTAGGGTTAGGGAATCATGGGAACTGTATTTTATTGTGGCACCAGAGCTCTCTGACAGAGAAGGCTCAATGTCTCAGGAAAAAAAAACCACAATTCCCATGATTCCCTAGCACTAACCCTAACCCTAAAAGTGGACTCAATTTGCACTATTTCTGGCAGTCTGCAAACCCCCTAAGTGTGATCCCATGGTCAGGAATACTAAAAGAGAAGAGAGTTAAGGATTGATAGGAATTTCTCAAAAAGGAGGTATTGAAGGCACAATTTCAAATAGTTCCAGTGAGGAGGTAAATTGGGAGATGTCTCAAGAAACCAAGATAAATAAAGAACTTTCAACTGAACTTAGTGTTAAACGGGACATGTGTAGGAAATGGAAAAAGGAGGAAATTACCAAAGGGGAATTCAAACAAATAGCTAGCATGTGTAGAAGGAAATTCAGAAGAGCTAAAGCATAGAATGAGCTTAGGCTTGCTAGAGGGTTAAGAACAATAAAAAGGGATACAGTTGGCCCTCCACCTTTGCGGGGGTTAGGGGAACAAGACCCCCATGAATGTGGAAAATTCGCAAAGAAGGCAAGTCCCGTCCACCCCCTCTTTTGATGGCTGGGACAAGTCTGCAAATGTGAAGGGCTGACTGTATTTTGTGTATGCCCATAACAAAAGGATGAAGAAGGAAATGGTAGGGCCACTGCATGGAGAAGATGACAAAATGCTAGCAGGGAACAAAGAAAAGGCAGAACTACTAAACATCTTCTTTGCCTGAGTCTTCTCACAAACGAAAAAGGCTGTGGAAAATGGAGCAGATGATGCAGTAGGGGGAATGCAGCATAGAATAAAGACTCGTTATGCCAGGTTAATCTAAATTAATTTAAGTCTCCAGGACCATATGAACTACATCCATGGGTATTAAAAGAACCGCTAGAAGTAATCTCAGAGCCACTGTCAATAATCTTTGAAAATTCCTAGAAAACAGGAGAAGTCCCAGAAGACTGGAGGAGGGCAAATGTTCTCCACATCTTCAAAAAAGGGGAAAAAGAGGACCCAAACAATTACCACCCATTTAGTCTGACATCAATACTAGGAAAGATTCTAGAGCAGCTCATTAAACAGTCAGTCAGTGGGCCAGGGGTAGGCAACCTTTCCCCTTTAAGGGCCGAGGGACTTCAGCTCCCAGATGGCCAACATGGGACTATTGGCCAACATGGCTGAGGCTTCTGGGAACTGAAGTCCCTCGGCCCTTAAAGGGGAAAGGTTGCCTACCCCTGCTGTAAGCATTTAGAAAAGAATGCCATAATCACACTATGGATGTAGCATATCTCGATTCCTGTAAGACATTTGACAAAGTCCCCATTCTCTTCATCCTATAGAGAAGTGACTAGTGGGGTGCCACATGGTTCTCTCCTGGTCCAATGCTATTCAGCATCTTTATCAATGATTTGGATGAAAGAAGAGAGGCCATGCTTCTCAAATTTGCAGATGATACCAAATTAGGAGGAGTACCTAATACCCCAGAGGACAGGATGAAAATTCAAAATCACTTTAACCAGGGGTAGACAACCTTTCCCCTTTAAGGGCCGAGGGACTTCAGGAGCCTGCCTTCTTTCCTTTCTTCCTGCCTCCTTCTCTTTCTTCCTTCCTTCTTCTCTCATCCACCACTTCACCTCCCTCCTCCTAAGATGGTGGTTCCCAAATAAAATGGCGGCTGGAGTCGCTCGCTCACATTGCGGCCTTTCTCTTCCCATCCTGCCCCAAGACTGGGGGCAGGGCTTGGTGGGCGACGAGCCGCGGACCGGATAAAAGGGCTCAGCGGGCCGTAGTTTGAGGACCCCTGGTAAAAGGGATTCCACCTCAACATTAGGAAGAACTTCCGACAGTATGAGGTGTTTGACAGTGGAATACACTCCCTCGGAGTGTGGTAGAGGTTTTTTGGAGGTTTTTAAACAGAGGCTGGATGGACTTCTGTTGGAGGTGCTTTGATTGGGTATTCCTACATGGCATAGGAATATGGATGGCCCTTGAGCTCTCTTCCAACTCTGTGATTCTATGCCTCTGTACTGTACTCTTCTTTCTGTTCCTTGGGCTTCCTGATTGAACTCTATTAGTAAAAAGTAAAAAAAAATGCTCCGTGTTTGAGAGCTCCCTTTTCATGTTACAAAAAGGCAAATAATGTCTTAAACAATTAGGTGGCTAACCCTGAAATCATTTTTATTTCAGGAATCTCTGCAGCACTATAAAAATGTCCAGAATTCTGAAATAAAGTTTATCATAAAATCGCACTGACTTAACTCTCCGATGGTCTTGTAACCTTATAAATAAGGATAGTTTATTTGTCTAATTATTGGGGGGGTTGGTTGGTACATTTAGTAGCAGAAATAGGTCCCTCTCGTTCTTATTGAATCTGTATGTCTGTTCACTTGTCCTTTCTTTTTCAACCAATTGACTGCTTGTTGATCTCTTCAAATGCTTGGAGGATTTGGAAAGTGTGGAACTGTAGGACTTGTCGTTCTTCAAAGACTAGGAAGGCAGATTACTCTATATTTCTTAAATCATAGAGTTTCAGTAAATAAATATCATGTTATATTTTAAATGTAAAAATAAAGTTAACACATTTAAAGCCTAAGGTTAAAATTTAGTGTCTGAAAAATAAAATTACAGCAAATTATTATTTAATTTTCATGGATGGTCTGTTTCTCTGTCTGGGAAACAAAATGGAACTAGACTTGAACCCTGAACTTGAGAAGTTACTTTTAAAAAAACAATTTCTATTAAGTTTTGCAAGGTTTGCAAAAGTAATTTGTTAGCATTAACCTTTATTTATTTATTTGTATATTGCTTTCACCCCAAAACTAGGACTCAGAGCAACTTACAATTTAAAAGAACAATAGAATTAAAAACATACAAAAATAATGCATTAAAATAGAATCATAGAGTTGGAAGAGACCATAAGGGCCATCCAGTCCAACCCCCGCCATGCAGGAACTCTCAGTTAAAGCATATCCGACAGATGGCCATCCAGTCTCTGTTTAAAAACCTCCAAAGAAAATGACTCCACCACTTTCGGAGGGAAAGTGTTCCACTATCAAACAGCCCTTACTGTCAGGAAGTGCCTCCTAATGTTGAGATGGAATCTCTTTCCCTCTAGCTTGCATCCATTGCTCTGGGCCCTGTTTTCTGGAGCAGCAGAAAACAAGCTTGCTCCCTCCTCAATATGACATCCCTTCAAATACTTACACAGGGCTATCATATCACTTCTTAACCATCTCTTCTCCAGGCCAAACATACCCAGTTCCCTAAGTGGTTCCTCATAGGGCATGGTTTCCAGACCCTTCACCATTTTAGTCACCCTCCTCTGGACACGCTCCAGTTTTTCAGTATCCTTTTTGAATTGTGGTGCCCAGAACTGGACACAGTATTCCAGGTGAGGCCTGACCAGAGCAGAATACAATGGCACTGTTACTTCCCTTTGTCTAGACACTATACTTCTATTGATGCAGCCTAAAATCTCATTGGCCTTTTTATCTGCCATATCACACTATTGACTCATATTCAACTTGTGGTCTACTAGGACTCCTAGATCCCTTTTACACGTAGTCTCATTAAGCCAGGTGTCCCCCATCCTATATCTATGCATTTCATTTTTCCGCCCTACGTGTAGTACCTTACATTTCTCCTTGTTGAAATTCATTTTGTCAGTTTTGGTCCAGCTTTATAATCTATTAAGGTCTTTTTGAATTTTCATGCTGTCCTCTGGGGTATTAAGTACTCCTCCTAATTTGGTGTCATCTGCAAATTTGATAAGCATGGCCTCTCTTCTTTCATCCAAATCATTGATAAAGATGCTGAATAGCATTGGACCCAGGAGAGAACCATGTGGCACCCCACTAGTCACTTCTCTATAGGATGAAGAGGAGGGGCTCTTTGTCAAATGTCTTACACTTGCCAATTCTTTTAATACCTTTGGATGCAGTTCATCTGGTCCTGGAGACTTGTATTCGTTTAGTTTAACCAGGTGTTCCTGTACTACCTCTTTACTTATTCTGTGCTGCATTTTCCCCTATTCTGTCCTCTGCTTGATTTTCCTCAGGTTGAGCACCCTTTTCTTTTTCTGAGAAGACTGAGACAAAGAAGGTGTTGAATAGTTCTGCCTTTTCTCTGTCCCCTTTTAGCATTTTGCCATCTTCTCTGCGCAGTGGCCCTACCATTTTCTTTTTCTTCCTTTTGCTATGGACTTCTCTAGCAAGCCTGAGCTCATTCTGTGCTTTAGCTTTTCTGACTTTACCCTTACATGTGCTCCCTATTTGTTTGAATTGCTCTTTGGTGATTTCCCCCTTTTTCCATTTCTTATACATGTTCCATTTAAAACTTAGCTCAGCTGTAACTTTCTTAGTCATCCATCTTGGTTTCTTGAGACACCTCCCATTCTTCCTCCTCATTGGAACTGTTTGAAATTGTGCCATCATTATCTCCCTTTTGAGAAACTCCCATCCATCCTGAACTCCCTTCTTTTAATATTCTCTTTTAATATTTCTGACCATGGGACCACCCCCAATATTTCCCTAAGCTTAGTGAGATCAGCTCTCCTAAAGTCTAAAATGAGTGTCTGACTATGCCTAGCTTCTCCTTTCCACTGTATAAGAAACTCCAGGAGAATATGATCACTCACGCCTACGGATCCCACCACTTGCCACCCATTGACTAGGTCATCCCTGTTGGTTAGTCATCCTTGTTGGTTAGGATCAGATCTAAAATAGCGGATCCTCTTGTTGACTCTTTCACCTTTTGGACAATGAAATTGTCTTCGAGGAAAGTGGGGAATTTGCTAGGCCTTAAAGTTTGGGATGAATTTGACTTCCAGCAAATATCAGGATAGTTGAAGTCATCCATCACTACTACATCTCTCCTTTCTGAGTGTGTGGTCATCTGTTCTAGAAAGGCATCATCCAATTCCTCCATCTGACTTGGGGGCCTGTAGGAGACTCCCACAATAACATCCCTGTTGTTTCCCACCCTTAAATTTTGATCCAGATGCTCTCCACCTGGCTTCCAGGATTGAAGTTCTGGACTTCTTCACTGGTGTAAATATCCCTGACATATAATGCTATTCCTCCTCCTTTCCTGTTTGGCCTATTTCTCTTAAAAAGGTTATACCTCTGTATTACTATATTCCACTCATGAGATTCATCCCACCAGGTTTCAGTGATGCCTATTATATCATATTTGCTTTGTTGTGCTAGGAGTTCAAGGTCATCTTGCTTATTTCCCATGCTCTGGGCATTAGTGTAGAGACATCTAAGACCATATGTCCCTCCTACTTGCTCCCTGTTTATTTATTTGCCTCTCACTCTTGGGTCCTTGCACTATTTGCCTTGTTCCCTATAAGACAGTTTGACTATTTTCTCCAGCCCTTTTACCTTCCAGAATACTGTCTCCCTCCCCCACATCACTCAGTTTAAAGCCCTACGGATCAAATTTTTGAGACTATTGGCAAAAATGTTTCTGCCAACAGACATGAGATTCAACTCTTCTCTTGCCAGAAGTTCACCCTCATGGAACTGCAGCCCATGATCCAAGAATCCGAATTGCTCTTGGTGGCATCATCTGCGGAGCCGTTATTCACATCTGCTATTTTCCTCTCCCTTCCTGGACTATGCCCTTCAACTGGGAGAAGAAATGAGATGACAACCTGTGCATCCAGCTTTTTCAGCTTCCTACCCAAAGCGTCATTATCCCTTCTGATTATAAAATAGAATTATAAAATAGAATTACATTATTACAGTATTAAAAGATTATTCATTAAAAGAATAAAATACAATTAAAAAATAGAAATGTTTAAAACAGTACACTTTTAACCAATACAACACGCTCTCCTGTTCTTTAAACCTTTCTGTTTTAAAAGCCTGTCTGAATAAAAAGGTTTTAGCTTGCCGACAGAAGGGCAACAACGAGAGGTCCATTCTGGTCTCCCAGAGTCTGAGGGCAGCCACCAAGAAGTCTGTCTCTTACGTCCCCACCGATCATACTTGCAAAGATGGTGGGACTGAGAATTGGGTGTCATCTACATTATTATTATTATTATTATTATTATTATTATTATTATTATTATAGTTTATTTCTAAAGTGCTGTCAATATACATAGTGCTGTACAAGAAGAAAACCAAGCATGAAATAGAATAAAAACCTGCCAAAGACGTACAATCTAAAATACACACAATAAGTAAAATAATAAAAGTCAATTAAAACAAAAAACAATACAACAATTAGTTAACAACAACCACTGTCTACCCAAATGACAGAAAAGTAAATGTATATCAGACAGTGCCTGGGAATGCCTCCCTGAACAAGGTGGTCAATCTGCATATTGATAGCATGGCACCCCAAAACTCTGTACGACCTTTCCCAGTGGTTTCATGTGTATGTTAAATAGCATAGGCGGCAACACAGAACCCTGAGGAACCCCACAGGCCAATAGCTGGGGGTCTAGCAGGAGTCCCTGGCACCAGCTACTGGGTTTACCTCTCTAGGAAGGAATGGAGCCATTGTAAAACACTACCTCCAAGACCCATCCCAGAGAGGTGGCCCAGAAGGATACCATAGTTGATGGTATTGAAAGTCAGTGAGAGATCTAGTAGAAATAACAGGGAACCACGCCCCCTATCCAGTTCCCTGCGTAGATCATCCATAGCCAGACCTGAATCCAGATTTAAATGGATCTAGATAATCTGTTTCATCCAGAAACCCCTGGAGTTGGGGAAGCCACCACATGTTCTAATTCCTTCTCCCAAAATGGTAGTTTGGACTCTGGCCAATAATTATTCATTATTGTGGGATTCAGGGATGGCTTTTTCAATAAAGCCTCAGAACTGTCTGCTGTGGGCAAATTGGTACGCTGCCATGTTGTAGGGAGGCACTGATTACCCCCTTCACCCACTCAGCCAGTCCCCCTCTGGCCTTTTTGATAAGCCAAGAAGGAAAAGAGTATAACACATACATGTGGTGGCTTTTACCTCTGCAAGGATCCTGTCCGCATCATCAGGCTGCATAGATTGAAAAGTATCCATTAACACTAGACAGTCAAGTTTCAAGGTAACATCCACTGCCACTGTATCAACTACTACAGCATGCAAGTTGGATCGGATCTGAGTGACTTGATCTGCAAAGTGCCATGCAAATTCTTTGCAGCGGGCTGCTGTGTGGTCTGCATTTTCTCCTTGAGGGTATATGTGCAAGAGACCCCTGATCACTTGGAACAGGTCTGGTGGACGGCTCCCTGCAGATGCAATGCCGACAGCAAAAAATAATTTCTTTGCTGCATGCTGTGCCATGGAGTAGGCCCTTAAATAGTCTCAAGCCCGTGTTCAGTCAGGCTCTTCGGGTATTGTGGAAGGTGCTTGTGAGGGGCAGAGTGCTCCATCTAAATCCAGTCTGATCTGGTTGTTAGTCCCACTGGGGGTAAACCCATTGGATCACTGGGGACTTAACCAGTCTGTTCTAATTGAGATGAACAGTTCGATTTAGGCTGTATTTTCCATGTTGCATTCATGTTGTTTTCTTTCAGCCCTATATACAAACTATTTAGAGTTGGCTCTCGGCATCCACGGGGGAGCCACTTTGGACCCACCCCCTGGATAACCAAATCCACGGATGCTGAAGCCCACATTGTCCTCAATGGCGGCGCATGCACTCGGCTGCACCACCATTAGGGACAGGCCCTATTGTCTCATAGCAGCACATGCACATGGCCGCGGCACCATTCAGGACAACGCGGGCTATCTCTAATGGTGGCACGTCTGCCATTGTAGACAATGTGGGCTTGGTGTGTCTGCAGATGCTTGGATCCACAGAAGGGGGGCTGCTGTGGCAAGGCCCCAAGGAGGGAGGCCTCTGCAACAAGGCCTCTCCCCTGGTAGGTTGGAGCCGTGCAGGGCCTCAGCCAGTTGGCTGAACCCCAAGGAGGGAGGCTCCCATGGCAAGGAGGACCATGGAGGTGCTGGAGGATGGCGGAGGTGCCAGGTTCAGGTAAGGCAAGTGAGCCTAGTAGGCCTCACTAGAGGCTGGGGGGGATTGGGGCTGCCTCTCCCACCTTGGCCTTCCTGGCTGGGCATGAGCTTTCCTAGACTAAAGTCTGCTTTCTCAGATGCATTTAGTCTCAGAGGTTTTCCAAAATCTCTATGTCTTTGAATTGTATTATTATTATTATTAACTGAAAGCAAGAAGTTGGCAGCATGAGCTTTCCTAGATTAAAGTCTGTTTCCTCAGATGCATTTAGTCTCAGAGGTGTCAAAATCTCTATGTCTTTGAATTCTACTTCCTCACATGTATTTTATTATGTTTGTTGTTGTATGCCTTCAAGTCATTTCCAGAGAGGAGGAACTACATTTCAACCTTCTGTCCATGAAGAATGTCAAAATGTCCTCCATTTTGAATATGACTAAGAAGCATGGATTTATATTATTTTTAAAAAAATGATTAATGTCTTTGGCTTTTAGTTGGTTGTGCCCTCCATTTTTCTTGAATGTCCTCCATGTTGACCTATATTTTGTCCTACATTTGGGCCTAAATTTTGTCCTACATTTTTTTCTACATTTTGTCCCAGTTTGTTGGTAGAGATTTATGGCAACCCTTATTGCAGTTTGCATTTCAGAGAATACAGAAAATAAAATGGGTGTGTATGCATGCTGTAACCAAGTACATTATTTTGAAATGCACCCAGAGCTGACAGAGGCAGTTGATAGAGACACCTGAGGACTAGAGGGACTGGTAGGAGCATGGAAGTGGATGGCAGCTAGAAAGGGCATTGTCTAGGAAGGGGCATCTTTTATCCCTCTCACCTTGTTTTTGTTTGTTGGGAGGTGAATGTTTGTGTATGTGAGAGAGAGAGTGAGTGAAAGAGATGGTTTATTTATTGTGATATAATTTGTGTTCTGCCCGGATTTTGTGTGTTGTGGATGGGAATTGTGTCTCTCTATTTGTGCTTTTCTGAGAATCATTTATTTTGTCATATGTGGTACTGGTGTTTTATTGAATTTGATGAGGACAATGCATGATTTGGAATTTGAAGCCTGAGACCCATCTCTATTTTATATCCAGTTTCTTAGCCAAGTTTCTTATTTCTGAGGTTTATCAGTTTGTGAAATAAGTTTTGGAGCAGAAAGCTGTGAGTTCAACAGACTGATTTTATGTCTCAATGCTTATAACTTCCACTTCTGTTTTGTACTTAGTTTGTGGGGAAGTTTTCTTTTTTCCCCCCTCTTTTCTTTCTTTTCTTTTTTCTTTCTTTCTTTTCTAATTTTTTTTTTTGCCTCATCATTTTGACTTCTAAGATATTATTTGTGAATGGCCACAGTGGACATTTTTATGGATAACTCCATATCCTTGATGTAGCAACTTTTTGATAAAGAAAGGTTCTTATAATCAGTGCTGTGTCATTTATGCTTGTGTAGTTATCTAATATAAACAGAACATTTAAAGGTCAGATTGCTTGGCTGGTCTCTGTAGTGTTTCACAAAATGAACTTTTAGGACCGAGAAAACAGAGCTCCATGTTCAAACAACATTTTCAATATGTTTTAGGAAACATAGTAATTCTTTAAAACAATACTTTTTCTGTAACACTGTTTAGATCATATCATCTTCTTCCTTTCAAAGCTTTAAAGAACTTACTAAAGAAAGACTGTCTGAAAAGTTAGTGTACAGCGTTGCTCAGAATTAAATGGGCAGGAGGATTGGTTTCTAAAATCCAGTAACCACTCCCTCTAATAATAAATTGAGTGGTAAATATCAACAGGTTTTTAGCTAAAGGATAACCACTGAAGAACAAGAGGCAAAGGAGTGGCATGCTTGGAGAACCCCTCAGTTTGCAGATATTTGGAAAGGCCAGAAAAAAAACCCCACAATTCCTCATGGAGGTGGGTGGGACAGAAAATGGTGGGTTGAGATAAAATGGGCTACGCTAACTGAAGTTGGGAATGGGGGTATTCCAAATTGCAACATTTTTCTGCAAGCCTCCATTGTTAACAACATATTCCTTGTCCTGCTTTTGGACTCCTAACATTCAGATTTTGTTAACACACTTGAAATTTGGATAACTGGATTGCACAGTTGAAGGTGCACTATAGCAAGGGGACAGAAGAAGTAAGTGCTCTTTTGCTTCCATATGCAAGTTGTAGATCAGGGGTAGGCAACCTTTCCCCTTTAAGGGCCAAGGGACTTCATCTCCCAGAACCCCAGGAGCTATTGGCCAACATGGGACTATTGGCCAACATGGCTGAGGCTTCTGGGAGCTGAAGTCCCTTGGCCCTTAAAGGGGAAAGGTTGCCTACCCCTGTTGTAGATGATTCCTTCTTAAGAAAAGGGTACATTGCTGCTTGCCCAACCTCTCTTAGTGCCTAGTCCTGTAAGGTTGTTTGAACCTGATTGCCAGCTGTTCTTGGTATTAGTTGGACGTAATCTCTAGTTAATGCTGTACTTTGTACTGGACAGGAAGACATCTTCCATTTGTTTTTAAAAAGAAAAACAGAAAATGAAGCATGAAATAAACATAATAACTACAAGATTTACATTGTCACTGGAATAGGTGCTAAGATGACTACATGAGTAAAAAAAAAAAATAATTAAAAATTGTTGGACCATGTCAAATGTCAGGTGGAAAAATATTCCACATAGTGGGTGCCACAGTTCCAAACTTCATGCTTGAACAACTGATAAACTAATCTCAGATGATGTGGCACCACTGGGAGATTCTCTCCAGGTGATTTCAATGACTGCCTATTTTTGTAAGGAAAAGGTGGTCTCTCAAGTAACCAGATGCAAGGTTATTTAGGGCTTTGTAAACTAACAAGAAACTCGTTCAGGCTGGCCTGGTAGCAAACCTGCAGTTCCTTCAACAGAAGTGCTGTATGCTGCTGGCTGTTTTTGAAACAGAATCATCTGATAAATGCAGGTGATTGCTCCAATACTGTGAAAAGTGCCCTTAAAGCACAAAAGAGCTGACTAGATTGGGACTTGAAATCAAGAGAACATGCCAATTTTACTGGCAAAATATGGCATTTTAATGAGGGAATACTATCTCCTGTGAGATACAATGTTAGCTTTATTTGTTTGTTTTTTCAGACCCTATTCTAAACTAAAACATCACACAGACTTAAGCAGTGTTAAGTTTTCAGAAGATTTTGAGTGGCACTTAGAAATATTCTAAGCTTGGTTAAAAGAAGAGTCTCCCAGTGGATAACTCAGCATGTGGCACTGAAAAGCAAAGACAGCAGTGAACCAATGACGCAATATAAAATCTTATCTCCAAAGTACTCTGACTTTATTCCTCAAGTAATTATTTTTATCCTTCAGTAGGTGCATCTGCCTGCTATTGTGCTAACATTGCTGCCTCTCTTGTTAATTATACTCTTTTATGCGTGCTTCATAAGCACAGTTTAGCAGAGCATAGTAATTAATTCAACCCAAATCAAACACAGTATTTTTTTTTTAAAAAAAGCAATTAGAACGCCAAACTACATACACAATCCCTCCCCCCTGCAGAAATTCTATTGGCAAACAGAAGGAGAATGTCAAGATTGGCATTATGTAATGAAGTGAAAGTTTGACTGCATTAAAAGCCATTTCACAGTTGCCCCTCCCAATTTGCGGGGGATCCGTTCTGGACCCCCACGAAAATGGTGGCTCGCTAATATTTGAGCCCCATCGAAACTAATGGTGCGCAGGCGCAGGCGTGGACAGCCATTTTACATATAGCCACTTGTTCCTCCCCGCAAAGAGCAAGACCCAGACCCAAAGTCCACGAATAGGGGGGGACAACTGTATTTGGTCTGTTTTTAAATCTTATATTTGATTCTGCATAGGTATTCTTGCTGTAGTTTAACGATACAGGCTTATGGTGAAATAGTATGACACTATACTTTGTGTCATAGACATAGATACATTGCCACAATCTGTCAACTTTCCTGAAACATATTTTGGTTCTGAGAGAGCATATATCTTTTACTAACTATATAGCAGGGATAGGGAACCTGTGGCCCTCCAGATGTTGTTATCAGTCTTAGCCAGCATAACCTAATAGTGAAGGATGATGGCAGTCAACATCTGTGGAAGATCTCATATTAAACAACCTTTCTATGAAGCATGTCAAATACATAATCAGAGTATGGGTGGGAAGCATTTCTCTCAGCTTAATGGTTAATTGCTGACTGTTCAAACCATATATCAGTGAGTGTGAGATTTTGGTTCTCAGCTGTTTTCTACAATGCACCATAGCAGTGTGAAATATCAGCAGTGCTCTAATCTTGTACTGGGAAAAATGTGATGATAGTGGCTGATAGAGGATTGTATATACCACCTATGGAGATAGACTATATACCAATCACAGGCTTCTTGATGGTATTTTTCTGTTACATGGAGTTGTTTTATTTCAGAGATGGGCAAAATGTGGCCCTGGAGGGAACATCCAGCTCCCCCAGGGGTCCCATGAGTAAGCCTGGAGGCTTACCCTAAAACTGTTATGGTACTACTCGCTTTAAAAAATTAAAGATTGATTGATCGATTGATTCCCAGTCATGCCACATGAGCAATCACAAAAGCTTTCAAGCTGCTGTTGACAAACTCAAAAGGTGGGTCAAAGAAGGTAAAGCTAGATTTTCTTTAAAGTGCATACTATCATAGGGATAGCTATTACATTTAGCATTCATACTTTAAAAAAAAAACAGCCACAGCTGTGATAGAGTACCTGTTTTGCATGCACTGGCTCCAGAAACCGACATTTCCAAGTAAGGCTGGAAAGAGTCCAGTGGAAACCCTAGGGCAGTGATAACGAAACTTTTTGAGACCAAGTGCCCAAACATCCAGTGCCGGGGGGGGGGGACTTCTGCCTTCTGGGGGTGAGACCTCTGCCTTCCAGGGACAGGACCTCTGGCGGGGGGGGGGGGGACTCAAGGCACACTTTCTCAGCCTCAGGCTAGCAGTTGAAGGGATGGGAGGGAGGTGGAAGAGGAGGAACAGGCGTGCACTCCTATTGTACTTTTATTGAAGTAATGGATGGCATGCAGGCTCATAGAGAGAGCTCTGCATGCCAGAGAGGGCACGTGTGCCATATGTTCGCCACCACTGCCCTAGGGGATTGCTAGCAATCATTGTAGAGACATTACTGGGCTAGATGGACCTGAAACCTTCCTTTGTTTAAAATATTAGTTAATATTTTCCTGTCTGTTAAGTATGGCTTTTCCTCAGAACATGATGCCTGCCACAGCTTATTCCAGAGCTAGATCACTATGCTAGCTTTTTTATTTTATTTTATCAGACCGGCACTTAAGCATCTTCTAGCCAGTGCAGACCATTTGTTCAGCCAGCTCTCTCCTTTCTCCTTTAGCTTCCTGCATGAAGTAAAATAAATAAATGTAAATCATAGTATCATGGTAACTTGTTCCAATTGTACCAGATAACATTTTAATCTAGCTTGCTGGACCACATCTGTTTGTTTACAAATACACTTCTGGAATGTGAATGTTAAATCCTGCTTTTGATTCTTGAGAGAAGCTTTTGTGCATTGGCTAGTGGCCAACTGATTTTATTGTCTGAAGTAGCAGTAGGATTTGAATTCCGACAGTATCTCTCTTGTGTTAATTAACCAAATTGAATCTATTAGTCATTGGTTCTTTCTAGGCATTTGAATTCCACTATTAATATTGATCTGCTCTTGAGCTTTAGCATTTGACTATGAAATGATGGTCTATTATCTACTTTTAGTGCAGCTGCCATTACAAATTATGGAAAAGGCAGGCTATTCTTAGAATTTCTAATTTTAAGTATAAACAATATATTCTTTATATTGTTATTTTGTTATATATTTTGATGGTTCTGATGTTCAGAAAAGCAATTAATAAATATTTTAATAAACAAAATACATTAGTAAATACTAGAATGCTTAGAGGTTTTGTGTGTGATTTTATTATAACTGTGTAAAATCTGAGCATGAGAATTTTATGTCTTTGTTTACTTCTTTATCATGAATTTCTGCCAGGGGTGTAGAAAAAGGAAGAGGGCAAACTCTTCCCCTCATGATTAACTGAGGCCTGTCCTTTTAAACTGGCACTCAGAGGCCAGAATCTGTCTCAGTGGGCCCTTGGTATCTTGTGGAGTTTGGTTCCAGGTCCTCTGTGGATACCAAAATCTGTGGATGATCATCCCATTAAATACAATGGCATAATAAAATGGTGTCCCTTATATGAGATGGCAAAATCAAGGTTTACTTTTTTGATTTTTTTAATACTCTTTTTTCAAGCCACGGATAGCTGAATTTTTGGATATGGAGTTACTATATGACTATAGTAAAATAGATATTGTCTGTCAACCCAAGGAAGAACTATGATTTCTTGGTTATCCTTGAAGATGGGAACTTCCACTCCTTGTTAGGGGAAGAAGAGATTTAAGGAGGGAGAGACTGTTCAGACTTCCCTTGAATACAAAGTGCCCAACATCTTATCAAGCCATCCCCCAGTTCAGGGGTTTGTTTGAGACAGAGGCAACTTTTTTTTAGGTGTCACGATTGCAAGACCCAGGTGCCACGTGACAGAGTGAGCTTCCATCACTAGTCCAATCTTCTGCCAACCTAGCACTTCTAAAGCATATAAAAGTGCACGTAGAGAAATAGGTACCACTTCGGTGGGAAGGTAACAGCGTTTAGTGCAGTCATGCTGGTCACACGAACACAGAGTTGTCTTTGATAACATTGGATCTTTGGCTTAGTAAAGGAGATGAGCACCGCCCCTACAGTTGGTCATAATTAGACAATATTGTCAAGGGAATACCTTTACCTTTAACCTTTAATCTCTTGTTGCAATTGACTTTCAATGGTTTGATGTTTCTGCCCATCCCAAATTATCTCCCTTATACAGCTATACTCATGCTGGCTTCATTCTTAACAAGCTTGCTTGCTATTAATCTTTGTTCTTCCCCTCTCCTTCTTCAAGCTTTTGTCTTATCTCCCACACATAAAATGAGATGAGACTTGTAAAATACTGTGTAAATTGAAGAATACTCTGCAGACTTAATAGAGATTTAAAATCTTCCTCACTGCGCAAGTGGCCACTTTCCCAACTCGGTTCTCTCAGAGCCTGTGATTGAGAGGCCCTGCTGAGAATCCCATTTGTGGTGAGATGGCAGAGCAGAGACTTATACTGTTCCCAGTCTCTTACTATTTTATGTATATGCTACATTAACACATCTCTGTGCCAATCGTTTTTATCATGTTACAAATGGACTTCGCTGCCATTCCCATCCCCATTAGTTCTACAAGAACAAAAAAAGGTAGCAGAGCACAAAGGCTTGCCTAGTCCCTGGCATCTCTAGGTAAGCCATGGCCCTCTTGGCCTGGTGGAAATTAGAAAGTTTTAAAAATAGAAAAACAGTAGTGTGGAACTGATAAAACTCTCCCACTCACCTCCATCATCAAACCCCAGCCTGTAAGATTTTAAAAAATACTTAAAATAAAATAAAATAAAACCAGAAAAATTTAAAAAAAAATCAATCAGGAGAAGGAAGAATAGGGTTGAGGGCTGCTGAGACTCTCCTTACATTCCTGTCAGTCGCTGCAGGGCCTCTAGGATGCCAGATTTTTTAAAAATGGAAGAGTTTTCAAGAATGAAGGTAAAAGAGGAAGGAATTGGGGAGAAGGGAAGAATTATGTGGGTTCAGAACTCATGGAACCGCTGTCCCCTCCAAGTCCCCCTAGGCTGCCAGAATACTAGATACTTTTTTTAAAAAGAGGAAAAGAAAAAATCTGAAAATTAGAAAAATTGGGGACAACCTTAACTCTCACATGGCAAAACACCACTTCTTGGGTTACCATTTATTTTATTATTTCATTAGAACAATTAATGGTGATGTCTTTATTTTTCCCAACAGGCAACCAGATAAATTGGTGGTGGTTTGGACAAGAAGAAGTCGTAGAAAATCTTCTAAGGTTGGTTTTGTCAAAAATGAAAATGTTAAGTTAGCAGTTTGCTTTTTCATGTTATTCCTGTTTTAAGACAAAAAAGCTTCTTTTTTAAAAAAAAGAGAGTATAAGCTGACTGCATTCTGTTGAAGCTGTCACTGTTATTAATGTTGCATCCCTGTGAACCTAAAAGTGGTTACAGCACTCAGTTGCCTATTTTACAGATACCAGTGACACTGTAATGTCAAGTAGAAATAGCAATAATGTAAATAGTTTATTCTGTTATAATTAACCATTCTAATTCATACATTTGATATATTCTAATCTTGTCTGTCCTTGAAGGTTCTCAAGAGTGCCATCTGTTATTCTCCCCTCATTTCCCCTCTTCACAAATCTGTGAGGAATTAGGCTGGACAGTAGTAACTAAGATTGTATAGGGTTTGAATTTAGAGGTGAGGAACCCTTTTTATTTTAAGCCAGATTTTCTTTGGGGCGAATCTCTTGCAAATTGCATGATGATATAATTTGAAGGGCAAGTGGTCCAGAACTCTGGCAAGGGCGAACTCTACCTTTCCCGTGCTCCCACCCATGTAAAGGGAAGAAGCAAGGGGGCATTTCATATTTGTTTTCCTCTCCTCTTCTCTCCTAACCTGCTTGAAATCAGGCATGGGGTGTAGGTTGCTCACTGCTCTACATAATGCATGACATTGCTCTAGCCATTGATTAATGTTAGACATAATTAGAGTAAAAGTTTCCTTGTGTTAATAAGAACAAGTGGGCATGCTTAAATCCTTTTATTTTTTTGAATTAGCTCTCGGGGAAAATGGCCTTCAGCCAGAAAATTTACTGTGCCATCTCTCCTGAGCGGAATGTTTACTAAAATATTCTGATCTTATTTACATAAATGGTTGTATTCAGTTTTATTTATAATTTAGTCATTGGATTTATATTCTACCTGCCTCTCAAAATGGGACTCCTCAATAATATAAACTGCAAAAATTCAAGATGTCCTTCACTCCCAAAGTTCCCAGCTATCACTTTATTTGTTAACAACACCCATGAAAACTAATCTAGTGCTAGCACAACAAATTATTTTTGTGCTGTTAGGAGCAATGTATGTACAAAATGGTGAAAATTAGAAGAGTTATATCTGAAAACCATATTTGCATCCATATTATTGTATGTGTTCATAGTCTTATGCGTTTTAAGTGTTTCCTAGTATGAAGAAATTCAAATTTGTTGAGTTTAATTGATTATTTAAAATTAATTTAACCAAAATGATTCATTTACTAGACACATAAATTCTCCAGTCCTACCAAAAAGATCTGGGCAGATAATCAGACTTCAGTACATATATCACTGATAAATCTGGAGCTATAGGCATTCAGGTATGTGCAACACAGTGCATCAATATACCAAACATCTGCTCAAACACTCATGAAATGAATCTTGTCCTTAGAATTTACTAATAAGAGCAGATCTGTGTACTTGCTTCAGAATAGCACATAGTGGTATGTCAGCTAAGCAATATTACTGTGATATTCAGAAAACAACCTAGGTTATAAAAATAAATTGCAATCTTCAATCAAGTTCAAGATCTATAGAAAAAAGGTATGTTCTTAAGATGACTAGTATGATTCTATGTGATTTGAGCTGTTTATCCAAGGAATATAGATCAGTAAGCATTTGTAAGCTATTTGTCATTCTAACAGTGATAAAAATTATTATACGTGTCATTAGTTTCATCTAATTGGATTCTTGGAAGCATGTCAAATGCCAAATTCTTTTGTATTAAGAAGATATTTTCATCCTAAAAATCATGTAAATATTCGGCAGTCCATCCTTGGCTTTCTTGTCTTTCTCTCTCTGTAAGGATGGAATGATGGGAGACATCTCATTTTGGTACTCAGTGCAAAGTTGTGTGTTTCTTACTTTTTGATCAGTTACTGTATTTTATAACATTTTAGGCCAGGATCCTTCTCCTTCCTGCTTCCCATTACAAAAGAAAATGGCTTTTATTGTGGTACTAGCTGTTACAAGTCTTCAATAAAATACAACAAAATACAAAATCCACAAAAGAATAATATCTTTATTGGCCAACCAAAATGCACAAAATACACCATGCAAACTTTTGAAGCTCCACTGGTTCCTTCATCAGACAAAAGAGGTTTAAAAATCATTTTTTGTTGTTTTTAGCTGCCCTCGAGTCAGTTCTGACTCATGGCAACCCTGTGACATCTCCAATAATCTCTATCTTCCACAGCTTTGCCCAGATCCTGGAAGCCCCTGCCCATAAACCTCCTGATTGAGTCTATCCATCTGGTTTGTGGTCCTCCTCTCTACCTTTTCTAGCATTATTGTTTTTTCTAGTGATCCATGCCTTCTCATTATGTGGCTGAAGTACGATAGTCTCAACTTGATCATCTTTGCTTTCAAGGAGAGCCCTGGTCTGATCTGTTGAAGAACCCATTTGTTTGTCTTCTTGGCTGTCCATGGTATCCTAAGTACTCTTCTCTAGCACCACATCTCAAATGAGTTGATTTGCTTTCTGTCTGTTTCCTTCACTGTTCAACTCTCGCATCCATACATGGTGATTGGGAATACAATGGCCTGGATGATTCTGACTTTAGTGCTCAGTTGTACGTCTATGCTCTTCAGTATCTTTTCCAGTCCTTTCACAGCTGCCCTTCCCATTCCTAGTTTTCTTCTTATTTCTTGACTGCACTTTCAATTCTGGTTAATGTTTGATCCTAGATATGAGAGCTCTTTAACTATTTCAGTTTCCTCGTTGTCTAGATTGAATGTGTGTATTTCTTCTGTGGTCATTATTTTTGTTTTCTTTATGTTCAGCATCAGACCTGCCTTTGCACTTTCATCTTTGACCTTCCTTATTAACTGTTCCAATTCCTGAGTGTCTTCTGCTAATAATATGGTGTCAGTGTGTGGATGATGGGTGTTGCAGTGATGCTCTTTGACACCCAGCAGAATCTGCAGGACAAGCTGGCTGCTGTGATCCACAGCCACTCTGTATCTCTTACCATCAACTAGCTCAGCTTCTCTTCTTCAGGCAATCCTGTTTTCTTCAGTCAAGAAGACACATTATAAAGTCCAAAAATATAGTTTTATTAATGCATATAAAAGAAAAATAAGATAAGTAAGTAAAATCCATTGTGATGAACTTATTCAGTTCAGCCATGAGAGGTTACATCTTTAGTAGATCCAAAAGCATAGGATCCCAACTTCTTGTTGTTGAAAGTTAAGTAGAAGTTACAGATCCATGTTTCCCGATCCAGGAGTTACATTGTAAAAGCAGTATAAACATACTCAAAAACTAAAAGCCAAATAACTCCATGGTTAAAATCACTGTCCAACACACGCACACGCACACACACACTGCTTATACATATAAACATTCTTAAACAAAGGAATCTCTAGGCCCTTCCCATACTCCACCTTCTGGGTGTTAACCTTATGTTGATTGGATAATGCCTGTATGTTGTGTAATAACTCAGCCTCTTGCTGTCTATCATCCTCCATGTGACTGTTTTTCTCATGAGCTCAGATATTGATGCACTGACTATCTTTTTCGAAGCTAAAACTATAATTGTTATGACTTCTTGACCATCTGGGCCGAGTTCCCTTTGTTTCTCTAGTCTAGATGCTGTTCTCATGAGGAAAATTCCACACACACATATCTACATTTCACCTTTGACTGTATACCCCATCCATAATCCAACATGTCTGCATATTTTTGGTTGTTAATGTTGTTTCCTCTTATCTTAACTCCTCCTTTTTTGATTCTAATTCTGCTTTTCTTATGATGTTTTCAGCATATAAGTTAAACAAGTATGGTGATAGGATGCAGCCTTGCTTGACCCCTTTGCCTATTGGGAACCACTCTGTTTCCCCGAATTCTGTTCTGATGATGGCATCTTGTTCTTGATACAGATTCCTCATTAGGACTATCAATGTAGTGGCACCCCCATATCTTTGAGTGAGTTCTATAGCATTTTGAGATCTATATAATCACATGCTTTGCTGTAGTCTATGAAACACATGCTGATTCTTTTTTGGAATTCTTTGATACGCTCCATTAGTCTTCGTATGTTTGCAGTGTGGTCCCTAGTGCCCCTTCCTTTTCTGAATCCTGCTTGCACCTCTGGGATTTCTCTCTCCATGTATGGTTGGAGTCTGTGCTGCAGAAATTTGAGGATTATTTTGCTTGCATGTGAGATTAGTGCTGTTGTCCTATAGTTGCTGCAGTCTCTCCTTTCTTGTGAATTGGTATGTATATCGAGCATTTCCAATCTGTTGGCCACTGCTTTGTTTTCCATATTTGTTCGAATATTTCAGTTAGCACTGAAGTTGTATCTGTCTCTAGGCAGTGTAGCAGTTCAATTGGGATATCATCTGTTCCTGGTGTTTACTTTGTAAATTTAAGTAACCTCACTTTGTAAATTATGCATTTAATGTTTTTAAGGTTTTATATGTTTTATATGTTTTATATGTGTTCTTTTGCCTAATGGCCTGTTGACTGGAATAAAGGCTGATTGATTGATCTGTTCCTGGTGATTTATTTTTTCCCATTTCCTTTATTGCAGATTCCACTTCACTTTTTAGAATCTAGGGTTCACCTTCATATGGCTCCTCATTCCAAATATCATTCATTCCCTCATCTCTTTTGTATAACTCTTCTGTGTATTGTCTGCAGCATCTTTTTATTTCTTCTTGTTCCTGTATTATGTTCTTTTTTTCTCCATAGAGCATCCCTGCCCTCGATTTGAACTTGGCTTTAATTTCTTGGATGTTTTGATAAGGTCTCTCATTCTTCCCTTGTTGTCTTCAATTTCTCTGCATTGGTCATTGTAGTATTTCTCCTTATCCCTGCATGTCAGACGTTGGACAATTGTGTTCATACTTCTGGCTTTGTTCCTGTCTCCCTTTGCATTTGCGTTTCTTCTTTCTTGTATTGCATGAAGTGTTTCATCTGTCATCCATTGTTTCTTATCTTTCTTTTTGGCCACTGTCAGTGTTTTCTTGCATTCATCCTTAATTATGTCTTTGACTTCTGTCCACAGTTCTTCAGGTTGCCAGTCGATTATACTCAATAGTTCAAATCTATTTCTTACTTCGTCTTTGAATATATCTGAAAGGTTATTCAGGTCATATTTTGGTATAATGATGGTTTTTGCTTTCTTCTTCAGTTTAACTATGATTTTTGTTATGAGCAGTTCGTGGTCTGTGCCACAATCAGCTCCTGGTCTGGTTTTGGCCTCATGAATAGTGTTTCTCCATCATCTTCTTCCAATTAAGATAGTCTATCTGGTTTTTTTTTACCATCTGGTGATGTCCAGGTGTATAGTTCCCTATCTGGTTGTATGAAGCAGGTATTTGCAATGATTATTGGCCTCACAGAATTCTATCAGATAATCTCCTGCTTTATTTCTTGTTCCTAATCCAAATCTTCCTACTGTTTTTTATTCTTCTTTGTTGCCAACTTTAGCATTCAAGTCTCCAATGATTAGTTTGAAATCTTGTGATGGTATGTTGTCAATTTCTTCCTGGACTGCATCATAGAATCTCTCAGTTTCTTCTTCATCTGCATCTGTGGTTGGTGCATATACTTGAATTATTGTGATGTTTATAGGATTATCCTGAAACCTTATTGATAATATACAGTTTGACTTTGAATTGTATCCTTTGAGTGCTCTAGCTATATCTTTCCTTAGTATGAAAGTCACTCTATTCCTTCTTGTTTTTTTCATTTCCTGAATAGATTACTGTATAGTTGTCTGAGTCAAAGTGACCCATTCCTGTCCATTTTAACTCATTCACTCCTAATATTGCTATATTCATGCGTTCCATTTCCTTCTTTACTATGTCTAGTTTTCCTTGGTTCATGCTTCTCACGTTCCATGTTCCAATTACATGTGTAGTGTTACTTCTAACTATGCTTGTTTTATTGGACATGTTTTCTGTCTGGCCTCCCCCTCTCAAGTTGTTGTTTTTTTTAGTTGTCTCACCTAAAGGGTTTTGTTGGTGAAATGGTCTCGCAAGGAAGGACACAGTGCTGACAAGTGTCAGCTATGGTGACACTACTGTTCTCTCTGTGAGAATTGACTTCAGTGTCACCCACCACTATTGCTGCAGCTCAGTAGCTGTTCCTATATTTTATGCCTGTTATTCCCTTCTTCCCCCTCTCAATTCTCTTTTCCCTTTCCTTTTTATGCTCCTGGATGTTTTTTCCACCCTCTCCTCCTCCTCCCTGCCTCCCACTTTGTCCCCATTGGTGGCATCAGTGGCCTTCTAGTTTTCTTGTTGGGGAGGCCCTGGTGTTCCTGGGCTGCAGCATTGAAGCCTCCCTCTTTGTCCGTCGCCCTTCTGGTCTCAGGGGAAGGGAGTGGAAGCTCTGATGTACCTGGTTTCCCAAGCCTGTTTCTTTGTCCCTCTGGATGGCAGCCCCCTTCTGGTCTCGGGGGGGGGGAGTGGAGGGGAGGCTCTGAAGTACCTGGTCTCCCAAAGCTTGCGTCTTATGGTCCTCTGGATGACAGCTCACTTCTGGTCTGGCGGCGGGAGGGGGAGGTGCTGATGCACCTGGTCTCCCAATGCCTGCTTCTTAAAAATCATACAGGAGAAGAAAGGTGACAATGCCATCCCTATTGGTTAGGATCAGATCTAAAATAGCTGATCCCCTTGTTGCCTCTTACACCTTTTGGACAATGAAATTGTTTTCGAGGCAAGTGAGGAATTTGCTAGACCTTAATGTTTTGGCTGACTTCCAGCAAATATCAGCATAGCTGAAGAAGAGTGTGTAGTCATCTGTTCCAGAAAGGGATCATCCAATTCCTCACTCTGACTTGGGCATCCGTAGTAGAATCCCACAATAACATCCCTGTCATTTCTCTCCCCTTTAATTTTTGTCCAGATGCTCTCCACCTGGCTTCCAGGATTTTAGTCTTGGATCTCTATGTTATCCTCCTCCTTTCCTCTTTGGCTTATTTCTCTTTAAAAAGTTATAACCCCCCCCCCCCAATTCCTACATTCCAATCACGAGACTCATCCCACCAGGTTTCAGTGATGCCTATTATATCATATTTGTTTTGTTGTGCTAGGATTTCAGTTGGCCAATATAGGTATTGCTCTTTTGTGGATTTTGGATTTACATAGTTGTACTGTATTTTGCTGAATGGCTAACATGGCTACCCTTAAATATATAAGCATTAGATAACTGATTGTGGTGGAAGAAAACTGAACATTTTCCTTGTCAGTTTTGTTATTTAGTATGTTCTATCAAAAGTAAGCTGAGCAAATCCTGTCATGGTGTTCCTCAGCTTCAGTTAATGCTGCTAGTCTTGATCTGGTACTGGCTACTGTATTGCCATATATATATATATAGAGAGAGAGAGAGAGTGAGAGAGTGAGAGAGTGAGAGAGAGAGAGAGGAGGTTATGTACTTGTTAGCTGTCTTTTACTTTTTCTTGATTTCCTGTTGCCTTGTAGCTTCTGTTTGATCTGTGGCTTGTGTCTGATCTGTGATTGTTATAATGATCCAAAACACACTGCAGAAATAATCCTGTTTGAGACTGCTTTAACTGCCCTGGCTCAGTGCTAAGGAATTCTGGGAACTGTAGTCTTGTGAGACATTTAGCCTTCTCTATCAGAGCCCTGGTGCCACAATAAACTACAAGTCCCATGATTCCCTAGCACCGAGCAAGAGCAGTTAAAGCAGTCTCAAATTGGATTATTTCTGCAGTGTGTTTTGGACCAATATAATTCATTGATTTCTCATAAAGTAATTCATTCATTCCTTCTGCTCTCCAGCTTTGTGTAGTTCTCACCTTCTGACTAATGTGCTGTAGTTGTTCTGGGAACTTCCTTATGCTTTCCTTTGAGTTGTTATGTTGTTCACATATTTCTCTTATCTTTTATAAAGACTCCTATGTGTTTTCTACTTATAAATAACTATTATATATAGAAAACATTTGATAAATTAGAACCAGATCAAAAGAGGAATTTCTCCCAAGTGTGCTGAAAGTTGACAGAAACGGCAGAAGAGTTTTCCTTTCCTTTTCTGTAGGTAGAAAGGTGGGCCAGGGTAGCCTCTGTGCTATCCCATTTGCATTATTTTACTCCTGTATTTTTAGCTACTAGAACTTTTTAGAGATCTCAACAACTCATATCCTTCCTTCCAGCCTATGTATTCTGAGTATGTGCCGAGGAACACAAAATGTACTGTTCATTTACTGCTACTGAGATTATACATACTGTAATGTATTATTAATTGGATGAACTTATAAGGCTTTTATAAGGATTCATTGATAGTTCTACAGCTTCAAGTTGATCCTGTTGTGAGTTCTATGCCAGGGCTCCAAGGCAGACTCAGCCTTCCATCCTTTTGTAGGTTGGTAAAACGAGTGCCCAGTTTGTTGGGAGCAATTGGCTAACACATTGTAAACCACTTAGAGAGTGCTGAATTCACTATGAAGTAGTATAGAAATGTAAATGCTATTGCTATTGCAATTCCTACTTGTCTCGACTATGATTACTGAAGGAGATGTGTCTCCCATGAATTTACTTATACATTCAAAGATGGAAATTGATCAGGGAGAGGCTCATGGGACTGAACCTGGTCCCAGCATCAGTCCAAGAGCAGTTGATGTAGCTCCCAGTCTGAACTCAAAACAGCAGAGGTAAGACAAGGACCTAACAGAACCCTTGAAAAGTACTGCAGGCAGAGCAACAATGGGGAATGAGCCTGGATGTTCCACCACTGATGATTTCACAGAAGATTTGCCTGTGAGTGAAATGATGACAAAAGCCACCAGTTCTCCATTTTCCTGATGCTCTGGTTTACTTTAGAATTTTCCAGATCTTAATGAAAATATATCTCCAGTCCCAAAGTCCAATATTATCCATATTGTTTTTGTTAGTTATTGTAATTGCATTACATAACATTGCATACATAACAGATTTGGTGTAAACATTGATTATAATTACATATGAAGATGTTTGCATTCTATCTTCCCCACTCTTGTTTCAGGCTCATAGCTGGCAGCCAGGAATAAAAAACCCATATCGTGGTGTTGTTGTGTGGCCTGTTCCGGAAAACATTGAAATCACTGTGACACTTTTCAAGGTAAGTGTAGTGTTTTGTTTTTCAACTGTCATGTTCTATGCACAAATCAGTAACTCTGACCATTTTTATATGGGAGTGGAGGGCAACTCGGAGTTTGGCAGGCTCTATTGGCATTTTGCAGGACCTCAGCCTCTCTGCCACCTCCTCTCCCCTCTGAATTTTTTTTAAAAAAAGTAAAAATAAATCATTCTACCTTTAGGGATACTACATGCAAGGAACTGCATTCCACCAGCCTTTTGGATATTCTTATGCTATGGATGGGTGTGTGTGTGTTGCTGTAGGTGATGGTGGTGATAATTCAAATCTTAGAATCAACTAGTTATTAATAATGAATTATTAGTAATTAATTCCTTCTTTCCAAAAATACAGCATAATTATTTACTATTTATACATTTAATATTTATTTAAAGTATTCATGCACTGCCCCAAAGGGAGCCCACAATGTGCTCAGCGCATTGATTATTTTTGTGTGAAACAAGATCACATCAGTACAGTCTTTTCTTGAGCATACTTTCTCAGATTTCCTACTGAACTCACTGAATATTACTACCCAGAAACTGTAGCTTAAGAAGCTTAAGTTTACAAGTTATTAATACATAAACCAGAGAAAATGGTCTACAACAGGAGGCTGTGTTAGCCTTCCTTGGGAGGCTGTACTCCCCACCCATGCTCGTTAAAAAAAACACAACAACTCCCAAATGCCCCCTAGAGAAGATGGAGGCATGTTTTGGGTCTTTAGAGGGCATTTTGAGGCAATTTTTTTAAATAACATCATTCAGAGTCATAGAATCATAGAGTTGGAAGAGACCACAAGGGACATCCAGTCCAACCCCCTGCCATTCAGGAACTCAAAATCAAACCATCCCCAACAGATGGCCATCCAGCTTCTGTTTAAAGACCTTCAAAGAAGGAGACTCTACCACTCTCCGAGGGAGTATGTTCCACTGTCGAACAGCTCTCACTGTCAGGAAGTTCCTCCTAATATTGAGGTGGAATCTCTTTTCCTGTAGCTTGCATCCATTGTTCCGGGCCCTATTCTTTGGAGCAGCAGAAAACAAGCTAGCACCCTCCTCCCTCCTCGATATGACATTCCTTCAAATATTTAAGGAGGGCTGTCGTATCCCCTCTTAACCGGCTCTTCTCCAGGCTAAACATACTCAGTTCCCCAAGTCGTTCCTCATAGGGCATGGTTTCCAGATCCTTCACCATTTTAGTTGCTCTCCTCTGGACACGTTCCAGTTTTTCAACATCCTTTTTGAATTGTGGTGCCCAGAACTGGACACAGTATTCCAGGTGACACTATTACTTCCCTTGATATAGATACTATACTTCTATTAATGCGGCCTAAAATTGCATTAGCCTTTTTACCTGCGGCATCACACTGTTGACTCTACCTGGACTCCTAGATCCCTTTCACACGTAGTCTCGTTAAGCCAGGTGTCCCCCATCTTATATCTATGCATTTCATTTTTTTTTTTATTTTTTTTTGCCCTAAGTGCAGTACCTTACATTTCTCTGTGTTGAAATTCATTTTGTTAGCTTTGGACCAGCTTTCTAATCTATTAAGGTCATTTTGAATTTTCATCCTGTCCTCTGGGCTATTAGCTATTCCTTCTAATTTGGTGTCCTATTCCTTCATCCAAATCATTGATAAAGATGTTGAAGAGCACTGGGCCCAAGACAGAACCCTGTGGCACCCCACTGGTCACTTCTCTCCAGCATGAAGAGGAGCCATTGCTGAGCACCCTTTGGGTTTGGTCAGTCCACCAGTTACTAATCCACCTAACAGTTGTATTGTCTAGCCCACATTTTACGAACTTGTTTGCAAGAATATCACGGGGGACCTTGTCAAAAGCCTTACTGAAATCAGGATATGCTATGTCTACCACATTCCCTTCATCTAGCAAGCTGGTAATTTTATCAAAAAAAGAGATCAGATTAGTCTCTCATGACTTGTTTTTGAGAAACCCATGTTGACTTTTAGTGATTATGGCATTCTCTTCTAAATGTTCACAGACTCTCTGTTTAATGAACTGTTCTAGAATCTTTCCCGGAATTGATGTCAGACTAACTGGGCAATAATTGTTGGGATCCTCTTTTTTCTCCTTTTTGAAGATAGGGACAATGTTTGCCCTCCTCCAGTCTGCGAGGACTTCTCCTGTTCTCCAGGAGCTCTCAAAGATTATTGCCAGTGGCTCTGAGATTACATTTGCCAGTTTGTTTAATATCCTTGGGTGTAGTTCATCTGTTCCTGGAGACCTGGAGAATTTCAACCTCTAGATGTATCCAAGGGGGCTTCAGACATGATAGGAGCACCCTTCACACCCCTAGACATGATTTTTGGGCATCTCAGAGAAATCCTTTACCCCTGGGGAGCTGGAGTGGGCACAGAAACTGCCTTGGGACCTCATGCTGTCCAGAAGCCACACTGTGGGCCTTTACAGACTGCCAGAAATAGTGCAAATTGAGGCCACTTTAACTGTCCTGGCTCACTGCTAAGGAATCATGGGAACTGTAGTTTATTGTGGCACCAGAGCTCTCTGACAGAAAAGGCTCAGTGTCCCAGAAAAAAAAATACAATTCCCATGATTCCCTAGCACTGAGCCAGGACAGTTAAAGTGGCCTCAATTTGCACTATTTCTGGTAGTCTTTAAAGGCCCTATGTCTATCATAATACACATTGCAAACAATAAAATGTTAAGAAGTTTGCAGATGACTCCCAACAAAACCCAGCTGCTACTTTTTTAATTTAAAAAAGACAACTTCAGGATACTTCTGAAAGAACCTGAAGACTGAGGACTCTTCCACATAAACCCTGTTCTGGCAGCAGTCACACAAGTACAATATTTTCTGACGACTGGGGATATAAGATGACCCCCAACTTTTCCAGTCAAAATACAGAGTTTGGGATATACTCGCTGTATAAGACTACCCCTCTTCCAATGCACACCAAATAAAAAAAATTTAAAAATCAGATTTGATTTCAATACGGTAATTTTAATTCAAATGCTTATGACATGTAGGTACTTAGCAGGAAAACTGTCACTAATAAACACAACAAACTACAGTTCCCTAGCATTTATTTCTGCAGTGTGTTTTGGACATTATTTTTTTAAAAAATAGTCCAAATTAAAATGCTGCTTTAAAAATTATTTCCATCTCGCAGCTATGAGATGGTTGGGGGGAAATGAAAAAGTGTTGGGGGGAAGGACTGTGAATATACTAGGTGATACATTCTGGGGTATGTACAATTTGCGGCCAAGTAACGGACCCTGGACATATCACACACTCTCAGCCTCAGAGGATGGTAATGGCACCCCCCATTTGAAGAAACATGCCAAGAAAACCCCATTATAAGGTTGCCTTAGGGTCGCCATAAGTCAGAAAGGATTCCCCACTCTGCCATGAAACCCACTGGGTGAACTTGGACAAGTAACACACTCTCAGCCTCGGGGGAAGGCAATGGCAAACCTCCTCTGAACCAGTCTTGCCAAGAAAACCCCAGGAGAGGAGCGCCTTAGAGTTCCTCTCGTCATCCTCTTCTCCCAAGGCTTCTTCCCGCTCCCACCTCTGTCCTCCTCCTTCCCCCTCCTCCTCCTTATACCCAGCATATAAAACGACTCTCGACATTAACCCAGATTTTCCTGGGTTAAAAAGTCATCTTATACGCCTGAAAATACGGTAATGATAAAATAGTAACATACCACTTTTCCAGGCAGCAATCACATCACTGCACCTCTCTCAATCATGTGACTGAGGCTGCTTCCCGCATTGAGCTCTCTTCTTGACCTCTGCCTTAACCACACCTCCCTGCCTTATGCCCAACGTGGCATGCCTTGAGGTTTTTTTGTGTTACCCCCACCTTTTCCCCATGCAGTTCCAGATCTCTGTTTTTGCGACTTTAGTGTTTTTAACAGTAAAAAAGAAAGAAAATAAATAGAAACAATAAAGAAAGCAAATCAGGGCACTTCAGAATAGTGAGGGGGAAGGGGGACAAGAGGGAGGAGGGAACTCTGACACCATGTGACTGGTGACATTTCTCATGATTGCCAGATCATTGACGGGTTTCCCCTATCAATTAAAAGGGTTAGGGTCATGGATAAGGCAGCTGCAGGTTGGAGGCGTCATCATACAGTGGGTATCTCCAAAGTGACTTCTTTCCTGGTGAAATCACAGTTTAAAATCCATGCGTAGTAATGGCTTTAATCTAGCAAGTGTCTTTCTGGAGTGTGTGCCAAAAGTGTTTAGATGCAAAACATTAACTTGTAGCAGCTTTAAAATGTGAAAAGGATATAGTTTGTCTGTAATGTGTGTCAGTTTATTTTGCTGCCAAAACCAGTAAGAACATTTCTCAAATTCCATTTTTAACAAAATGCTTTTAATCAATCAATCAATTATATACTGTATTTGTGGAGGTTGGCCTAGGTTTCCTTTTGGTTTGTGAAGAAATATATAAATTTGACAAACTAATATAGTTCAGCGCCAGAGCCCATATTATTTGAAATAAGGGCTATCTAAGGCCCCAACAACTATACCAGAAATGGGCAACTGCAGAAGGGTGAGGGCCATTCTTCACTTCTGCAAGACCAGAGGTGATGTCATGTCACTTCCAGTTTTATTTTCAGCCAATGCGGGAAGAAGATTTTAGGTTTTGAAGCATATGTGAACATTTCGGGTAGGTTTGGCAGCAAAATAACCCCAATTGTTGTTGTTTTTAAAAATGGGGGCTCTAGTGACTCGTGCAGGCTTTATGGGAACTGAGGGCCACAGCTGGCCTACAAGCCATGCTTTGCCCATCCCTGATACATACTGTAGTCATTGTTTGGGTTTTATAGGGTCGGATGGAATATAACATTCTGTCTTTGCAATGCTTTCTTAGTTTTGTTCACAAACAGATCTGGAACAGAACATCATCTCCCAAATTTTCTCTGGGGACATAGTGTAATGTTAATCATTGCAGAAGGGGTGTTAATATATAGTGCCTTTTGTAATGGCCAAGCTCTCTTTGTGTTAGTAAACCTGTGTGTTAGGTACACCCCTTTAGACTGTAGGCAGAAGCTTGCTTGAAATACTGTTCTTCTATATACAGACAGCAAACATTTCTAGGGGAAAGAATAGGCTAGAATGTCTGTCCTTGATGCTTGGATTAATATGTGCAAGAGATACTTTTGGGTGGAGGTGTTCATGTGATATTCACATGACGTGTGAAAAGGTATAACCTAGACACAGATCTACTAAACCAGTGGTCCCCAACCCCCGGTCCGCGGCCCGGTACCGGGCCGCAGAACAAATGGTACCGGGCCGCCCTGCTACTGAGTGACGTCCCTGGCACTGTTCAGAGGAGCCGCAACAACCCCCCCCCCGTGGGCTGCGGAAAAAGTATCAAACGTTGACCGGTCCACGGCAATAAAAAGGTTGGGGACCACTGTACTAAACTGATGGGAACTAACTTATCTGTGCATGTGGATTAAAAGGAGGACTTTTGTAGATATGCAGTTGCCTATGCAAGTTTAGGAAAAGTTGCACATATTTTCCTTGTCTTCTGTTGTATCATATGTATCAGATTATAGCTTCTTTGCTCCAGACTCATCCAAAATAACTGCCTTCCTCTGGCTATATCCTTGCATCAATAATTCATTGTTCACTCCCATCTCTGAGTTGGAAAAATGAGTTGGAAGACTGAAAGATGTATATCTGAGTGTCCCCATTAAGGAAGAGCAATGTTAATATTTACTTATAGCTGCCCCTCTGTATTGCTAGGATGAAAGCTACAGCACCTGGGATCTTGTTGGCCAGCTGTGCCAATTGGGAGAGTGGGCTGCTTGATTCTGCTGCTTGATATGAAAGTTGAAAGGTCTTGAAAGAAAAGGGAAAGCAAATGTCTGTTGTAGTGTTAATATCCAAGCTTGAATGTGGCCCTGTATCCCAATTATTTGCATTGATTAAAAACTCAAGATTGCAGCTGAGCTGCTGGCTTATTATCTGTATTGGCAACAACTGCACGTCGAATGTGCTGCTCATGCAGAGCTATATAGGAATAAGAGACAAATGCTAGATTCTGTTTGTAAAGCAGCAATCTGAAATAGTAACATATAGTGGCAGTAATGAACCAGAGGCAAAGATAGACAAGCCATGTGTTTTGAGAAGTGACACAGATTGCCGTGACTCTGAATCTGTAAGTGGCTGTTGAAAGGGTGTTGCTGGTAGGATTAGAGGGTAAGTCTTGGCTTCAGTTACTAATGAGAATGTTAAGTATAGCCTCTTAGCAGCCACCAGTGAATACTTGAAAAACCACTACTTAAAAAACCTAGGCAGTCTGTCAATGGGAAGAATGTTTACATGATATGGAGGCATCTGTGTCTTTGGAATAGTTCTGTATTTTATATAGGAAGGATGTGCATCACTGTGGTAACATACCATCTCTGGCCTGCTGCCATATCTGTGATGACATCCTTGGCATTGAATTTGCGTCCCTCTAAGGCTGAGAGAGTGTGACTTGCCCAAGGCCACCCCATGGATTTCCATGGCTGAGTGGGGATTTGAACCCTGGTCTCCATGTACATATCTTTTAGATACATTTTAATTCTGACACACTGCATTCAGAATTTAAGACCTTTTAGAAGTTCTAGGTTCACTGTTTAAACGAGAGTGCTTCAGAAGGTATGTGAAGTGCCTCTGCTTTTATTCCTGAAGAGCGGATGCACAAGATTAGCGATAAGCTTCTAGTTGATGAAGAATATTGCAACTCAAAAGAATGGCTTGACTCCTGAGAACTGTGAAGGGAAGGGTGTTCATGAAAGGAGGCATTCCTGTCTCTTTTCTCCACTTTGGCTTCCTGCTTTCCTGAAGCCTTCTCCAGAGGCTCAGAGAACCTTTTGAACCATGTGTCACAGTTGAGAGGAAAGGAGTTGCCTATTCTTAGACAGAGGCATCTTGTGGAAACAGAGCTTCACTCATGCAAGGTTCCTCTGTCTGATTTTTGCCAGTTACCCATCCCTGTGCTGCACTATACCTTGCCATTCAGGAGAATTCCTGATCTGTCTGAGAGGCATTTCAGAGGGTCTAGCAGAGAGAAGAGACTTAGGATCCAAGTCATTGTGTTCATTGCTTTTCACGTTTCAAATCTCAAAAGGCATACTCCTATGGCAGAAGATGAGACTTCAGGGATATTTTAAATGCAGGCACCTCTCTTTTAAAAAATTATGTAAAATTATTTGAGATATTGAAGAAGTCTCACAAGCTGAGATAAATATGAAATAGGGCAGTCATTGAGAGCAAAATTCAACACAATGTTATATGTGTTGTTACATTTCATTTCATTTCAAAAGAAATTATGCCTGCCTGCTGTTAAATAGCAGCTATGAGGGCCCCTAGATTAAGCAATGGAGAGTTTAACTCCTTCCAACCCCCATGATTCCTGATAGATTTTTCCACCTAATGGTAAAGATTTTTATAGTCTGAAAGCTTGCAAACTTTTGCCAACCTAGCAGTTCGAAAGCATACAAATGCAAGTAGATAAATAGGTACCACTTTGGTGGGAAGGTAAACGGCATTCTGTGCAACCATGCTGGCCATATGATCATAGAGTAGTCTCTGACAATGCTGGCTCTTTGGCTTAGTAATGGAGATGAGCACTACTCTCTGTGGTCAGACATGACTTGACAATCTTGTCAACGGGGAATACCTTTACCTTTAAGCTTGCAAAACAGTTCTCTAAATAGTGAGTTATAGTGAAAACTGTAGTTTGCAGTTCAGAAATTCATGCAGAAAAGATCCAGAGCTTCTCTTCTTCCTGAGCAACAAAGGCACACATATCACATGGAATGCCAATGTTTATTCATTTATTTTAGGTTATCCATCAATATTCAAGAATAGTCTACAAAAACTGATTTAAAATGATAAAAAGAATCAAAGGCATCATAGTGGAAATGTGCCAGTGAGGAGAAAAATAAATGTGTCTGGAACTGTTTGGGACTTAGTTTTATCAGAGGTACTGTCTTGGGCAACCAGATGGATGATCTTTGCCAGGTGAAGGACAAGGGGAATGGAAGCTAAGTATTCTGCACCATTCAGTGGCTTTCAGTACTGTCACTGTCTTTCTGGAAAAAAATGTTTGGCTGAATCACTGTGGGCATTCTACATCAGTGACTCCTTTTTTTACCTGGACAACCATTTCCACTAGTTGATGTTACAGTAACATCATTGGTGGTGGTGGTGGTGGTTTTTTTAAATAATGTTCTTCTATGCCTCTTGCTTTGCTATTATTGACTGATTACTGTTTAGTTTAGTTTTTTGTTATTTGGCACCAATAATAATAATGCATAATAATGCAGAAGGATAACTTACATTTTTAAATAAATTAAAATTAAAATAAATTCAGACCCTTTGAGTTTTAAAAGATCCATCTAATGAATCAGCAGGACTTCTGTGATACCCAGGGTTGATTTGAATAATGTTTCTGCAGAATTCAGTTTTGATTACTTTATAAAATCACTAATCAGATCACTAGTGAGTGTTAATCATCATCTGTAGAAATACATTGTTATTTAATATAACTATAATACATATTTAGGGATAGGTACACAATTTTCAAACATGTGATCCCTTGTATTTAGATTTAGACTTCTCCTCTTTGGTCATGTCATCTCCTCAAAGTCTCTGTTAACCTTCTCTGTTTTTGCATTTAGAGAAAGGCAAAGCCTTGAGAGAGAAAGAGAGAAAGTATACCATCATGTATACATTGGCATAATAGGACTAATCAGTTTGTCTACCATATCCATAAACTGCCATTAACATATTCATAGAATATACAGTAATTAAAAGTTGTGTAGTTAATATTCATGATGGTACCTAATTGTGTTTTTTTAACTGAAATTTGGTTTATTTTTAAAAATTCAATTAATTTTTAAAAACTTATATCTCCTTTACATGTAAATTCCTATTATTTCATTTCTGTGCCAGTTTCCAAATTTGATATTAAATGGGAAGAAAATTAAAAAGTGAGTAATAAAAGAACTGAAGATTTTCTATATTGTTTAGAAATGAATTTTATATTGTGTTTCCCCCTTCTAGGATCCCCATGCTGAGGAATTTGAAGACAAAGAATGGACATTTGTCATAGAAAATGTAAGTGAAAAAATACGTTTCTCATTATTCTGGTTTGGAGGCAACTTCAGATGGAGCAATTTGCCAATAACAGGATAGTAGGTTTCTAATATCTGCCCCTCTGGTAGTAGGGAGTGATAATCCAAGTTATATGAGTATGCTGCTACTGCCCAGTTGAAGTGTACATTAATTGTGTTTTCCATCAGCTGACTGGAGTTATTTAAACATTATTGCATATGCGCATCTATGGCTATTTTCTTCATTTATAATTAACAAATAGTACAATGTGATTTAAAACTAACAGCATGGAATTTGTGTGTACAGCTAGCTATATGGAATGGCGGTTTTGGTGCATTTAAATATATGGTAGTAACTGAAATGACCTGGGATAACCTTGATGGGGTAACTTCAGACAAACAAAAACAAACAACTCAAATAGCTCATAATTCCCCTCAAATAAACTTTGAGGAAAGCTGGGATTTTTTCTTAAGGTTGATAGCACCACACAGTGGTCAGAGAAGACACATGCAGCTTTCAGATTAGGAAAATAAAAGGATGTTTGCCGTAGAGAACTTTTGGGAACATCTGTATTTGTTTAACATGGATACTGCCCAAAGTGAGTGTTTTGTGTGTGTTAGAGAGAAAGACAGAGATGTTTGTCAGTGGAGCATTAGGTTGGTTTCATTGGTCTGGAATCAGTTGCCTCTTTCAGCAGGTCTCTTATTGCTGAGCTCAGCTACTGATTGAGAAGATGAAGTATAAAAGCAGGTAATTAATAATTTTGGGGAAATAATCATATTGATCTGCAAGTTTGCTTATTTTTCATGTGCCAAAAATGATGATCCCAGCATGGCTGATGTTTGTACTATTGTACTTTTGAAGGGCTACTTTCTTACATTCAGCAACAGGAAGTGAAGCAGTAGTTCTTAGTGTTTGTTAGTTAATCAAATGAATGACTGCTCCTGCAATTGCTGCTGTTTTTGTGCTAAATCCAATCAGTAGTCCCAACTAGATTACAGCCATTTAATCAATTGATCAGTGATAACACATACATAAATCTTATTGCTTCAGTGTGTTTACTCTTCTTGGAACTTAGCAATTAGATGTAGGTGTTCCAGTAGCTCTGAATTTTCCTTCTTGGAAGTGTTAAACAGACTGATGGGAATAAAATCTAATTTAAATGGCCACTTAGAGCTTCTGGAAGTTTTAGTGGTGACAGGACAAACAATTGTTATATTTAAAAATTGTGGGGCCTGTGGTCCACACTTTGCTCACCACAGGCCGTGTAACAGCATGCCAGAAGTGAACAACATATGGAATCTGACATGAGCATTTTCATTCTCTTAGTCATCCACTGATGTTTATTATTCTATAGGTAACAAATTCAAGGTCTTGCTTTAGTTTTGTTACATTCATCATGTTAGTCCCTTGTTTCTGGACTAAAGTAAAAAAAATGTCATAGCTAAGCATTCTTACTGATGGACATTCTTCAAGAGCTTCAAGATATTGTATTCATTTTGAGCGGGAGAGTAATAGCATGCTCTTAATAATATTTCTTGTATTTTGTTTTGATTTTGCTTTATAATTTTCTGCCCCTCAAATATTCATGCCTGTCCAAACAACAACATGGCATCAATCTAATGATCAGATTTTTTGCTAAGGCAATAGAACTTCCCCAAACTGTCTTCCCCCTCCACATCCCCTATATCCCTTCCCTGAAATCTTCTCAGGAGGATCCTCCAGTATTTCAGAACCCATTTGGGATAGGGTACAGTTGTGGAGGAACCTTTTCACCCAGTAGCTGTTGTTGTTCTGTTCGAAGGATACTGACGGATCCTTAAAAGAAATGTGTGTGTGTGTACACACACCCACACACCATGTATAGTTACAAACTCCTACTGAATTAACCTGTGCACAATGGAAATTGATGCCACAATATATTGGTTAGCTACAAGACTTCCCTTGCTATTTTGTTTCCTATTGCAAACCAAAGCAGATGGATATGCCTTTGGCATTGTCTAGTCTTACCTGACTAGAAGTGGGAATTATGTGGCCCTGCAGATATTGTGGTGAGGAGTGTAGTCCAACAACATCTCGGGGGCTGTGTGGTTCTCATTCCTGTTCTAAGAGAAACTGGCATGAGAGGAGGATGGGATACGAAGGGATGGGGTGGGATTTCCACCCATGTTTTAGCCCTTTTAGACAAATAATTCTGATTTTTTAAAATAAAAACAGTCTAAGTACAAGGTGAAGTCGAAGGCTTTTACGGCCAGCATCCATAGGTTTTTGTGGGTTTTTCAGGCTGTGAGGCCATGTTCTAGAACAGGGGTAGGCAACCTAAGGCCCCGAGGCCTTTGAAACGGGCCCAGGCCGGTCCTGCCACCGCTGCCGCCACCACCGCCCCCTGCCGTAATGATATTGAGTATTGTTGTTATTGCTTGTTCTTGGGGTTTTCTTGGCAAAATCTCCACAGAGGTTTTGCCATGGCTTTTCTGGGGCTGAGAGAGTGTGCATGCACATTTTTTTAAAAAAAATATTTTTAAAAAAATATTTATTTATTTATTTATTTATGGTGCTTTGCCCCCCCCCCCGCCCCCCCACAATTGTCTGAGGGACAGCAACCTGGCCCCCGGCTCAAAAAGGTTGCCTACCCCTGTTCTAGAAGACTGTATTCCTGATGTTTTGCCTGCATCTGTGGCTGGCGTCTTCAGAGAACAGAATGGTGTCATGGAGGTGTGTGGGGTATACATACTGTGTAACCCTTGGTTTTGTTGAGGCAAAGCCTCAGAGTGAGTGTATCCTCCCACCCTGAGCCTTTGCCTCAACAGAACAGTACACAAATATACGTACTAATCCTCTCAACCAAGGGTCACACAGTGTGTGTGTGTGTGTGTGTGTGTGTGCACACACACACACACACACACACCACACACACCTCCATGCCACCATTCTCTGAAGATGCCAGCCACAGATGCAGGAGAAACATCAAGAACACATTCTTCTAGAACATGGCCTCACAGCCCATAAAACCCACAAAAAAATCTAGTACAAGCATGCAGCCAAGAGAGCAACAGATTCTTTTCTTAGAATTAAAAACTAGTACAGCTCTCCACTTATTTTTCTGATTTCTAGTATATCTTATTTTGTTTAAACAAATGATAGAGTCATTAAGTAAAGTCATAAAAAAGAAGGTGTATCTGTCCGCCTCCATCATAGTTCCAGTGCTGTGAAATCCAAGTACATGAAACTTGGCATGAATACTAAAGCAACATGGGTGTGTTTTCTTGTTCTTAGAATGAATTGATTGATTTAAGTTAATTAAAATCTCTCCACAGCTTGCAAAATATATATATGTCATCAGCCACTAGGGGCCATACCTTCCCTGACCAGGAGAAGTTGAAGGCAGGCCTGGAAGATTCACTTTTCCACAGTAAACAACCTTTGTCTCTACTTTCTGTGAAGGAACCCCCCCCCCCCAAACTCTTCAAAGAGAGGGATAGACAAATATCTGATTCATGGTTGATGGGAAAGGGAGCAGAGGAGGAGAGTGAATGTGATGAAGGAGGAGAGAAGCCAAGGCAAAAGAAAAAGCGGCAGGAGAGAAAAAAGGGAGAAGGAAGGAAGGAGCACTGGGATAAGAATTAGTAAGGTTTTTTTTTTTAAATCTATTCAAAGATAATGTTTTTGCTAGTATCTGGTAAGATTACCACACCTTCTAGATAATACTGCCTTATAATTACAAACACTTTCAGTATGAATATTGTAGCAGAGTGTATTTTAAAATGAAATCAAAGTGATGTATTGTCTTTCACAGAATACAAGCTTAGGTTTTTGTACACTTCCTACGATCCACAAGCTGAACTGTTTTTTAGTTGAAATAACAATGCCCATTTCAGAATTAAATATCTGTATTTAATATATTTGGAGCAGGGAGCTTGTAGTTCAGACATGCCTTCCTGGCCTTCTAATTCCCCTGTCATATTCCTCTGTATGTGATTATGTGAACTGTGACTGGTTGTGTTGGTTTTCTAGTCTAGATATAGCTCAGAATTAAATGCTGCTTTGTCACCCATCTCACTCTTGTACTGCTTTGAATGCAATAGAAAATCAGAAAAGTGTGTGCAGTTTTTTAATACAGCATTTGCTTACATGAAATATTTAGCACTTTGTTCTAGTTCAGGAATCTTGGAGATTAGGTTTTTGGAGTAATAGAGGGGTATACCCTTTTAAAGAGAAATAGGCCAAATAGGAAAGGAGGAGGAATAGCATTATATGTCAGGGATGTTTATACCTGTGAAGAGATCCAGGACTTAAATCCTGGAAAGCAGGTGGAGACCATCTGGATAAAAATTAAGGTGGGGGAGAATAACAGAGATGTTACTATGGGAGTCTACTACAGACCCCCAAGTTAAACTGAGGAATTGGATTATGCCTCTCTAGAACAGATGACCACACGCTCTGAAAGGAGAGATGTAGTAGTGATGGGTGACTTCAACTATCCTGATATTTGCTGGAAATCAAACAGCCAAAACTTTAAGGTCTCCCATTTGCCTCGAAGACAAAAGAAAGAAGAAGGAAATGGTAGGGCCACTGCGCGGAGAAGATGGAGAAATTGTAACGGGACAGAGAAAAGGTAGAACTACTCAACACCTTCTTTGTCTCAGTCTTCTCACAAAAGGAAAAGGGTGCTCAACCTGAGGAAAATGGAAAAGAGGACACAATAGGGGAAATGCAGCACAGAATAAGTAAAGAGGTAGTACAGGAATACCTGGTTAACCTAAATGAATTTAAGTCTCCAGGGTCAGATGAACTACATCCAAGGATATTAAAAGAACTGGCAAATGTAATCTCAGGGCATGAATTTTTCAGAACTCCTGGAGAACAGGAGAAGTCCCAGCAGACTGGAGGAGGGCAAACATTTTCCCCATCTTCAAAAAGGGGGAAAAAGAGGATCCCAACAACTATCACCCAGTTAGTCTGACATCAATACCGGGAAAGATTCTAGAACAGTTCATTAAACAGAGAGTCTGTGAACATTTAGAAGGCAATGCCATAATCACTAAAATTCAACATGGGTTTCTCAAAAACAAGTCATGTCAGACTAATCTGATCTCTCTCTCTCTCTCTCTCTCTCTCTTTCTCTCTCTCTCTCTCTATATATATATAATTACCAGCTTAGTAGATGAAGAGAATACAGTAGGCATAGCACATCTTGATTTCAGTAAGGCTTTTGACAAGGTTCCCCATGATATTCTTGCAAACAAGATAGTAAAATATAGGCTAGGCAATACAACTGTTAGGTGGATTAGTAATTGGTTGACTGACTAAACCCAAAGGGTGTTCAGCAATGGCTCCTCTTCATTCTGGAGAGAAGTGACCAGTGGGATGCCATAGGGTTCTGTTCTGGGCCCAATGCTATTCAACATCTTTATCAATGATTTGGATGAAGGAATAGGAGGCATGCTTCTCAAATTTGCAGATGACACCAAATTAGGAGGAATAGCTAATACCCCAGAAAACAGGATGAAAATTCAAAATGATCTTAATTGATTAGAAAGCTGGGCCAAAGCTAACAAAATGAATTTCAATATGGAGAAATGTAAGGTATTGTACTTAGGGCAAAAAAATGAAATGCATAGATATAGGATGAGGGACACCTGGCTTAACGCAACTATGTGTGAAAGGGATCTAGGAGTCCTAGTAGACCACAAGTTGAACATGAGTCAACAGTGGGCCTATGCAATTTTAGGCTGCATTAATAAAAGTATGGTATCTAGATCAAGGGAAGTAATAGTGCCACTGTATTCTGCATTGGTCAAGCCCCACCTAGAATACTGTGTCCAGTTCTGGGCACCACAATTCAAAAAGGATGTTGAAAAACGAGCGTGTCCAGAGGAGGGCAACTAAAATGGTGAAGAGTCTTGAAACCATGCCTCCTATGGGGAGCGATTTAGGAAGCTGGGTATGTTTAGCCTTAAGAGGGGATATGATAGCCCTCTTTAAATATTTGAAGGGATGTCATATTGAGGAGGGAGCAAGGTTGTTTTCTGCTGCTGCAGAGAATAAGACCTGGAACAATGGATGCAAGCTACAGGAAAAGAGATTCCACTTAAACATTAGGAGGAACTTCCTGACAGTAAGGGCTGTTCAACAGTGGAACACACTCCCTCAGAGAGTGGTAGAGTGTCCTTATCTGGAGGTCTTTAAACAGAAGCTGGAGGACAATTATTTGGGGATGCTTTGATTTTGAGTTTCTGCATGGCAGGAGGTTGAACTGGAAGGCCCTTGTGGTCTCTTCCAACTCTATGATTCTATGATTATAGCAGTTCAGTTGACATCTCATTTGTGACTGATGATTTATTTTTCTCAATTTCTCTTATTATAGCTTCCAGCTTGCTTTTTAGAATTTGGGTTCATCTTCATATGGTTCTTTGTTCCATGTGTTATTCATTTTGTCATCTCTTTTATATAACCCTTCTGTGTAATGCATCCAACATCTTTTTAATCTTTTCTTGATCTTGTAGTATGTTCTTTTTCTTCTAATAGAGCATCCCGGCCCTTGGTTTGAACTTCCCTTTGAATTCCTGGATCTTGTTAAAATACCTCAATTTAAATAGTATTATTAGAATAAATCAAAACATACATCCAAACAAGCCACCTTATGCCTGTCCCCACTTTTCAGCCTAATACCCCAAACACAGTTTAAAAATATTAGAGCTTTTAAATGTATTGATGTCCAAATAAGGAAATGTTAATTGGGGGAAAGGATACCCTCCGAGGTTATAGCCTTAATATTTACCTGGCCTTAAAGGATTCTGCTAAATATAGCAGGATTTTGGTATTGCAACAAGTCAAATGGAGTGTGTGTGTGTGTGTTTCTACATGACCTTGGAACTTTAGCTGAACATGATTGTGACACATTTCAGCTCACAAAATGACCTTATTGTGTGATATTTATATTGCAATTACTCTAACGTGCCTTTCAAAGATGAAAAACAGAAAGAGGAATGCTAGAATGTTGCAAAACAGATAATGTTTTCCCCCTCCTTTTAAAAAGTAAATATTTTTTTTCCAAACTGTAACATTTACAATGAAATGAGTTTGATGACACATAATTTCTGTGGTGATTATTGATTCACAGTAGTGAAGTGCAATCTGCCTTCCAAATGGCCAGAACCAATTTGTTTAGACATTTTCCCCAGTCCTGTTTCATGCTTCTTACCTTGCAATATTCCTTTCTCCCACAGAGGAGAGTATATTGGCCAAGACAGCTGACCAGAGATGATATCCATGATATTCTTTGTCAGCTGGAGGGAGGAAGCTGATAAATGGAGGCAGGCAGTACTGGAAACAAACTGCTAATACTACATTAGGCATGTTTAAAACCAGCAGTTTGTTTCAGCAATTCTTAGCATATGTTTATTCATAGAAAATCAGCAGTAAAATATACTCGCTGGGGTATGCAAGAGCTTGAATCTGCATGAGGTCTTTTTCTCTTTCCAACATCAAATATAAAAACAGAGCCTTGGTAATTGTTTTACAGTGGGGTTCTAATCATACTCCAGATGTAAGCTGAGCTACCCAACTCTCCTTTTAATAAAAAAGTATGTGTTTTTAAGATTGTTCATCATGCCACACTTTTTTGCATGTGAAGGTGGTGTAGCTCTTGATAGTGAGCATTCTTTTAAAATTTAAAATGCTGCTTGCTGGGGTAGCATTATATTATACAAATCTCATTTCATTGTGGGCACCGGGGGGGGGGGGGGGGACAGTGGCCGTACATTGTTGCAAACAACTAATGCTTGATTCTCAGCAAAGTACAGTGCAAGACACTATGAAAAAGGAAGAAAATAAAATGGCAATACATAGTTGTTAAATGGGTGGAAGGTGATTTGACAGATGGTTCCTCCCTCACAGGTTGGGTTTAACATTTCATTAAACATATTGCATCTAGGGTAATATTTTGCATAACATTTGGTTATGTTACAAAATGTCACATGTTGTGCAAAAATGTTCATTTGGAAGTAAACATGATACAGTTAAAATGTTCACTTTCGATTATCATTCTTCATGTATAATGGCTAACTTGATGGTTGGTGTACATCTTTTGAGTGTTCCTTTGGTAAGCAGTATCTCCATGCAACCAGTTTAAGTCTCTTTTGCTCCTTTCCCATTTGATGCTTGCTTTCCCCCCTCCATGCAACCAGTTTAAGTCTCTTTGATCCTTTCCCATTTGATGCTTGTTTTTCCCCCTCCAAACTGTTATATAATTACTTGTTGTATGCAAGTATTACATTGTAATTGACTAGCCATGCTGCTTTTCTAAATAGTCTATGACAGGGGTAGGCAACCTTTCCCCTTTAAGGGCCGAGGGACTTCAGCTCCCAGAATCCCAGGAGCTATTGGCCGACATGGGACTATTGGCCAACATGGCTGAGGCTTCTGGGAGCTGAAGTCCCTCGGCCCTTAAAGGGGAAAGGTTGCCTACCCTTGGTCTATGACCTAATGAAAGTTGCCTAGTATCATGCTTGTGGAATTACACCTTGCAGAAATGTTTACTCTTCTTTGATTTTTCTATGTTTTGTTATGTTACTGGAACTGAAATGGGTTAATTGGCTTTGTTACTGCTTAATGTATACAAGATACTCAATACTTTGAAAGTGCAAAATATTTTACAAAATGTATCCCAACCCCTCCCCCCCAAAAAAACAACCATAACTGGAACTTCTTTGTTGTATCCACCCTTCTGAGTCCTCAGCAGTCTACCTCTGCCTTTTTCCCATGCTGTATGAGCATGTGATTTACCTTTGATTCTCTCCAAATAAAAGCTATTTGAACCACTGGCCACTTGCAGTCTCTAACTCTTCCCAGTGAAGAATGCTGTCCTTGTCATGATCACCTCCCCATGGAGGGCTAATGAATTCTGTGATCCCAAATGTCCATATCAATGGGGGGGGGGGAGAGAGAAGGGGGCAAAATATCCTTGGTTTACCAACAGAAGGGCCACGGTTTCATGTTTGTCAGGATATTGTGTTTATTATATTTCTGCTTAACCTGCTTCATCTGTGGAAACATAGATCCACTCATTAAATGTGTAAAGGGGATTGGTGTTGTTTACTTTTAATTTCTCTACCTGGGCATTTGTGTGTTACTCAGTTTATATGTTAACCATAAAAGTGTTGTCCTGTGTTATAACAGTTTCTGGCCAAGTGGATCACAATTCACAATTTGGCTGGTCAGGATTTTAGAGCCCCTCTACCAGTATTATGGTGCTATCAACACCATTTTTCAGTAGATTTCCCCTACTAAAAGATTGGCAGACAGCCACCTCGACTGAGCCTTTAACATTCTTCCAGTATTATTATTAGCTTGACAAGACAGCTTTGGTACAACTATTCTGGTAGATCAGAGGTGGTATTTTTAACTAACTGCAGGTTGATTTTCTTCTAAAATTCTTTAGTGTGATTCCTTAGCCAATGTTATGTTTAAAATTTGATCTCTTTTGCCCCTTCGTTTTCTGAAACTAACTTGGGAGTCTAGCATTTCTCTCTCCCTATATGGAAAGTCCTTGTTGTAAAAGTATGAGTGTCAATTCATTTGCATGGGATATTAATGTAATAATCTGACTAAAAAAAACCCTTATGTCCCTTTTCTTGAGGATTAGAATAGATATTTGATATCCAATCTGTAAGGCATTGTTTTGTTTTTTGGCAGATAGAACTTGGATGGATTCGGTTTTCTGTAGTTTGAAACCACTATTTGTATGCTGTCTGTTACTAGTGATTTATTTCTCCCAAGTACTTTGAAAGCAGCTTCCGCTTCACTTTCTGAAATTGTGTGTTCATAATCAATTATACCTTGAAAAAATCTGTTATCCTGTCATTCCTTTTGTCCAGTTTTCATAGTGCATTCTCTATCCTCTTTTTATTTTGTGCTATTTATGTAATGCATTCCCCTGTTGGTCATATAGCATCCTTACTCTTGCTGGAAATTTCCCTTTGATTTCTTCTTGTGGTAGAGGTCTCTTGTCCTACCTTTTTGTTGTCATCTTCTGTCTCTTTGCACTTGTTATAACAATCCTTCTTGTCCTTGTCCTGTAGTTAGCACATAAATATAAAGTATTGTTATGTGGATAGTTTTTCCATACTTCCATGATATTCAGTCAGATTTTGCATAAATACTCTGAATTATTTTTGTACATCTTAAATCACTATTAGTGTCACCCTAGTACTTCAAAGACTGTCATGTCCAGAGTAAAATACTATGTAATTATCTGATTGAAAATGTTTCATTCCTTTCCACTTTAGCTCACTCACTTTCCACTTTAGCTCACTGCAGTGTATTGCAGTGCTTATACATTACATTTCTTGCTTTACAGTTTTTAGCTTCCTCTAATTCATGCTTCTCACATTCTATATTCCGTGTGTGTGTGTGTGTGTGTGTATTGTGTTTTGACTCCAGTTGCATCCTTAGGTACTTGTCCTTCCCCAACAGCTGGTTGAGTGCCTTCCAACCTGAGAGGCTCATCTTCCATCACTCCCTACCTCCGATTTCATTTTGGATTGTCTCATCATAGAATTTTCAAAGTAAATGGCATTCAGGAGTGGTTTACCTTTTCTGCCTTCTGTGCAGTACAAACAAGACTGCTACAGCCATTGTTTGTGAGAGATGCTGCAGCAGTGTCACACACACATGTACCACATACTCACTGTGGCTGCTGTCCAGTAACTGTTTGGTACATTTAGTGTGGCTACTCAGCAAGAGCCTGTGTGATGTAGGAGACTCACCAGCAGCAGTTCTATCAGCAGCATAGTGTTTCACGTCATGGTACCATCCTGTACCACCAACCATGGTGGTCTCCTACCCAAGACCAAACAGTGAATTCTGTGCTTTAACCATATACTGAATTATAGTTTATCATTACATGCACAAGCTTGCCACTCTCTTGTTCATCTGCACAGTTTTTACTTTCATTAATTGTTATTCACTATTGTGTCCAGACTTTATTATAGTTTATTTTCAGAAGTCAGCTTCATAAACATTGACATTGGCTTATTTGAATACATTAGCAGCATCCAGAATTTGTCCAGGTTTAGACATAACGCTAACCTGTAGTTAGTTAACAAGTTAAGTAGATGTTATTAAAAATGCAGGGTTTTAATATATGACGTCGCTTGATTGAATTTTCATGGTATGTGTGTGCACCTGAATATTGCATTAAATAGACATGGGGCAAAAGGTGCAGCATTTCAATGTAAAGGTGAATTTTCTTCTAATGGTAGTTAAAAGCTTTCTTAAAGCTGAGCTACTGCTGCCATTCCTTCTGAGAATGTAGCTAAAATGTCTCCTGGGGAAAGTCTATACAGTGCACCTGCACCATATGCGGGATTGCCGTATGTGGATTTGAGCTTACAAATACAGCAAGCCCATGAGGACAAAATGGTATGTGCACCACAGGTGCACGTATGGCACCACACACTGGAGCGTATCACCATAGGAATCAATTGAATTTAAGCTTACGTGTTTTTTTTCCCATACATGGAGGGGGGGTTCTGGAACAGATCCCCCATGCATACAGGGGGGCCACTATATTATGACAAAATATTGTTCCAAGGGCATTCATGGCAAAAAAGTAGATGTCTGCTTCCATAGGTGTTTTCCCTTGAAAACTGCCCTTGGAATGTTGCCACATCATCATGTATCATCCGTCAGAGACATTCTGGCCAAATGTTTAAAAGAATGGCAGAGGAGCTGCCCAGCATGGCCAAACCATGATTTTATTTTTGTTTTTAACTAAAAATAATCTAATTGAAAAATTAACCCATGTCCTCACCTAGAATTATTTTGATTTTTATTCATTCTTCCAAAGTCACCAGTATCCTCCCCTCATATTCCTCGGGGTGGGGGGGGGGGAAAGACCCCATAAAGGTGTGAGGGATTTCCACCAAATCCTGAAAAGAGAGCAGAAGACACTAGGGAGATGAGCTAACAATCCCAAATCTTGTTCCCCTTGTTCTTTGGTTTGTATTCAAATGCGCCATCTACTGTATTCCCTGTGAATAACTATAAAAGCCTTAGATTTAGCAACAAGGCTTTCTTCTTTCATACCCCACTCCTCTAAAAGTAAAAAGACCTTATAAAACTCAATTTGAAACATCCATTGAATAGTGCCAACTGCACCACAAAACATCACTGAGTGCAATACAGTATCTCAGAAGGTGGTGGAGTCTTGTCCTTTGGAGTTTTTAAAACAGACAGAGGCTGGGTGTCCATCTGTCTGAAATGCTTTGATTGTACATTTCTGCATGACAGGCGATTGGACTGGATGGCCCTTGGGGTCTCTTGCAACTCTTGTTTGTTGTTGTTGATAGATACCTTCGAGTTAATGTCGACTCATGGCAACCCTGTGAATGAGACATCTCCAAGCCCCCCTAACTTCCACCTCTCTGCTCAGGTCCTGTAGGCTCAGGCCCATGGTCTCCTAGTCTATCCATCTAGCACACAATCTTCCTCTCTTTCTACAGCTGTCTACCTTCCCCAGCATCATTGTCTTTTCTTCCAACTCTGTGATTCTGTAAATCCTAGGGAAAGTCTTATGTCTTTAGGGGAACTGGAACATTTGAATTCTAGTGCATCCTCAGGACATAGAACAGGGGTGGACCCCTGCAGCAAGCCTGGAACCACTTTTCCAACCAGTTGATCAAGATCCACACATTTAGGAGGCAGTTGGTTGTTGGTGCTGCTGCTGCTATTAAATAATTAAACATTATGGGTACATAATGTGATGTGTGATGGAGTGAGCTCCTGTCACTAGTCCCAGCTTCTGCCAACCTAGCACTTTGAAAACATGCAGATGCAAGTAGATAAACAGGTACCACTTTGATGGGAAGGTAAACAGCATTCTATGCAGTCATGCTGGCCACACGATCACAGAGTAGTCTCTGACGAAGCTGGCTCTTTGGCTTAGTAACGGAGATGAGCACCGCCCCCTATGGTCGGACACGATTTAATAACCTTGTCAATGGGGAATACCTTTACCTTTTTAACTGTTAAATAATTAGCTCTTTTAAGTAAATAATTTCAGGTAGGAAAATAGCACTTGGAAGCCTTTTAGGAGACAAACCCACATGCCTCAGCCTGTACTTTTTCAGTCTCTCTTAGGTCAGTTTGGTCAGAAATGAGAGAAATTAGTCAGATGCTGAAGTGAGGGAAATGATGCTGTAGTGACACTGTCAACAAGGCTGCTGGGGAGGAAATTTCATGCATCCCAGCAGGAGATCAGTGGTTGCTGTGACTGACACATTTATATCCATCAGGGAGGTCGTTCTTTCACTTTTTTGGTGATGGCAGCAATGAGTGAGCAGCCCCAGTTGGTTGCACAAGGAGGTAGATGGGTGGGGGTTGGTTCTTTGTGGCTGTTATAGGACCCATTAAATGTCTGCTGGGCATACAGTGGAAGGAGGAAGAACAACATCAGCTTGGGCTTGGGGACAATATCTGTCACACAGTCTGTACGCTCTCCACCAAGGAGTCATAGAATTGAAGGAGCCACAAGGGCCATCTAGTCCAACCATCAGTCATGCGGGAATACCAGCATTCCTGAGAGTTGGCCATCCATGCTGTGTTTAAAGACTCTCCAGCTCCCTGGCTGATGATTCCCAAGGCCTCCCACTCAACTGCAAATCCCAGAATTCATAGGATGGAATCATGGCAGTTAAAATGAAACCATAGTGCTATAAATCTGTAATGTGGAAGGATCCTTAGAAGGTCATGAGTTGCATATATCTTTGAATAATGTTTATCCCAGGCATTCTGGCATAGCAGTTAACCTTCATATTGGATCACTGAAACTATTTAAGTAACATTACATTACATAGCCAGTAACATTTTCCTGGGAATCTAAGAGGATGTTTTGGAATGAATATTAAGATGCATGTGTAATGGGTATGGCTGTAACACTGGTAACAAGGAAAAATAAAGGATAAGGCCTTTGAAACGTAAGTGATTAAAACTGTGAGAGCAGAACAGACTATTTGAGCCTCTTTTTTGTGAGATTTTCTTCTTATCCTGTCTGCTTTTAATAGCTTCTCCTATTACCCATCAGTAGATATCATTTGTCTTTTAAAAAATGACAAATTATTCTAACAATTTGACAGAATTCCAAATGGCCAGTTATTTTCAGTACAGTATAAGGATTTTAATTCTGCTTATTGTGGATGTATGTTAATTATATGTCTAAGGCAGTGTCAGAGTAAGAATAGCTCTGTAATAATTAAGTGCAGAAGCATGTTGTGGGGGGAAGGGGAGAACAACAATCCTCACCCCTCATCTGATTTGTTAGGCATGTTTGTTGTACTGCATTCATTACTCTGGACCAGGGGTAGGCAACCTAAGGGCCGGTGGCCAGATGCGGCCCCCCGAGGCCTTTGGACCGGCCCTAGGCTGATCCTGCCTCCACCGCCCCCTGCCGCCCCCCGCCATGATGATATTGATTATTGTTGTTATTACTTGTTCTTGGGGTTTTCTTGGCAAAATCTCCACAGGGGTTTTGCCATGGCTTTTCTGGGGCTGAGAGAGTGTGCATGTATATATATTTTTTATTTTTAATTATTTTTATTTTTATTTATGTATTTATTCATTTATTTTTGGTGCTTCGGCCCCCCAATTGTCTGAGGGACAGCAACCCGGCCCCCGGCTCAAAAAGGTTGCCTACCCCTGCTCTGGACCCTTACCAATATAGTTTTGGTTCTGAGGTTAATGTCAAAAAACGATTTAAATTCTTTCTCTCTTTTTTTCTTTACCCTAGTAAAACAGCTTTAAAATCAATATTTGGGATTTTTCCCCATTGTGTCTCCATTGCCATTTTCTGGAGCTTGGATATTAAACTGTTTCCTGTGCTCTAGCTGTTTTGCTTTTTTGACTGACAAATTATTATGTTGGAGGACCCAGATTCCTAAATACCCTTAAAGGCCCAGATCCCATCTGCGCTTGGAAGCTAAGCAGAATCAGCATGACTAGTACTTGGATGGGAGACTGCCAATGAATACCAAGTGCTGTAGGTTGTATTTCATATGAAGGAACTTGCAAAACCACATCTTGAGTATTCCTTGCCTAAGAAAACCCTATGATTTTCATGGGGTTGCCGTAAGTCAACAGGCAACTTGAAGACACACACACACTCAGGTGGCAGTCATAAAGCACATTAGCTAGAACTATGATAGTGAATTCATTCCAACAAAATCCACAAGCAGAGATAACCTTTGTTAGGCCAATTCCAAAGCATAAAATACATTATGGAAACTTTCAAAGCTTCACTGGCTTCTTCATCAGGCAGAGATGTTAAAAGCCAAACATCTTTGCCTGAAAAAAGTCAGTGAAGCTTCAAAAGCTTTCAGAATGTATTTTGTGCTTTGGAGCAGCCTAATAAAGGTATCATTCTTTGTGGATTGTGTTTTTTCATGTATTTTGCTGCATGGCCTACACCTGAATATATATATATTTTCCATAGTGAGTTCATGTTTGTTGTAACAGGTGGCCTCCATAACTGAGTAACAGCAATGTAATCCTATGCATGTCTACTCAGAAAAGTGGACAAAGATTCCAGTCTAAGAATGTTAAAGACTATTTTAGCATTTAAATAACCATATGTAGTATGTCTTTGTAAGATGTAACAGGTTAAAGATGTTTAAGTCAATTTTAATATTCATATATCCATTTTTTTATTATTAGACTTATGTCATTCTGCCTTGTCGTAGAAGTGCCTTGGCGTAAAGACAATGATACAAAGATTTCTACTTCCTTTTACATATGACAGTGCAATCAGTATTGTGGTGAAATTCAGAGAGCTAAGTGTTTGTAAATAATAATTCCCCTGCATCCTAGCAATAAGTTTAAGTTCTCGACTATTTACCCTCATGACTACTGGTGACGTAACTATAGAGTGCTACTTCAAACTTTTAATTTAAACCATTCAGCTGTAAAGCAATACAGTTTAGGGAGGCCTACATGGCGTAGTAGTTTGAGTGTTAATCTATGACTTTGGAGACCAGGGTTCTATTCCCAGTTTAACCATGAAACCTTTTGGTGACCTTGGATAAGTCACATACTCTCAACCTCAGGGGAAGGCAATGACAAACCTTCTTTGAACAATTCTTGCCAGGAAAACCCCATGATAGGTTCACCCTAGCATTGCTAAATCAGAGACACCTTGAAGGCACACAGTAACAACAACAACAACAACAACAACAACAACAACAACAACAACAACAACTTTAGTTAAGTCAGAGGTATACTGCAACTTCAGTAAAGCTCAGACATAACATCCATCAAGCTAAACCGTGCTGGAAAATAGATGCTGTATACTGTTTCTGTTTCATGTCCTACAGTTCAGCAGAATGTGCTTTCGAAATAGATTCAAGGCTAGTTATCAGGATCTTGGAAGAATCCTCCTAACAATTCATGATGGCATGCATTATGGGAGTAGCTAACAATAGGAAAGAAAATTAGCAAGGTGTGTAGGATCACTTTACCAAGACCCAGCAAGATGTAGTGGTTTGAATGTTGGACTACACAGTGGAGATGAGGTTTCAATTCCCTGCTTCACCATGGAAAACCATAGGGTGACCTTGGGCAAGTGACACACTCTCAACTCCAGAAAACCCCATGATAGATTCACCTTAGGATTGCCATAAGTCAGAAACAACTTTAAGGCATGCAACAACAACAGAAGCAGCAGCAGCAACACCGACCACCTTGCAAATGAGGGATTTAAAAAAAAAATGTTTTTCCTTTTATTTAATAATGGTCTCCATTTTTCCCCCCTCAAACTAATTTTAAAGTACCCTAAAGATGACAATTTTAATTATTTCACTAGCTTTGTATACTTTATAGTTAGAAATTTCCTACATATCATGTAAGCCACAAGTTAAATGTACTAGGAATCATCAAAAGCTGTATGCAACGTGCCCATTAATTCTTGCATTTAAATCTAAAATTTAAAACATGAAAAGCTAATAGCAGTGGTAATGTTCAGTGCAGAATGTTTAAAAGCTTAGGTTGGGGTAATACTGCAAAGTGACACGTGTAAAGGAAATACAGAGGAGGCTTGTGTTCACTAGTTGAATTGACATCATTAATAAGAGTTTTACTCACAGGGACTAATGTGATGAAATATGTATGCTTGTAAATCAGTAAACCTAAAAAGGACTATGGGTAAAAGGAATGGCATTTCTTTGCATCACTGGAATTTGTTGGATCACTTAAATTGCAGGGGGAATGTAGTTCACATGCCCTGATGAAACCTCTTTCCAAATGGTAGGCTACATAGTGTTGCTTAGTGCACTATAACCACTTGATGGCACCCTTTGATTTAGTACATACCTCATTAGGGAGGGGGAACTGTAGTGCAGTCTATCTGTAGTATTTGTAATGGAATAACATGTAAGAACTAAAGACTGCAAGGTATCTGGTTAATGTAGAGATGAAATGAATGAAACAGCAAGGCTAAGCTTTCCTGACCCTTCATGAGAGAATAGATGAAAAAGGGGAAGAATAAGCTATTGTGCCAAAGGGAGATGATGAAATTCAAGATCCACACACATAATCTCTGGCTCAGCCTCTGAAATGTTAATCCCTGGGTAGAATTATTTTGAGCTGTAGATTGCAATTTATCATCAAAATGGCACTGTGTCAAACAATACTTCTTGTATGTGTGATGTTCAGAACTATCCAATTTTAATATAAAATGGCTCACAGAGCACTGTTTAACATTTAAGTAGCAACTCGCTAAACTTGGATATATGGGGGTGGGCTCTGTTACTTTCTGACCAGAAGCTTACTTAAAACATGCCGGGCTGTTTTCCATAGACTTTCATCTTATTTAGGATCTCGCTTTTTTAAAAAAAAATCTTGGATGGATTGAATTGCCTAATAACAGTTCTGATAAAGTGAACCTGCCTCAAGATCATCAGTAGAAAAAGTACTCTGGGACAGAGAGACTTGATTCAGTGATTTCCTGATGTGCCTAGATTTTTAAAGCTGCTTGCTCTCCCCCGCCCAGGATATATATACATTTAATTGGGGTATGGGGAAAGTGTTCTCCCCTTTAGCTTGCATCCTACAACATTCATATATACCTTTCAGTGCAGGTAATGAAGCATTGCTATATAGAAACCAGGTGCTCTGTCTTCCCTTTTGCTGTTGTTTTATACTTTGAATCACCAACAGAAAATCACAGGAGTTGTTTACAGCAAAGATCACCAGTAGGGACAAACCTCTAAGAAGTTCTAGTAGTTCGTTTTTATAATGCACACAGACCCCTTAAAAATAATTGTGGAGCAAATTTATTGCACATAAATTTATTGCACATTTGCTGTATATTATTTATTAAAATACTTTGAACTGCTCTAACAAGAGTCCACAAGAAAAATACAACAATAAATCAGTAAAATGAAATCAATAAATCAAGTTCAAACCATAAATAAAATTAAAGGCAGTAATTTAAAAGTCAGGAAAAGACTGTTAAAACCTTCTTCATAGTTAAATAGTTTAACTACATTTAATTATTAAATAGTTAAATAGTTTAACTTTAAAAGCCAAACAGAAGAAAGGAATGTTTTTACTGCATGCCTAAAGGCCATCAGCAAATGGGAATCCCATTCTTATTGTTATTGAAATGTTTGACCCAACTTCTTAAGTGCAGTTCAAGTGGAATTCCTTTCTAGCATAAATACAAATTTTATATAGCAGCCTTATAATGTCTTATTGTTTTGCAGTGATGAAGAATCTTGGCAAAATTAGGGTTTTTGTGTGTGTGTGTGTCTTAGCCAATTTTGAATTCCATTATACATTATAAAGTCCAGCCAACACATGCCAGAGAAATTCTGTGATCTCATTGGTGTGCCTCTCCTATAATGCAGAGATTGGCTTTAAAGCTTCCACTGATTTGTTGCAGGTGAACATGCAGAAGAATTTAAAATGAAGAAGAAATAAAATGAGCTCCTAAAATTTTAGTAGTTTACTCTGTGACCTGAAACATATTGTCATTAAGCCTCTATGTAAGTAAGTGGTCTAAAAATCACAGTTCAGAAAGGAATGACTAATTTAACTTTTTCACTGATATCAACTTTGTTTTCACTTTGACACCTAAAATGCACAGGAACTGAGAAAACGGTTGATAAAGAACAATAGGTGCCAGATAACTGAGCTTCTGCTTAACTGTAAAGGGGGGGGGGGGGTTCCTATCAGCTATTAAATTCTGACAGGACTAATTAGCACCTAGCATTTGTTTATCTAATCAGTGCTAAATAGCTGATGAATGCTGATGATTGAAGGGAAGGGGAGGGGAGGGGAGGGGAGGAGATGAGAGGGGGAAGGGCAAAGAGACCTACAATTGTTAGACCCAGTCTCCCAAGTGTAAAAGTTTAGATTTTTTTCCATAAAAAGAAAACTATTAATAAATCATTTATTGTTTGCTTTATATGTAATATCATATTCCTTGATCTACAAAAGAACCACAAAAAATATGGTTGTTAACTGTCATCAAGTCAACTTTGATGTATGGTGACAGAGCTAAAACATTGATTACAAAGTTAAAAATAATTAAATACTAGGTAAAAGGTAAAGGTATTCCCCATTGCCAATGTTGCCAAGTCATGTCCGACCGTAGGGGGCGGTGCTCATCTCCATTACTAAGCCAAAGAGCCAGTGTCGTCAGAGACTACTCTGTGATCATGTGACCAGCACAGAATGCTGTTTACCTTCCCACCAAAGTGGTACCTATTTATCTACTTGCATTTGCATGCTTTCGAACTGCTAGGTTGGCAGAAGCTGGGACTAGTAACAGGAGCTCAACCCATCATGCAGCACCTGGGCCTCAAACTGCCAACTTGCCAATCTTGCAATCAACAGAGTCAGCGTCTTAACCACTTGAGCCACTGCATCCCTCTGTGTGTGTGTGTGTGTGTGTGTGTGTGCTTATGTATGTATATGTGTGGATATATATGTGTGTGTGTGTGCACGTGCCTATGCATGTGTGTGTGTGTGTACGTCTATAAGTCTATATATCCTCATCATGCAGCACCCGGGCCTCAAACTGCCAATCTCCCGATCTTGCAATCAACAGAGCGTCTTAACCACTTGAGCCACTATGATCTATGTATGAGATCATCATTAGATACTACCAATCTTAAAACATAGATTAAAAACAGCATAGTTAAGAAGAGTAAAAATGATTAAAACAGTAAAACAGCACACCACATTATTCAAAGAAAATTCACTCATCAAACACCTGCCTAAATAAAAATGTCTTCAGCTGCCAGCAGAAAGAGAGCAGGGAGGGGGCCTACCTGACCTCCTGTGGCAGGGCGTTCCATAGTCTGGGAGCAGCTGTGAAGAAGGCTCTCTTCTGAGTCCTCACCAACTGCACTTGGGAAGATGGTGGGAAGATGGTGGGACTCACCAATTGCACTTGTGGAGATGGTGAGGCCTGCTCTGGAGGCTCCGAGTCCAGATTCTTCCAGTCCATTCTCCATGCATATGGAGTTCCTGCATGGCAAGTGGTTGGACTGGATGGCCCTTGTGGTCTCTTCCAACTCTATGATTCTATGAGAGAAAGTCCTCTCCTGCTGATCTTAGTGCCTGGGCTGGCTTGTATAGGGAGATACAATCCTTCAGATAGTTCTCTTTTCCTGCTGAGTTCTACCTTAGCAAGCATTATTGTCTTCTCCAAGAGCATATCCTCATGTCCTCACATGATATGTCCAAAGTACAACAATCTCAGTTTTGGCATCTTGTTTTTAAAGGAAGAGTTCAGGCTTGATATGCTCTTGTATCCATTTATTTGTCTTTTTAGCAGTCCACAGTATCCACAGAACTCTTCTCCAACACCACTTTTCAAATGAGTTGGTTTTCTTCCTATGAGCTTGAGGATCTTATTTAGTTCCTTCATAACTAATTGCCCTTCCAATTCATAGGATAGGAGCAAATTGGGAGGGGGGAGCTGCCTTACCTCCAGGGTTTCCCAATTTGAGGTATAGAATGTGTTGACCACACCACCAGCTCCCACAATGGCCCAACAACTGATGCGTAGTCCACACCACCCCCTCCTGCTGTGAGAAAGGACCCACCACAACCAAGCATTTGTAGTTATAAGCCATGCCATTATTTTTTTCCATTCTATCACAAATGTATATGCATGAGCACACAGACGCTCCACCAGTAGCTACCAAGTGCTTCCTTTGTCTCACCTAACCGCCAGCCCATTGGACACCCTGCACAAGTGGCTGCCTGGTGGCACAGTGGTTAAATGCCAGTACTACAGCCACAAGGTTGTGAGTTCAATCCTAGGCAGGGCTCCAAGGTTCACTAAGCCTTTATTGTAGGTTGGTGAAATGAGTACTTGGGGGCAATTGGCTTACACATTGTAAACCGTTTAGGGAGAGTTAGTTCACTGATACGCGGTATTCAAATGTACTTACTGTTGCTCTTGCTTGATTGCACAGTCGATCAAGTGCCTGTACAGCACATTGGTATGCCCAGTAACACATTGGCACAGCATAATCATGGTGCCACACTATACATAATATTTACTCCCCCTTTGCCCCATAGCCTCCTTTTGAATTGGCCAGTTTGCTAATGTTTTTATTAAAGCAATTGCATTGTTGCTAACCTGGTGTGTTTCTCATCATTTCACTCCATGTAGTGTGCAATGGGCAGATTGTACAGCTGACCTACTCCTGACCCACCAGCCACTTGGCCACTCCCACATCTCTGCACTGGTGCAATAGTTTGTTTTTTCTGTCTCAAACCACAGCAGACTGGAGTTTATTTTGCTCCTCTTTTAAGCTTCAGAGCACAGCTTGGGTCCATTTTCCTCCCGTTTTGACCATGTTCATCGTCTAAACAGATGAGTTCTGAAATGCAGGAAACTCGCACAGAATAAGTAAAGAGGAAGTACAGGAATATCTGGTTAACCTAAATGAATTTAAGTCTCCAGGACCAGATGAACTACATCCAAGGATATTAAAAGAACTGGCAAATGTAATCTCAGAGCCACTGGCAATAATCTTTGAGAGCTCCTGGAGAACAGGAGAAGTCCCAGCAGACTGGAGGAGGGCAAACATTGTCCCCATCTTCAAAAAAAAAAGGGGGGGGGGAGGATCCCAACAACTATTGCCCAGTTAGTCTGATATCAATTCCGGGAAAGATTCTAGAACAGTTCATTAAACAGAGAGTCTGTGAACATTTAGAAGGGAATGCCATAATCACTAAAAGTGAACACGGGTTTCTCAAAAACAAGTCATGCCAGACTAATCTGATCTCTCTCTTTTTTTCTTTTTTTCTTTTCTTTTTTTGATAAAATTACCAGCTTGGTAGATGAAGGGAATGTGGTAGACATAGCATATCTTGATTTCAGTAAGGCTTTTGACAAGGTCCCCCATGATAATTGTAATAATTTTTATTCGGTCATTGACCAGTATAAAAGTATAAACAGATTAGTACAATACAATATCGTATCAAAATAATAACAGAGAAGTACAATACATTCAAATGTAGATATACTAATTCCACTTAATTTCCATTTACAGTATTGGGGCATCCATTTGCCATATGGGGACGCAATTTACAGACAATATAATAGAATTTAGCCACCTTGTGAATTGTTGTTGGATCAGTGCTGTTTAATAAAGATAGTAAATGGGAGGTATCGGACTTGTTGGGGGAAATACACAATATCGGGCTGATTAATTGATGTCGAATATCCCTGTAGAATTGACAATATAACAAAACATGTTCATTAGTCTCCACAGCGCCCGAACCGCATGGACATAAGCGAGATTCTAAGGGGATTTTTTTAAATCTACCTTCCAGCATGGCCGTAGGCAGCATGTTGAACCGTGCCAAGGTTAAAGCCCTTCTAAACTTCGGAAGAGTAACATAAGTAAGATATGGTGCTAGGGAAGGGACCACAGTTTGATTGCTAGACAGAGCGTATTTAGATAGAGAAGCGAAATCCTTATGTCTTTCTACTTCTAAGATTTTTTGCTTAATAACAGACTTTGCTCTGTCAATATTGAGCTTTAAGATTTCATATTTATTAAGCCCCAACTCATCTATTTTCTTACAAATTGAGATTTCCCATGGAGAATTAAACGGAGGTCCCCCATGATACTCTTGCAAACAAGATCATAAAATGTGGGCTAGACAATACAACTGTTAGGTGGATTAGTAATTAGTTGACTGACCAAACCCAAAGGATGCTCAGCAATGGCTCTTCTTCATCCTGAAGAGAAGTGACCAGTGGGGTGCCACAGGGTTCTGTCTTGGGTCCAGTGCTATTCAACATCTTTATCAGTGATTTGGATGAAGGAATAGGGGGCATGCTTCTCAAATTTGCAGATGACACCAAATTAGGAGGAATAGCTAATACCCCAGAGGACAGAATGAAAATTCAAAATGACCTTAATAGATTAGTAAGCTGGACCAAAGCTAACAAAATGAATTTCAACACAGAGAAATGTAAGGTACTGCACTTAGGGCAAAAAAAAATGAGATGCATAGATATAAGATTGGGGACACCTGGCTTAAGGAGACTACATGTGAAAGGGATCTAGGAGTCCTAGTAGACAAAAAATTGAACATGAGTCAACAGTGTGATGCCGCAGCCCAAAAGGCCAATGCAGTTTTAGGCTGCATTAATAGAAGTATAGTATCTAGATCAAGGGAAGTAATAGTGTCACTATATTCTTCTTTGGTCAGGCCCCACCTGGAATACTGTGTCCAGTTCTGGGCACAATTTAAAGAGGATATTGAAAAATTGGAGCATGTCCAGAGGAGGGCGACTAAAATGGCGAAGGGTCTGGAAACCATGCCCAATGAGGTACGACTTAGGGAACTGGGTATGTTTAGTCTGGAGAAGAGCCAATTAAGAGGGGATATGATAGCCCTATTTAAATATTTGAAGGGATGTCATATTGAGGAAGGAGCTAGCTTGTTTTCTGCTGCTCCAGAGAACAGGACCCAGAAAAACAGATGCAAGCTACAGGAAAAGAGATTCCACCTCAACATTAGGAGGAACTTCCCTTGGAGTGTGGTGGAGTCTCCTTCTTTGGCCATCTGTCAGGGATGGTTTGATTTTGAGTCCCTGCATGGCAGGGGGTTGGACTGGATGGCCCTTGTGGTCTCTTCCAACTCTATGATTCTATGTGGCAGAACTGTTTCTTTCAGTCTGTGTGGACAACCCCTTAGTCATCTTCTGATTTCATGACTGCAGTCTCCATTCTAATTAATGACAGAGCCAAGTTATGAAAACCTTGAACTATTTCAATGTCTTCATTTGTCTACTTTGAAGTTATGTAAATCATCTGTGGTCATTATTTTTGATTTCTTAATGTCCAGATATAAACCTATCTTTACACTTTGTTCAATAGTCATTCCAAGTTTTTGTTATTTTCTGCTAGTAGTATGGAGTCATCTCCATATCTTAAATTGTTGATGTCCCTTCCTCCAGTTTTCAATCCTCCATCTAAACCTGATTTATGTGTGATATGTTCAGGATAAACAGCTAGGGTGATAAAATGTAGCCTTGCCTGATCCCCTTGAAAACCATTCCTTTTCCCCATACTTTGTTCTTACAGGGGGCTCTTGTCCTGAGTACAGGTTAGGCATCAGGACAATAAAAGACTTATAGACCCTTACACTTAAAACTTAACTGATTATAACAAGATGTTTCATAGAATCATAGAGTTGCGGGAGATCCCAAAGATCACCCAGTCCAACTCCCTGTCATGCAGCAGTACACAAAACACTTGACAGATGGCTATCTAACCTCTGATTCAAAACCTCCAAAGAAGGAGATTCCATCAGTATATTCTTCTGTCAAACAGCTCTTATCATCAGGAAGTTCTTCCTAATGTTTATGTAGAATCTCTTTTCCTGTAGCTTGAATCCATCGCTCCCGGTCCTGTTCTCTGGAGCAGCTGAAAACAAGCTTGCTCCACTTAACTTTCTCTTCCTCAGGCTAAACATACCCAGCTTCCCTAAGCCACTCCGCATAGGGCATGGCTTCCAGACATTTGCCATTTTGGTTGCTCTCCTCTGGATACACTCCAGCTTGTCAACATCCTTCTTGCTTCATGGATTATAGGGCACTTCACCAGATGTGTGTAGAACTGTGAATAAGAAGTTAATGTTATGGTTGGATCTGGGAGTCTTAATCCTTTCCAGACTGGTACCAAAATATTTAATTTGGTGGCTAAATTATTCTTACTCAGCACAAACTATATTTTCTCTCGATACAAAGGCCCAGTCCAGTTCTTAGTCTCAACTAGAATAGATTAACTGAACCAAGAAGAACTTAGTAAATCAACACTTATATAAATTCTGTTAATTCAGTGGGTTTACTTTAGTTGAGCTTAGCCACTGAAATTAAGCCAATGCTAGATTGCATTTCTTCAATAACTCTGTTAACATCACTAGAGCATTCTACAATTGCCTCATCTTCGTTTCTGTTCATTTTATTTGCTTGGATTGTCAGTTGGGTGCAAATGGATTTTGAATGGTTAGCTCAATCGATCTTTTGATTCACAGAATTCAGCATGTACATTATGTGTAACTGCTTACATATAAGAACAGATATTCAGCACTATTGGATAATTGTTCAATTATTGGATTGATTCAGCACTATTGGATAAAGCCTCATACCACCAGCAACGAGGAGGACCAGCGGAGGCTCCCTAGCCCTCCCCAACAGCCTGTCCCTTTAACATTCTTGGGACTCCAGAGGCCCTGGTGAGGCCATTTAACATCTTCAACCGCAGCTGGGAAGAGGGAGAGTTGGAGTCCTGGCAGGAGCAGCAGAGGCTTCAAAAACCGCCCCGTGACTGTTTTGCCCTACCTTCTCTGACTGCGCGGTGGTAACACTAGTGGCGGGACTGAGAGAACCCTGGGCAGCAGGGACTAACGGCCCACTTGTTTCCTATTCCCCATCACAGCCAGCCATACCATCATAGCCTCTAGGAAAATAACGCCACCTACCTTTACCGGCTGCTGGTTTTTCAGTCATCTTCTATTATACTATGCCCATTAGTCTCAGGAAGATAAATGTGAGGGGCCGGTGGGAGTGGTAGGGAATTCGGTCAGGATGATTCGGTGTTTTAACTGAATTTTATTTGACTTGATAGTTTAATTCTGTTTTAATGGGTGGGTGGGTTAGTGGGGGGAGTATGGAACTGTTTTAATTTGTTATTTTAATCTGTTGTATGCCGCCCCAATTGCAGAGCAGAGGGGCGGGTTATAAATAAAAATTATTATTATTGTTGTTGTTGTTGTTGTTGTTGTATGTGCAAGCACTGATGTCAATTCTTCCTTTTTTTAAAAAAATATATATGATATAACCATACTGTCTCAAATAATTGATTTTTTAAATCAGTGCCTCTCTTACAGTACTGCTTTTACACTTTCTTTTGTGTCTGGTTTCTAGTTGCTGAGTTGGCATCTATGGCCCAAAGCACACTGCAGAAATAATCTAGTTGGAGGCCTCTTTAACTGCCCTGGTTCAGTGCTGAGGAATCCTGGGAATTGTAGTTTACCGGATGAGATCTGGCCTGCCGGATGAGATCCGTCAGTTGACAATTTTAAACAGTTTTAAAAAAGCTATTAAGACGGATCTCTTCCGGCAGGCCTTCCCTGATTAGTTTCCTGGCCTCATGAGTCCTTTTATCCCTCCTACATTTGGTTTAAATGCTGCCCTGCCTATTATTGTTTGTTTGATTATGGTTTATTTTAATTATGTGTTTGAATCATTGTTTTAATGTCAAAATTGTTTAATTCTTTTTTAAGAGGTGGAGGGCTGTGGGATTTGGATGGTATTTTAATATTGTATGATGTTTTTAAATTGTTGTGAGCCGCCTCGATTGCGTGACAGAGGGGCGGGATATAAATAAAAATTGTTGTTGTTGTTGTTGTTGTTATTTATTGTGGCAAAGAAGGCTAAATATTTCATAAAACTACAGTTCCCAGAATTTCCTAGAATTAAGCCAGGGCAATTAAAGCAGTGTGCCAACTGGATTATTTCTGCAGTATAGATTGGACCTCTATTCCAGGGGTAGGCAACCTTTTTGAGCCGGGGGCCGGGTTGCTGTCCCTCAGACAATTGGGGGGGTGCAGCACCAAAAATAAATAAATAAATAAATAAATAAATAAATTTTTTTTTTTAAAAATTAAAAAATATGCATGCACACTCTCTCAGTCCCATAAAAGCCATGGCAAACCCCCTGTGGAGATTTTGCCAAGAAAACCCCAAGAACAAATAATAACAACAATAATCAATATCATCATGGCGGTGGCGGCGGCAGTGGCGGCAGGACCGGCCTGGGGCCAGTCCAAAGGCCTCGGAGGGTTGTATCCGGCCCCCAGGCCTTAGGTTGCCTACCCCTGCTCTATTCACTTGGTAAATTAAGGAACCAAAAGTAAATTCATCTTCTGAACAGACTGCAGCACAGTTTTGCTCCTTGGTGTCATACATTGTGCTTTCCTTTGTCCTAAGAAAATTGGATAATTTCCTAGTGAAATTACAAAGTCCCCAGTTGGAGTTGGATAGCACTAATAGAAGTGCAAATCTGACTTCTTCCTGAACAATAGCCATAATCATGCCTACACAAAAGTAAGGCCCATTGAATGCAGTAGGACACACTCCCAGATAAGTAGTGTAAGACATAGATAAAACCTACTTAGCATAAATGAATGATACAAATTCATGTCAAAGGTCAGATAAATTTTCAGATCCCTTTGTTCTTGAGCAGTGCACTGTGCTAATATTTGAAGATCACTTCATATTGACTATAAATACAGTGGGGCAGTTTAAAGTGTAGCGCTTAATCTTTTATTGTAAATATGCTCACTTAGCTTTCTTCAGTTATTTTGTGGATTATACAGGTAGCAATTCTGAGGACTGATTCTGGAAACAGCTTCTGAAAAGACACATAGCTTTAAAAATCCACATTTGTTCTTTTTTAAGCAACAAAGTAATGAAATGGTGTGTCATGGGACAGTGGCAGTTATTCTTGTTTGCAGTTAAGGAATTTGAAACAACTGCAAAAATGTTGTCTTCTAACAAAGTTAAAGAACTTTATTGCAGTTAACATAAAACTTATAAAATTCACAAAATGAGAATTGCTTTTGTTTGTTGTTTTTATTTTTAGATATCAATCAATCGCCTATTGATTAATATCTAAAAAGAAAAACAACAAACAGAAACAACAAAAATGTTCACAAATGATGTTTTATACAGCATTTGTTTATAAAATAATGTGGTAGAATCTCATACTCCTTTATGAGTGACCATAGTGGTTTAAATCAGATTGTTCATCCAACTAGAGTAGACCTATTAAATTAATTACTGAACAATATGGGACACAAGTGGCTTACATTGTGATTAAAACAAAATAACTAAAACAGTCTATAGTACAGAAAACATTCAGGGGTAGGTGAGTTTGCCATTTAAAAAATTCAAACAAAAATCCATCAATGATGCCTTTATTGGCCAACCGAAATGCACAATATACTTGTTGCAAGCTTTCGAAGCTCCATGGGCTTCTTCATCAGGCAAGATGTTACAAACCAAACAGGAGAAAAACAATTGGAGATGTTAGTTAGATGCCTGATGCTGTTTCAGTCTTTAGTTAAGGTGGGATATGGTGGGGAGGAGATCTTGTTTTGTAAATGTAAATGGCCAACACAGCTACCCCTGAATGTTTTCTGTATTGTGAGATACTGCATTGAAGCAGCAACAGGAGAACCAGGAAGAATAGCCTGTGGACTGGGAACTCCAACCAAGGTAATACAATTTTTCTTCTTCAATTTGGATTGAAATTTCATGCTTTAACTCTGCATCCACCAAAATATTCCTGATGCAAAAACATGGAGACTTCTTGAGGAATCCATTGTTCTCTGCAACAAAGAGGCTTGTGACCTCACTGGAATGGAGACACATTGGATTGCAAAAGAGGGGTCCCTGTTGAGATGCAGATGGATTTTGAATTTCCTGGACTTTGCAAATCTCCCTATAGCCACATGGCCAGGAGGAGGAGGATCTTGCCTGCAAAAGATATCCTCCCCACCATAGACCATCTTTACTAAAGACTGAAACAACATGTAGGCATCTGACTAACATCTCCAATTGTTTTTCTCCTGTTTGGTTTGTAACATCTTGCCTGATGAAGAAGCCCATGGAGCTTTGAAAGCTTGCAACAAGTATATTGTGCATTTTGGTTGGTCAATAAAGGTATCACTGATAGATTTTTGTTTGAATCTATTGAACAAAAATTGAAAAAGTAATAGACATCAATCCAATTTAAAACATGAAGTTAAAACACATTTAAAAATATATCACATATTAAAAACAGCACACACATTGCACATCCTTGTACCACAACCAGCTAAAGGTTGTAGGCTTGTCTAAATAAGAAGGTCTTTGTTTGCCAGCAAAAAGAGAGCAAAGGCCAGTCAAGCTTCTTTCTAGGGCAGCCACCAAAGAGGCACTCTTCCTGCCCTCACCAGATATGCCTATGGGAGAGAGAGGAAGCTTTCTCCCACAGATCTTAAGGCTCAAGCAAGATCCTATGGGGAGATACAGGCTTTATAGCACTTTGAATTGTGGCCAAAACAAACCAGTAGCCCGTGAAGCTGTTTCAGCAAGGTTTCCTATGACCAGCCCTGGTTAACAGTCTAGCCACAACATTTTGGACCTGTTGAAGTTTCCAAACACTTTCCAAACGCAGCCCCACATAGAACATGTTGCAGTAATCCAAATGGGATGTAATCAAGACATACTTACTCTAATTGTGACTACATTTATGTCTGTGCTTCCAGTGTGGGTGAAATGTAATATATTTTATTGCATTAATGAGTATCACTGTCTCTTTGATTCTGTATTTTAGAAATGAAGGAAACAGAAGTTCTTATATATATGAAGTCAAAGGCATTTTGAAAATAATTAGCATTTTCTAGACAAGAAAAATTACCAGCCCATTTTATGGGCTGATATTTAATCCACACACATAGTCAAATTGGTACACACCATTTAATCCACACACATACTCAAAACTGAATGCTGGAGCACCAATTTGCATGTGCACGTAGCACTTAGGTTTTAGAATGCTCTCTCTAGGAAGGGATGCTTTTTATGCTCTATGGCAACAAGCTAAAAACTCTTAACAGGTCTAAAAGGCCTTTTAGACCTGTTAGAGCTTTTAGGGCCTGTACAGACTGCCAGAAATAATCCATCTTGAGACCACTTTAACTGCCCTGGCTCAATGCAAGGGAGTAATGGGAACTGTAGTTCATTGTGGCACCAGAGCTCTCTGACAGAGAAGGCTCAATGTCTCAGAGAAAAAATACAATTCCCATGATTCCCTAGCACTGAACCAGGACAATTAAAGTGGCCTCAAGCTGCATTATTTCTGGCAGTCTGTAAAGGCCCTTAGTCTCTAATGCTTTGTTGTTGAGCTAATTTTTTGCTGTGCTTACTATGGTAGTGATTTTAGTAACCCCCTGAAGTATTTTTTGCTTTGGTTTTATTAAAAATGTGTGATCTGCTCTGGAAACATTCCGGGTAAAGAATGAAGGGGAGTGTGTCAGTGTAATATGTACAGCTTCTCTGTCCATTGAGGCTTCCATAGGGGTCATGCAGACCAGCAGCTTGGAGCAGCCTCTGGCCGCTACAGCGCCAGTCACACCCTAATCGGCATGGGACTGCAGTGACTGGACGCCATGGTCCCAAAGATAGCCGCTGCCACGGCCCTAAACATGCCGCTGGCAAGGAGTTACTTTTTGCTGCTCCTTTGTCAGCTGGCTTTTCCCAGCCGCATGCACTCTCTATGTGACTTCTGGCCACTGGGGTGTGTGCGGCATCTAAACGCCATGTCCCCAGAGTAGCCGGAAGCCACACTTTCCTGCCTGTCTGTTTCGGGCCATAGGGAAGTCATAAATATACCTGTCCAGTGTTCATAGCGCACAGCATCCGTGCCCTTTTCATGACTATTTTATTGGCCTGAGTGGTACACATACAAAGGTGGAATCTCTGTGTATGCAGTGTGCACTTTTATTTCAAATTGGCCTTCAACAGCAGCAAAATGGTTGCACTTGACATTTATAGAGTTTAGTTCAGCATTAGATAGGCACAACTCAAGGCTATAATTCTGAACTACCAGTAACTTGCAATTTCCTGAACAGTCTGTCTGTTTTTACTGTATGAGAATCATTATAATTCCTCTAGATACTTAGGTAGTTTATAAAATTTGTTGTCCCATATCTGCTGCCTTCTGGTACTGAACATAACAGTTCCAGCTTGATTATATTTAGATTAGGCTTAGATTAATATTGGTTTACAATTACTCCTTCTAGTGTATAATCATTACAGATCTGTATGCGTCATTTTTAGGTGAGCCAATTGTTGTAACTAACTAAAATGCTATAGTTGTTGCTGCTTAGGCCAATTTGAAGACAATGGCATGAATTTCCAGTTATGTGAGCTAGATAATGCCAATTCCTTAACTTGCTAGTTGCCCTTGAGAACAGACAGTTAACGTCCTAGCTAGCCAGAACAGATCAGACACACTTTTACCAAATTTGTGGATTTTAAAAATGTGCCTACTTTCCTTCTTGGATATTATTACATTGAGTGGCTTTGTCTGCTTCACTGGTGGCAGGATAGATCTAAAGAAAAGGGGTTTTTACTAATAAATTTAAGGAAAGTAATCCAAGTCATATACACGTGAACTCCAATATCTGCTGGGGTTTGGTTCCAGGACTCCCTGTGGATATCAAAATCTGCAGATACTCAAGTCCCATTATATACAATGGTGTAGTAAAATTGTGTCCCTTGTATAAAACAACAAAATCAAGGTTTGCTTTTTGGAATTTTTTGGGGGGAGGGGAAATATTTTCAAGCCAAGGATGGTTGAATCCATGGATGCAGGATTTGTGGCTATGGAGGGCCGACTATATATTGCATATATACAATGCAATTTATTTCTCTTATCTTTTCTTACCATAGTCCTGCTAAAATCTGACTTGCATTACTTCATGACTGTAAGCTACCTGTAGCTACACCACTGATTCGGATCTCTTAGTAATTTCCTTCTGCTGCAGATCATAATTGTTCTTCTTCTCCAGCTTTCAGCAGTTTGGTATTCCAATTAACTGAAGGGCATTTAATTTGTATTTATCTTATATAGGAAAGGTATTTTGGCTAGGGCATGGTCATAAAGATAATGTTCTACCTTATTTCAAATATTTTTTCTCATTTGGGTGGCAATGCACTGCAAGCTTTTAAAATATGTATATATGTGTGTGTGCTATAGTGTAGTTACTTATGTGAAAACTGACAATCCTAAACACCTTTTGAAAATTTTGGAAACCTCAGATACTTCAGAAAAAGTATACGGACAAATTAAATATTAGTTTAGAAAATGAATTGTTGTTGTTCACTGCCATCACATTGACTTTTGACTTATGGTGACACTAGGAATAAGAGACCTCTAAATCACCCTATAGTCAATAGCCCTGCTCAGATCTTGCAGACTCAGGACCATGGTTTCCTTAACGGAGTCTGTCTATCCTCTTTTTCTGCTCCTTTCTAACTTAGCAAGTATTATTGACTTCTCTAAGAAGTCATGCCCTTGAATGATATGTCCAAAGTACCACGGTCTCAGTTATCTCATCTTGGTTTCTAGAAAGAGGTCAGGCTTGATTTGATCTAGGATCCATTTATTTGTCTTTTTAGCAATCTACAGTATCCATAGAACTCTTTTCCAGCACCACATTTCAGTTGTGTTGACATTCTTCCTGTCACCTTTCTTCACTGTCCCATCTTTCACAACCGTACATAAAAAGAGAAAATTCAGAGGCATGGATGATTCTAACTTTAGTATTCAATTATCTATCTTTACACTTGAGGATCTTGTCATAGCTGCCATTTCAGGTCCTAGTCTTCTTCTGTTGTTTTGACTGCAGTCTCCATTCTGATTAATGGAGCCAAGGTATGGAAAATCTTGAACTACTTCAAATATTTTCATGGTCTGCTTTGATATTGTGTACTGCACATCATCATGTGATCATAAATTTTGTTTTCTTAATGTTTAGATGTAAACCTGCTTTTTTTGCACTTTTTTCCTTCACTTTCTTTAGTAATTGTTCCATGTCTTTGCTATTTTCGGCTAGTAGTATGGGGTCATCTAATAGCATAAATTATTGATATCCCTTCCTTCAACTTGCAAGTCTCCTTCCTCCTGGTTTAAACCAGCTTTATGTATGATGTGTTCAGCATACATGTTAAACAGCTAGGGTGATAAAATGCAGCCTCACTTGGCCCCCTTTCCAATTAGAAAACATTAAATTTTTCCATATTCTGTTCTGACAGTAGCTTCGGGTCCTGAGTACAGCTTACACAATAGGATGGTTGGGTGTTTTATTATACCTATTCCTTTAAAAGTGATCCATAGTTTTTCATGATCTACATAATCAAAGGCTTTGCTATAGTCTATAAAGCACAAGTTGATTTTCTTCTGAAATTCTTTGGTGTGCTCCATTATCCAATGTATGTTTGCAATATGATCCCTAATGCCTTTTCCTTTCCTGAGCCCAGTTTGGACATCTGGCATTTCTCTTTCTGTATGTGGTAAAAGTCTTTGTTGTAGACTCTTGAGCATCACTTTGCTTGCTTGGGAAATTAATGCAATGTTCCTGTGGTTATTGCAATCCCTGGTGTCCATGCTCTTGGGGGTTGGAATGTATATTGAACGTTTCCAGTCTGAGGGCCAATCTTTTGTTTTCCATATTTGGTGACAGATTTTAGTTAGAACTAGAGTAGATTCTGTCTCTGTAAATTAAAGCAGTTCTATTGGTATGCAATCTGTTCCTGGTGATTCATTTATCCCAATTACTCTGAGTTCAGCTTCCACTTCACTTTCTAAAATTGGAAGTTCATCTTCATATGGTCCTTCCTCATATGAATCTGTCACCCTTTCATCTCTTTTATATAATCCTTCAAGTATTGTTTCCATCACCTTTTTATTTTTACTTGGTGATGTCAATGTGTTCCTCTGCTGGTCATAGAGCATCCCCACTCTTGGTTTAAATTCCCCTTTGATTTCTTGTATCTTTGGGAAGAGGTCTCTAGTTCTACCTTTTTTTGGTCAACTTCTGTTTCTCTGCATTTATTATTATAGTAGTTCTCTTTGTCCCTGAGCACAAGTCACTGATCAGTTGCATTCAGGGTTCTGACTTTATTTCTTCTTTTCTTCTGTCCTTAACTGCTGAGAGAGTTTCATCTGTCATCCATTTAGGCTTCTCTATCTTTTTGATTGCAGATAGTGTCTTTTTCCATTCTTCTCTGACAATGTCCCTGACTTCAGTCCAGAGTTGTTCTGCCTCCAAATCAATTAATAGTGCAAATCTATATGTCACATTATGTTTAAATTCTACAGGGAAGTTCTTTAGGTTGCCTTTTGGCACAGTGGTTGGTTTAGTGTTCTTTTTAGTTTTTCTCTAACTTTTGATATCATCAGTCAGTAGTCTGTGCCACACTCCTGGTCTTGTTTTTGAAGAGAGTATGCAGCTTCTCCATCCATTCATGGTTACCTGAAGAATGTGTTTGTGATGAACAAAATTTTGGCCTCATAAAATTCAATCTCTCACTCTCCTGCTTCTTTTTTTGATCCTAGCCCAAATTCCCCTACAATCCTTTTTGTGTTTGCAATCTGTTTCTTCTTGGACAGCAGCACAGATTCTGTGGAATATGGCTCTATTGATGGGTTTTCTCTGAATTCTTATTGGTCTTATGTGGTCAGACTTTACATTATTACAGGGATTCTGAAACCTAGATTATCCAGGTGTTTTGGACTTCAACTGCCTAAAGCCACAGCCAGCCAGCTTGGCCAACAGGGATTCTGGAACTGACTTCCAAAACATTTGGAGAACCAAAGTTTGGGAACCACTGCATTTTAACATTTGTCTATTTTTGCTACATCTTTCATCACTATTAATGCCAACTCATTTTTTCCTAGATTGACTGTGTTTTAATCTGATTCAGAATGTCCCAATCCTATTAGCTTGCTCACCCCAAATATTGCAATGTTTATGTGTTCCGTTCTTGTTTTACTATGTGTAGCTTCCTCTTATTCATGCTTCTCACAATCCATGTCTATATAATATGTGTTGTGCAGCTTCAGACTTCCCTTTCACCTCTGAGCATGTCAGCACCTGAATGTGTTTTTGGTTTGAATCTGGTTGCATCATTAGCCATAGTGCTACTCGTAGTTATCCTCTGCTTTTCCCCAGTAGCTTATTTAGTGTAGGTTTCATCTTCTGGCATTACCTCTTGTTTCATTTTGGATTGTTTCATCATAGGGTTTTCATGGTAAAAGAAAGGGGTCTACTTGTGCCTCCTTCTACACAGTATTAACAAGTGTTACCTATGGCACCCTTGCTGTTGTCTCTGAGAGATCTTCCACCAGTGTCACCCTCCACTATTGCTGCTATCCAGTAGATGTTTGGCACATTTAGTCTCACTATTGTCTGACATGGGAGACCCTACCAGCAGCACTGCTTCCAGCAGCAAAGCTTCTTGCCTCACAGGAGCTTCCAACCCCACTACAATGGAAAAGTAGTGCCATTTGTGAATATAAATTCTTTCTCCAAATTCCATACTGAGAAAATGCCAGTACAGAAGTTTTTCCCAATTTGGTGCCTACTAGATGTGTTGGATGAAGGTTCAGTACTTATTATTTATTTAATTTGTATACCACCTTTATCCCGATATAAGGCCCAGGGCAGCTCACAATATCAGTTAACAAAATTAAAACAATGGACAATACAAAAGTGTTAAAAACTATTGAACAAACATTCATATTAAAAGCACTAATTCAAAACAGTTTTGAAAGGCCATTAAAATGATTTTAAAAACACAACACACTATAATTAAAAGACTTTCTGCAACAGACAGATAACACCCAGAACCCCGGGAAAACAGAAAGGTCTTGGCCTGCCAGTGGAAAGAGAGCAAGGAAAGGGCCAACCAAGCTTCTCATGAGAGGAAATTCCACAGCCTGGAAGCAGCCACCAAGAAGGCTGTCTCCTGTGCCTCACTCACTAAATGTGTCTGTGATGGTGGTTGGACAGGAAAAAAAACCCTCTCCAAGGATCTTAAAATTTCAGACAGGTTCATATTGGCCCAATGTTTATGACCTAAACTTTCGTCTCTAAATTTCCTACTTATACAGATTCACCGGTGTAAACATTCCCCCACCTGTGTATTAACCCCTTATCAGTGCAACTTATATAATGTTACAGTTCCCAACTGTTCTGTCCACCTAGGTTCTTCAGATGCACACAAACTATTACTCAGTTATCTTGGTGTTAATCTTATAGAGTAGGGATAGGCAACCTTTCCCCTTTAAGGGCCGAGGGACTTCAGTTCCCAGAATCCCAGGAGCTATTGGCCAACATGGGACTATTGGCCAACATGGCTGAGGCTTCTGGGAGCTGAAGTCCTTCGGCCCTTAAAGGGGAAAGGTTACCTACCCCTGTTGTAGAGTATAATTTTATGAATACAATATGAAATTGTATGGGTTAATTACAGGAAGCAGAAAGTGAAAAGGTTGCCTTAGTAATTTGTGAAGCACTTCACAGAACTTTTGCTTGCCTCTGCTTCCCCCACCCCATTTTATGTTCCTAGGTTGAGAATTGCCTTGGCTACAGGTAACACAACTATCTACCAGTTGTTCCAGTCCTTCTCCTCCCTTCCCATTCATGGGAAGCTTCTGCATCCCCCCCCCCCCCCACACACACACTTTCTGTCTTTGTCTTATAAAGCAACAGTAAAAATCCCTTTAACTTACTACTCCATCTCTCTAAGCTATAATCGGTCATTTGGAAATGAAATTAACATTCAAATGTTCTTTTGAATTTGCTATAGTTTTCTAAAAGTCTTGTGCTAACTAATCTATTCATTTGCTTTTCATATGGTGTTGTAAGAATGTCAGGTATAAACAGATATAGAACAATGCACCTATTGTTTCTTTTCTTTATGTTATTTCAGTGTAAGCTTTAACCTGTTTCACTGTAATTTCTAAGATAATGTGCCTGGACAGCCTTGGTGTTTTTGGAGGATGAAGACATTTACATGTATCACAGATACTGTTTTGTTGGTGACAACATGTTTGCTTCTCACTCCTGTGAAGCACCAGTCTGTGTGGGCTCCATGGCTCTAGAGCAAATGCAAAACTGTCATGTTTGAGGGATCTTTGGCAGTTGCGAAGGCTGGGGAGTGTCTGGGCAAGTAATTGTGTTGTTTGTTTTAAAGGTATGAATAATGGGAGGTATCAGCAAGTAGAGTTCTACAATCTCCCTGAGGAGACATGTGTCATATTTGAACCAAGGGTATCCTCCTCTCCCACCAGCCACTCTTACCAAGCGTGGAGCTGAAATATCATGTTCTTTCTAGAAACTCTTTTGCATATGCATCCCACAAAAAATCCCTTTTTGTTTTGTTTTTATATTCTTTTGTGAAAGTATGTGAGAGGCAGGGGAAAGGAAATATACTGTCAGTTCTGAGACAGCAGGGCAAGGATTTCTGATTTCTAGTTGGATACAACAGTCTACCTGTGGCAGGGTGAGCATGAGTGGTCATTCCCCTTCCAATGTTTGTTTCTACTCACCACACCCAGTGCCTTCATGAATAAAACGGGATCAGGGCCAAAGTCCTGCTATGTAGAACTGGGCAGCAAAGCAACAGCCTTGGCAGACAAGAAAAACCAGGAGTGCTACCTTGGTTGCATCAACAGACATATTCCTTCTTCCCCTACTCAAAGGGAGAAAATACCTTGCGGGGAATATATTATGATGTCAACTTAATAATGGCTCCTGATCCTAAAGTATAGGATTGTGTGGTGAAAAAGAAATGTTTTGTTTTAACATTGTAAGCCTATAGCCAAGGATTGTTGTTACCATTTTCTTAATATGTAAAACCTTCATAATGGAGTACACCAAAGAATGCCAAAAGATCAACATGTGTTTTATAGACTATAACAAAGCCTTTGACTGCATAGATCAGGGGTAGGCAACCTTTCCCCTTTAAGGGCCGAGAGACTTCAGCTCCCAGAACCCTCAGCCATATTGACCAATAGTCCCATGTTGGCCAATAGCTCCTGGGATTCTGGGAGCTGAAGTCCCTTGGCCCTTAAAGGGGAAAGGTTGCCTACCCCTGGCATAGATCATGAAAAGCTATGGAATGCCCTTAAAGACATGAGAGTGCCACCATGTCTCATAGTCCTGATGAGAAATCTGTACTTAGGGCAAGAGGCTACTGTTAGAACAGAATATGGAGAAACAGAATGGTTCCCAATTGGTAAGGGAGTCAGGCAAGGCTGCATCTTTTCACCCTATCTGTTCAGCTTGTATGCAGAAAATGCTATATGATGAACAGGCTTGGACACAGAAGGAGGAGTGAAGACAGAACGAAGGAATATCAATAATCTGAGATATGCAGATGACACCTTACTACTAATAGAAAATATCATAGACCTGGGTAAGAAAGACCAAAGAAGAAAGTGCAAAGGCAGGCGTACTGCCGAACATAGAGAAAACAAAAATAATGATCACAGAAGATCTACAGATTCAACCCAGACAATGAGAAAACTAAATATTAAAAGAGTTCCCGTACCTTGGGTCAAACAATGATCAGAAGGAAGACTGCAACTAAGAAATAAGAAGAAGACTAGGAGTAGGGAGGGTAGCTATGAAAATTAGAAAAGATCCTAAAATGTAAAGATATGCATCTGAGCACAAAAGTTAGAATTGTACAAGCCATTCCCTATTACCATGAACGGTTGCAAGAGCTGTACAGTGAGGAAAGTGGATAGGAAGAAAATAAATTCATTGGAAATGTGGTGCTGGAGAAGAGTGCTGAGAGTACAATGGACAGCCAACAAGCCAAACAAATGGCTCCTAGAACAGATCAAGCCTGAAATCTCCCTGGAAGCCAAGATGATAAAGTTGAAGTTGCCGTACTTTGGTCATGTCATGAAAAGGAATGACTCATTGGAAAAGACAATAATGCTAGGAAAGGTGGAGGGATGTTGAAAGAGAGGAAGGTTGCATGCTCTATGGATGGACTCTATTAAGGAGCTCATGGGCATGAATTTACAGGACATAAGCAGAGCAGTGGAGGACAGGGAGTCTTGGAGATGTCTCATCCACAGGGTCACCATGAGTTGGGATCGACTCAAGGGCAGTTAACAAAAACAAACAAACAAAAAACAAACAGAAAACAACAACCTCATGTTAGGTTCATTTTAGGGGAGCTACAAATCAGAAACATCTTGAATGCACACAACAGCAACAACAAATGTAGCACCTGTTAATTACAAGCAAATCCACATGTGAGAAGCTTAATGACTTTTAAATCCATTTCACCTGAATTTGCTCTTAATGCACTCCAGAAATTACTCCAGAGAAGCTGCTAGGCTCCTCTCTGCTATTGCTTTGATAATGGGAAAAGGAAATTCCCAGTCTCTATGCTCTGGTTCCCACACATTTTAGTCAGACTTTGTCCTTTGTAACGTTCTGGAAAATAAACAGCTAAGGAGCCACCACACCTTTGTTTTTGTTGTAATTAAAGTGCTACTCACATGTATCTAAGATAATCAATTATGGAACATCACTAATAAGAAGGGGAAAGAGGAGGTATATCCATATTTTTTTTAGATAGCAAGAGTGACTGGTTGCTTGGGAAGTACTGACTAATTTAATTGAGTCCATGGCTGAAGACTAGATGTGCTTCTCAGCCTCCTATTAATTAAGGGTATACAAATAATAGTAGGTGCATATGCCTTCATAATGCGAGTGGCTTTACATAGTCCATGGTTTCCTACTGTACTAAATACCAATTCTGAGAACTGCTTCACTCATGACAGTCTATCAGTGTAAATGGTTATCCTGTGTGAAAATTGTGTAAAGATCTCTCTCACTCAGGGCTTTTGCAGACTGCCAGAAATAGTGCAAATTGAGTCCACTTTAAATTGAGGCACTGCCCTGGCTCAGTGCTAGGGAATTATGGGAACTGTAATTTATTGTGGCACCAGAGCTCTCTGACAGAGAAGGCTCAGTGTCCCAGGAAGAAAAAAATACAATTCCCATGATTCCCTAGCACTGAGCCAGGGCAGTGCCTCAATTTAAAGTGGACTCAATTTGCACTATTTCTGGCAGTCTGCAAAGGCTTTCAGTTCCCCAAATACAGTGGCTTGTAAACTGTGGCACATGGGTGCCTAGAAATCTGTATAATGTGTACAATTTTCACATATTATGAGGCATCTAAGGTGATCTTTCTAAAAAAGTGTAATGTGTGAAGTAAAGTGACATTTAGCTTCCAACATTTTAAAAAATATTTCAGTTTCTCTCCTTTTATAGCGATTTGGGAAAAGTAAATATGAAGCCATCCATTTAAGATCTATTGATACTATGCTATAGTTATAAACCATTGGATGTTGGTCTGTTTAAACCAACCTGATCTATTTCAGCTGTCTTTTTTTTTTTTTTTTTTTTTACATTAGGGATTACATTTCATACTACTGAAAATGAAATAATTGAGTATTAGGTTTTCTTATATAAAAGCTAGAAACATAATTTGATAAAATATTAAAGAACACACATCATTTTGTTTATTATAATATGTAAGCGTGAACATGTGACATTCTTTATCTGCAGAGTTTTATATTTAGCCAGCATACAAAATGAAGTACTTCGTTCACATGAATGTAATATAGAACATGTCTTAGCCAAAGCAAATAAAAGAAGGAACGCTTTGTTAACCATCCATAACTAATTTGTGCATTCTCTGGAAAGAAAATTAAATCTGTTTGTGATGGAACTTTTTAATGGAAGCTACAAATTAAAATGAAACATAAAGTTGAAGCAAATATTGGAAATTAAATACTGCCTTTTCTTGATGCTTATAGAATTGTTTTAAACCTTGGCACATAATAAGGTAAAAATAGGATGGAAAAAATATTTGAAGATTAATACCTTGGGATAGTTCCACAAATTGCTTTATTTTCCAAGTATTGCAAAGGCCCACTTTCTGTTTCTATGATTATCACAGCAGATAGGAGTAACCCACACTGGGAAATATGTTAAATCAATTTCCCTTTTGTACTAAGAATACTGGTACAAAAATTGTATTGCACTTTTATAAGTGTAGATGTGGTTGAGGAGACAATTTTCTTTTCTTCCCTCTTTCATATTATTGTTGTGAAAAAAGAAACCAAGAGAAAAAAAGAAGCCACTACAACATTTTCACTTGTCATGGATAAAAGAAATCAACACCAAAGCTGAAATTTTATTCCTTCTGAGTTAGAGGTATTTTTGATTTCCTGTTTTAATACAGAGATTTTTTTATTCTGCTTTAAAGACTATCAGAAGGTTTTTAGAGATTTACCTATGTAGGAATTGGGGGCTGGAGAAACCCAGGCACATAATAGTATTTGTATGAGCTGTGGAATTGGATCTTTGCTAAGCTGGTAAATAGGTACATACAAAAGAGATTACTGCTTTCCCTCCCAGTGCAACATATAGGCTCTGAAACTTGCATATATCTAGATATACTTGGGTCTTAATCCTCAGGAGAGTCTAAATTCTTGTGTTTATTTATTCCTCTCAGGGTGAGAAGAATAAATAACTAAGCTGACCTCTGTTGTCCCTTTCTGTTGGTATTTTCTAGCTGAATATCAAATTTGTTGATGTTTGGTGAGTTTTTCTTCCTAAAGCTGGGAGGGGCTGGTTCTTCTACAGTGTGTAACAACTGCAATGGAATTAGCATAGATCTTGCCTCCCTCGAGTAGGAGGAGACAACCAGTATTAGATACTTTCCCAAACACAGCTACTCCCACTATTTCATGGTTGACTTAGGTATTTGTTCCATTTCAGGCAATGACACTTACTCTGTTTTAATTTTTGACTGAAGAAAACCATTGCTGGGTTAACAACAAAATTCAAACATTTGTATTAAAATATCATCAATTAATCAGCGTTTGTTAATGTTGTGAATATTTTGATTTACACATCATGTAATAAGATTTATGTCTAGAATTTTGAAATGATAATACAGGTATGTAAATAGGGCTAGGAGTGCATTTATTGTATGAAGCTGATCCTACCTATAGTAAACACATCCTTTTTGAAAGATCAAGAGAAGTAATAGTGCCACTCTATTCTGCTTTGGTCCGGCCTCACCTGGAATACTGTGTCCAGTTCTGGGCACCACAATTCAAAAAGGATGTGGAGAAACTGGAGCGTGTCCAAAGGAGGGCAACTAAAATGGTGAAGGGTCTGGAAACCAAGCCCTATGAGGAACGACTTAGGGAGCTGGGGATGTTTAGCCTGGAGAAGAGAAGGCTGAGAGGTGATATGATAGCCGTGTTTAAATATTTGAAGGGATGTCATATCGAGGAGGGAACAAGCTTGTTTTCTGCTGCTCCAGAGACTAGGACCCGAAACAATGGATGCAAGCTGCAAGAAAAGAGATTCCACCTCAACATTAGGAGGAACTTCCTGACAGTAAGGGCGGTTCGAGAGTGGAACACACTCCCTCGGAGAGTAGTGGAGTCTCCTTCCTTGGAGGTCTTTAAGCAGAGGCTGGATGGCCATCTGTCAGGGATGCTTTGATTGGGAGTTCCTGCATGGCAGGGGGTTGGACTGGATGGCCCTTGTGGTCTCTTCCAACTCTATGATTCTATGATTCTATGAAAGACAGGAATCCACTTTTGCATATAGAGTTAGATTTTATATGACCAGAACATTATCATTCATTATCATATACAACAGCATGGAATGAAAAAGCATTGAAACTATTTGAATATTGGAATCTCTCCATAGTGAGACTAGAGTCAGATTGTGTGCATTGTTCTCAGATACAGTAAGTTATACTGATTTCGGTGGGGTTTCTTTTCAAGTAATAGTGCATAGAACTTCAGTGTTAGGTCAGGACTCAGTAGTGTACTACTTCTATCAGAATTAGCAATCCTCTTGCAGACCACCCACTCACCCTGGGCAAGCATCTGGAGTAGGTTTTTGGGTGGCACCAAAGGAGGAGGGAAATGCCTGATTCCATTGATGTAACTGGCTTTCACTACCAATGTACACCATTAGATGTTATCCATATAGAATGAGAAAACTCTGGCATGCAGGATGTAGATGAAGAAATGGGGCAGAGTAGTTTTAAAATCTTGCATATAGAATATTTATTTATTTATTGTCTTTATATATTCCAGTCCACTAAGGCCCCTGAAACAATGCCCACCAGGTAAAAACATTTAAAACAACACAGAATTTTTTTGGGGGGGGGAGGGGGGGGAATTGAAAAACAAATTGAAATAAGAATATTTAAAAACAAACAAAAGTAATCCTTTAAAATAATTTGGAAAGACAATAGGAACAGAGCAATTTCAATATTCAACCAATCAAATAATCTGAATATACAGAAAAATTAAATTGTTTACTATTCTGTATAAAAAGAAATCCAATTTATGGATTCTTTCAGATTTAATTATTGCAATGGAATTAGCCATGTAGCATCATACGATACTGAGAGACATGAGAAGCTGCCTTATGTGAAATCAAATCACTGTTTGGTTGATCTAGCTTGCTTATCTACAGTAGATAGCAATACAGTTATTCTTGGTCTTTCCCATCTAGATACTGGGGCAGGAAGCTGGGCCCTTTTACATTCAAAGTGTGTGCTCATTACACCCTGTTGTGTGGAAATTGCCTTTTTTTTTTTTTTTTTGCATTGAAACCGAAGTGAAAAATAAATTGTTTTTACAGGTGGAACCTACAGGGAAATAAATAGGGGATGCTCCTTTTAGTATTCCAGCCAGTCATGTCCTTTTCCAGAATATACTGTTCCATCCCCACTTTTAGTTTTCTGTGTCCTTGTCAAGAATCAGTCAACATCTTGTGCCAACTTAGTATACTTCAAGTTATAACATTAAAGAATCAATAAATTCATGTCTTTCGTGAAGATTACCACATTAATGTTGTGTGCCTACTTGTGCCTGAGAGATGATTGATGACATCACATGCCACTACCTCATATAATATTTTGGACAATCCCTCCAAGAGCTCTGATTCTTTTTCTTTTTTATATTGGTGTCTCGTGCTGAACCATTAGTTATACACCACACTGCCTAAACTCATGGCCTCTCTTGAAAGGAATTGTAACGTAGCCGCAATTCCTTATGTGCTATTATGTTTATTGATTTTTTTAAATTATTGTTTATATTGTTTTTAACTTGTAACGGATTTAATAACTTTATAAGGGGGGAAGGGATGTGGGCTGTTGATGTATTGGTTTTTAACACTGTAAGCCGCCCCGATTGACTTCAAAGGGGCGGGGTATAAATAAATTTTAGTATTATTATTATTATTAAATGCACATTTCCTACAGATTCCAACAACATCACCATTGTGAAGTCGAAGGCTTTCATGGCCAGCGTCCATATTTTTTTTGTGGATTTTCTGGATTATGTGGCCCATTCTGGAAGATTTTATTTATTTATGGTGGAAGTGTCATCCACGTATCAGAACCATGTTGTAGGCTTTTTTGGTACAGGGAGACCACATCAAAGCTGATTAGTTTGTCTCCAGGTTTGAGTTCTAGGTTGTTGATGGGGAAGCCCTCTGAGCCCCATGATAGCAAATTTTTACATGGAACACTTTGAAAAGCAAGCCCTGGAAACAGCACCAAAAAAACCTACAACATGGTTCTGACTTTCACCATCTGGAGCCATGGAGAAGAAGATCTGACCGTGTTTTTGAACCATCTGAACAACATCCATCCAAACATCCCATTCATGAGGGAAAAAGAAAAGGAAGGAACATTACCATTCTTGGAAATCCTTGTCATCTGCAAACTGAACCAATGATTGAGCCACACTGTATACAGAAAACTTACACACATGGACAGATACCTACACAAGAACTCCAACCATCACCTGGGAGAAAAAAAGAGCACAGTAAAAACACTGGTAGACTGCGCAAAAAGAATCTGCGAACCTCACTTCCTGGAAGATGAATTGAAACACCTAAACTGGGCTCTACAGGCGAACAGTTACTCCAGCTCAGACATCAGAAGAGTGGCCAGACCCAGAAGTACCACAGGAGTGAAGACAGGAGTGAAGACAAATAAGCACCTAAAGAGAAGGTATTTCAGTCACAGACAGAATAGGGAAACTAATGAATGATCTACAGACCAACCAAGAAAATCCAGCAAATGCTGTGCTCAGTAAGGTGAAGGACAGGGAAGAGACCCTCTCACTGTCATAGGATTTTACTGCCTACCATGCAGCTGTGAGCAGGTCTACATAGGGACCACTAAACGCAGCGTTCAAACATGAATCAAAGAACATGAGAGAGACTGCAGACTGAGCCAGCCAGAAAAATTGGCAGCAGCAGAACACATTGTAAACCAACCTGGACATAGAATGCTATTTGAAAACTCTGAAATTCTGGACCATGCCAAGAACCACCAGGTCAGAATGCACAGGGAGGCCATTGAAATCCACAGATACCTGGACAACTTCAGCAGGAAAGAAGAAACACTGAAAGCAAACAAAGGCCCTGAACAGACTGCCAGAAATAATCCAGTTTGAGACCATTTTAACTGTCCTTACTCAATGCTAAGGAATCATGAGAATTGTAGTTTTTTTCTGAAACATTCAGCCTTCTCTGTCAGAGCTCTGGTCAACAATAAACTACAGTTCCCATGATTCCCCAGCACTGAGCCAGGGGAGTTAAAAGTGGTCTCAAACTGGATTATTTCTGGCAGTCTGTTCAGGCCCAAAGTTTGGCTACCAGTCCTAAAGAACACCAAAATCAAGACTCCGTTCATGCAAATGAACACCACCCAGGATCGGGGATTCCCAGAAGATAATGGATTGCTAATTAAATAGACACACATCCACCTCGCATATCCTCCCACCCTGAGGCCTTGCCATTCAACAACGGACCAACAGACAGATTAACATGTAAATCACTTCCTCCCAATCAAGGGTCACACAAGTATATATACCCCACACACCTCCATGCCACCATTCTCTGAAGATGCCAGCCACAGATGCAGGCAAAACATCAGGAATAAATTTTTTCAGAATGAAGCCACATAGCCCAGACAATCCACAGAAAACATCATCACCATTTCTCACCAAGGTCATGGTATTTTTCATATTCAAGGTGAACTCCTTTAATTTTTTCATGGGGTTGGTAGTGAAAACATTTTTAAAGACTCAGCATCTTCTTTTGTCTTTCAACTATTGTCCCAATCTTCTTGCTATACCCCAAGTTGCTGATGGTTTTTTTTAGAAGTTTTATGTCATTTCTCCTACTTATAATTGAGAACTTGAATATTCTTGGCATGTTCTGTATTAAAAAAATTAGCTTCTCCATTCATATGCATCATCATCCTTAATAAACGTTTTCAATATCTTGAGCCATGATTTTGCTTTTAAGCACCTTTTCATCACAGATTGTGTTGCTTGCATTTGGCCCTCAAAACCTTCCATCCAACTGTCTAAATTATTTTAACTGACATAGTTTATAATTTACTCTCTTCAGTTGAGAGAGCTTCCTGTAGCTTGCCTATTTTAGCATTTAATTGCTCTGTACTTCCACAAATTAGATTCTGTAGTGATCCATTTTGGTCTGCTGGTGAAGCAGTGATCTCTTCAGCATAGCCTAAGCAATATGTAACTTGTGATGTAGCTTAAGAGACCACAAACCAGGAACTTTGGACTTCTTTTACTTGGGAGTACTTGTAGCAAGCAATGGGGAAAAACACTATTACCAGTAGAGGTTTTTTTAGTGGGACTCAAATAATAATAAAAAAAAACATTGTCTTTCCCTGCTGGCAGTTGTTATCCTTTTTGAGGAGGGATTGGGGAAGGAACTTTCCAACATTACCTGATTTAAAAGCTTCACAAATGCTGGATGCTATATAATTGGAATATGTACAAAAACAACTTCTGCTGTCACACTTTTTTCTCCAGATAAACCTAGTAGCGTGTTTTGCATACAGCTGAGATACTCTTTGAACATGTTTTTAACAAGCAACAGGTCTTTGTCTCTTGCAAAAAAATAATTTCAACAAGATACTTACCTCTCTATCATATTTCTATCCCAGCCTTCCTCTGCAAACCAGAGCAGCATACATGAAATTTAATGTCATTTGCCTATGAGGTAATATCTTCCAGAAATGTACCCTGTAAAGTTTGTGATTGATCCCTGTTGTTGAAGTTCAATACTATTTCAACTCCATACATCAGGGGTCGGCAACTTTTTTTGCCGGCGGGCCAGGAGGGGGGGGGGGAATGGTGCTGGGGGCGCGCGCATTTGCGCGCGACTCCCACCATCCAACACGCCATTTTGGAACGCCCAACAGTGCTGATGCCGGCGTCGTGCACATTTGCATGGTGCCGGTGCCGTTGTGCATTCCAAAATGGCGTTCGCGGCGGCAGGACCGGGCAGGGGCTGGTTGGAAGGCCTCAGAGGGCCGGGTGCGGCCTGCGGGCCATAGGTTGCTGACCCCTGCCATAGATAGTTAAAACTGCCATCTCCCCAACAGTCATTCATATATTGTTTTACTGAGATCAGCCATAACCTTTCATAATCTTGAGTTATGAAGTTGCAGTCTTTAAAAATTGTTGGTTGTATTACATTTATTTTGCCTGGAATTTAGAACAAAACCCACCCCGGAAATGAACTATTGCAGTCATTGTAAGTACTACTCTGGAGAAAATGATTTGTGGCTTACATTTCTGCCAGTGTACCACAATGTAAAAATGTAAATAAGACATACACAAAACATGCAAAATACTCTCTTGATGGTTATTTTTATTTCAATTCACCAAATTTTAATCAGAAGTGCCCTGTGATCTTTACAGTATTACAGTCATAGAGTGTATAATATTGGGGTGGTTAGTCTATAACCTGGCAGCCAGGTTAATTACAGGAACATCTAGGAGGGAGCACATAACACCAGTGCTTAAATCCCTCCACTGGCTGCCGATTGGTTTCCGGGCGCAGTACAAGGTGTTGGGTTTGACCTTTAAAGCCCTACATGGCTTGGGTCCATCTAATCTTAGGGACCGCCTCTCCCCATATGATCCCCCCCTGTGGACTTCGGTCCTCTGGGAGGAATCTGCTACAGCCAATAAAAACCAGGCTTTCGCAGACCTCCCAGAGGGCCTTCTCTGCGACTGCTCCCAGACTATGGAATGGCCTTCCGGACGAGATCCGTCTTATTACTACGCTTGCTGCTTTTAAAAAGGCAGTAAAGACAGAATTCTTCCGACAGGCCTTCCCAGAATAACAGCTGTTTGTTGGGAGATGAATTTTTATCTTGTTGGTATAACTGATTCCTGTTGTTGTTTTATTGTTTTATGGCATAGGTATATTTTAACTTTTCCTTGGTTTAATTCTGTTTTAAGGGGTTGGGAGGGTGGATTGTGGGATGAGGGAATGTTTTAACTTTGTTTGTTTTTAAATGCTGTAACCCGCCCCGATTGCCCACAGAGGGGCGGGCTATAAATAATAATAATAATAATAATAATAATAATAATTAGAGAACTGTTTGGAAAAGTCTGCTTCATTTTCTGTTCTGTTTTCAGTTCAAAATACACTGCAGAAATAATCCAGTTTGAGACTGCTTTAACTGCCCTGGTTCAGTGCTGTGGAATCCTAGGAAATGTAGTTTATTGTGGCACCAGAGGTCTCTGACAAAGAAGGCTAAATTCTCACAAAACTATAGTCCCCAGAATTACCTAGCATTGAGTCAAGGCAGTTACAGCAATCTCGATCTGGATTATTTCTGCAGTGTGTTTTGGATCCAAGTGTCTGTAATTGCCAGGACAAATTACTTGGCAAGTACATAAACAAGACCTTTGAAAAGCCAGCAAGTATAAGGGCAATGAGAGCCATTATGATATAGTGATTTGAATGTTTGACCAGAACTCAGGGGACCAGAGTTTGAATCTTCACTGAGCCATGAAAACCCACTGGGTGGCCTTGGGCCGGTCACACACTCTCAGTCTTAGAGAAGGGCAATGGCAACCCTCCTCTGAATTAAAATCACCAAAAAAATCCTATGAAGTCAGAGTTCAGTTGAAAGCACATAACAAAAGTAGCAGCAGCAGCAACAGCAACAACAACATGAGGGCAATAAAGATGTTGCTGCAGTGCCACTGCAGTGCCCCTCCATGCCAGTATTGAATTTGAACAGTCATGACTTATTCCCAAAGCCAAATAGCAAGGAGTAGTGAAAGTATAGAGATTGCAGATCCTTTAAAGCAGGGGTCGGCAACCTACGGCCCGCGGGCCGTTTCCGGCCCAGGTCGGCGGACTTACCGGCCCAGGCGGAACCCTGCCGCCGTCGCCGCCGCCGCCGCTCGGTTCGGCCGCCGCCCGGCCGCGCGCAACGCGACCGCCATTTTGGACCCCAAAATGGCGGCCATAATGTGTTTGCGCATGCGCAGGATTACTGCGCATGCGCAAACGCGTTTGCAGCCGCCATTTTGGGATCCAAAATGGCGGTCGCGGCACCGGGAGCGCGCGCGGTGCCCTGAGGAGGCCTGTCCCTGCCGAGGGAATACTCCCAAGGGGGGCCCTCAGTGGCGACGGGCTTCCAGGAGGCCCGTAGCCACTGAGGATCACCCTTGGGAGGCCTCCCTCGGTGGCTACGGGCTTCCAGGAGGCCCGTAGCCACCGAGGGAAGCCTCCTCGGGGCGACCCTTGGTGGCGACGGGCTTCCAGGAGGCCCGTAGCCACCGAGGGAAGCCTCCTCGGGGCGACCCTCGTTGGCGACGGGCTTCCAGGAGGCCCGTCGCCACCGAGGATCCCCCTTGGGAGGCCTCCCTCGGTGGCTACGGGCCTCCTGGAAGCCTGTCGCCACCGAGGATCCCCCTTGGGAGGCCTCCCTCGGTGGCTACGGGCTTCCAGGAGGCCCGTAGCCACCGAGGGAAGCCTCCTCGGGGCGACCCTCGGTGGCGACGGGCTTCCAGGAGGCCCGTCGCCACCGAGGATCCCCCTTGGGAGGCCTCCCTCGGTGGCTACGGGCTTCCAGGAGGCCCGTAGCCACCGAGGGAAGCCTCCTCGGGGCGACCCTCGGTGGCGACGGGCTTCCAGGAGGCCCGTCGCCACCGAGGATCCCCCTTGGGAGGCCTCCCTCGGTGGCTACGGGCCTCCTGGAAGCCCGTCGCCACCGAGGATCCCCCTTGGGAGGCCTCCCTCGGTGGCTACGGGCTTCCAGGAGGCCCGTAGCCACCGAGGGAAGCCTCCTCGGGGCGACCCTCGGTGGCGACGGGCTTCCAGGAGGCCCGTCGCCACCGAGGATCCCCCTTGGGAGGCCTCCCTCGGTGGCTACGGGCCTCCTGGAAGCCCGTCGCCACCGAGGATCCCCCTTGGGAGGCCTCCCTCGGTGGCTACGGGCTTCCAGGAGGCCCGTAGCCACCGAGGGAAGCCTCCTCGGGGCGACCCTCGGTGGCGACGGGCTTCCAGGAGGCCCGTCGCCACCGAGGATCCCCCTTGGGAGGCCTCCCTCGGTGGCTACGGGCTTCCAGGAGGCCCGTAGCCACCGAGGGAAGCCTCCTCGGGGCGACCCTCGGTGGCGACGGGCTTCCAGGAGGCCCGTCGCCACCGAGGATCCCCCTTGGGAGGCCTCCCTCGGTGGCTACGGGCCTCCTGGAAGCCCGTCGCTACCGAGGATCCCCCTTGGGAGGCCTCCCTCGGTGGCTACGGGCTTCCAGGAGGCCCGTAGCCACCGAGGGAAGCCTCCTCGGGGCGACCCTCGGTGGCGACGGGCTTCCAGGAGGCCCGTCGCCACCGAGGATCCCCCTTGGGAGGCCTCCCTCGGTGGCTACGGGCCTCCTGGAAGCCCGTCGCCACCGAGGATCCCCCTTGGGAGGCCCCCCTCGGTGGCGACGGGCTTCCAGGAGGCCCGTAGCCACCGAGGGAAGCCTCCTCGGGGCGACCCTTGGTGGCGACGGGCTTCCAGGAGGCCCGTCGCCACCGAGGATCCCCCTTGGGAGGCCCCCCTCGGTGGCTACGGGCTTCCAGGAGGCCCGTCGCCACCGAGGATCCCCCTTGGGAGGCCCCCCTCGGTGGCGACGGGCTTCCAGGAGGCCCGTAGCCACCGAGGGAAGCCTCCTCGGGGCGACCCTTGGTGGCGACGGGCTTCCAGGAGGCCCGTCGCCACCGAGGATCCCCCTTGGGAGGCCCCCCTCGGTGGCTACGGGCTTCCAGGAGGCCCGTCGCCACCGAGGATCCCCCTTGGGAGGCCCCCCTCGGTGGCTGCGGGCTTCCAGGAGGCCCGTAGCCATCGAGGGAATCCGGCCCCCACACCTTTCCCCCCCCCCTCCCCCGGCCCCCCAGCAACAAAGGCCGCGGGGGGGGTCGCGCACGGATGTGGAGGGTGCGTGCGTGCGCGCGCGCGCCGCCATCCCCCCCACCTTGGCCCAGCTGAGACCTGGGCTACGGGAGACCGGCCCAGGTCTCAAAAAGGTTGCCTGCCCCTGCTTTAAAGTGTTATAATAATAGTACTGCTTTCCCCCATTCTGCCAATCTGTAGATATGCAAAGGAGCATTCATGCATATATCTGCTTCTTGTATGTTAAAGCTTAGAAGTTACTTTAAAAGCAACTTTCAGTTTTCAGGAATACCTGTATTAATACTGTGAATTAAACATGTTCATTACATATCTTCTAAAAATTGAATCTTTACCAGCTTGGTTTTAAATAATGAGAAAAAAGGAACATAATCTTTTAGCTTTTTGCCCATTAGATACGAAGTGTCAGCAAATTATTTTCACACAGCTAGGTAGCTATAGATGGTAAATAAGTTGGTCAGTTTCTGCACTTTAAAAACTTTTAAGAACACACTAAAAATTGCAGCACTTGCAAAAAAATGTGAAAGTTGGCAACCTTGTAAATTGCTGTCTTCTAAACCCAAGCATTTTATTGTTAGAAAAGTGCTGTTTCACCAGTTGAAACCCACCATATTTGTCAACCATGATATCTGTCATGGCAGAGGGAAAAATGTTTGGAGACCAGCATATTGCTAGGCTTGGACTTCATGCATCACTTTTTCTTTTATAGACATATAGGGCCTTTGCAGACTGCTAGAAATAGTGCAAATTGAGTCCACTTTAAGGGTTAGGGTTAGGGAATCATGGGAACTGTATTTTATTGTGGCACCAGAGCTCTCTGACAGAGAAGGCTCAATGTCTCAGAAAAACAAACAATTCCCATGATTCCCTAGCACGAACCCTAACCCTTAAAGTGGACTCAATTTGCACTATTTCTGGCAGTCTGCAAAGGCCCATAGTCTATGGAACTCAAAGGGAAGTTGAAATCAAGGAACAGGATGCTCTATGACAAGGAGAAGAACATATTGCAACACAAAGAAGAAATAAAAAGCAGTACACAGAAAAGTTATATAAAAGAGATGAAAAAATGAATGCCACATGGAATGAAGGATCATATGAAGACAACTCCCAAATTCTAAAAAGTGAGGTGGAAGTTGCAATAAGAGAAATTGGGGGAAATAAATCACCAGGAACAGATGATATCCCAATTGAACTGCAACAATTCACATGGAGAGAATCAACTCTAAAGGTAAATAATATATGTCAACAAATATGAAAAACAAAATGGTGGCCAGCAGATTGGATACAGTTAACATACATCCCCACACACAAAAAAGAAGACATAAAAAAACTGCAGCAACTGTAGGACCATAGCATTATTTTCCCCACATAAGCAAAATTATGCTAAAAATTATGTAACATAGACTCCAATAATACATAGAGAGAGAAATCGCAGAGGTGCAAGTGGCGTTCAGGAAAGGAAGAAATACTCCACATTGCAGACGTAGATTGCTAATGGAGTGCACCAAAGAATTCCAAGGGAAAAAATCAGCATGTGCTTTATAGACTAGAGCAAAGCATTTGACTACATTGATCATGAAAAGCTATGGAATGTTCTCAAAGATATGGGGGTCCCACTACCAGTGGCATCCCCAGGCTTGGTGTCATCTGGTGTGTGTGTGTGAGGTAGCCAGGAAAGTGAGGCTGGGAGGGAGGCTCACCCTTCCTTCGCCTCTGTGTGGCTTCCTTGTAAGGTGGGAGATACAAAGAGGCAAAGCCAAGAGGGCTGAGCTGAAGTGTGAATGCCCTCTTTCGAAAGCCCTCCACTGCCTCTGCTAGCTCAAGTGTCCTCTCCCTTCCAGGAGACCTGGATAGAATCAGTCCCCCCACCACAAGGTGTTGGTCAGCGCCTGAATGACATGGTGGGCCTCAGACTGGCCTTCTGCCTGGGGCCACTTGGCTTGGGGCTGCACACACACACACACACACAAACCCCCAGAGGCACCCATTTCAACTTCGGGGCAGAGGGAAGACTGAGGAGGGGGCGGTGGGCAAGGCAGCAGCTCATACTGAGCCACAATGGAGGAGAGATTCTGCATACACCCCCACAAGGATGGTCTCAGCAAGCACTCAAACCCCCCAGGCATGGCCCCCAAGCAATTCCCTCATGTGGAGGAAACCACTGGGAAAGGCTGGCAGCAGGGGTAGGAAGCCCTGTGGCAGGACCACAGACACTTCCGAGGAGCCAAGGATGCCCAGGTTCTGTACATTCCACCTCTAGCAGTTTTCCCTCTCCAGCTGGGCAGGTATTTTGCAAGCCTCATAATGTATCACCCCTGAAGATGTGAAGGCCCAGAAGAAAACAGAAAAATTAAGCAAAAAATACCTTCTGATAACTTCCTGAAGCCTTTTTTTTTTGGGGGGGGGGGGGGGTCCTCAAAAAAATTGAAAAATTGGAAGAAAAAAAAAGAACACCAATTATGGAATGTTTCATTTTAGTATGATGAATAAAATCTTTAAGACAAGGTGTTCATATATTCTCCAAGTCATTTCTGAAAACTTATGTACAGTGTCAGATTATTGTAATTTCTGTGCACTGAGTGAGGACAAGCAAGTCCTAGGTTACAAACCGAACTCTCCAACGCAAGAGCAAGATACATTTCTTCCTTTAGGGCAGTGGTCCCCAACCCCCAGTACGCGGCCCGGTACCGGTCCGCAGAACAAATGGTACCGGGCCGCCCTACTACTGCGTCTTCTGTGCAGCGGCGGCAGCGGGTCCTGCGACTTTTGCGAGTCCTGATAATAAGCGCAGGGATGGGACAGGATGTTTATATTTGAGATTGTTTTGATTTAATAATCAACGCGACGCCGCAAACCCCCCCCCCCCCAGTGGGCCGTGGAAAAATGATCAAACGTTGACCGGTCCACGGCAATAAAAAGGTTGGGGACCACTGCTTTAGGGGACAGTGCTACTGTCATAAGAGAAGAAAAAAGTTTCACTTTCGTTTTGCTTGTGGGTGGGTCTGTTGGTTCTATTTTGTCCTCTTCAATAGACTTCAAAGCACAGGAAAGAAGTACAGCAACAAAAAGGACCTGAACATACATTTAATTCAAAAAGGTAAGAGTTTAAATTTATCTGATTTCAGAAAATGAACCATATTTTAGCTACATTAGTTTATCTTTATAATCATTATGTAAATAATAATTTAACTGCTGCTAATCTGGTTCTTTACTTCCCCCACCCCCAACCATAGTGTAGTGCAGGGGTAGGCAACCTAAGGCCCGGGGGCCGGATGTGGCCCCCCAAGGCCTTTGGACCGGCCCCAGGCCAGTCCTGCCGCCGCCGCTGCCCCCCGCCATGATGATATTAATTACTGTTGTTATTACTTGTTCGTGGGGTTTTCTTGGCAAAATCTCCACAGGGGTTTTGCCATGGCTTTTCTGGGGCTGAGAGAGTGCATGCATATTTTTTAAATTCTTATTAAAAAATTTAAATTATTTATTTATTTATAGTGCTTTGGCCCCCCAATTGTCTGAGGGACAGCAACCTGGCCCTCGGCTCAAAAAGGTTGCCTACCCCTGGTGTAGTGTTTTCTTGCAAGCTAGCCACTAAATTATTCTTTCTTTTCTACTCCCCTCAGGAAAATTGTGAGACCAACATCTAACATACAGAGACATTTTTATATTGCATGTTCTTCTGTGAAGAAAACTGATTTGCAAATAGATGAAATATGCATTTCCAAATGCTACCAGGATGACAAAACACATTCTTATATGTAACAAGTGTGCTGTAGATATTAAAAAATCCTGCATGGATCTAGTGAAGAGGACCATAATAATGAAAGTGCACATAGCTTTCCTCAGTGCTCTCGTTCAAGAAGTCCTCTTCCTACTTCATCTGTAACATCAGCAACCTCTTCAAGTAAACAAATATTGAAAACAACTGCATCTAAAAAATACTCAATAACTTCATAACTTCATGACACCTGAAGATAAGAGGAAAAATTGATCAAACTCTTGCACAGCAATATATTCTCCTGGAATGCTATTTTCAATAACTGAAAATAAATACTGGCAGGAAGCTTTGAAATTATTAAGACCATCATATCATTTGCCCAGCAGACATTCTTTGTGCAAGCCTCTTTTGGAGTCACAATACGAATGCATAGTCAAATCTGTGTAAGGAAAAATCAACAAAGCACTGTGTCTTGCACTACTTACAGATGAATGGACAAATGTGGGAGAGGAGAAGGAATTATAAATTTTGTGATAACACCTCGTCCAGTTTTTTACAGAAGCATTGAAATAGCAGAAAACAGACATACTGGAGAGTATATCAGTTATAAAATATGTGAGGTCCTACAGAAAATTGGGAGTGATAAAGTATTTGCTTTGCTGACTGACAATGCCAGCAATATAAAAGCAGCATGAGAGATCATAATGCGTAAGTATCCACATATTACTGCAATAGGATGTGCATCTCCTGCTTCTTACTGATATTATGAAACTGGACATCCTTCAAACGATCTATAGACAAGCAAAAGAAGTTATAAAACATGTATAATCTACTCATGTTGTAGCTGCAGTTTTCAAGAAGAAACAAGTAGAAAAATGCAAAGAATAAAATAGTGACGCTGAAGCTTTGTAGTAAAACACAGTGGGGTGGTGATCTCCTTTGAAAGTTTAATAAAAAAAAACAAAGAAGTTCTTCAAGAAACAGTAGTAGTTGAAGATCTTAAAGTACCCAGGAGTGTAGGAAACACTGTTCTTGATAAGGATGTTTTCTGGGTTCAGCTGCAGAATTCCTTGAAGATTCTAAAGCCCATTTCTGCAGCAGTCACAGCACCTGAATCAAGACAGTATACTTCTGTCAAAAATTCCTTATCAAATGGACAAAATAAAAACAACTGTTTCTGAGAATCTCAGTATTTCCACCTACAACTATAGAAAAAAGAAAAGTGAACGATTTTATTTAAAAAAGGGAAGAATTTTGTTGCCATCCAATTCATGCTGCTGCAGATCTGTTGGATCCAATATTAAAAGGTGGAAATATAAGTGATGATAGCGCTGCTACAGCATTTGACTGGCTTACAAAACAAGCATCACAGTTAAGACATGATGTTGGGAAGATACTTTTAAATGTTGCAGAATACAGAGCATCTTCAGGGATTTGGTTCAGGAATTCAGTCAGATTCTGCCAAACACCTCCCCTCTCTGCAATATGGTGGCAAAGTCTTAGCACAACACAGCCTCTTACTTCTCACCTTCAGATTTCCCTAACTTCTGCAGCATGTGAAATAATCTGGTCTATGTTTGAAAACATTAAATCAAGAAATAAACTGACATGTGACAAGGTAGAGAAGTTTGTTTCATTCTGGGCAAACCTTCAGTTTTTAGAAATCCGTGATAACTGTGATGATAACTGTGGGGTTAAACCTCCCCAGCCCTAGAGAGTCTTTTGTAAGAGTTTGTTGGGTCAAGGGTGAAGATTAGTTGGGGGAAGGTTGGTTGGTTTCTTAGGAGCCTAGTGGAAGCTTGATTGTGTGACCACTAGTGTCTATTGTTCTACTGTCCTAAGGTGATCTTTTGTCTGTTGGGTCAAGGCTGATTGTTTGTGTGAGCTGAGTGGAGGTGTGATTCTGTGCTTGTTAGCACCTATTGTTCTTTTGAGTGTTAGCACCTGGCCCCAGGGAGGTGGAGTTTTTACTCAGAGGAAGTGAGTCAGAGACTTGGCTGGGGCAGGAACTTGCAGCCAGTAGCTTGCTTTATAGCTGGAGTCTCCGGCTCTGGAACTTGGTGAAGAGGCTTGGAAAATGGGTGTTTTGTGTGATTGTTTAGTGGGGGGAGCCCAGAATCCTGTTTCAGTGCCTACTGAACACTACTGAGTATGGACAGTGAGGGAGCTGCTGCAGTCACCTGCAACAGGTGTGGTATGCTTGTGTCTTTGTCAATGGGTGTCATCTTGTCAACTTTACCTGCACCAAGTGCAGGTTGGTAATCCTATTGAAAGAGAAGGTCCAGGAACTGGAGGCCTGGGTATGTACACCAGCATGTTAGGGAGCAAGGATTATTCTGGACAACGTGGAACGCTGTCCTGGATGGGGAATACACAGAGGAAGTTTCTTGGGAGGAGGTCAGTTCTGTCTACAGGAGGTAGACAGTTGGAAGTATATGACACATAGAAAGAGGAAGATCGGGGATCGTTCTGCAGGCTTGCAGCTACAGAACAAATTTGAAGCTCTCTCACTTATCAGGGATGACGAGGGAGAGCAGCAGGGCCAGACCTCAGGAAAAGTGCAGGACATCTTGTTAGAATCAGCATAAGGAATAGCAGTTACTAGGCCTTGGAGGAGGCATGTAATGGTCGGGGGGACTTTTTCCTGAAGGGGTACAAAAGCAGTGGTGTGTGGACTGACAGAATATCTCGGGAGGTGTGCTGTTTCCCTGGGGCAAAAATTCATGATGTGACTGTGAGGTTGACAAGAATTGTCAAGCCTACTGACCATTACTCCTTCCCTTTGGTCCATGAGGGGACCAATGATAGTTCAAGGCCCAGCCTTCAGAATATCATAAAGGATTATGAGGCTCTGGGTAGGAAGCTGAAAGAGCTGGATGCACAAGCTGTCATCTTATCTTTTCTCCCAGTTGAAGAGCATGGTTGAGGAAGGGAAAGGAAAATAGTGGAGGTGAACAACTGGCTCTGCAGGTGGTGTTTCGGAGAATGATTTGGATTCTTGGACCATGGCCTGAGGTTTCAGGAGGGGAACTTCTGGCAAGGGATGGGCTGCACCTCACACCAGTTGGCCGAAACATTTTTGCCAAGAGTCTCAAAAAATTGATTAGGAGAGCTTTAAACTGAGTTATGTCAGGGAGGGAGACAGTATTTTGGAAGGCAGGGGTACATCAAGGGCTAGAGATGCTAGTCAGACTGTTATACAGGGAACAAGGCAAATAGTGCAAGGATCAAACAGTGGGAGGGAAAAAAATTTACACAGACAGCTAGTGGGGAGGACCCATGGTCTTAGATGTCTCTATACTAATGCATAGAGCATGGGAAATAAACAAAAAGAATTTGAACTACTAGCACAGCAAACCAAATACGATATAATAGGCATCACTAAAACCTGGTGAGATGAGTCTCATGATTAGAATGTAATAATAGAAGGGTATAATCTTTTAATGAGAAATAGGTCGAGGAAAGGAAAGGAGGAGGAATAGCATTATAGTTTACGCCTGTGAAGAGATCCAGGATTTAAATCCTGGAAGCCAGGTGGAGAGCATCTGGATAAAAATTAAAGGGGAAAGAAACAGCAAGAACGTTACTGTTGAAGTCTACTACAGACACCTAAGTCAGACTGAGGTATTGGATCATGCTTTTCTAGAACAGATGACCACACACTCAGAAAGGAGAGATGTAGTAGTGAGGGATGACTTCAACTATCCTGATATTTGCTGGAATTTAAAGGGGTCATGCAGATTGGCCCCTCCAGCCCTGGCTGGCCCCAGTTGACTGCTGCCGCCTCAGTCCCAACACAATGCCAGCAAAAAGCAGACTTTCCTTGCTTCTTTTAGTCCCGGCTTTTCCCAGCCAAGCACACCCTCCACGCAGCTTCCAGCCACTCTGGGGTCTGTGTGTCGTGTGCACACTCTGTCCTCAAAGCTGCCAGAAGCCGCTCTTTCCTGCCCGTCTATTTTCAACCAAAGTCAGGCAAGAATTTAAGGTCTAGCAAATTCCTCATTTGCTTGGCAGACAATTTCATTGCCAACAAGGGGATCAATTGTTTTAGATCTGATCCTAACCAACAGGGATGACCTGATTAATAGGGTGGAAGTGACATGATCCTTAGGTGGGGGTAATCACGTTCTCATGAAGTTTGTTATACAGTAGAAAGGACTATGCATGGTCAGACACACATTTTACACTTTAGGAAAGCTGATTTCAGTAAACTTAGGGAAATAAGATTAGGGATAGTAGAAGACAAAGGAGTTTAGAACAGATTCGAGTTTCTCAAAAGGGAGATATGAAGGCACAATTTCAAACAGTTCAACAAGGATGAACAATAGGTGTCTCAAGAAACCAGGATGGATGACTGAAGAACTTTCAAGTGAGCTAAGTTTTAAAAGGGACATGTATAAGAATTGGAAAAAGGGGAAGTCACCAAAGTGGAATTCAAACAAATAGCTAGCACATGTAGAGGGAAAGACCAGAAAAGCTAAAGCACAGAGTGAGCTCAGGGTTGCTAAAGAGGTTAAGAACAATAAAAAGGGCTTTGGGGGGTATATCCGTAGCAAAAGTAGAAGGAAATGGTAGGGCCATTGTGTGGAGAAGACAGTGAAATGCTAACGGGACAGAGAAAAAGCAGAATTACTCAACACTTCCTTTACCTCAGTCTTCTCACAAAAGGAAAAGAGTGCTCAATGTGAGGAAAATGGAGCAGATGATGCAGCAGGGAAGTAGTAAGTACATTTCTGTACCCCTTATCAGTGCACTTGAGCACTCCCTAAGCAGTTTACAATGTTTAAGCTAATTGTCCCCAACAAGATGGGTACTCATTTTAGCGACCTCGGAAGGATTCCAGACTGAGTTGAACCTGAGCCCCTGGTTGGTTTTGAACTCACAACCTTGGGGTTGGTCAGTGAGTGGCTGCAGTACAGGCATTTAACCACTGTGCCACATAATAAAAGTGCAGCACATAATAAGAAAAGAGGTAGTACAGGAGTACCTGATTAATCTAAATGAATTCATATCTGTAGGGCCAGATGAACTACAACCACGGGTATTAACAAGAACTGGCAAATGTGATCTCATAGCCACCAGCAATAATCTTTAAGAACTCCTAGAGAACAGGAGAAGTCCCAGCAGACTGGAGGAGGGAAAATATTATCCTCATCTGAAAAAAGAGGACCCAAATAATTACCACCCGGTTAGACTGACATCAATACTAGGAAAGATTCTAGAGCAGATCATTAAACAGAGTATATCTATGCATTTAGAAAGGAATGCCATAATCGCAAAAAGTCAAAAATGCCATTTTCTCTGCCCCCCTCCCCATTATAGCCTGGGGATGGGGCTGAGCTCAGGGTAGGGAGAGGAGTGGCACTGGTCTCTTTCTTGCCGCTTGAAAAGTTCTGGAGCCCCCACCCTCAGGGCCCCACCACAGTGTTGTCAGCACCCAGAGAAGTCTTGCATTACAGACTACAGGCCAGAAATGAGCCCTCCCCCCTCTGAGGCTGGGGGCTTTAGTGGACAGGGCATCTTCTGTTGCCTTGGCTTCCTCCTCAGCGAGGGAGCCATGACAGCAAAGAAATGGCAGATGCCAGTAGCAGCAGCACTGTGCCGCCCACAGCAGGAGAAAGGCCCCAGCAGGTGTCACCTCTTTTCTGGGGTGTCACCTGGTGCAGATTGAGCTTGTTGCACTACCTTAGTGATGCTGCTTCCCTCTACTTTTGATAGTTCTGAGAAGTCTGTACTCAGGACAAGCATCACTGTTAGAACAGAATATGGAGAAACAGAATGGTTCATAATTGGTAAGGGGGTCAACAAGAACAGGAGGTCTGTAGTTCTCTGCTAGTAGTATGGTTTCATCTGTATGACTTAGAGTATTGATGTTCCTTCCTTTATTTTTATTCATCCTTCTGAGTCCAGACCTGTTCTTCGTCTGATACTTTCTGCATACAAGTTGAACAAGTAGGGTGATAAAATGCAGTCTTGCCTGACCCCCTTGCCAATTGGGAACCATTCTGTTTCTCCATATTCTGTTCTAACCATAGCCTCTTGTCCTAAGTACAGATTTCTCCTCAGGACTATCAAGTGTAGTGTGACTCCCATGTCTTTAAGAGCATTCCATAGGTTTTCATGATTTATGCAGTCAGTCAAAGGCTTTGCTATAGTGTATGAAGCACATGCTGATTTTCTTCTTGAATTCCTTGGTTTGCTCCATTAACCATCATATGTTTGCAATGTGGTCCCTAGTGCCTCTTCCTTTTCTGTACCCCGCGTGCACCTCTGGAATTTCTTTCTCCATATATGATTGGATTCTGTGCTGTAGGATTTTGAGCATAATTTTGCTTGCATAGGATATTGATACTATGATCCTATAGTTTTTATGTCTCCTTTTTTGTGGATGGGAATATATCTTTTCCAGTCTGTTGATTACTGTTTTGATTTTCTATATTTGTTGACATATTTTAGTTATCACTAGAGTTGACTCTTTCTGTGTGGATTGTATCAGTTCAATTGGAATATCGTCTGCTCCTGCTGATCTTTTCCTTCCCAGTGTCTCTTATTGAAGCTTCCACCTCACTCTCTAGGATTTGGGATTCATTTTTATATGGTTCTTCATTCCATGCATCTTTCATTTTTTTTCCTTTTCTTTCGTATAGCTCTTCTATGTATTTTTTCCATCTTTTTATTTCTTCTTGAACTTGTAATATGTTTCTTTACTGATCATAGAGCTTCCTTTGAGATTCCACATCTCGAGGAAAAGGTCTCTCATTCTTCTTTGTTGTTGTTGTCTTCTATTTCTTTGTACTGGTTATTATTGTAGTAATAGTAGTAGTAGTAATATAATAGTTTCTGATTTGGCCATCAAAAGAAAGTGTGGTTAAGAAACTCAGTCCTGAAACACAGAGGTCAAAAGGAGCAGCTTCCAGACATTTCAGGGGCATGGTGTGCCAATGACACAGGCCCCTGACATAGGCAGAAGCCGCTCTGAGGCCTCTGGCAAAAGGAGAAGTGAAAATTCACTCCTTGCCAGCAGCCCGTTTCAGAATAGACCATCCAGTCATCGGGGTCCCTAACCAATCACCAGGCAATCATGGCTGGAGCAACCAGAGGCTGTTCCAAGCCACCTATCTGCTCCCCCACCCCGATACATTAACCAGATTTGAATATGTACTGAGAGGAAAGAAGGAAGGAAGGAAGGAAGGAAGGAAGGAAGGAAGGAAGAGCAAGTAAAGGGCAAACAGATTTTTTCCCCTCTTAGACCAATGCTGTTCAAAGTGCTGCTCCATGGACCAGTGCCAGTCCATGAACAATCAGCTGCTGATCCCTGGAGAGTTTTCAGAAAAGATAACAGACACAAATGGGGTGCCAGTATTTGGCACATGGAGGGGGGGATGACAGTTACCTACATCAGATAACTTGAGATGTACTAAGCTATAAGGTTGTGATGCTTTCCTCTGCCATATAATATCTTCTACACCTCTCCCTGGCACATGGATTATTAGTCCCCCACATTAGTTAGTTTAAGAAACACTATACTAGCTTAATGTGGTACATTTTATTTGTAATGATACGCTGTTGTTGTTTTTTTTTTTTTTTCAGTAGCAACAATTAAATAGCTGCTTTAGATCATGGCTTCTTGATTTGAGACTATTATATGTGAAGCTGTTTTGAGATGATGTAATAATCATTTGTACTGTTGTTGTTAACTGCCCTCAAATCGACCCTGACTCATGGCGACCCTGTGGATGAGACATCTCCAAGACCTTTGTCCTCCACTGCTCTGCTTAAGTCTTGTAGATTCAGGCCCATAACCTCCTTGATTGAGTCTAGCTGTCTGGCTCCTTCTACTACTATCTACCTTTCCTAGCATTATTATCTTTTCTAATGAATCATACATTCTCATAATATAGCCAAAGTACAACAGCCTCAGTTTCATCATCCTGGCTTCCAGGGAGAGTTCAGGCTTAATCTGTTCTAGAACCCATTTGTTTGTCTTTTTGGCCGTCTGCAGTATCCTTAGCACTCTTCTCCAGCACCACATCTTAAATGAGTTGATTTTCTTCCTATCTGCTTTTTTCAGTGTCTAGCTCTCACATCTGTACACAAAAACTGTACATGGTGGTAGAGAAAACAATCACTTGGAGGATTTTAACTTTAGGGCTCAATTGTGTATCTTTGCTCTTTAAGATCTTCTCTAGTTCTTTCATCCTTCCCCTTCCCCTTCCTAATCTTATTCTTGAATACAGTCTCTGTTCTGATCAATGTGTGATCCAAGGTACGAGGAATCTTTAACTATTTCCTCATTGTCTAGGTTGAATTTTTGCAGATACTCCATGGTCATTAGTTTTGTTTCTTTATGTTCAGCAGCAAGCTTGTCTTTGCATTTTCCTTCCTGACCTTCCTTAGTAATTGTTCCTAGTATATACTGTTTTCTACTACTAGTAGTAATACATCCTATACATAGTAATATCAATTAAATAATGTCATAGACTAGATATATTTTGAAGTTAATGTTATTGGTTCTGTATTCAAGGAAGATAGAAGATTCTCTTATAGTAATGGAAGAACTGCAGAGTATATATTTGATTCAAATATGTATGCATCTGGGAATGTAATAAAACTGATATTCAGCTACCAGAAAACTGAACCCTTAGAAAAGATCAGAATCCTTCACTTGCTTGCATATTGAATTGTATACTTTGATTGAGAATGAATTATTTTAATTTTTCCAAGTGAACAGTGTAATTGGGAAAAGCTAAAAACAAACAAACAAACAATTACAGTTGTCCCTCTGGATTCGCTGACTTCCCATTCACAGTTTTGAATTTCCATGGACAGGAAGCCAGGAGAGACAAAATGGGGCGCACGCAGGACCACACGGCCATTAAAAACAATGGGTTTCCAATATTTGTGGTTTTTCCAATTCACGGACAACTGTAGTTCTAAATTGTCGAAGCAATTGGTGAAATTTTCAGGTTTTAAAATCTCATTTCATCTTAAATTTCTTCAAAGGGTGAGTTGGGTTAAGATGAAAAGTGTAGACTGACTTAAGGCCCCCTTAAGGTAATCTATCAATTGGAATCCATGTTTCCTTTCCCATTCCCAATGAGTCACTCTGTCTTATATATCACGTGTGCTTTCCTTTCCAAGCAATGGCAAAAATTCAACAATGGTTAGACTCACTAACACTCAATTACTGACTTGACTGTCAGGCCTGTGCCAGCACAATCAAAAGGTTGTTTGTTTATAATACCAGGGAATGTTGATTCGTAACCAAGGTGTGCCTACCATCATTTTCAAGGAAATGTTTATGCTTCATTAGTTCCATATTGTTCTTGCAGTGAAACAGTCTGTACTTAACCCTACCCAACATTGTTCAGTAGGTTGCTTAAAGAATTGAACCACAAGCAGACAGCATATAGTTTGTGTCTTAAACATATTATTCTTTATATGTATAAACGTGGTTTTTTTAAGAATCCCCCATCTTTCTTCTGCAAAATACAACATTTTCATAAAAGCTCTCTTAAGTACTGGAATCACTGAAAATTAATTAAAAGAATTCTTCGTTGTTTCGGTGTATGGTTAAAGGTGTCTTCTCAGTCTATGCTTCACTGTCACTGTAGCTCTTGTCCTGGATTGTTCATGTGACAAAAGGGAGTACAACATTGAGTGATCCACTGAAGAGGTGGTAGAAGATACTAAAACCAATTAAAAGTCCCCGTTGACAAGGTTGTCAAATCGTGTCCGACCGTAGAGTGGTGTTCATCTCTGTTACTAAGCCAAAGAGCCAGAGTTGTTAGAGACTACTCTGTGATCATGTACCAATTAACAAACCTCCAAAATTTTCAACTTTCTTCCCATCCTCGCAGCCTCTGTTCCAGCTGAAAAATTGTTTTGTTTTGTTTTTTAGTTGGCACTGGCCAGCTCCAAAGTGTAGGAGCTCCAGTTGGGAATAGTGGAACATGTTCTCCCAATTCCACTAGATTTCACCCTTCTGCTACTGGATGTCCAGCTCTTGAATCCTGACCCAAATTCCAGAAGCAAGAAGGAAAGAGGCATTGCATGTAACATGTGTGCCTTCTGTTTTAAAATAAACAACTCAGGGCCGAAACAGACAGGCAGTAAGTGCCAGTTTCCCAGTTGCATGGGGGGTGGAGTTCAGATAGCGCATTCCCCCACACTGCTGGGAAGCCACACGGCTGATCACATGTGCACCAGCATCATGGTGTTCTGGTGGTGCAGCGTTTACATGCGCTGCATTGCAGGAACTCCAAAAAGCCATGGCAGAGGCGAAAAAGCCAGTGCAAAAGGGAGAAGTAATTTGCCATTTCTTTTTTACACCGACTAAACGCTGGAGTGGGGCCATAGTGTGCAGTTGTTGCGGCGCCCACCTGGCTCTTTCAGGGGCGACCTGTTCCTCCCCTCAGTCTGTTGATTAAATTGCCAGTTGGAGATTGCTATCTTAGCTATTACTTTATTAAGGAAGTAATTGTTAAAGATGTTTTAAATTTTTTTACTGTAAAATCTTTGCTGAAAACCTGTTAGTGTTGAAAAATTCCTTTATATTACACTGCATTAATACTGTGTTTTTTCTAGTTTTTTAAATATCATGCTGATATTCCAGACTAACATAGCTGTGTTTCTGAAATGTTAAAGTTTGTGTTACATTTTTCAGAACCTAGCATAGCTTACTTTCGTATGCAAGGAACTTCTAACATTCTCTTTTTAAAAACACAGCTTCTGAAATATTTTATTTTTCTTAGACTACATTGTTTGACTTGTGTGCCTTCAAGTCATTTCACACTGATGCCAACCATCAGGCAAACATATCATAGGGTTTTCATGGCAAGATTTGTTCAGAAGGTGTTTGCCTGTGCTTCCCTGTGAAGGTGAGGGAGTGTGACGTGCCCAAGGTCACCCAGGAGTTTTAATGTCTGAGCAGGGATTTGAACCTTGGTCTCTGGAATTATAGTCCAGTGCTCAAACCATTATACCACACTGGCTCTTTATTAAGGTATTATTTAAACATATTTTTAGAGAAATTAATCCTGAATGTAATCATAACTGTTCAAAGACTCATGGAAATAAAACATATGAAAGCCAGTGCAAGATAATATAACAAAACCAAGGGAAGGTAGGAGAGATGTGACACACTTCATACACCTGCAGAGGAACTCATTTATATTTAGTACCATCTGTAGATATCACCTCAGTGAAAAATGTTATAACTGAATTAAGGTCTCTTGCATTTCAATGATAAATGGAAAGGTTTTCCTGTCACTAAGATTTTAGATATTTGTTTTTGTTCCAGAGTGGACTAAATATGCTACATATCCATTCTATATCTAGAGTCCTACTTTAGAAACCTGAAACTGGCCAGATGTCAATTGGGGGAAATAGGTAATGCATTTTTTCATGCTTAAAGGATGCATTGCTACTCAGGGAAGATTCCAGAATAGACAATTTACTTTTTCAGGAGCAAATAAAGAGCAGTTTGGGGAGTCTGGAGGTTTTAGCGCTGGCGAAACAGCCTTGGGGGAACCATATATGACCCCAGGGCTGCACTGTATGCAGCTCTAATTCAGATTTGCCAGCCTGTTAACAAGGCACCAGACTAACTATGCCAGCTATGCATTATTCACACAGAGGGCTGGTTGTTCATATGTTGGTGTGATGTAAACATGTTTAATTTGATACCAGGGCAAGGTTTTTTTATACTGACATAACTGTTCTATTTTAAAATACTGTTAGTAGGAATTTATACATCAAAGAAACAGACAATGTACAGTGGGTGCTTAGCATTAATTGGGGCAAGGAATGACTTTTGGCAGAGTGAATTGGTCAAGTACCAGATTCTGATATGTTTTACAAAGGCAGCAAATCACCCATTTGTTACGCTTTGACCATCATGGTGGAACAGAGGATGCCATTTAGATCTTCTATCTCAGTTGCCAAAGTATTCTCAGCTTTGGCAACTTTCACACTTTACTAATCATCTTTGTATAGTTTATATGGAAGTATTTCTGGACAGCACAGAAACAGTCAGTCCCTAACAGAAGAAAATGTCTCAGTTGTAGAGATGATCATCCATGAGCTCTGCCTCTCTACCTCAAAGAGCACTAAATGCTTGTCTTTATCTTGAGCAGAGGTTTGATAGTTTTATTAAGTACTCAGGACACCCAGGAATATCTTGCTACAGGCTGAGTTTCTCTTATCCAGAATTCTGAAATCTAAAATGCTCTAAAATCCAAAACTTTTTCATAGGTGGCTGAAATATTGGCACCTTTGCTTTCTGATGGCTAAGCGCTTGTGGCGCAGTGGTTAAATGCCTGTACTGCAGTCAATCACTCACAAACCACAAGGTTGCGAGTTCAATACCAGCCAGGGCTGAGGCTCGACTCAGGACTGCATCCTTCCGAGGTCGCTAAAATGAGTACCCAGCTTGTTGGGGGGGAAATCCGCTCTCAGTTGTAAACTGCTTAGACACCCCATAGCATGGTGTGAAGCGATATATAAATGAAGCTGCTTTGCTAAGTGTACACAAACTTTGTTTAATGCACAAAATTATTCAAAATATTGAATATTGTATAAAATTACTTTCAGGCTATGTGAATAAGGTCTATAGAAACATAAATGAATTTTGTGTTTAGACTTGCTTCTCATCTCTAAGATATCTCAATATCGACATATATGCAAATAAAGGTTTTCCAAAATCCAAAAAAATCCAAAATCCAAAGCACTTCTGATCCCAAGCATTTCAAATAAGGGGAGATTCAACCTGTATCATATGTTGTTGAAAATGTAAAATAAAGCATTTTGATTTATTTCCAATTGTGTCCATCCAACAAGTTTCCATGGGGCTAAGGCTGTCTTTTCTTGACTCAGGACATGGGACTCTGGTGACAGGAAGGTCTCTTTCTCTTTTTTCATGGTAGGATGTCTGGAACACCTTAGCTTTTGGGTGTATATTTTAATCGAGTTATCTTACAGTTAGGTCTCTTAGTAACCTGCTTAGGAAATACAATTTTGCATTATAGATGCTGGATATTGTGAGCTGCCCTGCTGGTGTGTATTGTATTCATTTAAACCTTTCATGTCTTTCATGTTTTACAGTTGAATTAATGTTACATATTAATGCCACATAATTATAGTATTTGAGGGTTTTTTTCCTGTTTGTTAAGTTGAGCACCGTGTATTATGGAAAACAAGGTATATACAGTGATTGAGACAGTCTGCCTTCAGCATTGGCCTGATGGGCCTTTATGTTGGAACACCATCATATCATAGCATGTGCATTGTAAATAAAAAAATGTGTTCAAGCCTATTGAGCTATGTTCCCCTCGCAACATGGGAAATAATAACAAAGACTATTCTAATTGGCCAAGCTTCCAACCCAGTCTGTGGTCCATTTATTAAATATTGTCTGAATAGGACGATAATGTCACTGTTATCAGTTGCCTTGAGTAAAGTATATTAACATTATCAAAACATTCAGGCAGCCTTTCCTAAAGGCGCTTGACACTTTTTGCCAAGTAGAATGTCAGAATGCAATATGTAATCTATTAAGAATACCTCAATTTTTTGGGCGGGAGTGCTACTCTTTTCTGTCAGATTATGCATAATAATAGTAACAAGAATCATTGTTGCATGTAGATAATATGAGTTAATTATTAAAATGCAATAAACCCTTGAGGAGGATTTAGACCCTCTCAGAAGGGATACTTAAGGATATGCAAATAGTTCATATTGAATCAAGTTGAACAAATGTGACTATCACAAACAATTAGGGTTTTCTTTGCTCTTGTTGCTGCTGTCAGTCAGTGAAGAAGATTAAGGTCAGAAGTCCTGACATTTGTTAAAGGAAAAGTGTGAGCAGGAACTTCAGTTTCTATGTATGAATAAGAACAATATTAATCTGCTGTTGTGCCGAATTTTAAAATATTACAGCTCTTTATCCAAATGCAAGATGTATTATGAAACAGTAAGTGAAAACTATTACACTTTTTTGTTAGCTCATTTTGTATGTAACCCTGTTTGTTGTTGTTAACTGCCCTCGAGCCAACTGTCCTCAACCACTCTGCTTAGGTCCTGCAGGCTTAAGCCCAATTTCCTCTTTGATTGAGTCCATCCATCTGGCATGACTTTCTTTCTGCTGCCTTCTACCTTCTCTAGCATTATTGTCTTTTCTACTGATTCATGCCTTCTCATAATGTGGCCAAAGTACAATAGTCTTATTTTAGTCATCCTAGTTTGGGTTTGATCTGTTCTAGGACCCATTTGTTTGTCTTTTTGGCCATTCACAGAATCCTTAGCACTCCTCTCCAGCACATCCAAAATAAGTTTATTTTCTTTCTGTCAGCTTTCTTCACTGTCCAGCTCTTGCATCTGTACATGGTAATGGGGAATATGATGGCTATGACTATCCTCAGTTTAATGTTCAGAGTTACCTCTTTGCACTGTTCTTTTATAGCTGCTCTTCCCAGTCCTAGTCTTCTAATTTTTTGACTGGAGCCTCCATTCTGATCAATATTTGAACCCAAGTATGGGAACTCTTTGGCTATTTCAATTTTGTCATTATGTAGGATGAATTCCTATAGATCTTCTGTGGTCATTATTTTTGTTTGCTTAATGTTCAGCATTAAGCCTACTGTGGCACTTTCCTCCCTCCATGACCTTCTTCAGTAATTGCTCCAGGTCTTTTTTGTTTCTACTAGTAGTACTGTGTTGTCTACATACCTTATGTTGTTGATGCACCTACCTCTGATCTTCGCTCCTCCTGCTTCTGAGTCTACCAGTAATCCTGCTCCATGTACAATATTTTCTACATACAGGTTAAATAAATAGGGTGATAGTATGCAGCCTTGCCTGACCCTTTATCATCAGTTTATTTCCTAATAATATTTACCACACATTAATTTTTGTTCTTCTGTAGCCTGAACTGTTATACATTATTACACACGTTGCAAGATTTGAAAACCATCTTGTTGAAGCAACAGGTCTACATTTGATCAGTGACTAGATGATAGACCACTTTGAGGATCATGGAAGAAAGGAGTGTTTATTAAATAATGAATACATAATGATATTAACATACTTTTAGATATATATATCCATATTGCTTCATGGTGGTTGATTTCTTGTTTTAGGAATCTCCTTCTGGACGCCGGAAAGCTCTTGCTACAAGCAATATTAACATGAAGCAATATGCCAGTCCCATGCCTACACAGACTGATGTCAAGTTGAAATTCAAGCCTTTGTCTAAAAAAGTTATATCTTCCACCCTGCAGTTCTCTTTATCATGTATTTTTCTGAGGGAAGGAAAAGCAACGTAAGTTCTTTGTGTGATTTTTTACTTTTGCTTTTATTTTGTTTTTTAAGGTTGCAACAAAGTGATTATGGGCATGTTTACAGTGCCAGATCCTGAGAATATTCTCAGATAAACTGAGTTGATTATAATATCTCATTCACAGTAGTTTCCTGTGGCATAGTTGGTTAAGAAAATGAGCTTTTGGCTCTTAGTGTAGTTTCATGGTGGCTCTGACGTATTAACTCATAATATGAAATGATAATATGAATCTACCTTGTGAAGTTGTTGTACACATTCAGCAGATACATAGAGGACAGTCATTAGTTGTTACAGTATTTTATAGATTTCTGTATGTATGAAACAAGCAAGGGGCTTCTATTAGCAGTACAAGTTACAGGTTGTCTCCATACACAAGTAGAACTGATATATGTGTTGGTGCAAATAACTTTGGCACATTACTTTCTCTCTTGGTGATTAGATTTACTTTGGGGGTTTTGAGAGGGGGGAACTAAGTTGAATCCCATCAGAGACAATAGGTTGCCATTCAGTATACATAAAAGTGGACTTGGAGATTTAATACATCTGGCCACTTCCACTGAGTGGAATCTTGAGTACTATGCGGAAAGACATTATGATTGATACTAGTGGTACTCACAGTTTATTTGGAGTAGCTGAATAACAAACAACAAAAAGGACAATATCATCATGGGGTTTTTGTTGTTGTTAGGGATGAAGACATGCAAAGCCTGGCAAGTCTGATGAGTATGAAGCAAGCAGATATTGGAAATTTAGATGATTTTGAAGAAGATAATGAAGATGATGAAGAAAACAGAGTGAACCAGGAAGAAAAGGCTGCAAAAATTACTGGTTTGTCCCTCTTCCACTCCATAAAACGTTACAGTTAAAATTGCTTTTGCTTTCCAACTTGTTTACAGAGGGTATGATTTTAAAACATTTTCCCTCAAAATAATAATTTATGTTAGTACAGTGTTGAACTGCACAATTTGAGGTTACACATAAAAAAAATTTAAATTACAAAGAAAGGTTAAAAATCACCCTGTGACATGCATATGGAAAGTGTTTTAGACAGCAGGCATTTCTGGTACTCTTGGAAATCTGCAGATGCCTAAAAATCTGACTATGGCAAACAGTCATCTTGCCAACATTTCCAGAATTATACTACTGGCTGCCAGGGATGTACAAATTCATGCATTTTTTTAGTTGTTAATGAGAAAGGGTTTACCAAAACTAGCAAAATGAATTTCAACAAGGAGAAATGTAAGGTACTACACGTAGGGCGGAAAAATGAAATGCATAGATATAGGATGGGGGACACTTGGCTTTATGTGACTACGTGTGAAAGGGATCTAGGAGTCCTAGTAGATCACAAGTTGAACATGAGTCAACAGTGTGATGTGGCAGCTAAAAAGGCCAATGTGATTTTAGGTTGCATTAATAGAAGCAAGTAAGTAGATCAAGGGAAGTAATTGTGTCACTGTATTCTGCTTTGGTCAGGCCCCACCTGGAATACCACAATTCAGTTCTGGGCACCACAATTCAGAAAGGAGATGTTGAAAAACTGGAGTGTGTCCAGAGGAGGGCAACTAAAATGGTGAAGGGTCTGGAATGACTTAGGGAACTGAGTATGTTTAGCCTGTAGAAGAGACGGTTGAGAGGGGATATGATAGCCCTGTTTAAATATTTGAAGGGGTGTCATATTGAAGAGGGAGCTAGCTTGTTTTCTGCTGCTCCAGAGAATAGGACTCAGAACAACGGATGCAAGCTACAGGAAAAGAAATTCCACCTCAACATTAGGAGGAAATTCCTGACAGTATTCGACAGTGGAACACACTCCCTTGAAGTATGATGGAGTCTCCTTCTTTGGAGGTCTTTAAACAGAGGTTGGATGGCCATCTGTCAGGGATACTTTGATTTTGAGTTCCTGCATGGCAGGGGGTTAGACTGGATGGCCCTTGTGGTCTCTTCTAACTCTGTGATTCTATGACTTGGGGGACACTGTTTTACAGTGGCTTCATTCCTTCCTGGAGGGGCAAACCCAGAAGCTGGTGCTGCAGCCAGATTACAAATGAGTGCTGGCAACAAGAAGCACACAATTCCCTTGTTACAGCAGCCCCAGTAGCTGCTGCTCAATTTTCGGGCACTGTTCAAAGTGATCATTATGAGCTCTAAAGCGCTACATGGCTCAGTTCCAGGTTATTTGAAGAACAGTATTCTCCCTGAAAAACCAGCCCATGCTCTGAGATCTGCAGGGGAGGCACTTCTCTCATGGTGGTAACATGGGAAAGGGACTTCTCAGTGGCTGCCTCCAGGCTCTGGAACTTCCTTCCCAGAGAAGTTAGATTGGCACCCTCCCTACTTTCTTTTCACAGACAAAGACATTTCTATTCTGAAAGGCATTTGATGAGTAATGAAAAAAGACCCAGCTTACACAATGCATTGGATATTGATAATTGCCAGGGGCATCACTAGCAGTTTGCTGGTTTTTTAAGAAAATGTTTTTTTTTTAATTGTGAGTTTTTTCTTTTAAAATATCACATCTTACCAATTTTCACTTTAACCAGATGAAACTATGTACGTGTAAATACATTTAGGTTGTGCATATGATATTGTAATTTAAAGGTTTAATTTTGCTAATTGTTTATGTGACAACTATTACCATTACACTCAGTAATACATAGAAATTATGATTTATGAGTAACATTAGTACAAAAAACATTACTAAGGATTCTGTATGGTGTGGGATGGGAGGAGGTCAATGGCAGGGTGACACCATGAGTTACCTCACTGAGTGACACCAACCCTAGTGGCGCAACTGTTAATAGGTGTGCTGGTATGTTTATTTTAATAATATGTTTCAACATGGTTTTAATTCTTTTTTCTGATTGTTTTTAACTTTTGTATTTTGTGGATTTTTAACATTTTTATAATTGTTGTAAGCTGCTTTGAGTCCCAATATGGGGGAAAGGCAGGAATAATAATAATAATAATAATAATAATAATAATAATAATACAATGATTTTAAAAGAAAAACACTACATCAGAAGTTAAATATTTAAAAATATAAAAGACATATAAAACACATACAAAAGTTTTAAAAAATGAATATTAATATACATCTCAAAGAAGTCTCCTTGCTTACATATTAAAAGCCTGCTTAAACAAAAATATCTTTGCCTGCTAGCAGAAGGAGAGCAGGAAAGGGGTCAGCGTAGCCTCCCATGGTAGGGAATTCCAGAGGGTGGGAGCAACCACTGAGAAGGCTCTCTCTCAGGTCTACACCAAGTAACCCTGTGAAGGTGGTGTGACTGAGAGAAAGCTTAAAACTGACAGGTTTGTATGGGGAAATATGGTCTTTCAGATTACATGGACCTAAGCCATGTACGGTTTTACATGGTTTTATAGGACATGACCAACATTTTGACTTGTGACCAGAAATGAACCAGTAACTAGTAAACCTGTTTTAACAAGGGAGTGATCTGCTTCCTATAACTGGCCCCAGTCAGCATTCTGGCTGCAGCTTTTCGGATTCGCTGAAATTTCTAAACATTGTCCAAAGGCAGCTCCATGTACAGTTACAGTAGTTCAAATGGGATGTGATCAAGGCATGTGTTGCTGTAGCCAGATCTGCCTTCCTAGGGAATGAGTGCAGCTGGTGCATTAGTTTTAGCTGTACAAATACACTCCTGGCTGCTGCTGAAACCTGGGCATCCAGGCTCAGAGTTAAGTCCAGAAGAACACCCAAGCTGTGGCCCTGAGAATTCAAGGGAAGTACAATGCCATCTAGAACAGGTAGAGTCCCTATTCCCTGATCTGTCTTGTGACTGACCAGGAGCAGTTCTGTATTGTTTGGACTAAGTTTCAATTTGTTTGCCCACATCCAGTCCATTACTGATAACAGACATTGGTTCAATATTAATACAGCTTTTTACCCACCTCTCCCTATGGATCGAGGCAGGGGACAACAGCACTTAACAAACATGCAACATCAGTTAAAACACATCATTTAAAACACACATCAGTTTAAAAGGACAAATAAGATGTACACATATTAAAACAATTCACATTTAAAATTCACAATTTAGCAATCATCTGGATAAGCCTGCCAGAAGAGACTGGTCTTTAATGCTCTTTTAAATTCAGACAGTGTATTCAGCTGTCTAATCTTTTCTGGCAAATCATTCCACAGTCTAGGGATGGCTGAAGAAAGAGTCCACTGGGTGACAGTTGCCAACCTAGTCCTGGCTGACTGGAGTGAATGTCTGCCTGAGGACCTGAGTAGACGGGCAGATTATATAGGAGGAGGAAGCGATCCTGTAGGTAACGTGGACCCAAATCATGTTAAACAGCATGGGGAACAAAACAGAACCCTTAGGGACTCCACAGTCCATTGGACAGGTGTCAGATGAGAGTCCCCCAGCACCACCTTCTGGGTTGGTGGCCCAGAACCACTGCAGAACAATGCCCCCAAGTCCCATCATTTCCCCCTCCCAAACAAAGGGACTGGTTCTCATCCTCACTCCACCCCTAAAGTGGTTCCCCCGAAGGAATAAACCCCCCTTCAGTGTTATCCCCTTTAACAGCAAACCCGCCACAGGAAGCACCTAGAGTTTATCCCTTTGCAAGGGGGGCAGATGGTCCTCTGGCTTATTAGCCAGTAGCTGGCTGAATACCTTGGATCAGGTTCTGTAGGAAGTGCAAGCTTTTGAAGCAGATGGCAGTTACCAGGAAAGATGCAGAGCAGCAAGCAGGCAGGCAGACAGCAGACCTTTTCCACATGCTGACTCCCTCCCATGTGGTGGAAGTGATTTCTTTACACATGCAGTCTCCCTCCACTTTGTTACAAAACTGAAACACCCTATAAAAGTTAGTTAACTGTTGTGAGGGTGGTTGTTGTTTTTTTCCAGATTGTGGATCTTTTTTGTAGAACAAACAGAAACATTTGGCAAATAAATGATTTTTGCACACAAACCCCCTTTGTCTTGCATAAATGATTTTTTTGTAGAAAGAGTCCTTAAATATGAAAACATTATAGAAAATGCACAAGAGAACCCAGAATCTGAATCAGCTTGGAGAAAATATTTTTAAAACGTAATGTCCAAATGTGACAACAAAATAAGTAAATATTTATGTCCCACTTAACTGCTCTCTTGTTCCCTGGAAAGCAGACAAAACTTTCTGAAGACATGGAAACAGTGTATCTCTACATTTTTATAGGTGTTTGAATTCTGCAGAGGCAGGCTTAATGCTGAACATAAAGAAAACAAAAATAATCACCACCTAGAATATACATAAATTCAACCTAGATAAAGAGAAAATTGAAATAGTCAAAGATTTTTCATACCTTGGATTAAATATTAATCAGAATCGAGACTGTAGGGCCTTTACAGACTGCCAGAAATAATGCAGCTTGAGGCCACTTTAACTGTCCTGGTTCAGTGCTAAGAAATCATGGGAACTATAGTTTATTGGGACACCAGAGCTCTCTGACAGAGAAGGCTCAACGTCCCAGAAAAAAATAAATACAATTCCCATGATTCCCTAGCACTGAGCCAGGACAGTTGAAGTGGCCTCAAGCTGCATTATTTCTGGCAGTCTGTAAAGGCCCTGTAGTCAAGAAATAGAAAGACTAGGAATGGGAAGGGCAGCTATGAAAGCATTAGACAAGATCCTAAAATCCAAAGATATACAACTCAGAACAAAAGTTAGAATCATACAAGTATTCCCTATTACCATGTATGGATGTGAGAGTTGGAGAGCGAAGAAAGTGAACAGAAATAAAATCACCTTGTTTGAGATATGGTGCTGGAGAAGAGTGCTGAGAATATTGTGGACAGCCAAAAAGTTAAACAAATGAGTCCTAGAAAAGTTCAAGCCTGAACTCTTCCTGGAAGCCAAAATGACAAAACTGAGGCTGATGTACTTTGGCCACATCATGAAAGGCATGATTCATTAGAAAAGACAATAATGTTAGGAAAGGTAAAAGGTGGTAAAAAGAGAAGGAGATGGCATGCCAGATTGCAGGACCTAAGGCAAGCAGTGGAGGGCAGGGGATCTTAGAGATGTCTCATCAACAGGATCATCATGAGTCAAGAATGACTCAAGGACAGTTGACAACAACAAAAAGAATTCTGATGGAGCACTGAAGACCTCTTTCAACATGGGAAAGCATGAAAGATACTGCAGTATTACAAATGGTCTTTGCAATCCACAAAGCTAGAGAGGATCTCTGGAGCTGCCAAAAGCAGAAGTCTCAACCTGCCTGAAGAGAACCTTCCATGAGCTGCAGCAAAATGTAACCCCATATAACAATATGGGACATTTTAAAACCTCAGAGCTCAAAATTACGCAAGAAGCCCTTACTGCTTATCCTAACTACTATGTTTAACATACTGCTACTCAAGACATAAATTTTTATTAGCATCAGAAAATACTCCACAGAGCATTAAGGGCAAGATTATGTTGAATCCTGATGTATGTGGATGAATTCAATAGTAAATGAATTCAAGTCTACAGGGCCAGATGAACTACATCCAAAGGTATTAAAAGAACTGGCAGGATCTCAGAACCACTGGTAATAATCTTTGAGGAGTCCTGGAGAATTGGAAAGACCCAGCAGATTAAAGGAGGACCCAAATAATTTAAAATCAATATCAAAAAAAATTCTAGAGCAGCACATTAAACAGAGTCTGTGAACATTTAGAAGGGAATGCCGTAATAACAAAAAGTCAACATAATAACAAAAAGAAGTCATACCAAACTAATCTGATCTCTCTCTCTCTCTCTTCTTTTTCTTTTTCTTTTCTTTCTTTTTTTTGGGGGGGGGGAATAACATGCTGTAGCTATAACATATCTTGATTTCAGTAAGGCCTTCGACAAGGCCCCCCATGATATTCTTGCTATGAAGCTAGTACTATAGAATGTGGGGTAGACAATGCAGCTATTAGCTAGATATGTAATTGGTTGACTGGCTGAACCCAAAGGGTGCTCACCAATGAATCACCTTAATCCTGGAGAAAAGTGACTAGCAGGGTGCCAAAGAGTTCTATCCTGGACCCAGTGCTATTCAATATATTTATATAGTTGGCCCTAAGTATCCACGGATTTTTTATTCATGGATTAAAGCATCCTCAACTTGAGGGGACACCATTTCACTATGTCATTGTGTTTAATAGGACTTGAGCATCCATGGATTTTGGTATCCAGAGGGATCCTGGAACCAAACCCCAGTGGATACCAAGGCCTCACTGTAAGTGACTGGAGTTATAGTGTAGAGAGCATGCTTATGAAATTTCCAGCTGACACTAAATTAGGAGGGGCAGTTAATACCCCAGAGGACAGGATCGAAATTCAAAATGACATTGACAGATTAAAAATTGGGCCAAAACTAACAAAATGAATTTAAACAGAAAAATTTAAGAGATAAACATAGGGAGAAAAAATGAAAGGGATCTGGGAGTCTTAGGTCCCAAAAGCTGTAATTTTGTGAGACTGCAGTAATAATCCAATTTGAGTCCACTTTAACTGCCTTGGCTTGATGCTAGAGAATTCTGGGAACTGTAGTTTTGTGAGACATTTAGCCTACTCTGTCAGAGAGCTGTGGTGCCACAATAAACGACAATTCCCAGGATTCATTAACACTGAGCCAGGGCAGTTAAAGCAGTCTCAAACTTGATTATTTCTGCAGTGTGTTTTGGACCTTAGTAGACCACAAGCTGAACATGAGCCAAAAGTGTGATGCAGCAGCTAAAAAAGCTAATGCATCAATATGAGTATATTGTATGTACTGTTGGAATTAATAGTATCACTCTGTTCAGTTTTGATCAGATCTCACTTGGATTAGTGTGTCCACTTTTGGACACCACAATTCAAGAAGGATATTGACAGAGGAGGGTGACCAAAATGGTAAAAGCTCTGGAAACCATGCCCTATAATGTGTGGCTTATGAAACTGGGTATATTTAGCCTGGAGAAGAGAATGTTAAGAGGTGACATGATAGCCTCTTTAAATATTTTAAGGGATGTAATATTGAGGAGGGAGCTAGCTTGTTTTCTGCTGCTCCAGAGAACAGAACGTGGAACAATGGATGCAAAGTACAGGAAAAGCGATTCCACTTCAACATTAGGAGAAACCTCCTGACAGTGAGAGCTGTTTGACAGTGGAACATACTCCATCAGAGAGTGGTGGAGTCTCCTTCTTTGGAGGTTTTTTTAAACAGAGGCTAGATGGGGGAAGGGGTGCTTTGACTATATCTTCCTGCATGGCAGAATGAGGCTGGACTGAGTGGCCCTTGAGGTCTCTTCCAAATCTTTGATTCTATGATTCTATGAATTCATAATGGCATTCAGAGTACTGAGCCAGTGATCATTACCTAGATTTTCTCTGTCGGCAACAAACAATGAGATTGTGCTGTCTGGCCAAAGTTCCACTCTAAACTGTTAGGAGCATGATAGGTGGTGGAGGTAGTGGTACTGAGGAGAGCCAAGAAGGCCACAGCAACCATCCTTGCCACCTCTTCATTTTCTGGTATAAATGATCCATCGAGACATATATAGTCACCTCAGTCCCAGAGACATGTTGAAAGCCAAATTAGAATGAGTCTAATTAATCATAGACTGGAATCATAGAATGGGAAGAGACCGCAGGGGCCATCCAGTCCAACCCCATTCTGCCATGCAGGAATGCACAATCAAAGCACCCCCAACAGATGGCCATCCAACCTCTGTTTAAAACCCTCCAAGTCAGTTTCCTCAAAGAGTGCATCAAGTTCAAAGTTTATGTTTCATTCTAGGACATTGCTTTAAAATTTCAGGTTAGAAACTGACTGGGCAACAGATTTCCAAAACCATTGGATCTTTCTTTCTTTCTTTCTTTCTTTCTTTCTTTCTTTCTTTCTTTCTTTCTTTCTTTCTCAAACGTGATTTTCATCATTTCCTGCTTCAGGACCATTGTACACTGCAAAATGCCCAGCAAGGTGATGCAGTTAATAACAATATAAGTAACTAGAGTAACAATATACTAATTTATCTAGAAATGTGTGCATATCTGTTGGCAAAGAGGCCAAGCAGTGGTAAAAAGAAAGGTATTAAGGAGTTTGATGCTAGAACATTGTTACCTCTTTCTGGAGATTTACCATTTTTTTAATCTTATGTAAATTATGTAGGTAAAGTACATACCTTGGCTAGCATCCTATAAGATATATTATATATCCTTTTGGGGGGCACTGTGGAGGTTGATATTCTCTTTCTCCCTCTGCAGTATCCAAGGCCTCCCCTCAGACTTACTGAACAGTTTGTGAAGTTCCCTCCATAGTCATTCCTTGTTTTTTGTGCAGTAGACACAATCACAGAAGTGTCTCTCTCTCCAGCCAGACTCAAAATGATGGTCAGGGTCTTCCAGGGGTCTCAGTGCTGCAGTCATCATTTCATGTCTGGCTATAAGGATACAGTCAGACGTTCCTGGGAACCTGCTTGCTCTCCACAGAGCAGGCATGGCTGTCCAGGGGGCTCCAGAGGCTGTATGGTAAGTCTGGGGCTGGTATATGGCTTAGGCCATAGCTTAGGCCCCCATGTGGACCTACTACGCCATGCTGAGCCATACAGTATTGCAGCCTTTATCTCCAAATGCAAACTGTTCAGCGAATACAATATGATGTATTTCACAAACGTATTTATGCAGCATTGCCACAGATGTATGATGTATTTTCATATTATGGTCCTTGCAAGGATGACTTTGTTTTCCTCATAAAGTACACTGCCAACAGAAGTGGAGTTGGTGTTGATCTAACGAACTTCTGCAGTTCATGTTGTTTGTTGTCCTGAATTCTCATTCCAAGCCCACATAATTTTTTTTGCAGTTTTCTGTGGATGTTGACCCTGATTCTTCACCCAAGCTTTCATCAATCTTCATTTCTGTCAAATGGGTTCCAAATGGCTGTAAAACACATATTTACTACAGGCACATTGCATTTTGGAAAGTGGAGGTGGAAGTTACTTCCAAAAACATTTTGAGAAAACCTATAGGATTTAAATTGTATTGGTCAGCCCTCCTCCCTTATTAGCTCTATAGTTCCTTGGCTGTTACACAATAGACCAAAGGTAGTGAACATATTCAAAGTAGTGTTTTAACTTAAAATAGTTACTGCTCACCACCAGAATACTATTTCAATATATTATTTACTTATTCTGTAGATCTAATCTGATCATATAGCAGGTTGCTTTAAAAATGACAGGTGCACAGAATACACAAAATATAAATGGCAAAACAGGCCAGGCTGTAACTGTCTTCTGCCACTTGTTAAGAAGAACATTATCTGTGTGAAGCTCAGGGCCAATATAACGTATTTTCTGAACCAAAGCCAAAATCATAACTACTCCATTAAAAATGTTTTAAAAGTATTGCTTCATCATTCAGACACATGTTCTTTTCACCATGCCAGTAGTCTCACACTGATAAAGATTTATCAGATAACATTGAATAGCTTTGCATCTGCTGTCTTAATTAAAATGTCAACTTTGAAATGTCATGAGTCAGATAAATTTTTGTCCAGAATATATACAAATAAACAAAATTACTTACATTAAAATATTGAGGAAAGTCATCATATAGGAGTTAAGATGTGTTATGTATAATTGTGATTATTCTTAAGTCTAGAATGTATTCCTAAATTAACACATGTTCTTTCTTTCTTCCTTCCTTTCTTTCCATTTTCTCTTGTTCTAATAACAGCATGCTTTGTACTTCTTTTCCCTTTCATGATTTTCCCTCACAATTGTGTTGACTGGCTTCTGTTTACAGAGTTTGTAAACCAGTTGAATGCTCTGAGCAGCTTAGATGAAGATCAAGATGACTGCATAAAGCACGCAAATATGCTTTCAGCTAAATCAGCCAGTTCCTCTGAAGGTTTATGAGCTTTCCTCCTTCATTTCTGTTTCTTATTGTCTGTATTTTACTGTGAGCTGTCATCTTCTTGGTTTCTGTTTGTGTTCAGATGTCAGTTGTATCTTTATGCTTGACATCCATTGCAGTCTCCTGAGTTCATTTAACAGATGGCCTCATGATATATGTATCTTCATCTTCCAGGGTTGAACACAGTGTGATTTTCCAAATATGCCATTCCAGCTCCTAGTGGCCCCAGCCAGTATGACCAGTACTGAGAGATAGTAGGAGCTGTAGTCTAACAACATTGGGGTGTGTGTGGTGGTGACAGGTTTCCTATCATACCTAGGCACTCGGATGGAAAAAATTAGCATTAAGAGACCACAAATTTTCATATAATACTTGCTGCCTGGATATTTTTAAACATCATTACGATGCCCTGGAGGATTCATGTGTGTTGCATGTTGATGTTTCTCTATAATAAAACTTCCAACCTTTTAAAGTTTTGGTTGTATTTTGAAAAAGGTTTTCAGAGATGTTTTCAAAAAGTCATTGTTGCTTTATACAGTGGACCTCTGTATCATTGTGCTTGCGATCTGTGGATTCAACTAAACGCAGATTGTCATGCCCCACATTATTCAATGGTGGTGAATGCATACCAGCGCAGACACATGAACATTGGCACCCACTGAATAATATGCACAACTTGCCTGCATTTCAACTCCATCTGCCGGGGGGGGCAGAAATGAACTCCTACAGATGGGAAGAGTCCACTGTAGAGAGGAATTTCTAATAAATAAAGGATTATTTAATGAAACTATGCTTGATTCTGTTCATATTGCTGAGCTAGAAACATTAGCGTGTTACAATATACATTAGCTTAATGTTTCAATATAAATGTGATCTGATTATTCACTTTTCGCAGAGATACTTTAATATTTCAAATACTAAAATATTTGTATGAAGTTTAAAATTGATCATTCCATTTCCTGTTCCAACTGTTTCTGTACTGAAAAATAGTGTCCTTGGTTTCTCAGAACTTATCAACAAGCTTAATTTCCTGGATGAAGACAATGAAGACTTAGCCAATTCCAGTTCAAATCCATTTGTAGATTCTGACAGAATGGATCTAAACCCTTTTGAAGACCCTGATATGGAAGGTATAAAACTTGTTTTGCATATTTTTGTTGTTCCTTATCTTAGGGTGGTATTGAATAATCTGGTCAGCACATTGCCTTTTGTTGGTTGTTTTTCTCAAAATTTCTTGAGCTTTGCTTTTCTGCTCATCTGCTCAACCCTTTCAGATGTAATAATCCAAGTTTGCTAGGCCATAGTTTACCAAACTTGGAAAGAGTTCCAGACCTACATTCCTTCTTCTTGACCTCCTCCCTTTTAAAATGGCAGTTTCTCATCTCAGACATAATAAAGGTGCAGAAAAAGCAGGAGGCAATGGGAGCAGGAAGCAGGCACTCTAGATGCTCCTCCTGGCCCATTTGTACACCAGTTTATCTCTTCCCATTTGCCCCCTATCATTCTGGCCTTTGCTTCATAATGCAGAAAGGAACATGAGTGTCCCATGCTGGGATGCCTGAAATGGGACAAGCCTGTGCCATGTCTGCTTCCTGCATTTGTTTATGAGGCCCTCTGATAGCAGGTAGAAGGATGTGCCAAGCCATATGGCTAGATTGCTCATCTGTTGGCTTTGTTTTGACATCAGACTTCTAGATTGCAGACAAGGTGAATGAATTATTTGTTTTTTTTCCTCACAAATGAATTATTTGTTTTTTTGATAAACAGTCATGCCAGAAATGACTTTTTCCGGAAGAGAGTCTGAAATACTGAGGCCATATGTTAAGCCTCGCTGTCTCATGTTTTTGGACCTATTAACTAAAAATTAATAATTCATTTGAGCATTCTTAAGAACTGAAATGAGAAATTGCATATTTTTAACAAAAATGTATAATTTGTGACTAATTATCAAGAGATTTGGAAAGAAGCCAATGTAATATCAATATTTTTAAAAGGAATGCAGAAAATTACAAGTTCAGGTTAACATCTCATGTAAATTTGCAAAAAGTATAATTAAAGACTGTAGAGGTCTGTGTTTTGGTGGAAAAGAATTAACATGTATTCTGCACTGGTATGTTCAGCCACACTAACATTTTAGCAACAAGCTTAGAGATCCCCAATAAGTATGTGGATAGGGGTAAATTAGTAGTCTGGTTTACCTGGACATTTAGAATGCTTGACAGATCCTCACCAAGGACTGAAGAACAAACCTAAAGTCATGGAAGATGAAGGCACATTGCCTTGCGGATTGGTAAAAGAACGGGACAGAGAGTGGGAGTCAGTGGGCAGTTTTCACAATGGAGAATGGAATAACTGGAGTCTCTGATGGATCTGTGGAGGGACCTGTACTTTTGAACTTTTTCATAGATGACCTGGAATTAGTATGAGCATCAGGTGGCCTAGTTTCCAGATGAAATCAAATTTCTCAGGTTAATAAAAATGAAAAGAGTTTGAAAATAACTCTAAAAGAATGTTTCTAAACCAGTGATTGCCAGTGTGGGTGGTACTGTACCCCAGGGAGGGAGGGAAGGGTGGGAGGGGGGCCTTCAGTCAAAGTATTGGTGCACAAGAAAGCCAAGGGGAACCAGCGACCTTTAGGTCCATGGTAAAGATGAAGAGTTAAATCACATGGCGGTTGGGGAGAAGTGACATCAAAAAGGAGTTTTCACATTTGGAACCTTGCTTATGCTATGTGAGCTTTGTCAGGACTTAGCTGACAGTTTGGAGCTGCACTGCTACTCCTGGTTTTTGTTTTTTGTTTTTTTGCCAGACAGGCCAAAAGAAAAGGTAACAATAGAAACAGTGTTTATGTGTGGGAGAAGGACTTCAAGCTGCATGGGGAATACGTCTCTGGGGAAGGAAGGGAGGAGTACCCAGGTTGATTCTTTGAAAGTCTTTCACCTCTCTTGGATTGAGAGTCCTTCATCGATGGGGAGAAGAGTTAGAAGTCGGCTGCACCCTCCTCCACCCTGATTTAAAAAAATCCTTCCTTGCTGGGGAGAAGCTTCACCCTTCGCACCTGGTTACCTTAGGAGCAGCAAACAAGCAGCCAGTCAAGCAATGACAGCAAAGCCTCTTGCCCTTGCTGGCTGTTGCCACAAAGCCAGTGTGGGTAATAGGCTTCTTGCTTGCTACTTGACCAGCTGCCTGGTTACTGATCCCTTTCTGCCTGGTCACCCTGGGAGCGGCAACCAAGCAGCTAGCCAGCAGGCCTTCCTTTTACTTTAAGGCTGGTGTAGGGAAGAGCAAGCCTGGGCCACTACCATTACTGTATTTGCACATGGGAGGCAGAGGTAGAGGTGGAGGCAGTAAGCTGGCTGTGGCTGAAGAAGATGCTGCTAGCCGACTGGCTGCAGCACAAACCTAATGTCAAGAAATATTAGACCTAATATCAAGTAATATGTGTTGGGGGACTAGGCTTGTCCCAATAGGAAAGGGGGCAGTATCCCAAAAAAGTGTAGGGACCTCTGTTCTACACAATCTGAATGGGCAACAAAATGCAAACATCATTCAAAATGGGGCAAAAAAAATATTCCATCTACATACCTACCTACCTATTTATCTGTCTACACACTTGTTTAATGAGGTCTGAGCTGGTGATGATTGCAGCTGGAGTAGTATATATGATTCTGGTCACTTCATCTCAAAAGAGTATGGGAGAGCTGGGGAAGATGTGGAAAAGGGCGATCAAATAGATCAGAGTGCTGGAGCATCTCCCCAGTGAAAAAAGTCTAAAGCATTTGGGACTGCTCAGTCTAGAAAAGAAGCAGAAAGAAGGAACGTGAGAAAGGAGTATGAAATTATGTATGGCATAGAGAAAGTGGATAGAGAAAGTGAGAAAGAATAAACAAAGTTTTTCTTCCAGTCTCATAATACTGGAACCTAGGGCTGAAACAGACAGCCTGTTTAGTCCCACTTGGGGCTGGTTTCAGAGCATAGCATTTAGACAGGCCAAACCCCCAAGCCAGACAGAAGCCAGGTCGGCAATTACACACCGGCCGGCTTCTCTCCAGCTTGGTGGCATGGCTTTTCCAAGAGAAAATCTGGCTCTTCAGGAGAAGGGGTGGCTTCTTATCAGCTCCTTTTTTGGGCACAATCTGGCTGGATTGGGGCTGGGCATCTCTTTGCCCTGGCACCAATCCAGCCTAAAAGGGATGGCTCTAAGCTACCCCTGTTGTCCCATCTGTTTTGCCCCCTAGGGAACCCATCAAATTTGAATGATTGATGAATCAGAATGCACAATAAGAAATTATTTTTTATATAAGATAGTTAAGATCGGGAATAGAGAACCTCATGGTCACGAGCAGTAAAAAAGCAAGAAGAAAGGTGGAGCTTGCCCTCCAGAGCAGTGCAATTTGTTGGCATTCTCCTGCTTCTGTTGCTTTAGGGCTGGAGCCAAGTTGTAGCTTATCTTAGCATACACCAAGACACGGAAGTTATAGCAAAGAAGCATACATCAAGTTATAATAAAAGCTATAACATATAGCATCCACTCAGACATAGAAATAATTTTGTAAGGTACCAGTGGTATTTCCCTGCCAAATATTTTTCAGATTCTGCATCCTAATCCATACTTTTCAATCTAGGCCATAACTGCCAAGGCTCAGTTGTTGTTAACTGCCATCAAGTCAACATCACTGTGTGGTGACCTTATGCATGAGAAGCCTCCAAGTCACTTTATCATGACCAGCTCTGCTCAGGTCTTGTAGACTCAGGGCCATGGCTTTCTTGATTGAGACTGTTCATCTGCAGTGCAAAGTAGAATAAAACCCTAAATCCACAGCAGTGATACCTTTATTGGGACAACCAGAATGCACAAAATATATGTTGCAAGCTTTCAAAGCTCCACTGGCTTCTTCATCAGGCAAAGATGTTAAAATTCATAAAGAAAAAATAAAAAAATAAAGACGATGTTAGAGTCACATTCTTTAAAGATGTTGTTCACAGTTAAGTTGGTATGGTGGGATATCCATGCAGGCAGGCTACCCTCCAGCCATATGGGCTCTGGGAGACAAAGAACTGCAAAGTCAAAGAAATAAAATTTAAATTTCATTTACAGCACAAAAAGATACTTACTTTGAGATTCAGGCTGGCTCTGACCTTTGTGAGGCTACCAACCCCTTTGTCAGGCAGACAACATTGAATTTCTCAAGAAGCCTTCATGCTGTTGCATGAAGAAAGTTTTTAGGTGCTGTTTAGACAAAAGACACCAAGTACAGTCCCATTTTTTGTTTTTAAGTTTTACCTTTCTTGGAGGTAGAAACTTCAAAGAGTAAAGTCCCAAAGGATTTTTTACTCTTTAGTAAATTCCCCTCTTTAGGATTCCCCTGTTGGAGCTAAAATACATTATCTTCAAATCCATTAAACATATCCAAGAGTAGCCGTGTGGGCCACATAGCAAAGTACAGTAACATCCAAAATCCACAACAGTGATACCTTTATTGGGCCAATCAAATGCCCAAAATACATGTTGCAAGCTTTCAAAGCTTCACTGGCTCCCACTGTAATACAGTCTTCCTCTTTTCCTACTGCCTTTTACCTTAACAAGCACTATTGCCTTCTCCAAGGAATCATGTCCTCACATGATATGTCCAAGTACAACAGTCTCCATTTTGTTATCTTGGTTTCTAGGGATATTTCAGCATTGATTTGCTCTAGGATCCATTTATTTGTCTTTCTAGCAGTCCACAGTATTCGTAGAGCTCTTTTTCAGCACTACATTTCAAATGAGTTGATTTTCTTCCTATGAGCTTTATTCACTGCCCAGCTTTCCCAGCCATACATAGAAATGGGAAATACAATGGCATGGAGGATCCTAACTTTAGTATTCAGTTATCTGTCCTTACTCTTCAGGATCCTGTCTGATTTCTAGCTGCTCTTCCAAGTCCTAGTCTTCTGATTTCTTGACTTCATTCTCCATTCTGAGTAATGGCTGACCCAAAGCATGGGAAATTTTGAACTATTTCAATGTTTCCATGGTCTACTTAAAGTTATGTAAATCATCATTATTGTTTTTTAATGTTCAGCTGTAAACCTGCTTTCCACTTTCTTCCTTGATTTTCATCAGTAACCATTCCAAGTCTTTGCTTTTATCTGCTAGTAGTATGGTAACATCTGATAAATTGTTGATGTCCCTTCCTCCAATTTTCCAGCCTCCTTCCTCCAAGACAAATCCTGCTTCACTTGTCAGCAGACAAGTTATACAGCTAGGGTGATAAAATGCAGCCTTGTCTGACCCCAATGCCAATTGGAAACCATTCCATTTCTCTGGATTCTGTTCTGATAGTAGCCTCTTGTCCTGAATACTGGTTATACATCAAGATCACTGAATGTTGTGGTTTCTTTAAGAGCAATTCACAGTTTTTCATGATCTACACAATCAAAAGCTTTACTATAATCTATAAAGCACAGACTGGTTTTCTTCTGAATTTTTTTGGTTCACTCTATTATCCAATATATGTTTGCAGTATGTTTGCTTTTGCCTTTCCTGAACCCAGTTTGGACATCTGGCGTTTTTCTTTGCATATATGATAAAAGTCTTTGTAGACCTTTGAGTACCATTTTGCTAGCATGGGAAATTAATGCAAAGATCCTGTGGTTTCTGCAATCCCTGGTGACCCCTTTCTTGGGAATTGGAATGTATACTGAGTGTTTGTCAGCCAATCTTTTGTTTCGTATATTTGGTGATAGGTTTTAGTTAGAACTACAACAATAAAAGTGTAGATTCTGTCACTGTAGATTGAAACAGCTCTATTGGTATGCCATCTTTTCCTGGTGATTAATTTCTGTCAAGTGTTCTGCATACAGCTTCCACTTCACATCCTAAAATTGGAGTGGATGGCCTTTGTGGTCTCTTCCATCTCTACAATTCTGTGAAATGGTTCTTCCTTGAATGAATCTGTCATTCTTTCATTATTTTAATATAGATAGTTCTTCAGTGTATTGTTTTTTTTTATTTCTACTTGGTCATGTATTGTTTCCCTACTAGTTGTAGAACATCTCTTTTGTTGTTGTTATCTGCCCTCAAGTCGACCTCAACTCATGGCGACTCTGTGGATGAGACACCTCCAAGAAACTCTATTCTACACTTCTGTGCTTAGTTCCTGCGAGCCCATGCTTGTGTCCCACTGATTGAGTCCATTCATCTGGCATGCTGTCTTCCTCTTCTTATACCTTCCATTTTTCCTAACATTATTGCCTTTTCCAGTGACCCATGCCTTCTCGTTACATGGACAAAGTACATCAGCTTCAGTTTAATCATCTTTGCTTCTAAGGAGAGCTCTGTTCCAAGACCCATCTGTTTGTCTTTTTGGCAGTCCATGGTATCCTAAGCACTTTTTTCCATCACCATATCTCAGATAAGTTGATTTTCCTTCTGTCTGCTTTCTTTACTATCCAGCTCTCACATCTGTACATGGTGATGGGGAATACGATGGCTTGGACTTTTTTTACTAAGTTGCATATCTTTCCACTTCAGGAGCTTTTCTAGTTCTTTCATAGCTGCTCTTCCCATTTCCAGTCTTATTTCTTGACTCCAGTCAGCATTCTGGGCAATGTTTGATTGTAGGTATGGGAATTCTTTATCTATTTCAATTTCCTCATTATCTAGATTGAATTCATGTACCTCTTCTGCGGTCATAATTTTTGTTTTCTTTATGTTCAACATTAATCCTTTCTTTGCAGTTTCATCCATAGCCTTCCTTAGTAACCCTTCTGTGATATCTTCTGCTATTATTATGGTATCATCTGCGTACCTTAAGTTGTTGATATTCTTTCCTCCTATCTTCACTCCTCTTCCTCCTGATTTTTTAATGATGTTTTGGCATATAGGTTGACCAAGTAGAGTGATAGAATGCAATTTTGCCTGGCCCCTGTGCCTATTGGGAACTACTCTGTTTTCTGAATTCAGTTGTAACTATGGCCTCTTGTCCTTGGTATAAATTTCTCATCAGGTTATCAAATGTGTTGACACACCTATGTCTTTGAGTGTGTTCCATAGCTTTTCATGATCTATACAGTCGAATTATCTCCTATTTAAAACAGAATGCTGGCTTGGGGTGTTATTTTAAATGTTTTCAACAATTTTAACTTTTTAACTGTATTTTTATTCTTTTAATAAACAATTTATTCTCTTTTAATGTACCACTTTTCTATGTTTTTAATTGTATTGTTCTTTTAATGTTATGAGCTGCTCTGGGTCCCAGTTCTGGGGAAAAGGCGGGATACAAATGGCGGGAAATATAAATAAAACTACTACTACTACTACTTATTATTATTATTATTATTATTATTATTATTATTATGAGGTCCTATAATTGTTTTATTCTTTTGAATCTCCTTTCTTGTGTACTGGGATATATATTACCATTTCCAGTCACTGGCCATCTCTTAGTTTTCCATATTTGTTTAACACTAGAGTTGCTTCTGTCTGTATGTATCTCTACACTTGGTTTAAATCTCCCTTTGATTTTTCAGATCTTGTGGTTTATTGTCGCTTTCTAAATTCTCTGCATGGATTATTATAATAGTTCTCCTTGTCCCTGTGCACAAGTCATTGAATATTTGCATTCAGGATTCTGACTCTTATTTCTGATACCTTTAACTCTTGCTTCTTGTCAGTCCTTATCTGCTTGAAGAGTTTTATCTGTTACCCATTGAGATTCTCTTTCATTTTGGCTGCAGATAGTATCTTTTTGCATCCCTCTCTGACAATGTCCCTGGTTTCAATCCAGAATTCTTCTGGATATTGATCTATTAGGCTTAATAATTTCTAAGGCTCAGGCTGTCTTTAAATCCCCACCTAGAATAGAACAGAATCTTCATTGCAGGTCATAGACCAGCACAGGTCAATAGACCAGCACACCCACCTGTTATCCCTATTTTGGGGACTCTTACTAGCGGTGGTTCATTGTTGAAAAGCTCCTTTAACATGTTCAGTTGTACACCTTTCTTTTACTTCCCATTTTCTGGATCTGTGAGCAGATTTGAACACACATTAATTGCATTAAATTTGTGTTATTTTCTCAACTTTTGAACTCTGAAATGCATGCATACACACAGTAACTCTTTAGCATATTTCATTTCATGGAATTCATTTACTCATCTGTGCTTAATATATGCTGCAGTCTGTCATTGGTACTGAATGTGGCTAGTGATGTTTTGTGCGGACCATGACCTGCAAAAACATAGTTTAGCCTAGCAGGGGAAGAAGCAGAAGAATTCCATGTTCATTATGTGAAATTGCAATATTGCAGTTGTTTTTTATATAACCAATTTTCTTAAACTAAACATTTGTTAATCTGTAATCTCTTAAAGATATATTTAACTAGTTCAAGCCACAACAATGTTTCCTAAATTTCTGTTGTAACTATATTTGACAGAAGGATTTAGATTAATTAGTTAATGTTTGAATAATTAATGTTTGAATGTTTAAAAGGCCTTTGAATGTTTAAAGGATAAGTACTGTTATTGCAAGTGATTTATTTGCTAAGTACACAAATAGCTTGCTTTTCTTACTCCATACTCAATTATTATTTTTTAAATCATCACTTTTATGCCTTTCTTTCATCTTTTAGATTCTAAAGTTTAATCTTGTGGATTTACCACACTCTTAAACACACTTTCTGAAATAGTAAATGCAGTACATCCTAATTAGTGCAGTTCCTGCATCTATGCATAGCTTATTTGATTGATTGTGTAGAGTAGACCATACTCCATAACCATTACAGTCACTCCTCGCTTTTCATAGGGGATCCGTTCTGGACCCCCCCACCGCAAAAACGAAAACTCGCATGTATTCAAGCTGAGACCATGGACTTCAAGTCTGCGCGAAAACGGTAGGGTGACTGTATAAGCTCCATTTTCACACACACACACACTAACGGGGCAATGGGATCTTTGTCTAGGAGCACCATATTTTGTATCTAGAATTCTAGCCAAAGATGGATGAATAGATAGATAGACAGATAGATAGAGGATACGGAATGTGGGTCAGGTTTTCCTGAGCCCAGGAAGGTTCTTGAAACAGATTATCTGCAAATTCTTTTAAGCATAGGCATATTCATTTATTGTAATTGACTAAAAGCCATTAAATATCTGATAAAGGAATACATGCATGCTTATACATAAAGTATATACATACATAAAGTCAAATTGTCCCCCATACAGTATATCAAAATAGCTTTCAGAAAGAGAGCACAAATACTTTCAGCAGCCTTAACAAATAAGGCTGTTCTGTATGGCTGCATCTGCACTGCAGAAATAATGCAGTTTGACACCACTTTAACAGCCATGGCTCTGCTATGGAATTCTGGGAAGTGTGGTTTCCAAGAATTCCGCTTTGGTGCCCTACACTTTCCAGACTTCCCTAGCACTGAGGCATGGCTATTAAAGCGGAGTCAAACTGCATTATTTCTGCAGTGTGGATGCATCCTATGTGACAGATGGATCACAATCTGACAATAACCAACATATTTTCACACAAGAGCTCTTATCCTGTAGGGGAACCAAAATCTATCCCAGGAATCTCTCCTTGGGATTTTGATATAACTGTCAATAAAGTAAATAGTGTGAAATATCCTGTACTTCTCCCACACCACAGATGCAGAGCTTTAGGTTTCTTAGAATGTTTCTATATTTGCCATCCAAAAATGATGTTGGCATAGTTTGGAAACGTAATTCGATAAATGTATTTTTCATAGGGGCAAAGTTAAGCATTTGTAAATGCTGAACTCTTACATGATTTGTTTGCAATGACTGGTACCAAAGGGGAAGGGGGGTTGAAGATTTAATTAGATTTAATTGGTGTGGTGTAATAGTTTGAGTGTTGGACTGCAACTCTGGAGAACCGGGTTCAGTTCCCCATTCGGGCATGGAAACCCATTGGATGACCTTGAATGAATCACATACACCCAGCCCCAGAAAACTCCATGATGGGTTCACCTTAGAGTTGCCACAAGTCAGAAATGACTTAAAGGCACACAACAACACAACTTGATTTTTATCCAACTTGTAAATCCAATCCCTCCCTTTTTTTTTAACTCCAGATATAATAATAATCAAATGTATGTTGAAAAGGTTTTACATGTTAATAAATCTTGACCTAACTTGACATAACTTAGCCCAGCTAACTTTCTTTCATTATTACAAAAATCCAAGTTAAGGAGGCTATCCTCTGACATGCCCAAGATCTTCTTATAGTACAAAAGGGCTATCACATTAGTCTCTGAACACAGCTGGAGTCCTCAGAAGTACTGCCTCTCAGAAACTTATTTTGACAAATCTCCAGGTAATTCACATTGTCATTTCTTATCCCTCATATCTCAATGCCATATTGTATTTGGGAAATTACTTTACCTAGAAGCCCCTTCAATGCAAGAAATACCAATCTGCCACCCCAGAGAAGAAAATTTTCAAAATAGCATGAACTGACTTCTGTGTCTGTTAATTTGTTCATTTGGTGTTTTGTAACTGAGTCTTCCCAGAATTTATTTCATGAAAATATGCTTACAGATATTTAAAAGAGGAGACATGTCTAAATTACTCCCACCTAAATTTCCATTGTACTTAGATGAGCATTTACTAAAAACCACGACCTTAGATTTAATTTATTCCATGCTATTCTGTTTGACAGAACTCATAAAGTTTATTCTCCTCAGCCTAGTTTTATTGATACATAACAGTACAGTGTCATCAGCAGATATTAGGATTGCCATTTTACTTTTTCCTATTGAAAGCAGGAAATTATAAAAGCAGTTTAACATAGTTACAGTATTATTAAAATAAAAATTAAACAGGATGGGTGCTAATAGCCAACCTTGTGTGACTCCTTTTGTTGTATGAATTTCCTCCATCAGTCTTCCACCCCTGCTAATCTTAACTTTGATGGTTGTCAACATTGGTTAACCCTGTCATGTTTTAATATGGTTTGAAATATGGTTGAATTAAGATGTGTAGAAGAATAAGATGAATATGGAATTGTGGGATCATATGTATTTTTGTGTGTTTGCATTTCTTTTATTGGCATTAGTATCACTGGCCTGTGATGGATATATTCACCAGATGTTCTATAGTTATGGTTATAGAGTTTTGTTAATGTCACAGAATAACATGTAGCTGTTCAATTATTTAATGTTTGGTCATATTATTTTATATGATGGACTTGTTGATTTTTTTTGTTCATAGTAACTAAAGCCAGGCTGATTCATAGGGAAGTGCTAAAACAGACTATCTCTGAAGGGAAGAGGAGATTGTTGGAATGTGAGGTGTGGAGTGGTGGGATTTTTCTGTGAAGCTTTTATAAGCTAACTGGCCATTAGCTGAGGTGGGAAACACTGGCAAAATGGAAAGGGACCTAGTGTTATGGGAACAAAAATCTCAGCTTTAACCTGCCAAATTTAAGGGAAGGAGTTAGACTTCTGTATACTTTGTATTTGGTATGTGGGAGGTGGAAACCTAGTTCTATCTAAGATGTTTTCCTAGTAACATCTCTGCAGCCTCAGAAATAAAGCCTTGCTGTTCAACTTAAAGAGGATTGATTTACTGAGTTCTGGGAAAGTTCACCCAGTTCTTGACTTAGTGTATAACTCCCAAATTAAGAGTAATAGCCTCTTATCAGTATTGGTCCTGGCAAGGTTATCTTGCAAACATTTCCTATTTATTAGATCAAAGGATGAAAAGAAGTCAGTGAATACAGCAAAAATCTATTGGAAGAGCCACTTTAATTTATGAATTAAACGATGTAATAAGCTCCACTGTACTGTCAACTTTCCTAAACCCATCTTGTTTCCCATGAAGAATATGATTTTCATCCACTGATATTGTCAGCTTTTAGAAGGAGGAAGCAGCTATAGATCTTGGAAACAATATCCAATAAATTAATTAGCCAATAATTCTGAGGATTTGATTTATCTCCTTTCTTGTAAATTGAGAAAGTTGTTCTCTATTTTTATCCCTCAGGAAAAATCCCTGTAGAATTTATATAAGACTAACAGAGGGGCCTTCAGAATTTTTCTGGACATGTAATCATATCCTCATCAGATGCTTTGTCTGCTACTAAGATGGCATAATCAAGGTTGGGGGTTTTCTGCCACATCTCAAATGAGTTTTTATCTGCTTTTTTCGCTGTCCAACTCTCGCATCTGTACATTGTGATGGGGAATACAATGGCTAGGACTATCCTCACTTATGTCTTTACACTTCAGGATCCTGTCCTTTTCTAGCTGCTCTTCCCAGTCCTAATTATCTTCTGATTTCTTGACTGCAGTCTCCATCCTGATCAATATTTGGACCAAGATATGAGAACTCTTTAACTGTTTCACTTGCCTCATTGTCTAGGGTGAATTGTTGTAGATCTTTCATGGTCATTATTTTGTTGTGTTTTTTTAATGTTCAGAATTAATCCAACCCTGGCACTATCCTCATTGATCTTCTTCAGTAATTGTTTCAGGTCTTCATTTGTTTCTGCCAGTAGTATTGTTTCGTCTGCATATCTTAGGTCGGGGTAGGCAACCTTTTTGAGCTGGGGGCCAGGTTGCTGTCCCTCAGACAATTGAGGGGCCAAAGCACCATAAATAAATAAATAAATAAATGTAAATTAAAAAAAAAATTAAAAAAATATGCATGCACACTCTGCAAAACCCCTATGGAGATTTTGCCAAGAAAACCCCAAGAACAAGTCATAACAACAGTAATCAATATCATCATGGCGGGGGGCGGCGGCAGCAGGACCGGCCTGGGGCCGATCCAAAGGCCTCAGGGGGGTGCATTTGGCCCCCGGGCCTTAGGTTGCATACCCCTGTCTTAGATTGTTAATGGTCCTTCCTCTTACCTCTGAGTCTAAGCCTTCCTGCCTGCCTACATTCCTTTATAATACCATCCCATTTTATGAGAGGCTATTCTAGACTGACAGACCATTCTAGTTAAAAGTGGCTTTAGGGTTGCAGAAATAGTAATACATCCATCCCTCCACATTTGCGGCTTTGACTTTTGCGAATTTGATTATTCATGGATTTTATTGATATGTTCTCTCTAGAAATATCTAGGTCCTCCAGCGCAACTCTATGGTCAACTTTAATCAAAAGTCACACTGAAGGACCTAGAGATTTCTAGAGAGAACATTTCACTAGGCATTTGTAGCTCCTCCAGTGCAATTCTATGGTCAGTGTCTAGCAGTTGTTCACCACAGAGTTGCACTGGAGGACCTAGGGATTCCTAGAGGTGCTCTCTCAGATAAAAACATTGTGTTTTTGTTATTTGTGGTTTTCCTACATTCACATGGGTCCTGTGCACCTAACCCCAGCAAATGTGGAGGGACGAGGGGAATATCTTCTACAGGATGTACATCTCCTTTGGCAATGTTCTGGTGTATGTCCAAAAATTAAGAACTGTTCAGATGATCCTGGACTGATTTTAAATAAGAGACCACTTTAAATACTTCCCACAAGGTATTGTTCCGTTCCCTCAGCCAAGTGCAGAGGCAATAATTGAAGAACTAATATAAGGATATACAAAAGAATAGATAAATGATCACTTTCTGACCAATTTGATAAACCAAAATCCACAAAGTGGTTACCAGTCAAAATGCACAAAACACATAATGCAAGCTTTCAAAGCTCCACTGGTTTCTTCATCAGGCAAAAGATGTTTTTAAAAATCATGCAGGAGGAAGAAAAAGTGACACTATGGAGGCACAAGCCTATATTTTGTACTTATGTTGTCTCTGCTGTTGTTCATTTGGTTTGGAAAAATCTCAGTGTAGGCAGAGGCCATTCCCATCTTAGCCATATGGACACTTAAGACAAAGGACAATACAATTGAAATTCCATTATCAGCAGTAAAGTAACTTTTCTTGGAATCAATGGTATCCCTGTCTCTTGTGAAGCCATACACCTCTTATTTGGGCCAACAACATTGAATTTCTCAAGAAGTCTTTGTACTGCTACATCTGGGGGGAAAACTACGTGCTATGTAGTTAAAATTCAGCCAATTATAGTAGCTCAACTTACAGGACAATAACTTTAAAAAACAGATGTAATTGGTAACACTACCTACTCTAGTATTAAGGAATGTAAAGTATACATTAGAATTATATTAAAAAAAAAACCTGCTATGAAGACACATCTGTCGAAGGCAGGACAGTAACTCAAATAACCTTCTTTATTTAATGTGTCGAAAGAAAAATGGGCTGATAGAAACACCTTGAGAGCCAGCATAGTGTAGTGGTTTGAGCATTAGATTACAACTCTGGAGAATTCTGGGTTCAATTTGGCCATGGAAACCCACTGGGTGACCTTGGGCAAGTCACACATTTCCAGCCCCAGAAAACCCTGTGATAAGTTCACCTGCAGGCCACCATAAATTGGAACGGGCTTGAAGGCAGAGAGCAGCAACCTCATTGCAGTCCAAGCCAAAGGCATTCTCCATTTCTTTTGAACCAGAACCACCATGAACAATAAAATCACCACACATCATACTTCAGGAAACTGTGAGTCATAGAAGTGCAAATTCTTTTCAGCTATAACAACAAAGACTTCATCTGCATTGCAGAAATAATCAAGGTTGACACCACTTCACCTACCATTGCTGAATGCTATAGAATTCTGGGAATTGTAGTTTTGTGAGGCACTTAGCCTTCACTGTCAGAGAGCTCTGGTGCCACAACAAACTTCAGTTCCCAGAATTCCATAGCATTGAGCCATGCCAGTTAAAGTATTGTCAATCTGAATTGTTTCAGCAGTGTGGATGCAGTCAAAGAGTCTTGTAACATGTTGAAGACTAGCAAATTGTATTATGGCATAGGCTTTTGCATATTGTTGGTGGGCTGTAGTCCATAAAAGTGCATGCATAATATAAAGTATTAATATTTAAGGTGCCACAAAACTCCTGCTTTTGCTGCGACACACTAACAGTAGATGACAAATTGAGAAGACAAACATTTCTGAAAAACTGAGCTGAAGCAATCTATCAAGTAGATACATTGGGCAATCTGGGACTCAGTGTAGTCTTTTCTATACTTTGTTTTCTCAGTAGCTTTTATTGTCTCAGTATAGTCTTCTTGCAACTGTAAAAACTGAGTAGTTGTCAAGCATGTATATGATTACAGTGCTACATTTTGCCTGGTTGCTTAGTATTTGTTCAGCTTTTACTTTGCAACAGTAGTCATTTTACTTTCAACAGTATATCAGGAAAATTAAGGAAACTTTTGAATTATGGTGATACTATGCTTCTTTCTGTGTGTAACTGATTCCGTATAGTGACCTGTACTAATCTATGGTGCTGGCTTTGAATACGTACCATAGATAGTCATCTATAAGCCTAAAAATTCATGCACAAAAATTGACCCCAAAATCTCAGGTCAACTTACCCCGTATTTCCCAGCGTAGAAGACGACTGGGCGTATAAGATGACCCCCAACTTTTCCAGTCAAAATATAGAGTTTGGGATATACTCAACGTATAAGACTACCCCTCTTCCAATGGGGGGAAATGAGAAAGTGTTGGGGGAAAGGACTGCCAATATACTAGGTGATGCATTCTAGGGTATGTACAATTTGTGGCCATGTAAGTGACCCTGGGCATGTCACACACTCTCAGCCTCGGAGGATGGTAATGGCAACCCTCATTTGAAGAAACATGCCAAGAAAATCCCATGATCAGATTGCCTTAGGGTTGCCATAAGTCAGAAAGGACTTGAAGACACACAAGAACAACAAAAAAGTCTGCAATTGTTTCATAGGTAGTACATGGGAATAGAAGCCAGAGTGGTGTAGTGGTTTGAGTGTTGGACTACCACTCTGGAAACCTGGGTTTGATTCCCCACTCTGCCATGAAACCCACTGGGTGAACTTGGACAAGTCACACACTCTCAGCTTCAGGGGAAGGCAATGGCAAACCTCCTCTGACCCAGTCTTGCCAAAAAAAACCCAGGATAGGGGTTCACCTCTTATCCTCTGCTGCTTCCTCCTCCTGTCTCACGCCACACTACGCCACCCCTTCCTCCCCCCCTCCTCCTCTGACGTGGACTTCCTCTCTTCCTCCTCCTCCTCCTGCCTCACGCCTCGCCACCCCTTCTTCCTCCTCCTCTGCCACCCGGCGTATAAGATGACCCCCGACTTTGGAGAAAATTTTCCAGGGTTAAAAAGTAGTCTTATACGCCGGAAAATACTGTATTTAGGGGTCAGTGTAGTATTGTGAAAGCAACTCTTTCAGATTTCCCCATGTAGTGGGAAGAGAGTTTCTTTTTCTCTTGAGAAAAGCAGAAAAAGTCCTGAGTGATTAATTGCTGGCGCAAAGTGAAAGCAAAGTTGAAATGCTGAAGCAAAAAGCCTCAATTAGAGTCTTTCTTGCTGTGCACACACATACACTCACTGAAGGAGCCTCCAGGTTTTACCCTCGACTTATCCACGAGTCATGACAAAATCCATAATTTTGGCCCCAAAACCTAACCTCGACTTATACATGAGGTCAACTTACAGTCGAGTATGCACTTGAATTGAAAGGTCGATATGAAACCCTACTCTGCCTGTTTTTCTTTATTTTTTTAATGTAACAAAATGCACAAAATTAGAAATTGAAAGCAGGAAAACTGATCTCTTATCTGCTTGCCATTTAAATTGATTGCTTTTTATTGTGGCCCTTGGGTTTCATCCATGTTGAATCTGTATAACTGTTGCTGCATAGTCCTACATGGCTGATTCTGTAAAACTGTTCTTCTTGTGCTGGAAAAAAATCTGAGTAGGTTTCTTTGCACATGTTACTTAGTTACTTAGGTGTTGACACTGGCTCAGCTAACCTAACTATTTATAAAGTTATATTAACCTAGAACAGCATATAAAGATGCTTATTTTATTGTGGTAATAATTTTTATTGATGGTAAACATTTTGTACTGTATTAAAGTTGTTTACTAGTATTGGTCTTTGTGGTAGAATGGGAATGCCTTATGAATTAAAATGCAGAGCTTTTATGTTGCTTTCTATAGAGCAAGTTATGAAGAAGACTTCATCTTTAAATCTAGAAGAACCCTTCTATGATGATGATGATGGTGATTATGATGATGAATACAACCCTTTTAAAGAGGAAGAAGCTGTTGAGTATGTAAACCCTTTTGATGAGCCAGATCTTGAACCTGAGATGGTAGCACCCATTAAAGACTTTCCTCCTCAGCCAGCAAAAAGAAAGAATATTCAGCCTGTGGACATGAGCAAATACCTCTATGCTGACACAACAAAAGCAGATGAAGAAGAATTAGATGAGTAAGTATATAATTTTTCTACTTGGAAGCAGACATTGGCCCTTAGTAGGAATTTTAGGACAAAATCTCAGGGTGTAAAATTACCCAAGGTTGGTTATTCTACAAAGCACAAGAGTGAATGACTCTGCAAAGAAAATGTAAATATATTTAGTCTAGCAGGATGCTTGTATTTGGTTGGTTTTATTGTTTTTTGCTCGAATATAAATAACTGATTTTCATGTCCAAGAAGGAACTCTTAAAGAAAATACAACCTCTGCAAGAGCTAAGGATGGAAAACCACATACTCTCAGTTCAAGTGTCACATTTTCTACAGTTTTTTTCAGTTGGCTAGTTGCCAGCTTTGAATTGCTCTAAAGCAGCAGAGAAAGTTGTGAGGACAGTTTATATTAAACAGGAATGAGAATAGGCTCCATAACACTGGAAAACCAAGGTACAAGGTGCAAGCCTCACACTACCACCACCACCACCAGAAACCTTGAAAAGAACAAGACAAAGAATCTAGGTAGTTACCTTCCATTGAGGCTCAATAGGACTTGCCCAAAGACTCCCAATGGGTTTCTATGGCTGATCTCCTAGAGTCCTAGGTCCAAACAACTATACCACATTGGCTCTATGAGACTTTTTGTGGTTGCATGCCTTCAAGTTGTTTCTGACTTATGGCGACCCTGAGGCTAACCTATCACAGGGTTTCTTGGCAAGATTTGTTAAGAGGGAGTTTGCCTTTGTCTTCACCTTCCTCTGAGGCTAAGAGAGTGTGATTTGGCCAGGGTCACCCAGAGGGTTTCCAGGGCTAAGCAGGGTTTTGAACCCTCATCTCCAAAGTTATAGTCCAACACTCAAACCACTACACCATGCTGGCTCTGAGATTATTCCAACTTTATTCCCAACTACAAATAAATTTGTAATACCACTCCTGAAATCACAGTAGGGTGTTTCTCTTTTTTTTTCCATCGGTGAAATGTTGGCTCTAGAAAAGCACATAATTCTTGACTTCCTCCCACTTTTCTAATGAACCTTGACATGGAATTTGCCTTTTTCATCACTGCCTCACTCTGGGTTAATTATTTATCTGATCACCACAACCCCAACATTTCAATCCCACTAATCACTACTAGTTCAGAGTCTGGTAGTGTTTGTGTGAAGTCAAAATTTTTAAATGTTTGTCAGTTCATTACCATCCAACCAGATACTTTTGAGGTTCCATTTTTCTCTGTTATCACCAGAGTAATTTGGTGTCTCACTTGACCACCTCACTAATTGCTTACATGTCCAGATCATTTATGAACAAGCTTAAAAGACAATGATTACACACACACACACACACACACACACACCCTTTGGGAGCACTACTTATTTCTCTTCATTTGATTTGTCCATTTATTTCTAGTCTCCTGTTCCTGTTCTTTTCTGCTTTTAATTGAGAGTTTCGATTATGGCTTTCTTGAAAGTCTTTTGAATATCCAACTATACATCTCCTGGGTCATCTTTATCAATATATGCTCGTTGACATTCTCACTTATCTCTAAAAGCTTAGAGAGGTAAAGCTATGTTAACTTTGTAGAAGCCATGTTAATTCTTCAGCAAGGCTTGTTTTATATGCTTGATCATGCTATGGCACTCTTCTCTATGCTAACTGTCATGGTTCAGACAGCAAGAATTCAGCTACTGGAAGCCTACAGGAATGCCTGCACACAGATATGTGTATTGAACTCTTTAAAACAGATGTACAGAGACTGCTCATGAACACTTTTGTACATGTACATACCTCACAAGGGCTAAATATTCATTGTGGCTGGCAGGGGGCCCTTTGCTGTCCACGGAAATGAGAATAGGCAACAGAGAAGGCACAACCACACTCTGTCAGGAGCCATGGTTAAGTGTTAATCTAGAATGGGATAGTTACTTTGTGGGATGTAATTAGGATGTAATGCAGGGGTAGGCAACCTTTCCCCTTTAAGGGCCGAGGGACTTCAGCTCCCAGAAGCCTCAGCCATGTTGGCCAATAGTCCCATGTTGGCCAATAGCTCCTGGGATTCTGGGAGCTGAAGTCCCTCGGCCCTTAAAGGGGAAAGGTTGCCTACCCCTGATGTAATGTGTCATACCATACTGAAGGGAAATGATGGGACATGCAGTGTTTATTGCTAGGGATTGTTGATCACATTTCTTTGTGGTGAAAGAGCAAAAGGAATGGAGTAGTGCTTGGATTGAGACTATCCAAGATCATTTTCCTGGAATGCAGGTAGAAGAAATAAGAAAGTGTTGTTATGGGAACTGAGAATAAGGTGGTTTTGCTTTTGTAACATATGAGAAAACAGCCCGCCAATTATTTGAAATAGTGTGTGCTTTAATTATGCTTTGCTAACACTTGCTGTTTAGTTCTGACAACACATGTCTCTGGTGTAGATCTCTAGTTGCTGAACAAAGGTTTTCTGAGTTGTACTACTGAAGTCAGGATTTCTGAACTGAGGGAATTACTGGACTTGACACACTCTCATGTGAATATCATCCATTAACTCATTGCATAGGGCAGTGATGGTGAGCTTTTTAGAGACCGAGTGCCCAAACTTAAAGGTGTTCTGGCACTGGATGTCACCCGGTGCTGGGGGGGGGGGGGACTTCTGGGGTGGAACTTCCACCTACTGGGAGCAGGACCTCCTCTTCCCCCCACCTAGGCCCTCAGCTGCCTCTCCAGAGACAACTGAAGACCCAGGATGGCAGGGAAGAGAAGGAACAGGCATGCACCTGTTCCTCCTTCCCCCCCCCCCTGCCCTCCCAGGCCTTCAGCTGTCTCTGGGGAGGCAGTTGGAGGCATAGGGAGGTGGGGGGAAGAGGTGGAACAGACACATGCCTTTTCATCCTCTTCCCCACCCTCCTGTGCCTTTAACTGTCTCCCATCTCTCTGCATGCCCTCCAGAATGGCTTTGTGTGTCAGAAATGGCATGCATGCCATAGATTCGCCAACACAGGCATAGGGTGTGAGGATAGGAGGAAATTAGTGTTTGTGCCTGACTGTGGAAATGATAGGAAGAAGGTTCTGCTTACGTTTTGCATGCCTGGCAGCAACACTCTTCATAGAAAGAAAGAGACACAAACAGGACAGATCCTACTCATCACACTCCACAGCACAGTTTCCTGAACTTTCAGTTTCCAGCAACAAACTAGAGCCTTCTATGAATGTGTGAGAGATATCCCTAAGATGCCAGCCTAAAGACCCAGTCATATGTTCAATACTGGTTTCCCAGAGAGACCTTTTCTTGTGGAGCAGCTCATGTTTCACATTGAAGAGATTCTGGATCAAAACCTGGATGTTATATTCTATTAGAAGAAAGATAGGAAGGCATCTGTTTGTAGGCCCATTGATCAGTGTGTCTGATCCAATAAAGATGTGAGAAATTTTGTGTGGTCCACATAGCATAGCTATGCAAGACATCCCTGTTTCTGATCCTGCTTCCATAGCAATTTGGTGATTGGATTCAAGTTCAGACTGATTTGGATCTAATCCAACCCAATTTGGACTCTAGTCCAAATTGCCATTTGGAAATTCTACTTCCCATGCTGCCCATTGACTAGGCATTCCAAGGTTTTCTTGTGTCTTTATAGTTTGTTTTGACATTTTCTTATGTGTGCTGTTTTTCTGCATTATGACCATGTCTGTGAGGTTTACTACGTTTGTGTCTCAAACAGATAGTACAGACACCAGATTAAATGTTCTTAAAAACAGCAATACAGATTGCAGAGAAACTCAAACCTAACCTAAAAATCTATGATCAAAATGGGGTTAAAGGTGTTGGTAAGGGGATAAGGAACATGCCCCTGCTTCATGAAATGACTACTAACCAACAAATAAGACTATGGAAGAATGGAACTGAATTGGGAAGAACTATTGAAGGTAGGTGGTAGGTTGAAGGGGAAAAAAACCTAATGTTGAGGAACATAAAACTTTCACCAGCTCAGAGAGCTTTCTCCTACTAAGAGAGAACTTGCAAAAGAACCAAAATCTATTTCAAGAATAGATTTGTTCCTAGCAACTAAGACAATACTTCCACAAATCCACTCAATGGAAACCTTGCCAAAATATATCTCAGACCATAATCCCATTTTATTGAAGATAAAGGGGGAAAAAGACTGAATATTCTTGGAGACTACCAGATACTATATTTAATGAAGAGGAAACATTAAATAAAATTAAAAATGAACTAAAATGGTACTTTAAGAAAACAAGACTGAAGAAACATCAAATAACATTTTATGGGAGGCAAGCAAAGCCATTATTAGAGGAATAATCATTAAAATCCAGGCAGAAAAGAAAAAAGAAGAGCAAAAGAAAAGGACTATGTTGCTAGAACAATTAAGAAAGAAAGAAGGAGAATGGAAACTAAAAGGAGACAAGAATTTAAAGATTGAAGTTCAGATCTTACAACAACAACTAAAAACATTAGCTATCAGTGAGATTTAGATGAAAATTCAAAGAGCTAAACATAAACAGTTTGAGTATGGAAATAAAGCTGGGAGGCTTGTAGCAAGCAAGCTAAAAAAGAGAAAGAGAAAAATTAATAACTTACTAGTAAATGGGAAAAATATTACTAATCAGGATGAAATCAAAAAGGAATTTGAAGAATACTTTAAAAATCTATACAAAAAAAATCAAAATATGAATAACGATGTAGATTCAATTAGGAAATTTTTAGAAAATCAAAAAATACCGAGCCTACATGCAATGCAGAAAGAAAGATTAAATCAGGCTATTACTATAAAGGAAATCTCTGAACTGAAAACTGGAAAAGCTCCAGGACCTGATGGCTTCACGGCTACTTACTATAAAAAATTGGAGGAAGTCCTAATAATGCCACTATACAGTGTGTTAAATAATATAAAAAGAGAAGGCATTCCAGAATCTTAGAAAGAGGCGTCAATAACATTAATACCAAAAGAGGGTCATGATAAAGGAGTCATTAAGAACTACAGACCAATCTCTCTGATTAATGTTGACTACAAAATTTTTGCTATTATTATTGAGGAGTGACTGAAAAAAATACTGAGCGAACTAATTCATGAAGATCAAAATGGGTAGAACTGTAATCGACATAATAGAACACTTTGAACATAATAACGACAAAAAATTGGCAATGATTATGACTGATGCGGAGAAGGCATTTGATAGAGTCAGTTGGGCCTTCCTCCAAGAAACATTGAATAAAATGAATACTGGAGACCGTTTCACTTCATGGATAAAAGCAATCTATAGAGACCGAAGAGCACGAATAATTGTAAATGAAGAAAAAACAGATACCATAAAGATTGAAATGGGCACCAGACAAGGTTGCCCGTTATCCCCTCTTCTCTTTTTGATGATGCTCAAAGTACTAAACATCAAAATATGGGAAGAGGAGAGTATTATAGGAGTGAGAATAAAGCATGAACAATTCAAAATGATAGCATACGCTGATGACTTGATTTGCTTCTTAGAAGAACCTGTTATTAGTATAAAAAAATTAACTATAATAAAAGAATTTGGCAAGCATTCAGGCTTTAAAATCAATGAAGATAAAACTATAATATTGACAAAAAACATAACATCACAGGAAGAATGCGAGTTAAAGTCACTAACATAATTCAAGATACTAAACAAGGTAAAATATTTGGGTATCACACTGCCGAAGAGAAATATAGACCTATACCAAAATAACTATAAGACCTGGATAGATGTTTAAAAGGACCTAGAAAGTTGGATGAGATTACAACTTTCTTTTTAGGTAGAGTGTAAGTTATTAAAATGAATGTCCTCCCTAAGTTTATGTTTCTCTTTCAAAACCTACTGATTTTAGCCAATGAAAAATGTTTTGACAGATGGCAAAGGGAATTATCCAAATTCCTCTGGGAAGGGAAAACCCCCAGAACCAGTTGGAAGATTTTAATGAAAGAGAAAGATAAAAATGGACTTGCACTTCCAAATTTAAGACTATACTACTATGCTTCTTGTCTGTCTTGGCTAGAAGAATGGATAAGGCTAGATAATGAAAAGCTACTCATACTGGAAGGTAATAACCTAAGGTATAGATACCACGCATATATGTGGTATGGCAAATTAGCAGCCAATAAAGACTTTGAGCATCATGTGATTAGGAAAGCCCTCCTAAAAATCTGGATTATAAAAAACAGTTTTATCTGAAAATTCCCTTGTGGGCTTCCCCTCAAAAAGCCTTTCATCGAAGAACTAAAAATAAAGGAGAAAAATGGATACAATATAAAGATATTCTATGTGCAGAAACCAGAAAGGCCCCCCAACTCAAAGCTATCGATTTATTGCAAGAAGAAAACATAAAAATAAACTGGTTTTTATATAACCAATTAAAAGTGCAATTCTGTGAAGATGTTAAATTGTCAGGATTTGTTTATGAAAAAAATGAAATTGATAAGATTATGTTTGAAGAAAAAGGTGGTCATATAGCCAAATATTATAAGATACTAAAAAATAGAGACCTGGGACATGAAGTAATCAAACAAGTGATGGTGAAATGGGAGTTCTGTAGATTTAGAAAGCTGGGAGAAATCCTGGAAAATAACCAATAAGTTTACTTTGTGTCAGCACTATTAAGGAAAATTACTTTAAAATGTTACACCAATGGTACATAACACCATCGAAATTGAATAAAATATACAAAATAGGGAACACGAAGTGCTGGAAATGCCAGAAACAAAGTGGCAATTTCATACATAAGTGGTGGCGATGTCAGGAAGCAAAGCGATACTGGACAATTATAGTAAATGCAATAAACGAAATGCTTATGACAAGAATTGTCTTGGATCCAAAAGTCTTCTTGTTAAACATGACGAACAAATTAGACGAGGCTGCAGGAAAAAAATCATTCTAGAAAACTCTTATACATGATTACGATGGCTAGGATACTCTATGCACAATATTGGAAAATAGATAGGATTCCAACAGAAGAAGAATGGTTAATTAAATTGAGAGAAGCTGTTGACATGGACATACTTACTGCCAAATTAAGAGGCAAAGATATAGAAGAGGAATGGATATGTCTTCAAAAACTAAGAGAAAAGAGAGGATGGAATGTAATGTAAAAGACAGTAAAGAGGAAATGTGGGAGGATATAATATATGTAAGATAATAGAATAATAGAGTGATGAAAGTACACCTAAGGAAGTTTTATAAAGATAGAAATTATAGAAGAATTCAATTGTTAAGAAGACCCTAAAAATTAGATGATTTAATCAAAGATTAATATAATTAATTAGAAGTATAGGGTATTATTTGTACTATTTGTCTTTTTTGGCCTTTTTTTTATGTATGATATGGTATGTTTTTATGGATGGAATGTATATATGTAAAGTTTGTTTTTTAATGTTATAATAAATAAAATAAAATAAAATAATAATAGAACCAAAGACCAAGGAGCACAGAAATGGGAAAATGATGCCAAGGGTTTCGTCTCACATTGGAAACAAGAGTCCAGTCCAGCTCTCCCCCCCCCCCCCAGCAGTTTTCTTATGGCACTGTTTTCCAATAATTTGGGGGAAAAGTCAGCCCTCTGTATCCACTGATTTTTTTTATCCACGGATTCAAGCATCCAAGCTTGAAAATGTTTTCTCCTTGACTCGTCGCTCCACTTGACAGCTTAGGTGGATGCGACAGTCAGGAGCTCCTCTTATCAGCTTCGGCTGATATGCCAGCTGCGCCCCTTCCTGGAGCAGGGAGACCTTGAAACAAGTTCGGAAACTTCAGCTTGTACAAAATATGGCAGCCAGATTGATTACGGGTACTTCCCATAATGACCATATAACACCGGTCCTGAAGTCCCTTCACTGGCTGCCAATTAGTTTCCGGGCAAGGTACAAGGTGTTGGTTATTACCTTTAAAGCCCTACATGGCTTGGGACCAGAATACTTAAAGGAGCGCCTTCTTCCGTATTGACCGTCCCACACACTAAGGTCCTCAGGGAAGAATCTTCTACAGCCAAAAAAATCTAGGCTTACACCGGTCACCCAGAGGGCCTTTTCCACTGCTGCTCCAAAGCTGTGGAATGACCTGCCGGAGGAGATCCGTCACATCTCCACTCTTACAGCCTTCAAAAGGCTCTTAAGACGGATCTCTTCCGGCAGGCCTTCCCAGCTTAGTTCCTCTCCCTGCACAAAGTGATCTACGTCACTCTGTCTACCAATTATCTCCCTTTTTAAACTTTTGTATTTTTGTTTTTAAATAATGTTTGTGTAATTGTAATTTTAGCATTGGGTTGGGAAGGGATAATTTTTTTAAATTCTATTGTATTCTTTGTATTTTTATTGTTGTAACCCGCCCAGATTCTTTGTGGTTGGGCGGGCTATAAATAAATAATTTATTATTATTATTATTATTATTATTATTATTATTATTTTAAAAAATACAAATCCAAAAAGCAAACCTTGATTTTGCCATTTTATATAAGGGACACCATTTCAGTATGCCTGCCATTGTATTTAATGAGACTCGAACATCCATGCATGTTGGTATCCACAGGGGTTTTGGAACCAAACCCCAGTGGATACCAAGGGCCCACTGTACATGCTGGATCACTGACTTTGGATTAATCATATCTTATTTGGATCTGATCCAGATTTCATCAGATTGGTCTAATTTGGCTTGGGATTCAGCCAAACTGGTTGGGTAGCCCTTTTGGTCCATCCCTGTCTTCACAATTCCTAGTGACATTTCCTGTACATCTGCTGTTTTCCTGGTTGGCCAGGAAAATCTGCTTGTGTACCCAAAGAGATTCCCTCGCCTTATACATTATCTGGATTTTAAGTGAGCAAAGCAAGAGGGGAGTATCGTGATAACAACAAACTCAGTTGGCAGCCCTATGGAAGAACACAGAAGAAATGATCTGATTATTTCTGATGGCTGTGTTGTGAGTGTCCCTTGTATTTTGTATGAAATTGCACATAGGGAAGCTCTGTCCTTTGCACATGTTGCAGTTCTGTCTATAAAAGACAAAAAGTAGCATGTTATACTTAGCAGCTGGAAATATGGTCCCTGAACCTGGGTGCACAAGTATATATGAAGATGTTTGAGAGGTGTTGCTAAGTGGGGGGTGGTCTTACCAATGTCCTTACCTATTCTGTTTTATGTGCTATTATTGGACATTGTGGGCAGTGTATACTGGCCAACATGTTCTGCCTTCCACTCCCACCTTCAGTGGGATTTTAAGCTTCTACCACTTGTGATATCACTGGCTTTGGAACAGGCTTGGAGCCCGGGAGAGTCTAGGATTTGATGTTGACACACACACCATTTCAGGCAGTATGACAGAAATATCAGTCTGTTGTGTGTCATATTGCCACTAGAATTTATTTGTGTTGAAAGGTTTCTACCTATCCTGTTATTCCCCACAAGGCATCTGACGTTTTCACCTCCACCACTCCTGCAGTTGTATTAACGAGAAGAGAGGTGAATCTATCCCAGTTTAAAACATATCAATGTAGAATTGGAATATAATGGCTGATTCAGTTCCAGATAGAATTTGGAATACTGTTTTTTTTTAATTTGTGAAAACATCTCAGGAAGGAAGGAAAAAGTGGGAAACATGGAGACAAAATGTTGATTATTTTTAAGGCTGGATGTTTAATAATTGTCAGAATCTGGCATATTCTGTAATAAAATGGTTATTATTGTTATATATAAGCTTGTTTAACTGGGTGTTATAGAGTTTTAACTATGTAGAAGGATTATATGAATGTTAGATTATATTGGGATATGGTGAGAATGATGGGAGGCATAATACTAGTGGAAATAATTGGTGATGGTTCAAAGGGATGCTTGTTGCCCGAATGTGCAGATATGTGGGGGAAGAAATTTCTCAGAATCTGCTGGTGCGAAACAGAAAGTAGAGATGAGACTAGGCTAGTATTGTTCTGTTTTAAATGTTGCTGTCCCCCGCCCCGATTGCCTTGCAGAGGGGCGGGCTACAAATAAAAAATTATTATTATTATTATTATTATTACTATAGTATTGGGGCTGGGCAGGTGATATGGAAAAGAGGGTTGGTATGTTTTGATTAGTAAACAACTTAAAATGAAGCCTGCAGTGCTTTAAGGCAAGACATTATTAATATTATGTCAGTGTTCATGGATTATGGTACTTCTTTCTGCAGATGTTTTCCTGCTAACACCTTTGAATAAAGTTTTACTGTTTGTAGTACAGAAGACCTGTTTACTGAACTCCTGGGAGAAAAAGCAGTTCTTGACAATAATATATTTTCAGTGAACCTTCATACTCTCTAAACAGATAGAAGATCCAGGCAAAGCCTGCTTTGTTCATCTGATTCTTCTACCAGCTGTACAGAATATAGTGGTTTGACAAAAGGGATTACACCAGTGATTCCCAAACTTTGGTCCTTCAGGTGTTTGGACTTCAACTCCCAGAAACCCCAGCCATCTTGGCCAACAGTCAGGAATTCTGGGAACTGGAGTCCAAAACATTGGGAGGACAAAAACCTGGAACCACTGAATTAGACCAAGAGAAGAATATCAATAAAGATAACACCACTGCATTGTGCACTGGAATACTTTTCCCAAAAAGTCACCAGTGGGTTTTTTATTTGAAGCTTTGAAAATGTATAAACATTAGGTAATGTATCTGTTTTGTTATTAAGTATTTCTTCATTTTATAATTGCCAACTCTCCACGCAAAGATCTACCATGTGGCAGGTTGCAATGAAATGAAACACTAAAGAGTTTCAGAGGAAATTAGTGGATTGTATATAAGATTTCAATGTTTGATTTTTCTAATGTTTGTACAAGAAGACAAGAATCATTGCACTCATCAGAATGCAAGTAATTAGCATATCATAATTTATGGCAAATTTACTTTTATTATGTCTAAATCAGTTGATTCTAATCTTTTCAATCTCTTTTCACAGAAGTCTCTCCATTTCTCTTATCATTTTCATCATGCGTCTCTGGATCATCCTATTTTTCTTCCTGTATGTCTGTTTTAAGATGGGGTGACCAGCCTTGTTCAAAGTATTCAAGATGAGGGAAACCTCTATGGTTTATGAGATGACGCTCTCACCCTTTCAGTATTACTTTCTAATTCAATCATTGTGCATGCACTCATTTTCCATGTATAGCTGTCCGTTGTTGACTGTTAAACAGAAAAGCATTAAAGAAAGTTGTATGAAGAAACAATAGATCTGAAGAATGCTTTTACTTACACTTCTTTTAATCCTCAAGGTTGCTAGTCTTCTTTTTAACATATTAATCAAATAATGGATTTAAGCATCATCCAGCACCTTAAAGTGATCACCTGGAGTGTATGCTTTTGGCTTCAGTAATGACGGCTAAGTAATGCGTTCTGGATCGGAGCCCTTGTCTGCTTCCTGGAATAACTTTCTTGACAGCTTCGAAGTTCCCAGTTTTTCTGTCTGTTACATACCCAGCTCCTCCATGCTGTATTTATTGTGTCAGGTGTTAATCCAAACCAAGTTGCTTTGCACTTCAACACAGAACCTGTTGATGAGCATTCTGTTGTTGACAGGTTCATTTCTCTCAGAAGTGAGAACATTTGAATGTTTGACATGTATAAGAAATGGAAAAGTGGAGAAATCACCAATGAGGAATTCAAACTAATAACACGTGTAAGGGGGGGGGGGGGGGACATCAGAAAAGCTAAAGCCCAGAATAAGCTTAAGCTTGCTAGAGAGGTTAAGAGCAATAAAAAGGGCTTTTTGGGTTATGTCTGTAGCAAAAGGAAGAAAAAGGGCCATTTCATGGAGAATATGGCAAAATGTTAATAGGGGCAGAGAAAAGGCAGAACTACTCAACACCTTCTTTGCCTCAGTCTTCTCACAAAAGGAAAAGGGTGCTCAACTTGAGGAAAATGAAGCAGAGGAAATGTAGGGAAATGTAACTCAGGATAAGTAAAGAGGTAGTACAGGAAACATTGGTTAATCTAAATGAATTCAACTCTCCAGGACCAAATGAACTACATTCAAGGTAATTAAAGGAACTGGAATTAGTAATTTCAGAGCCACTGTCAATAATCTTTGAGAATTCCATAAAATCAGGAGAGTCCCAGCAGACTGGAGGAGGGCAAATGTTGTCTTCAAAAAGGGAAAAAAAGAGGTTCCAAACAATTACCACCCAGTTAGCCTGACATCAGTACCAGAAAAGACTCTAGAGCAGATCATTAAACAGAGAGACTGTAAGCATTTAGAAGGGAATGCCATAACAAAAAATCAACATGGGTTCCAGAGAAACAAGTCATGCCAGACTAATCTGATTTCTTTTCTTCTTCTTCTTCTTTTGGATAAAATTACCAGCTTGGTAGATGAAGGGAATGCGGTAGACATAGCATATCTTCATTTCAGTAAGGCTTTTGACACGGTCCCCCATGATATTCTTGCAAACAAGATAATAAAATGTGGGCTAGACAATACAACTGTTTGGTGGATTAGTAATTGGTTGACCAGTCAAACCCAAAGGGTGCTTTGCAATGGCTCCTCTTCATCCTGGAGAGAAGTGATCAGTGGGGTGCCACAGGGTTGTGTTCTGGGCCCAGTGCTATTCAACATCTTTATCAATGAATAGGGGGCATGCTTCTCAAATTTGCAGATGACACCAAATTAGGAGGAAGCTAATGCCCCAGAGAACAAGATGAAAATTCAAATTATTATTATTATTATTATTATTATTATTATTATTTATATCCCGCCTTCCTCCTGGCATAGGGATTCAAGGTGGTTTGATCTTAATAGATTAGAAAGCCAGGTCAAAACTAACAAAATTAATTTCAACAGGGAGAAATGTATGGTACTGCACTTAGGCAGAAAAAATGAAATGCATAGATGGGGGACACCTAGCTTAACGCGACTACACGTGAAAGGGATCTAGGAGTCCTAGTAGACCACAAATTGAACATGAGTCAGCAGTGTGATGCAGCAGCAAAAAAGGCCAATGCAATTTAAGGCTGCATTAATAGAAGTATAGTTTCTAAGGGAAGTAATAGTGCTCTATTTTCTATTCTGCTTTGGTCAGGCCTCACCTGGAATACTGTGTCCAGTTCTGGGCACCACAATTCAAAAAGGCTGTTGAGAAGCTGAAGTGTGTCCAGAAGAGGGCAACCAAAATGGTGAAAGTTCTGGAAAACATGGCCTATGAGCAGAGACTTAGGGAGCTGGGTATGTTTAGCCTGGAAAAGAAACGGTTAAGATATGATAGCCCTATTTAAATATTTGAAGGGGTGTCATGTTGAGGGTGGACCAAGCTTGTTTTCTGCAGCTCCAGAGACTAGGACACAAAGTAGTGGATTCAAACTACATGAGAAGAGATTCCATCTCAACATTAGAAAGAACTTCTTGACAGTAAGAGCAGTTCAACAGACAAACATACTTCTTCCTAAGTGTAGAGAAGTCTCCCTCTTTGGAGGTTTTTTAAACAGAGGCTGGATGGTCATCTGTCAAGTATGCTTTGATTGGGAGTTCCAGCATGGCAGGGGGGTTGGACTGGATGGCCCTTGGGGTCTCTTCCATGTCCATGATTCTATGAAGGTTCCATGGCATCATAGCCCACATTCAGTTAATGATAGAACCTTCACTGCTACTCCCAACAATTTTTTTTGCATGTTATAATATTATAGAGGATATTATAGAGGATATAGAGGAGCAGTTTTGCTCTGTGGTATTTTTTTTAATAGTTGAACTACTAAGGCTTTGCCCTGTGTATTGGCTACAGTATTCTTTAAATCTCTTTTCTGTGTTGAAAAAGTAGTCACACCAAATTAGACAATATAGCAAAGTCCAACCTAATGTAAGAAAAATGCAGCTCCCAGCTAGTTTTTCTACAGGTGAACTAGGTGAACTGTCACCCTGTTCAGAGTTCCACCTCTGTAGAAAGTAAAAGCAAAATAAAAATTAAAAAAACACTCTTTTGCCAGTTGGACATAGCTGATAAAGCCAAGTCATGGATTGGATGCCGAAGTTCCTTTTGCTAGCAGAAAATTTCTTCCATTCTTGTGTAAGGTGGCACAGTTTCCATCAACTCCCTGCTCTATTGGCAGTCCACTGCACTGTATTGCAAGACTTTTAGAATTAGATATTCAGGAGAAAAAGGGGCTTACTGAACCCAGAAGAGAACACAAAAAGCCTTATAGTACAAGAAGAATACCATGCACCACTTTCTCAATCTAACCCAATGTCTCATTAAAATTATTCCTTCCAACAATACCTAATTACTGTTTCCTCTTATTTCCACCTGTCTCCTATTTCTGATTTAGAACTAGCCAATGTCTCAGCTCTGTTGGGTTAAAATTCATTAGAAGCAGAAATAATGTTTTATTATCATTAAAAGGAAGTTAAACTACAATTAGAAATGTAGCCAAATGCCTGGGGGAATGAAGTCAATGTATTTGTATTTTTGTTTTCTTTCTTTCTTTGTAGGCATACTTTGTTCGTTTTCTTTTTCTTTATTTGATCTGTATGATTTATGTATGTAGAATAATCTGTGTGTTAATAAAGAAAAAAAAATCTTCCGAATTTTGAAACCCTGCCTCAAGGGATTTTGATATTCAGGTGGACTGCTCAAGGAAGTACCGGTATTAGTTTTTAGGACAAGCAGTCTCCAGATGTGTTAGAATCAAAGGCAGTAAACAGAAAGACCATCTCTTAGTTTTAGATAGCCAATAGATTAGCCATTAGGGCCCTCCCTCCAGTCCATCTGATATCAGAGCAGGATATAAATACTCCAAATAAAATAAATGAATAAAATAAATGTACTTTCCAGAGCAAGCAAAAATTAGAAATACACTCAGCTCTGACTGTATTTAAACATTGGTTGGCTTTCTATATGCTGAAAGCAGCTTCCTTCCTAGCCTGACATTCACATTGTTTTGTTTCACAAGTAACTGTTGTAGATGAATTCAAGGTGAATTAGTTTCTTTTTTCACCACAGTGTACAAAGCCCCAAGACTCTTTTTACTACTATATTCTTAGATTCAGTTTTCTTGCAAGTATGCCCAAAATTCAGGATGGGGGAGGAGGAACTTTTTTATAGTAAGAGCATACAGTAATTTAAACATTCTTGAAATAGGTAATAATTGAAGTATATTTTGAGGGTCTTCTTCAGATACTGTATATACTCGTGTATAAGTCTATAAATTTCATTTTAAAAATCGAGCCAAAAAACTTGGGGTTGGCTTAATCCACAGGTCAGTGTAAGTACACTAAGGAACTATCCTCTTCTCTGAGTAGAGTGGCGAAAGGCAAGAGCTTAGTCCACCCTGGGAGAACCTAAAAGAAGCACTGAGCCCTTATACTTTCTCTACCTCTTGCCACTTCTGGCTCTTTTGTGGCTTGGATTGTCTGTCAATAAGCGGGATATAAATTATTATTATTATTATTATTATTATTATTATTATTATTATTATTATATTTTGAATGCCTGGGCATGAAAATGGCAGTGGCAGCAGCTGTTTGGTGCTTCCCCTCAAAGGAGCGCCAAGACAGTAGATAGAATTGTTGCTTCTTTTAGGTTCTCTCAGGATGGAGTAAGCTGTTGCCTTTCAACACTGTACTCAGAGAAGGGGATGGTTCCTTTTTTGATAGGCATTAATACTTTACTTTTAAGTCTGGTTTTTACATCTTAGCCCCATCCACACCTGGTCACCTCCCCCACATATTTCACAGCCACCATTTGCCATAGTTCCCTCCTCATCCATCAAGCTCTTAGGGTGAGCACAAACATTTATGCTGCCAGAACTTTGTAAGTTCTCTGGCATCATTTTCCTTTGCTTTGTCCTTTACATCCTTGTTACATGTCCCTAAGTTTTACTCTCAACTTACCCATGAGTTATATAAAAATCCTTAATTTTGATCTCCATACCTGCCCTTGATTTATGCATGTGGTCAGCTTATGTGTGAGTATGTGCAGTAGGTTGATTCCTACTGTATATGCCTTGTTGATTCCAAGATATATGTGATTTATAGTTTGCTTATCTAATTTTATGGTGAGTTAGTGAAGATCTTACTATAAGAATACAAAGAATAAATTTCTTAAAATCAGTTCAGCTTCAACAGCACAGTATTTGTCTATTATTATTCAGTAAGTATAGAATATTCTTGCTATTCATTGCTGAATTTACAGTATCTCTTTGAATGGTGGTAGAACTAAGAGTTTGATTATATATTCTGAACATCAAATTATTACATCCTCTATTCCTACAGAATGCAAGTGAGGAGATTGTATGTTTCGTATGTATGTGCCATATTAAAGAGCATGTTTAAAAGATTCCATAGCACAAACACATAGAAATCTAGTTTGATGATAATAAGAGCAAGCTAGACCACTTTCCTCTAAAATAGTCTTCCCACTGGCAAAGATGACATGATAACTATTTAGTCATGTGGCTCACTTATCTGTGTTCCAAAGTGGGACTGCATCATACACCTTTTCTTAATGTGTGGATCAAACCTAAATGTCTGAATGTAATGAAACTTCTTTAGGGGGATTATTGCAGACTGGCTGGTGGGGGAAAAATAAGAATTTAAGGTGAGCTTAATTTGTATCACTTTTTAAAAATGCAGAATTTGTGTTAAAATACTCTGTGGGTGGGTGTGTACATGTATGGTGTGACTTATTTAATAAATTTAATGTCGTCAAACACTGTGAAGAATGGCAAATTCTTATTTTAAAAAAATAAGATATCCTGCCAAAATGTCCTTTCTTATTTCAAAGAACCCATGACAACTTAATGCTGTCTGTGGGAAATTGTCAGTATATATTGGTTCTCTCATTCCAAGGCTGCAGAGGGTCAGGTAATTTGTTGTCAAAACATACTATTTCTTAAATATCCCCCGCCCCCAGAAGTAACTTGTAAAAAAAATAAAACATTTTGACCTACCATGTATAGACACTGTCCTTGTTCTTATCTTTTTTTTCTCCATCTTTATATTCACCTTCCTTTGAACTCCCTTAATGTTTAAAGAAAGCTCAACAAGGCTGTCAGTAAAATTAAATGATTGACAGGCACTCTTGAGTCTTCTGTTCCAAACTGAATGCCATTCTTTTTCCACCTTCGCCTTCTGTACTATACGTCTCTTTTGTTTATTTTGACATCATCCTAAGCTTTGATTTTGTTCATGTTTGTGCTTTTGATGGGTGCTGATGTGAGAACACCTCAAAGGTGACTTCACCTAGTTATTTTAGTCTCAGTTTCCTCTTTCATCCACTTATCTACATCTGCATCTTCTCTCTATCAGAAATAATGGCACCCTCGTTGCTTTTAAGTATCCCCCTTGCTTTAAGGCTTTTGTCCTTTCCCAAAGTTTAAATTAAATAATTAGTTAGCAAACTTGACTCTTTGGGGAAGCACTTTTGATTTCTTTCAGTGAGTTCTTCCTATCTAAAAATAAAAATAAAAGAATGTTTGAAAATGGAGTGGGATGATGATAAATGTGTTAACATTAAAAAAAATGATACTTGTTTGTTTATATTCTGCCTTTCTAGCTCACAAACTGAGCCACTCAAGGCAGCTTACCAACCAAATTAAAACAACGAGAAATGATTAAAGTAACATACATAGCAGAGAAAATCAATACAAATCCAACAAATTATACAAATGAAAAGAGAAAACAGCAGGAAAATCATTGAACCTGCAAGCCAAGGCTTTTTCTGAATAAAAATGTATTCAACAGGAAGCTTTATGCCATCCTTGAGGGGCACTTCAGTAGGGAATTCCACAAAGTAGAATTATGTCAAGAAAGTAGAGAAATGCATTAAGAATAATGGGAACTGCTCACAATAGTTTTCAAAATGGACCTAGAATTTCAAACCCAGTATAACATTGGCCTAAATCCAGTCATAAGTCCTAGTTAGAGTAGACCCATTGGGAAAATGATAATTTGGTAAGTCAACACTTTAAGTTATTCAGTGGATCTGCTCTACTTGGGACTAAGAGTAGGATTTAGGCCAGGGGAAGAATTCAAAGCTAGAGCTGTGTTAGTCTTTAAAATCAGTATGTAGAGAGAGATCTTGTAGCACCTTTGAGAAAGAAAGAAATTGGCAGCATGAACTTTCGTAAACTTCAGTCTGCTTCCTCAGATGCATTTGGTGGAGTGGAGGAAGTAGACTGAAGTCTCCAAAAGCTCATGCTGCCAATTTCTTTCTTTCAGTTAGTCTCAAAGGTGCTACAAGATCTCTCTACATTGAGAAGAGTAAGATGTGGCTATGCATGTTCTGCACGTTCTCTGTTAGAGATATACTTTGTTTCTGCGAGAACTTGGACTGTAGATATAAGACCAAGAGTGCTTTCTTAGTCCCTCCACCATCACAGGACAGTGTGTTGAGGACACAAGAGAGGCTTCACAGTGGCTGCTCTGAGGCTGTAGAATTCCCTCCCACATGAGGTTCAGTTGACCCCCTCACTGCTCTCTTTCCACTGCAAGCAAAGACCCTTTTTATTTAGACAGGCCTTTGGTTCTTAATACACGTAGCATAGAGTCTTTTAATGTGGTTTTCCATATTTAAGGTAAAGGTAGTCCCTTGACATGAATGTCTAGTTGTAACCAACTGTAGGGGGTGGTGCTCATCTCTGTTTCTAAGCCGAAGAGTCAGCATTGTCCGAGGACTGCTCTGAGGATCATGTGGCCAGCATGACTGCACTGAACATTGTTACTTTCCCACTGAAAAGTGGTACCTATTTACTTGTATCGCATGCTTTCAGATTGCTAGGCTGGCAGAAGCTGGAACTAGTGATAATTTTAAATGATACAAATATTTCAACCAATCTAGAAGCATAATGTATTTAAAAGAAGTTAAAATAGTTTAAAATTCTGTGCATATACAGATAAAAAGGCTTCAAAATAAAAAGCCATATTTTATGTTGGCATTGAAATGAAGCCAGCACTGGTGCTGTTCAGAACTCCAGGGGGAGGGTATTCTCCAACCAGGGCCAAGAAGACCATTTCCCACATCTTCAGTCATGATTTGCTGACACAGATGGGATGCAGAAGAATATATGTCTAATCTCCTCTGTCTTTAACATTAGCATGATATGCACAGATGGGCAATAGAATATTTCCAGAATATGAAGATAAGTACTATTGTGGGAAGGGATTGTTTGTTTTATCTTGTAAGCCGCCTCGGTTGTATTTTACAGAGAGGCGGAATATAAATATATTATTATTATTATTATTATTATTTATTTATTTATTTATTTATTATTATTATACAGCACTCGGGCCTCAAACTGCCAACCTTCTGATTTTCCAATCATCAGAACTGGCGTCTTAACCACTAAACCACCGCATTCCTCTTTTTATTATTTTAAATGTATTTTTAAAAAATTTAGCTTAGTGCTTTGATTAGAATTTTTATTTAATTATTTTTAACTTTTGTATATTAAAATTTGAGCTTTGTTTTGATTTGTTGTAAGCCACATTGGGTCCCAATGTCAGGGCAAAAGGAGAAATATAAATTTAAATACGGTAAATAAATAGGCACACGTTTTCACTTACTCTTTGCTCCCCTGCCCTGTTCTATCTTCTGTGAGGTTTCTGAATGTCTGCAACCCAGATTTTGTAGAGCTGGTTCTGAGGCCTGCAAGAAGGAAGCAAGAACACATGAAAAGCAAATTCCCCCATTCTGCTTGTGGGTGCTTCTGCTGGATCAAACATCCTTTTGTAACTGGAAGGAGAGCTTTGAATCCCATTCATACCAGATGCTAGCTCATATCTTCAAATAAGAATTCAGATTAGTAGATAATAGCAAGAGTTTTGAGATTTCAATAATCTTTGATTATTAGATTCAACCCATTTTTTTTAATTCAGGCCAGCTTACAAATGATTATTCTACATTGCACCTATGCCAACTGCATTTTGCTTTGACTTATATTGTGACATCACTAAGATCTCATCTTGAGAGAAAAGTAGGATATTAATTAAAGAAGGAGAAAGAAAGAAAGTCAACTGTACAGAAAACACAAGCATGTTTTTTGCTGGATTATGCCCATGAAGCTGTGGTTTTTAAAATATGACACAGTATATACTTTTTCCCTTTTAAATATCAAACTTAAATAGAATTAGGTGTGAAGACAGAAAGGTTGGCAATGTCACTTTATTTATTTATTTTTAAAAATTATCTTGAGTTTTAACAACCTAATCTGTTGTATTTTGGAAAGTCAGATGTACTTTGGACTCAAAAAGGATACACGTGGTTTATGTCAGTCTCAATAGCAAAGTCAGCCGTTTGCTCTTGCAGGCTTTCTCTGCTCCAACTGGTAGGGAGTCTGCAGATGTCACAGTGTGCTATATTCCACCTCCTGAAGTTTTCATTTTCCTTACCAGACTGCAGGAGAGTGGTTGGCATGGGGATCTCAAAAATCATCCCAGCAAATAGGCTGGACCATGCAATTAAAAAATTACTCATTAGAAATTTGGACCAAAAGGAGTACAATAAGCATTTATTTGAGTCTATCACACAATTGTAGTGCAGACCAAACCATGATTACAGATAAATTAAATTCCTTAAAATCTCAGCATAGTTTCAACTGCAATCCTATTCCTATATCACTGTAAGTCCCACTAAACTCTGGATTGCAGCATTTTACGGTACTCATCAGATTGTTCATCTTCCATTAGTTTTTTATTATGTAAAGATTGATTGTAAAGAAATAGAGGTGTAGATTTTGAAAACCTTTGTTTTATTTCAGTACATATAAAATATTGAAAGAAAGCATATAGAAGAATAAAAAAGAATTGAAGCTCCTTTATTCATGATTTATGTGAGACTTTTGTAGCTCTGTTGAGGGATTTTACCGAAGAGAAATTGCTTAGCTCTATACATTCTTTTTGGCTAGTTCTGTGCACACTTCACTCATCAGTTAATATTTTTTGGGGGGAGGGAGACCCAGCCACACAATGAGCAGTGCTTTTGTTTTTCCTTTCGTAGTAAATGAACTCAGTCTTTAATCACTATTTTGTGCAAAAAGATGACTTTTAAAAACTGCATTGAAGATACAGAGACAGCAAAGAAATGTTTCCCTTCTTTCAATTAGATCAAACCCATTTTATGAACCAAAATCAAGTGCCGCTTTAAATAATCAAGTTACTTCACTACAAGAAATGGAAAGGAAGATGAAAAGAAAAGCTCCTGAACCACCAGTCCCCTCACCAAAGACAGAAAGGGAAACAAGTGAGAACACGTCCGCTATTCATGCAATGAAAGATCTTTCTTCTTCTCCCAAGGTATGTAGCAACCATGTGACCAGTATTTGCAAATGTTTGTTAAAAACTGAAATCTTTCTTCTTGTATTGCATACACTGACAAACTAATCTGTTAAAGCATATGTGAAATTTGTTTGGCTACACAACTGAATCTTCAGTTGTTTCTTGCAAGGACAGAGTCACAGTTTTAAAAACAGTGATTGAAGAGGTGTGTGAACCATCAGTGAATATTTTGAAAACCCCAAAAGCTTCTGGGTTTGCTACAGTGAGAAAACTGCTTCTTCACTGGCACATCTTTCCACTTCCAGAGTGCTCCTCTAAGCAAACATATTGGTTGTTTATAGAATCAGCTCTAAATATAAACTGAAAATCTTACTGGAATTCCAGTTCTATTATGGTTTGCTTTGGTATGGATTTGTTCTTTGGATGTTTTGTCCGTAAATTGATTGACTCTGTCTTTAAAAATGTCACATCAAGAAATATTTAATTAACAGAACTTGCAGAAGTGTTCTGGGAAAACTATATTAAACAGCACCATGCTTTCTAACACTCAGTTCCAGGCCTGTATACACTAACTTGGAAGAAAGCCCTACTGTCAGAATAAGTGTGCTAAGGATTGCATGGATAGATAAAAAACAAGTGAGTAAGGGGTTTTTTTTTGTCATGTGAGAGAGAACACCATTGAAAGGAAGAATCTGGTCCCTGGCATGCCATGCTAAAATGGTCAGGAAAACTACACTTTGAGATATACAGTATTTTCTATATTGTTTGTATTGCTAGGTACTACAAAGCCATAAATTTGAAGCATATTGTATAGTCATTCTGAAAATCTCTTGGCCATAAATAAATAAATAAATGATGGTTACAGTAAAAACAGCAAGGTAGGAAAGAGAGTAGTTTAAAATTGAGTACAGTCTAAATCAAGAGCCTTGGATATTAAAATTAACCTAACTGATGCAACTTGATTCGAATCCATACTTTACATTCTGCAAATAGATTTCACTAGTGGAAGTGGAGAAGTGACTGTTGCCAGATTTCTGCTTCCCATGCAGATTCTGCTTTCCATTGCTTTTTGATTCAGAGTGTTTCAGCACTCCTCTGGGGCAGAACCTTTGCAAAAGCAAGCAGCTTAGGAGCATAGGATGCTATGTTATACTGACTCAGAGCATTGGTCCATCTATCCTAGTACTAACTGAAAGAAAGAAGTTGGCAGCATGGGCTTTCATAGACTTGAAGTCTACTTCCTCAGATGCATTTGGACCAAATGCATCTGAGGAAATCGACTTAACTCTATGGACCTTATCACACAGGGCCCAAAGCAGTCAGAACCCAAACGAAATCTTGACTTGATACGTATTGTTTTTCCGTGTGTCCACACGACGTCGTTCAGAACCCTGACAACATGCGGCAAGAACCGAGATCTTTCGTATTTCGGTTTCTTCAGGAAGTACAAGTGCGCGACAGGAATCATTTCACTTTTACCGTAAGGACCTTATCAGTTTGAAAAGACAATACTTATTGGGGAGCATTTCCCCAATACGTATTGTGGAGCATTTTCCCGCCCCCGCCTGCGCTCTGCGGCTGTCAAACACACCCCTTCCCAAGCCGGCTGTCCCCCAAACCCCTTCCCAAGCCGGCACAGGGCCCGCGCTCCGAGCAGAACGTCCTCAGAGAGGCACCTCTCTGAGGACATCCTCCTTGGAGCTCGGACCCTGCGCGGGGCCTGAGCTCCGAGCAGAACGTCCTCGGAGAGGCACCTCTGATAGCCATTTACGTATTGTGGGGTTTCTTTCGGTTTATTCCTGGATTTATTCTTATTTCGCTTTCTTATCGCTTTGTGGCCCGTGTGTGATAAGGTCCTATGAAAGCTCATGCTGCCAACTTCTTTCTTTCAGTTAGTCTCAAAGGTGCTACAAGATCTCTCTACATACAGATTCTACATACTAACATGGCTATATATTTGAATTCTGTCCTAATATTTTTGACTTTGACAGATGCAGTTCTGCAGCTTTTCAGACAAGATTTTTTTTCCAGCATACCTGGAGATGCCAGGAATTGAACCCTGGAACTTCTTCATACAATGTTGATGCTTGCCCCTTTTCCAACTTCAGGAGGAGAGGGGAACTTGCAAAATTTTCCTACCCTTCCCACTGGCAGGAGCATCCTCTCAGTGGAACTTTGACCAGGGAATGATCCTGTAGGGAGAAGCAAAGTCTGGATCCAATCTATTAAGCATATATTTGATCATTTAAAATTCTTTTCTCTTAAAAGAACTTTTCATTTTTCATTTTGTTTCCTTGGAATATGTTGAATTTTCCTTCAGAATAAAATGATGTGCATCTGTTACTTCCCTCAAATAGATATGTGTTCTGGTAGTCAGAGTTTAAGTATTGGAACAGCCTTTTGTTCTAGAAGATCTAAAGCAGAGGACAAACAAGGCACTGTTATAAATAGCTTGCAGTGGGATAAGGGCTTCTTCCTTTTTGTACCCCAACTAGAGTAGGATATATTCTGTAGTAGAAAGAAGGCAGGCAGCTTTGGAGGGTCACCTGAGGCTCGGCAGAGAGATGATAGCTGCCTGGGCAGGAGCTCTGGGGTGTGCCTGATTTCTCTTTCCCCCCTTTTTTTTCTTTTTCCTCTGAGGAGTGCATCAGGAGGGGCATCTCTGTGGTTGACCATAAGGAACCTGCTGCTAGTTGGCCAAACAAGTTTTGGGTGATAGCATTTCTTCCAGGGAGACCTCAGGGGTTGTGGTGGGTACATTGAGATCCCTGGCTCTTTAACTTCTCTCTCCCCACATCATCAGGTTGGGGGGCAGGATTGTGCCCAGTTGCCTCTCCTCTCCAAATCATGAGCTGCATCCATGCTGCAGATATAATCCAGTTTGAGACTCCTTTCACTGCCATGGTTCAATGCTATGGAATTCTAGGAATTGTAGTTTGTTGGGGCACCAGAGCCCTGAGGCTGAGAGAGTGTGACTTGCTCAAGGTCACCCAGGGGGTCCCCAGGGCTGAGCAAAAGAGAGATTCAAACCCAGAGTCTTAAAAATCCAAAGCTCAAATAGTATACCAGTATACCCAGGTATATCCAGATGTTTTTTAAATTATTAATTTTAAGGTATTTTATTGATGGATTTTAATACTGTTGTTGTTATTCTGTGCCTAATCAAGTCGTTTCTGACCGATGGCGCTATATGACAGTGTGTCCGCCATTTTTCTTGAATGTTCTAAATTTTGTCCTACATTTTCCCTACGTTTTGTCCCGCTATTGTGGAAGAGAGTTATAGCAACCCTATGTTGGTCACATCATTACACAAATTATAGTAACATCCTTCAAACAGCTTTATGTTCTTTAGAAAAAAATGTAGGGATTTTTATCTTAGTTATTAGACAAGGTAAAAATTGTGTGCAATAATACTACAATGAAGTTGTCAGTGATAAACAGCAACCATAGTTCATATTTCTTTTCAACAATTTTCTACATATATTTCTAGAGTTCTTTATATAAAATCCATTCCAGAAATTTTTTCGTTAATATCAGTGTGCTTTTCATTTTGACGATGGAAAGGAAAGAATATCTGTTGGCAAGTCCTCCTATTTTAAAACCTACAGCTACCCTTAAGGTCCTTGTATTTTAGATTTCATCATTAAGAGGTGAATGGAACTTCTTGTCATATCTGTCAAACTGGTGTTTAGTTAGTCATACAAGTTGCTGATGTATGCCTGTCCCTCAAGGGCAGATCTTGCCATTTCCTCAGTTCTCCCAAGCAAGAAAGAACCACCAATACCAGGAGTCTACTTGACAGAGTGTTTACCAACAGGACAAAAAAGAGCAAAGAGGCCACTATCCTGGCACTCAAGGTGTACAATCATGGTGTTTTTGTTTTTGTTTTTTAATGATTGCCTGCATCTAAGTGTAGTTTTGTTTATAGTGGAGCTTTTGTGTTAAGATTGAAAGCTCATGCCTGGCTTCTGATTGAGATTTGGGAACAATTTGGCCAAAACATAAAATAAGATATTGGCACCTGAATCTGGAATTGGAAGAGACATGCATTTGCAAGGATTTTATGAAATTTACGTATCTGACTATGTGTTTTTAGTTTGCTTATTCAAAATCTACTTGGGAAGCAGGGAAGAAAAGATACCTGATCAGAAACTATGGGACTTTTCCTTGACTAAGTGGTGTCAAGCAGCTCCCAACACCTCCTTTTCTACACACACACACACACTGCTTCTCCTTGCCCTTTCTATTTGGTCTAAGGGCTGTCTTTTATAGCAATGGAGGCTTTGATTTTTTTTTTTTCATCTTTGGCTCTTAATACACACACACTTTAAACCTTGACAATTTATGTGTAAACTGAAGCTGTAGGGACGGGGTTGCTGTAAACTGGAGTTGCTGCAGCACACAGGTGAAACTGAATGTTTCTTTAACTGGCACTTCTTGTGAGGACTCATTGTATTCCTAGTAATATTCCTGATGTCAAAATGTTGGTAGCCATTTTGAATGGCTGTGCCAGTACTGGCATAGATGATTTGTACCAAGCAATGCAACAGTAGAATTACTGGTGGCACAGTAGTTAAATGCCAGTACTGCAGCCATAATGTTGTAAGTTTAATCCTAGAGGAGGGCTCCAGGGTCCACTTAGCCTTCCATCCTTTTGTTGGTTGGTAAAATGAGTACCCAGCTTGTTAGGGCAATTGGCTTACAGACTGTAAACCACTTAGGGAGTCTAGTTCACTTGTAAGAAGTATAGAAATGTACTTTCTATTGCTATTGTTATAAATGCAGCTTTTAAGGTAAGGAAGACAGGCACCAATAAGGAAGCAGTGTGTGCTGTCTGCCAACGACACTAGTTTACAATGAATTTGCTTTAGTCTGAATGGACAAATTCTGAAGTAAGGAAACGGCATCATTCTATTCATTCTTATTCTTAGTTATGTGCTCATCATCATTTGAATTTTAGCACAAGTGAATCCAGATGTTTTACACACATGAGGAAAATTGCTCAAGAACAGTTTCCCCAGATACTAGATCTTCCTCACATTTAAAGAGGTAGACTGAAAATCTTGTCAACTCAGCTCACAGTTTCTTAGGAAATTACCTTGAGAAAATGCGATTTTTCTTCTTTCAACATCCTGTTTGGTTTTGTTTTGTTTGTGAACATTGGTTTGTGTCCTTTGGCTGTCAAATGTACTTATCCCTTCCTTATAGCTCCTGTGCTTACATACATATGATTAATGGTCCTTCCAGAATAGACTTAGAAGGGAATGTAGAGGAAAAGGGAATGAGAAAGTTCTGAGAAACAAGTGCAAGTCTGCTGTACTCATGTGACATTAAATGTTGCACTTTGCTTCCACTGGGAGGCAAGGAACAGACGTAAAATGAAATTTAAGCCCATTTAAATACTGGAGAAGTATTAATAAATAAAACACACATCATGCATATGTATGCAGCATTTTAAATTGAAGGGGAACACATCATAAATCTCTTGAAGACTGTTCTTTACAAGTACCTGAGGAAGAACAGGTAAGGTGCAGCAAACAGCTATAATATTTTTTTTTAAGGAGCCCTGATAGCGCGGTGATTAAATGCCAGTACTTCAGTCAGTATTGCAGCCACAAGGTTGTAAGTTTGATCCCAGGGCTCCAGGGTTGACTCAGCCTTGCATCCTTTTGTAGGTCTCTAAAATGAGTACCCAGCTTGTTGGGGTCAATTAGCATACACATTGTAAACTAGAGATTACTTAGGGCCGCTGCAGACCGGCCTAGAGGGCTGGCCTGGGGGTGGAGTTGGGGCGGGGCAACTGCACGCTGGCTGCCCCAACTCCACCCCGATTCTGCCCCGACGCCATGCACCCGTCCACACCACGCACAGCATCAGGGTGCCCTCTCGGTGCAGTGTGCAGACATGCTGCGCCAAAAGGGTGCAAAAGAGCCGCCATGATGGCTCAAAGGGCGGCTTTTTGCTGCCACCAAAAGGAACGGCATTTGCCTGCTCTTTTGGGGGGTGGTAAAAAGGAGGATTGGGGCCGCAGTGTGTGGTTGCCGCGGCCCAGAGCCACCCCTTACGAGTCATGTGCATCGGCCCTAAGTTCAGTATGAAGCAGTATAGAAATGTAAATGCTATTGCTATTAAAGACAAATCAGTGAATGACAGATCCTCAAAGTGTAAATCCCTGAGAGTTCAGAGTGTCCATTTCTAAATGGTATCAATTTATCTTATCTATCTGTCGTAGTTTTCTTTATATACAGTTTATTTATTTCACAAAGAATGACTGGTGTGCAGTGTGTTCCTGTGCACACCAAAAGTAAGTCTCTGAGGTGAGTTGAATAGGATTTACTCGCACATATATGTGTACTGAACCACAGCCTCAAACTTTTCATTTATCTCTCTGGATTTTAATACTACCCATGTATATTTATTTATTAAGCCACCCCTCTAGACCAAGTCAACCAAAGACAGTGAATAAAATAGGAATATAAATGACAGTGATGCAATATTTTTTAAAAGTTTAAAATACCAAAGGCAATAATACATTAAAATACCAATTAATTAGTGTGACAACATTTATAGAGTTACAGTACTATAAAATCAATAAATAACAGTGTGACTGATAAAATGTATCAATTTACAACCAATTAAACCCTATTTATTTTCCTACCTCCCATTCAACCTTCTAGAGAGCATACTCTTTTGCATTGTGTTCTTTGCACTAAAGGAGATGTTGTAACAATCAGGTAAAGAGCAGAGTCTCATTTTTTCTACACCACTTTTCATATTCAGCTGTGTGAGAATGTCTTATTGCAGGGGTAGGCAACCTTTCCCCTTTAAGGGCTGAGGGACTTCAGCTCCCAGAAGCCTCAGCCATGTTGGCCAATAGTCCCATGTTGGCCAATAGCTCCTGGGATTCTGGGAGCTGAAGTCCCTCGGCCCTTAAAGGGGAAAGGTTGCCTACCCCTGTCTTATTGTATAGCACTGATTTCTAATATTATACACAATATAATTGATTAACTGTGGGGAGGTGTTCTAATAACTTCATAATACAGTTTATTCAACTGTAAAATTGTAGATGTGATCATTACCTAATCCAAATAGATGTATTTGCTTGATAATGCTTCTCACAATGTTTCCAAAACATTTTATGGGAGGAGACTAGAACTGCAATCCTACGCACACTTTTTGAAAAATAGATTCCACTGACACTCATTTCCAGTTTGCATGGAATTAAACTGTACTTTTCCAACTATTTCTCATGCTCCATACTTCCACTGTCATTCATACTCATTTTTCATAAAATAATAGAGTTGGAATAGACCTCAAGGGCCACCACGTCCAACCCCCTGCCATGCAAGAATACACAATTAAAGTACTTCTGACAGATGGCCATCCAGCCTCTGTTTAAATAACTCCAAAAGAGGAGATCTATTGTTTGTTGTTGTTGTTGTGTGCCTTCAAGTCATTTCTGACATATGGCAACCCTAACACAAACCTATCATGGGATTTTCCTGGCAAGAGTTGCTCAGAAGGGGTGTGCTTTTCCCTTCCTCTGAGGCTAAGAGAGTGTGACTTGCCCAAGATTCACCCAGTGGGTTTCCATAGCTGAGAAGGGATTCAAACCCTGATCCCCAGAGTCCTAGTCCAACGCTCAAACCACTATACCATACTGGCTCCCTTTGAAACAGAAATGTGTATGCATTTGTGCACTGGTGTAAGAGAGGGCACGTGAATTCATTTTGTGATTATTTTTATATGTATTTATTTTAAACAGAGAAATCTAACATTTTATGTTTGTTTTTAAAAGTAAGAAGTATCTTACTTCAGTCAAAGCATAAACTTTTAAAATCAAAATGTCTACATTTATTTTAATATTTTAATAAATAAAATATCTCATTTATTTTCATAAAACATCTAGCAAATGTGGCTATGTCCACCCACAATAATCATGAACTCCAGATAGATGTGTCCATTAGGTGTCTGTAATTCACTGGCAGCAAACCCTGTACTCACCCCATAGCTGCGGTACAATTTTCCTGTCTATAATGACTCCAAGATTGGAGCAACTTGGGGGGGGGGCGGATGGTCCTATAGTGCAGAGTATTTCTAGCCACACATTTCCAGGTGAATGTGGGGTAAAAGGAAGTTCTTTTTTCTCCAGATTTTCAGAGAAAAGCCCCACATTGCCTGAGAATCCTGAAGAATGTGGTGTGCCCAGGTTGCGGCTGCTATAGGGTGAGTACAGAGTTTCCCACTGGTATAGACAAGCCCAGAAGTATTTCTTTTCCAGGGAGAGGCCTGGTTATGCATATACAGACTGCTTTCATGTCACCAACTGTGGCAGCAAAGGGCAGCAAAGAAACCCTAGCCCTACATATGCATGATGAGAATAATTTCACATGCTGCCTTATCCCAGCCAAAACAAGCTGCCACCAAGTCGAATGCTTCTGGAAAAGGTGCAGATTTTCTGGCTGTGTGCTGTTCACCTTGAGGTTTTCTACCTCCTGGTTCCTTTTTGCTCCTGAGGAGGCTTTTGTCACCTCCTTGCTGAGGGGCTCCATGAGTACTCTCCTAACCATCAGTTCATTTGGTTTGTTAGCTTAGTTTGTTGGTTTTACATCAGGAAATATTTGCTAACATATGGTTATAGCCATCTACATAAATGGAAACGACCTCCTATATGTCATAGAAAAAAGGCTAATTTTTAGTTAGTGATTTCACAATATGGTGGTCTTCCTTTTTTGTCTCCTTCCTTGTTCCTCTTGTTCTGGAGAAACAACTAATTCAGCCAACTGAATGTATTCTATACTATTTTCTGATGGCAGCCAAATTTATCTGACAGAAATGAGCTGTTAAGAAGACCAAAGATTCAACCTAGGAGCTCATTTCTGCCCCATGGGCAAAGTGTGTCTCTGAACCCCACTTTTTTATTTTGTTAAAAAGGCCTGTTGCCCTGTAGGGGCAATTTCATCATATTTTCAGAGGGCCATAAGCTGGTTTAGGCTGGAGGGGATCTTTCTTCAAATCCAAGTATTCAAATCCTGTGGATGCTGAGGGAGGCATATGTTGGGCCACAAATTCTGGTTATAGTTTCCTGGGCTGAAATGTTAGCCATCCTGTTCTAAACATCTTTTAAAATCAAAATATCACCTATTTTATAACCCAAGGGGCAAAGACAATACAGGTGAAAGTTTCATTCTTTCATATCTGTCCTCCCTGCTGCTTTTTAAGTAGAACAGATATCTCCCTCAGGGATTCAGTGTGGAATTCCATCCCTCAAAAACAGTACTTTGGAATTAAGTTTGGAAAATTAAGCCATTTTCTTCCCAGCTTCCTTCCTGAAAAGAAAACCAATAATAATGTTTAATCCAGTTACAACTCAAAATATACAAATAGTATGGTATGTTCATTGTATAACTTCTTGCTGAGATCGAAAGGTATCCCTGCACTACAGTTTTGTTCAAGATTTCAAACTAAAACCAAACTTTCTCTCAGTGGCGTCACTAGGGTTTGTGTCATCCAGTGTGGTGCCCCCTTCCTCCCTTTCCCCTGCTCCCCTGCTGCCTTGATCACCTGTTCCCCACCTGGGAACACCCAGGAAGGGCTGGCGGTGGGCAGGCAGCCAAGCAAGTAAGGCAGGGGAGGCAGGGACAAACAGCGGGGCTTTCAAGCTTCCCTGCATTCTCACCCCTGCCTTCCTCCCCACTACCCTGATTCACTCAGAGAAGGCACCCAGAGCAGCAAGGAAGCTAAGATGGGTGTGCATGTGTGTGAGTGCCTCCACTGCCCAGACCTTCTTCCTTGCTGCCTGAATCCCTTGGCAAAGGCAGCCAGGCCTGCAAGGAGGCTGATGCCGGCATATACTTGCCTCATGGCAGCAGGACTGCACACACACACACACACACACTACAGAGGGCGGAGGGCAAGATCAGGTGTCACTCCTCTCACCTCCTCCCACCCACCCGAGTGACATCACTGCCTACCAGCCAACTCACAGTTTATATATAGATTATAGACTTCAGCCATTCCAGATTGCTGATAAGTTCCTTCATAGCCGCCCTCCCCAATTTTACTCTTCTTCTGATTTCCTGGCTGCAGTCCCCATTAGGATCAATGTTTGATCACAGAAATGAGAACTCTTTTACTATCTCTGTTTCCTCATTGTATGGTTTGAATGTGTGTAAGTTCTCTGTGGTCATTATTTTTGTTTTTTTCATGTTCAACAGTAAGCGTGCATTTGCACTTTCTTCTTTGATCTTAGTAGTAGTTCCAGGTCTGTGAGGTTCTCTGCTAGTATTATGGTATCGTCAGCATATCTCAGATTGATGATATTTCTTCCTCCTATTTTCACTCCTCCCTGTTCCATGTCCAAGCCTGCTTTCCTTACAATATGTTTGGCATATAAGCTGAATAGGTAGGATGATGGGATGCAGCTTTGTCTGACTCCTTTGCCAATTAGAACCATTCTGTTTCACCATGTTCTGTGCTGTAGTCAATAAAACACATGCTGATTTTCTTTTGGAACTCCCTGCTATGCTCCATTAACCATTGTATATTTGCAGTGTGATCCCTGTTTGGACCTCTGGGATTTCTCTCTCCATTTATGGTTGGAGCCTATGTTGCAGAATTTTGAGCATGATTTTGCTTGCATGGGAGATTAGTGCTATGGTTCTATAGTTGCTGTAGTCTTCTTATGTCTCCTTTTTTGTGGATGGGGATGTATATTGATCACTTCCAATCTGTTGGACATTGTTTAGTTTTCCATATCTGTTCACATATGTTGGTTAGCACTAGAGTTGTCTCTGTCAATGTGGATTGCAACCGTTCTATTGGAATATCATCTGTTCCTAGAGTCTTGTTTTTTGCCATTTCCTTTATTGCAGCTTCCACCTCAGTTTTTAGAAATTGGGGTTCATCTTCATATGGCTCTTCATTCCATGTGCCTTTCATGTTATCATCTCTTTTATCTAATTCTTCTGTGTATTGCATCCATCATCTTTTTATTCCTTCCTGGTCTTGAAATATGTTATTTTTATTATTTTATTATCGTAGAGTGTCCCAGACCTTGGCTTGAGCTTTCCCTTGATTTCTTGAATCTTGTGGAATAGGTCTCTCATTCTTCCCTTTTTGTTGTTGACTTCTATTTCTCTACATTTGCCGTTGTAGTAATTTTCCTTATCTTTGTGCACTAGCCGTTGTACTGTTGCATTCATAGTTCTTAGTTTATTCCTGTCTCTTTCCTTTATTGCTTGTAGTGTTTTATCTGTCATCCATGGTTTCTTCACTTTCTTTTTGTCTGTTGGAAGCGTCTTTATGCATTCTTGTTTTATTATGTCCCTGGCTTCAGACCAAAGCTCTTCTGGTTCACAATCTACTACTCTATATCAATTTTATAAAGGTTCTATATCAATCTTATAAAGAATGCTATGAAGATATTTAAGCACTGTACTTTACATTGGTCCTTAAGAAACTTTGGTTTACATTCATTCAGGGTGTTAGCCTCCCGGATGCCAAAGTCCAACTTTCATCTGTAATTATTTTTTTTAATTTAACAAGATAATTAAAACACCATTTTTGCAGGGATCCATTTATGTTTGCTTCTGAAACAATCCAGTTTCCTAACCATTGCTCAAGTTTTAAGAGAAGGTGTGCCTTACCCTGAAGATCTGTCTAGATCCACACACCTGTTTTTATGTACCAATTTAAAAGATGTAATAGAGGTGTCTAATAAGGAACAAGTAGAACAACATGGGCTTTATCGTGTCAGCGAATCTGGATTCCTGTCATATTGAATGGAATATGTGTCAGAAGTAACTTCATGGATAACAGGGAAGAGAGTTAAACACATGTGAGAATTGCATATCTGTTCTTCTCCCTGGAATCGCACAACAATGGGCATCTTGATTTTATGACTATAAAAATGAAATGAAATATGCTTGCAGACATGTCTAGACAAGTGCTCCAAATGGGCATATTAGGAAATCAGGCTGTCTTGGTTTTTGTGCTCCAGCTTTGAATCTGGCTTGGTAACAGCACTTTTTTAATGGTGCTAATGTGATCAAGAGCCAAAAAGCTTATTCACTTTAAAGGTCTCCACTCCTACCTTTCCCCCAATGTGCATCTTTCTTGACAGGAAGTGAAATAGAGCACGATGGTCTGGGTTGCCATATCCCCCAGTTTGGCCAGGTTTTACCTGGATTCTAGGCATGCCACCCATGTCTACTTGGCCTGGATCCCAAGCTTTCATTTTCATTTTAAAAAGTAAATCTCTAGCCATTGCAGGAGCCAAGATATGCAGTGCTTAAATATCTTCATAACATTCTTAATGAGATTGATATAGAATCTCTAGTGTTATGAGTCAAAAAGCTGTAAGGTTAAATTATCAAAATATAATTGCTCTGCAAGTTGTAGTTAGCAGTTGTAGTATCTGTTAAATTATTCTGCTACCTTTTAGGGACAAGAAAGGGGAGAGTAAGCCACACAGGCCGTGGTGTACAGGAAGCTATGAAGGGACACATTGCAAGGGTGCAAGGTGAAGCAAGGAAAGGAGTTAGGGGGAATGGGAGTGAGCAGCCATGTGTAAGAAACAAGTCAGTGTACATTATGAGGGCTAAGGTGAGATGAGGGAGGAGTAGGAAGGAAGGGGTGTGTATAGTGGTGGCAAAGGAAGGGCATATTACAAAGACATAAGGTAAGGCGAGGAAGGTAAGTCGTTTTCCTCAGAGGCAATGGTAGCCTACAGCCACCTGGTAAATTCCATGACCAAGCAGAGGTTTGAACTTGGGACTTCCTATGCCAAGCCCAGCAGTTAAAACATTACTTTTGTACTAGTTCTCTCAGATCAGTTGTTACTGTAAAGAGTTGTATGAATGTTGAAATGTAATAATAAATGTGCTGGGTTTGCATAATAGAATGCAAATATACTTAATTAGAATAATTAGCATAATGGGCAAATTGGATTCCTAGATTTGAGGAAGTGGAATATGGGAATCCTAATGATGAAAATCATCTTAGTCTGCTGTTTTTGTCCAAGCTGAGGATTCAGTGGAAGGGTTCCTCCTTATGGAAAGTCATAAGAGGTTTTATAAAATTAGGTAATTGCTTCCAAATACTTCTTAAATTGTTACTTTCTCTCTTCAGCATGTTTGGCACTCTTTGCAGACAAACGACCTTAAGCTATCTGGCAGGTGATAATATAACTACAGGTTGAGTCCCCCTTATCCAGAATTTCAGAGTACTCCAAAAACCAAAACATTTTCCATGAGTGGCTGAGAAAGTGGCACCTTTGCATTCTGATGGTTCAGTGTACACAAATTTTATTTCATGCACAAAATTATTTAAAATATTATATAAAATTACCTACAGACTATGTGCATAAGGTATGTATGAGACATAAACGAATTTTGTGTTCAGACTTAGGTCCCATTTCCAAGATATCTCATTATGTACATATATGCAAATCGGAAATTAAAAAAACAAAACCAAAATCCAAAATACTTCTGATTCCAAGCATTTTGGATAAGAAACTCACTTAATTTACAACAGAGCATTACTTTCATGCTTTGTTCCAAATCTCCTCTCCCATTGTATTTTTGTTACCTCTCCTTTGAGTCAACAGCTTGCAGACATATGGTTCTCACTGAATTAATGTTTCTTGGTATGCATTACAACCAATCTCCCTATAACTCTTTTGGCAGCAAATAACATCTTCAGAGATGTTTTGCTGGTTCTTGTCATGTCTTTGACAATAATAATAATCTGGTGCCCCAGAAGCAGTTATCTCCATGGATGAGGTGCTTTTCTGTGATGCAGTTATTTCCAGGGATATATATTTCTTTCCAAAGTAAGGTAGGATACCAATGTCCACATTGTTCCCCTCTTCATTTCTTTACAAACTTAAATTTGGTTCTAAATCTTATGGTTAATTTGAACTAAAGTAGATCCATAGAATCAATTGGATTCACAGAAGAGTAGTTAGTAGTTGATTTGATGGGTCTGCTCTACTGGCGCCTACCAATAGAACTCAGGTATTCATTTTCCTTAGTGATGAACCCTTGTAATACAGTTTTAGAACCACTGCTATGTTTTACATGATGAATTGAGACATCAGACATGGCCATGGTGGTACATGCCTCAATTACATCCCATTTGGACTACTGTAACACACTCTACTTGGGGCTGCCTTTGAAGAGTGTTTGATGTGAGACTTGGCTACATTCAGTAACTCTGTGTAGCTATTAAACCCGCCAATTGAATCGATTAGGAGTTTATTGAAAACACACAGTCAGTAACTCACCAGTCAGCGTTTAAGCCAGAACTGCCCTCCCTACAACAAAATGCCATATTAAACCCCTCATAATGGCTGGACTCCACCCCACACACTTTGGCGCCAAATCTAGCACCCACCTCCAATCCCCACAGCTCTTCTTCACCCACCAAGTCATCCCCCTTTTGTTTTTTGTGGGTTTTTTGGGCTGTGTGGCCATGTTCTAGAAGAGTTTCTTTCTAGCGTTTCGCCAGCCTCTGTGGCTGGCATCTTCAGAGAATGCTGGAATGGAAGAGAGTGGGTATATATATACTGTGAGACCCTGGGTGAGACCCTGGGTCTCACAGTATATGAAAGCCTACAACCCCGTTTTCTCCATGTTCTCACCCAAGCTATCCTTCTTCAGCCGAAACACTCCAGCCATAACCCCCTTGCAGCTGGAGATTCTTCTTAGCACCAGCCAGCCTCCTACACGGCTTTACATTCCACAGTCCTGACTTTCTCAAAACTAACTCACTATTCCACACTACTCCCATCTCCCCACCCTGAGCAGCCTACCACTCATAAAAGCTATATTTTCCATATACTAACCCACCTATCATCCCCCCCCAAACAACTACAGCTGTTACACCCCAAATCAAACATCTGACAGAGCTCATGCACGCAGGCATGGTTCTGACATTTGGAAACTAAAGCTGATCCAAAGAGATGCAGCCAGACTATTAACTGTGGCAGGTTACAGAGACCACACAATGCTGTCAGTTTGTTTCCAGGCAGAATTCAAAATGATGGTTATGACCTATAAAGCCTTATATAGCTCAGGTCCAGGCTATTTGGCAGACCATATTTCCCTGTATGAGCTGGCCCCAGGCTCTGAGATCCTCACGAGTGGCCCTTCTCTCAGACCCACCCCCAGCATAAGCACAGTTAGTGGGGACATGAGCAAGGGCCTTTTTGGTAGCTGTGGAACTCACTTCCCAGGGAGACCAAAATGGCTCCTTCCTTGTTGTCCTTCCACCAGCAGTCTAAGACCTTCCTATTCAGACAGGCATTTAAAACATAAAAGTGTTTAAAGAACAGGCTGGGGTGTTGTATTGTTTTAAAGTGTTTTAAACACTTATCTTTTTAAACTGTATTTTATTCTTTTAATATGCAGTCTGTTTTAATATTGTAATAATTTAATTCTATTTAATATATCAATTTTATCTGTTTTTAATTGAACTGTTTTTTAATATTGTATGCTGCTCTGAGTCCCAGTTTTGGGGAAAGGGCGGGATATCAGTCTTTGTTGTTGTTGTTCACTATTTCCAAGAACACAGTATTTTTGACAAATGGATCTGTACTAGTCAAGACTCTATCTTGGATCTGGTAAGTATAACCACATACAGTGCACCCATCCCATCTGTGGGGATTCAGTTCTGGTGGCCCCCACAGATGAAGAAAATGTGCATGCTCAAGCCCCATTATGGTGAAGGGGTGACAATGTGCACACTGTTGCATTGATCACAAAGAATTGCCTGAAATATGTGAAAATCCTCTTCCTGATTAGAGTATATGTAATATGTGTATCACTGAATACCAGAATCAAGATCATCCATGCCATAATATTTCTGATTTCTTTGTATGGTTATAAAAGCTGGATAATAAGCAAAGCTGGTAAAAAGAGAACCAACTCATTTGAAATGTGGTGCTGGAGGACAGTTTGTGGATACCATTGACAGCCAAAAAGACAAATAAATGGATCCAAGAGCATATCAAGCCCAAACTCTTCCTAGGATCTACAATGACTAAACTGAGACTGGCATATATTTTAGGTATATCATGAGAAGACATTATCTTAGATTATCCTCACAATGTAACATAAACAAAGGATGTTATATTGGGCATCACCTGACTATGCCAAGTAAGCCTGGTGGCTCAGGATTGATCAGGCTCCAGTCTTGTGCTAGTATTCTGTTCACTGCTCCACAGGTGCTCTGACTAGAATAGGAAGAGAAGGAACAGAACAGATGAAATCCCAAATACAGCTGGATCTTGACCTGTGATGAGATATAGAATACGGCCATCTTTTCTTTGCATGGCAAGAGCAGTTCCACTACCCTCAACTGAGAATCACAAAGCGGACAGGTCAGAGCAGAAGAGGAGAACTGCTTAGTGAAGTTCTGCCTTTTCCAAACTAAACAGGATCGTGAATTATGACTGAATTTAGAAAGCCACAGTAATTTCAGGGCAATGAGGTCCCTCACTGGAATACCTGTATACCAGCCTTTTCCTCATTCCCATGTTTTTGTATCTCTTATGCCGGATTACTGTCTCACACACAAATGATAGTCATTCCCTTTGTGCAGCTATCTCAGAAAAGGGATAGCACATACTCCAAATGAACAAATACACAAAGAAACCATAACCTAAATAAACTCCTCCATGTATCATGGCCCCTTCCTTCTTGACACATATACTGTTAATTGAGATTCTTTTGCACAGTACAAAGTATCATGCCTTGGAATAATCCTATACTTACCTTAGTCAAAATTCATATGGAACATGCCAGCACAACCCGACTCCAGACCAATTATGCATAAGCATTTATCTTGTTCCATCTAGTGTGGGACTGAGAAAGCAGATTTTGTTTGACTACACTTGCCATCTACTCTGACCACTGGTCAAGCTTGCTAGGACTGCTGAGACTTGGGACCCACCAATTTCTGGTGGGCCACATACTCCCAGACCTTGTGTAACACAATATAGTATATGAGAAGCATATGGGTAAATCCCATGTTAGAAGCCTAATTACTCAAAATGCAAAAGAAGTGGGTGTTTTGTTTTTTTTTCCTTTCAAGATTTGGAGTGTATGAGGCTTTCCACAGGAATTTACTGTTTCACAAATGAAAATTCTGAGTGAAGAAGACCTCTCCTTTATTGGAGGTCTTTAAAGAGAGGTTGGATGGCCATCTCTAGGGAGTGCTTAGTTGTGAGTCCCTGCATGGCAGAGGTTCAATCAGATGGCCCTTTCAATCCCTTGCAACTTTGTGACTCTGTGATCAGAACACCTGCATAGCTATTTGGCCCCTGTATGTTAGTATGATTGCCCCCCCCCCCTTAGAATTTGTGTGGATTCAGATGTTTTTTTAAATGTATTATTGCACTCTAAATATTTACTTATCTGTTGATGCTAACAAAGCAAAAGCAAACTGTTATCAAAAGCACTGATTATTGCTCTTCAATATTTTAGATTAAGTATCAATTACAATGTTTGGAAATGTGGCAACATTAATAATGACATTTGCTTCATTTAACCAAACTTTTTAAAAGGCTGTATCATATCTACCATGGAATCATTCCAAAAGAGGATACAGCAGTCTGCCTCTTACCCTCTTGATGTTATTTCAACAACTCATGAATCACATGAACAAAAAGCTGAGTTATAACATATATCTTGAAAACATATTTCTATCATAGAGGGCCTAGCATTGACCTTCACCAAGGAAAATGTTTTCCTCTACTTAGGCACAGTTATTGAGTGCCTTCAAATTGTTTCCAACTTAACAGTGACAAGGTTTTCTTGGCAAGATTTGTTCTCTCAGGTTGAAAGAGTGTAACAACCAAGGTCACCCAGTGGGTTTCCATGGCTGAGCAGGGGATTCGAACCCTGGCCTCCCAGAGTCCAGCACTCGGCTCCTACTTAGGTACTGACATTTACCTAAAATAAAGAGTGCATTCATTACTGGCAGGGGAACATATTTAGCCCGAAAACCACAACAAAGAAAGTTCAAGTGGATAGGTGTACAATGGGACCTCCATATTCATTGGGGTTGGGGGCACAGGACCCCATGAAAGTGGAAAACCCACAAATTAAAAATCACTATTTTTTTTTACCTGAGAGGACACCTCTCCAGGAGGCTCTTGGTTTTCCAGTGTAACTCTGTGGTCAACATTCACCAGAGGTTGACTATAGAATTGCACTGGAGTACTTACAAATGCCTACAGAAGGCTATAAGTAGAACCACCATCACTGTGCTCTCCAGAGTTCACAGCCTGCCTCGGGGCTCTCATGGCCCAGGAAGCAGCCACTTTAATATGGGCCACTGGAAAGTTGGACGGGGTATGAGGAGATGCCCCAGCCCTCTCCTGACATGCCAATGGCCTAAAGGCCATGAACAGAATCCAGTTGGGTTGGCAACAGGGGTTGTGGAGTTCCATCACATTTGGAGGTCCTTCATGACCCCCAGGTCAGGAAAAAAAGTGCATTTTTTCCAAGAATTGTTCCAAATGCCTTCTAGCGACCATGGAGAGCATTTCCATCACATTGGGGGTGCGGGGGGAAGCAAGGCTGGACAAATGTAAGCCCTGTGGAACCTTTGTACGGAACAGGGATTTCCATTCACTTTCTGATATGTGCATGCATGCATGTGTCTTTTAAAAGGCCTCACCTGGGTCTAATGTGGCCCAAAGGGTGGGGGGGGGCGGGAATGGTGAAAATGACCTCATGTTCCCAAAGGACATTTAGGAGCAAAAATTTATTTATTTATTTATTTATTTATTTATGGGAGGGGGTGCAGTCTTCCCTATTTCTCCTGGGGCCCTAATGTAGTCTCCTAGCTTTCCATAGTTGTCCCCCTGCCTGCTTTAAATGAATTTAAAAGATCAGTGAGATGACCTTCATGTTCACAACTCGCTGGGTGAACAACGGTGTTGTGATACAATTATCTTATTAGAAGGACTTCTAGTTTTCTCCTTAAGATTTTTAAAGAAATAGATTCAAATGCTGATTTAGCATCAATAAGAGCACAAATTGTTTCTGTGGTAGTAAATTGGAATTTTCTCCCAGCAGTGTGAAATAGGCCCAGGCAATGATATGAGTATGGAAGAGGCTTCTTTAAAGCCAGTCTATTGCTTTTCAATAATATTAGAAAAACTAACACACTCTTCCTGATAAGAAGCATATTTTTCCCAATAATAGAGAATAGGTTTAAGGCAGTAATTATTAACATCATTCCTCAAGGGATGCATCATTCCTTAAGAGATGAGCATATATTTGTGAAGTAGCATTGAGTCTCTCTAAAAATAATGAAAAGGTTTAGTGGCTAATTACTAATAACTGGTAATTATTAGGGTCAGATCTTCTACCTTTTTATAATGGAAATCATAAAAATCTTACTTGACTGAGCAGAAATATTCCCAAAATTATAAATCAGTGGAAAAACATTTAGCTAGCAAAGGGGCCCACCAATCCATGTTTGCCATTGAAACCTAAAAGGGGGTACTCTCTGTTCCTGGCACCTTCTCAGGGCACATCTGCAGTATAGTTCTTATTTGAGTTAGTTTAGGCCAGTGTGGAATAGGTGGCTTCAGCAAAGAGATGGTAATACTGGAAAAGCTTGGGAGATCACTATAAGACTTCATCCATATATTAGCGAAAATGCAACAGCACAATTGTCCCACGGTTGGAAAAGTGCTCCCATTACTAATTCCCAAAAGACTGCTATAACTACTTCCTTTTCTGCCTCTTCTTTCCATTGCATTCCTATGCTTCTCTTCAAGATTTTAAGCAAGAGTTTTTCCAAGCTCTATCTGGGGATGCCAAGGTTTGAATGCAGGACAATTTCAAACATATAATAATACTCCAATAATTGGTATACCAAATCATACTTATAAAGGAGTAATCAAGAAAAGTCTTTTGTCTTTTTAAAATTGTTTTTAAAAATGTTTGAACATTTTTCTGCTTTAAAAGGAACTATATATTAACAAGCATTTTGTTAACCGACATTGTCATTGTATTAAGTACTCATTTCAAACAAAACCACCTGTTTTCATATATGTATCACTTTTTCAGATGTCAGATTACAGTCAGCTCTCCACATTTGTAGCTTTGACTTTTGCAGATTTAATTATTCACAGAGTTGATTAATATGTCATGCTGGAGGAATTCAAGATTCCTAGAGAAAAAAAACACTTCTCTAGGCAGTTGTAGGTCCTCCAATGCAATTCTATGATCAACATCTGGATGATGTTGACCATAGAGTTGATCTGGAGGATGCAAAGATTCCCAGAGAGGTGTTCTCTCAAAGAAAAAAATGGGAGGATATTTGTGGTTTTTCCACTTTGTGGGGTTCCAGCGCCCCTAACCACAGTGAATGTGGGCCTCCCATACTTACATTTATAAACCTGTAACATTTATAAACCTGTAACATACAAGGTACCATCCTAGGGGGATGTTGTATACAGTTGAGTTTAGCAGCTCCTTTTTACATCCCTTTTTAGAATCAGAAATGGTTATTGAGATTAGAGTTCAAAGCAATCTAATTTGCATAGACATGTTGTACATTATTAATTCTTATATTTTGTCAAAGCATCCCTAAGTATGCAGGGGGATATATGGGATAATTTCCGTTATAAGGTCAATTCAAATTTTTATTCACAGAAGATGTCTTAGTTCACATTATGTGCTATAAATGTTCCCTCTATGTAACCCAAGAAAAAAGGTTGCTATAGGTGCTCACGACAGCAGTGACTCTTTCAGCCTGGTAAAGGCTGTAAGAAAGGACTTTGGCTTTGGAAGGGACATAGAGCCACTAGTAGAGGTAGAAGCTGACCCTCTGAACTTATCGCTGAAAGAACATTTGTGTAGCTGGGGAAGGATTTTTCTTTCTTCGGCTATTATATAATTTTATTTGATATTGTATATCTATATGCAACTGTTGTAATTTGTTTTGCCATTTGTTTTGGGGGGTGGGGGAGGGTAGGAGGGATGGGATCTGTATTGATTTTTATTTGTTTGATGTTTTGAATTTTGTTATACATATTATTGTTGTTCACCGCCTAGATTGGCTTGCCAGAGGGGCGGTATAGAAATAAACCGTATTATTATTATTATTATTATTATTATTATTATTATTATTATTAGCCTTGCAGAGATGTATAGCAAAGATTGTGGTCCAGTACTAGATCAAAAATGTAGGTATTTCCTTTTTGTCGTTATAAATCAGGGGTAGGCAACCTTTCCCCTTTAAGGGCCGAATCAGCTCCCAGAATCCCAGGAGCTATTGGCCAACATGGGACTATTGGCCAACATGGCTGAGGCTTCTGGGAGCTGAAGTCCCTCAGCCCTTAAAGGGGAAAGGTTGCCTACCCCTGCTATAAATTGTCTGAGCAGGGATTTAAAATGGTCTTCATAGTTGTAGTTCAGCAGTCAGACCACTACGCCACACTGGCTCTATGAGGAAGCATTTGTTGTTAGCTGCCCTCAAGTCAATTCCGACTCATGGCGACCCTGTGGATGAGACATCTCCAAGAATCCTATGTTCCACTGCCTTGCCCAGATCCCGCAACCCCTTTCCCATACCCCCTCTGATTGAGTCTATCCATCTGGTCTGTGGTCTTCCTCTCTTCTACCCTCTACTTTTCCTAGCATTATTGTTTTTTCTAGTGATCCATGCCTTTTCATTATGTGGCCAAAGTATGATAGTCTCAACTTGATCATCCTAGCTTCCAAGGAGAGTTCTGATCTGATCTGTTCAAGAACCCAATTGTTTGTCTTCTTGGCTGTCCGTGGTATCCTAAGTACTCTTCTCCAGCACCACATTTCAAATGAGTTGATTTTCTTGATTGCAGTTGCTATTCTGGTCAATGTTTGATCCTAGATATGGGAACTCTTTAATTTCAGTTTCCTTGTTGTCTAGATTGAATTTGTGTATTTCTTCTGTGGTCATTATTTTTGTTTTCCTTATGTTCAGCATCAGACCTGCCTTTGCACTTTCGTCTTTGACCTTCCTTATTAAATGTTCCGGTTACTGAATGTCTTCTGCTAATATTATTGTGCCATCCACATATCTTAGTTTCTTAGTGTTGCTTCCTCCTATCTTAACTCCTCCTTTTTCTGATTCTAATTCTGCTTTTCTTATGATGTCTTCATATAAGTTGAACAAGTAGGGTGATAGGATGCAGCCTTGCTTGACCCCTTTGCCTATTGGGAACCACTCTGTTTCCCCGAATTCTGTTCTAACTGTGGCCTCCTGTCCTTGGTACAGATTCCTCATCAGGACTATTGATGTAGTGGCACCCCCATGTCTTTTGGGTGCATTTTATAGCTTTTTGTGATCTATACAATCAAATGCTTTGCTGTAGTCTATGAAACACATGCTGATTCTTTTTTAGGAATTCTTTGGTGCACTCCATTAGCCATCATGTGTTTGCAAAGTAGTCCCTAATGCCCTTTCCTTTTCTAAATCCTGCTTGCACCTCTGGAATTTCTCTCTGTGTGTATGGCTGGAGTCTATGCTGGAGAATTTTTAGCATTACCTTGCTTGCATGTGAGATTAGTGCTATTGTCCTATAGTTGCTGCAGTCTTTTGTATCTCCTTTCTTGTGGATTGGTATGTATATTGAACATTTCCAGTCTGTTGGCCACCTCTTTGTTTTCCATATTTGTTGGCATATTTCAGTTAGCACTAAAGTTGCATCTGTCTGTGGGCATTGTAGCAGTTCAATTGGGATATCATCTGTTCCTGGTGATTTATTTTTCCTCATATTTCATGAAGTGTTTCATCTGTCATCCATTGTTTCTTATCTTTTTTTTTTGGCCACTGTTAGTGTTTTCTTGCATTCGTCCTTAATTATCTCTTTGACTTCTGTCCACAGTTCTCCAGGTTCTCGGTCAATTATACTCAATAGTTCAAACCTGTTTCTTACTTTGCCATTGCTTTCCCCTGAGGCTGAGAGAATGTTTCTTACATTGTCATTAAATTCATCTGAAATTTTATTCAGGTCATATTTTGGTATAAGTATGGTTTTTGCTTTCATCTTCAGCTTAACTCTGATTTTTGTTATAAGCAGTTCATGATCTGTGCCCCAGTCAGCTCCTGGTCTGGTTTTAGCCACAAGGATAGAGCTTCTCCATCCCTTCTCCACTTCCAGTTATGTAGTCTGTCTGGTTTTTGTGTTTACCATCTGATGATGTCCAGGTGTATAGTCTCCTATCTGGTTGTGTGTAACAGGTATTTGCAGTGAATAGATTATTGGCCTCACAGAATTCTATCAGACGCTCTCCTGCTTTGTTTCTTGTTCCTAATCCAAATCTTCCTACTGTTTTTGATTCTTCTTTGTTGCCACCATATTCCCACAAAGTGATTGTAAAATTACAGAATTCCCCAGACAGACTGGCAGTAAAAATGGTGTAGTTTTCATGTGATAATTGCAGATTGTGTTCCTAGATGTCACAAGGCCTAGCTTCAGAACTAGGTGGAGAATCTCAGGACAAGAGTATTACCTTGGAATATCTATATATTTCTGGGTATATGTATGTGTAAGTGCATGAGAAATATATATAACAGATGCTTTGTGTGCGCGCACACATGTGCTTGTGCACACACTCACATGCTGTGGTCCCTTCTACTGCAGGCTGCTTCAGAATAGCTACAATATGATTTTCCAGGTAGTCCATTTGACGGTATCCTCCATCTCTTAAAGTCTCTCTTTGACGGTATCTTCATAATCAGCCATGGGAGGAAGCAAGAGGGGGCAGTAAGCATGGGGAAATACTGAACTACCTCAGTATTTGCTTCCTTAGAAGGAATTGCTGAGCATTAGGATTGTAGTAGGAACACTAATAGTCCATGCCACTGTATTTCCCATTTCTATCTATGGTTGTGAAAGACAGACAGTAAAGAAAGCTGATAAGAAGAAAATCAATTAATTTGAGATGTGGTGCTAGAGAATTCAGCAGATACTGTGGACTGCTAGAAAGGCAAATAAATGGGTCCAAGAGCAAATCAAGCCTGAACTCTCCCTAGAAACCAAGACAAAACTGAGAGTGTCAAACTTGGACATATTGTGCGATGACATGACTCCCTAGAGAAGACGCTCTTATTTTGGACATAACATGAAAAGACATATCTCACTAGAAAAGACAATAATGCTTGGTAAGATGTAAGGCAGTAAGAAAAGAAGACTGCATTCCCAATGGAAAGAATCAGTCAAGGAAGCCAAGACCCAGATTCTGCAAGACCTGAGCAGAGCTGTCGATGATAGGGTGACTTGGTGGTTTCTCATTCATGGAGGCACCATAAGTTGAAGTAGACTTAACAGCAGTTAACAACCGAAGGAAATTATTGGATTGCTGCTTCATTTATTTTTCTGACACTGCTAAGTTATCATGTTCTCTCCTTCTACTCCTCTTCCCACACCTCCATCTTCTCCTTCACTCAGTGGTCCCTCACCTTTCAACTTTCTTTTCCTCTTTCTCTTCCTGCCTCCAACTCTTGGCTAAACATCTCTTTCCCTCACTCATCCCCATTTTCCTTCTCATCTCCGTTGGCCACAAGCCCTACCTAACTTCTTCACACTCCCTCTCTTTCTTTCTTTCCCTCCCACATCTCCTAATTGCAACTAATTTTCTCCAACTTCCCCTACACTCCGCTCCCCCCTCCTCTTTCTTGCTCCTTCCTCCTATTTCTCCTAGCTACACTCATCATGTTTCTTCTCATCACCTTGCATTTGGCCCTTTCCAAAAGAAAACCTTGAAACCATAACTGGTCTATGTTAGATTCTTAGTGTTTAAAGCAGGGGTAGGCAACCTTTCCCCTTTAAGGGCCGAGGGACTTCAGCTCCCAGAAGCCTCAGCCATGTTGGCCAATAGTCCCGTGTTGGCCAATAGCTCCTGGGATTCTGGGAGCTGAAGTCCCTCGGCCCTTAAAGGGGAAAGGTTGCCTACCCCTGGTTTAAAGGTTGTATGTCCTACTAAACCAGGGGTAGGCAACCTTTCCCCTTTAAGGGCTGAGGGACTTCAGCTCCCAGAATCCCAGGAGCTATTGGCCAACATGGCTAAGGCTTCTGGGAGCTGAAGTCCCTCAGCCCTTAAAGGGTAAAGGTTGCCTACCCCTGTACTAAACTCATTAAGAATCTCTTCTTAATGTGTGTGTGTGTGTGTTGTGTGTCTTTAAGTCATTTCTGACTTATGGCGATCCTAAGGTGAACCTATCATACAGTTTTCTTGGCAAGATTTGTTCAGAGGAGGTTTGCCATTGCTTTCCCCTGAGGCTGAGAGAGTGTGACTTGACAGAGAGCACCCAGTGGGTTTCCATGGCTGAGGTGGGAATTGAAATCTGGTCTCCTGAGTTGTAGTTTAAGGCTGCACTGGAGAAATAACCCTGTTTGGCACCACTTTTAACTGCCCTGGCTCAAGGCTATGGAATTCTGGGAATTGGAGTTTGTTGTAGGGCCCAGAGCGGACAACAAACTCCAATTCTCAGAATTCCATAGCCTTGAGCCAGTTAAAAGTGGTGCCAAACCAGGTTATTTCTCCAGTATGGATGCAGCCTAAGACTCAAACCACTATGCCACACTGGCTCCTTAATAAACTTCTTAATAAACATGCATAAATTATGTCACTCTGTTGATTGCCAACATGAAAATCATCTTTTCTTTCTCCAGATCTTTGGTAATTATTAGTTTAGGGTGAAGGAGGATTCCACAACCTGATTGTTAAAAAATGTGGCTATTGAAGGACAGCGATTAACAGGAGCAAGCAATTTAAAGCAGGACATGGAAAATTTGCATGGAAACTTTCTTTGGTTGAACTAGAATTCCCATGTATGTTGTTCGGAGCAGGTGCTTTAGAAGGTGTTTAAAACAGAGGTTGGAAAACTGCAGGGTTTTTTTTTCTTTTTAAGACAAAACCTATTCATTCATTCATTCATTCATATCCTGCCTTTCTTCTATAATAGGACTCAAGGGGACTAACAAAATATTTTACAACAATTTGGATTCAAATTTTACAAAGTAATTAATAACAGTATGAATATAAGCATTGTTTAAAAAGCAATTATGCAATTGCTTTTTAAACAATGGCAACTGCAGCGGCGTTTGGGGCTGCGGAGGACTGTTTGGCCCTGTCCTACAGCCCTCGGAGGACCATCAAAGGCAGCCTGAACTGCATCAGCTGTGGGAGCTGGGAGGAGCGCCAGCGGGAATAAAATCCCCGCCAGAGTCCATCTCTCCCCCGGCAACCCTGCAGCGGCGTTTGGGGCTGCGGAGGACTGTTTGGCCCGTCCTACAGCCCTCGGAGGACCATCAAAGGCAGCCTGAACTGCATCAGCTGTGGGAGCTGGGAGGAGCGCCAGCGGGAATAAAATCCCCGCCAGAGTCCATCTCTCCCCCGGCAACCCTGCAGCGGCGTTTGGGGCTGCGGAGGACTGTCTGGACCTGTCCTGCAGCCCTCAGAGGACCATCAAGGCAGCTTGAACCGTGGCAGCTGTGGGAGCCGGGAGGAGCCACGGCAGGGAGAGGACATTTACACCTGGCCTCCAAGGGCCTGAAGCCCTCCAGAACCGGCATGCCGGCGGCGTAACGCGGTGGGACCAACTGGGCCCATAAAACGGCCCCCTTTGCCCAGCAAAAGTGGCGAGAGACAGCGCCTGAGGCCCGGACTTACCATCCAGCTCCGGAGGCCAGCTGTAGCCGGTAGCGCAGCTGAGCGCCCCCAGTTGACACATCCCCATAGGGCGGAGGGAGCAGGACTACCATCGGACCCGCTCAGGGCCCTAATGTTCCCGAGGCCATCAGCGGTGTCCCGTGGTCGCGGAGGACTGCTTTTCCATCTACAGTCCTGGAGTACAACCTGAGCGACCTGAGCCACCGCTCCTGCGAGGTGACCGGGAGGAGCGCCGGCGGTTTTAAAACCCGCCGTTTACCATCTTCCACCGGCACCAAGCAGCGGGCAGCGGCGATCTATGGCCGCGGAGGACTGCTTTGCCATCTGCGGTCCTTGGAGTATTATAATGATACAGAATTTGTATTTTAAAATTGTATATTTTATTATTGTTATTGATTTGATTTTATTATTGTTATTAATTGATTACTGTTATTGATTTTGCTGATTTGTTGTTTATAACTTTGTAGTGCTGTGCGCCGCCCCGATTGCTTGGCAGAGGGGCGGGATACAAATAAAAAGTATTATTATTATTATTATTATTATTATTATTTATAAAGTTAAATTATTAAACATTAAAAACATTACAATTCATTAACCGTATACACACCTTAAAACCCTACTTTCTAACCAGTTAAATATTTTCTTAGTAATAGTAATGGTGCTTAATGTATTGTGTTTAATGACATCAACAGTATCCCCCAGTAACACCACTAGGGCCATCCCCAGTCCTCAGGTTGCCAAAATCTGTCCTGGGATACTTCTGAACTGACATTTGCAGAAAGATGTTTTATGAAGGAAGACAGACATGGAACAGGTTTGGCCTTATGAAGATAGAGGAGTACTTCAAATACCAACACAGATTGGTGAGCCAAAGTGTGAGACTTTTGTGACTAATAGAACCAAAGAAATGCTTTAACCATATCAGGTGCCCAGTAACATTTTTAATTTAAAAAAAATAGGGTCTCCTTGCTATATCTATGCATCCAAACACACCCAAGTTTCAAAAACAAGAACAAAAAAACTAAAATGGCAATGACAATTTGTTGTGGTTGTTACAGAAGGAATAACCCGCCTAGACCCTAGAAGTAAATTACCAGCCCAATATGGCCAATACTTCTGAATCTTGGAAAGATGGCTAAAGATCATAGCATATCTTTTGAAAATTGTAATATTGCTAGACTTTTAAAATGAGGATTTGGATAACTTCACATGCAAGATCTTACTCTCTGGCACATTTCCCCTCTTTTGATAGATTTTGTTTTGTTTGTATTTCTAATAGAAGGCATGTAATGAAGAACAAAAGAGAAAAGTGTGTGCATACAAGTGTGGCTGTCTTTACATCCTTGAAGTGGGATGGGATTATTTTGTCATTAACTTTGATCCAAAACACACTGCCAGAATAATCCAGTTTGAGACCATTTTGACTGCCCTGGCTCGGTGCTAGGGAATCATGGGAACTGTAGTTTATTATGGCACTAAATGTAACACACAGCTACAATTCCCAGAATTCCCTAGCATTGAGACAGAGCAGTTAAAGCAGTCTCAATCTGGATTATTTCTGCAGTGTGTTTTGGACATTTGTTGGAACAGTTTATGGAAAGCAAGGTTGGATGGTTCAAACCAGGTTGGTTTTAGATGTCATTTTTAAAAAACATGATTATTCATATTTGTATAAAAGGTTTTACTATTATTACTATTTTCCAACTCTCTTACTGGACCAACAATGACTGTTTGAATTTAGCTTTAACAGTTTATTGATAGTTGTTCATTGTTAGACCAGTGTCAGTTGCTTCTTTTTAATCACTTTATTTTATAGTGCAAGAATGCCACTCAGAAACAAATCCTTCAATTAATGGAAGTTAAACAAAAACAAATTGCTTTTAAAAAGTCCTTTTTAAAGAACAATTATTATTTAAGCTAATGGCCTTAGCATCTGAACTGCATTTTGTTACTTAATTTTCTGATTTAGTCCTATATTGGTGTAGTCCTATACTGCTATGTATAGGCTCCCAACTTGTCAATATAATTCCCAAAGTTTTATTGAAAGTTGTATGTACATCATATCAAAGCCAAATAACCTTGGATTATTAATGTTGTTTGTTCTTAACTGCCTTTGAGTTGACCTCGACTCATGGCAATCCTGTCAGTTGATGTCTCCAAACCCCCAATCCTACACCTCTATGGTCAGGTCCTGTAAACTCAGACCCATGTGTTATTGTAATAATAATAATAATAATAATAATAATAATAATAATAATAATAATAATAATAATAATATAGGGTTAATGTTATAAAGCATTAAAACATGATTGATTAAGCCTTTTAATACATAAAACAGTGTTTGACAGTATTAATATAATACGGGCTCAATTTTTTTCATTAAAGCATTAATTCAAAAAGTGGTATAAACCAAAACAAAGGTTTTTTTGTTGTGGCTTTTTTTTTTTTTTTGCTTTTTGTTTTTGTTTGTTTGTTTTTTGTTTTGTTTTGTTTTGTTTTTTGTTTGGTTTTTAAAAACCTGTGTTTTTTCCAACCCTGCACAGAAGTAACATTGTTCAGTAGATTGCTTCTTATAATACCTTTTTGCCCTACACAGTGCCAGTTATACAAACAGGCTGAATACAAACATTTCCCACCATTTTTTCATAATTAATATGCTGTTCGCTGTATTTGAATGTGTAAAGTTTTGGATTCGTGCACTTGGGGAAAGAGGCTTTGTCTCAGTTATTTGTTTTGATCAGTTCATGTTAAAATCTTAATGGGCAAAGTGCAGCCCTTGAGATATTGCTGGACTGCAACTCTTGGCATTCTTTGCCGTTGGCATGTTGGCTGGGGCTGCAACATCTGAAGGGCTTCATCATCCACTTTAAAAGTCATGTCGAGTTGTCAGCAAACCTTTTCATAGGAAATATTTATCTGCGGATGAACTGCTAGAGTTAACATTACCTGTTTCTTCAGTTTCCTGAAGGATGGGCTTGGCTTGTGTTTTTTGACATAATGTAAGGCAACTGTTAATTAATGTTCATTTATTTTAGTCATATTATGGACATGCTAGTAAAATAAAAGGGGTTAATTACATCACTTCATAAATCATTCCACTCATTTTAATAAAAACTGCAGGGTTCACTTCCCTTCATGTTTCTAATCAGCTGGGTGGAGACTGAAGAAAGAAGACACCCTAGAAAGGAGTCTCTTTGATGAGCAACAATCCTAGCCAAGATGGAAGTAGAAGAAGAGAGAGAAAACACCAAATGCCACCCAGTATTTTATAGGTTGCAGTGATGTTTCTTAAGCACAATGTTTCCTGTGCCAGCCTTTTTCTGAATAACTGATATGATAATAAATTGGCCAAGCTGTCCCAGTGTCTTTTGGTGCTGTTTTTGATAGCTGCCCACTGTGAGTAGCAGCAGGCAAGGGAATCAGATCTGAACAGTATTCAAAATCCAAAGAAAAGTGTCTATTATCACATACATTAGTAGTGGCCCTTTTCCTTTTGTGTGCACAGTTATCCACTGTCATGAGATATAGGAATGTTTGAAATAAGGAGAAAGAGTGTAACCAAAATTCAAGGAGAATCAACATTGGAGGGGATTATTTCTGTGAATATTATTGTTTTTTTCAACAGCTTTGAGAGTTGGAGGCCAGCATAATAAAATCAAGTGTTCCTCAGATAGTGCCAGTACACTATCTGCATGTTCTACAACAGCAATTTTTTTAGCCCACTTTTCACCAGTGTGCTTGCTATCCCTCCTCCATTTGTTGAATTCAGGATGACCTTTGCATGAATAAAGTCAAATAGGATTAAGGATGGAATTCTCAACAATGGAAAAGAGTAACAGATGTAGCCGACTTTGAACGTGGAAGGATTCTTGATGCCCTAAAGCAAGTGTCTATATATCGCCAGTAGGTTGTCAAAAAGAAATAGGAGAGAGTAAGATTTTTTTCAGGAAGTGCATTAGAGAGCAGCACATCAACAAACAAGAAAACAAGTCTGGAAATTCACAGCTAACACTTGAATCTTGTATGTTATGAAGTCACTTTATTAGAAGTATGTTTTTACTTTTAAATTTTGCCTTAACATATTATGCATATTATTCATTGATCTGTATCCACTTCTATAATAACCAATTGGAGATAGATGTCCTCTTTTATAATTAAAAATCATTTCTCTTAATTCAGTATTGTGGAAGAATATGCAGACTAACCACTGGTTGTTTTCATAATCATCTATCATCAGAAGGTGGAGGGGTTGATTTATGTTCAGGAACAGGCAATTTTAATCTTCCTCTCCCCCCCCCCCCCCCAATTTTAGGAGAAAGTATGAGTTTCTTTGACTTTCTGGATTTTGTGTACACTGATGCTACATCTGAAGTGCATGAACTGGACTACCTCTGAGACTGAAATATTAGTCAATCCACTTTTTTTCTCTTGCTAATTAAATATATAACATATTTTATGCAGTGTGCACCTGCTTTCTTAAATGTTAATGAGTTTCCATTCCTAAAAAAGAGGTATGCATTTGTTGTTAACATCCTTTGCAACTTGTTTTCATAATCTGACTGAAAGTTAAATCAGTTCCAGGTGTCATTTTTGCTACTATAATATTTTCAAGCCATGGATTGTTGAATCCGTTGATATGGAGGGCTGACTGTATCAGATTAAACAAACTATGAACAGAGTGACACTGCCAGACCCTACCATAAACTTCATGTGCCTGCATAGAACAGGCAAGGTAAACAGTATCTCCAGCATTCATGAACAGCAAAACAGGCTGCAGCCACACTGCAGAAATAATCTGATTTGACGCAGCTTTAACTGCTATGGCTCAATCGAATCCCATTTTCCCCCCAGCTCAAGCTTTATTGTATTGTTTACTTCAGGTATGCTGCTGCAAACTGATACCAAAAATCTGTTTCTCCAGTCCTCCTTCACTATCCTCCTAGTGCTGATGCTACTTTTAAAAAAACCTTTCAGCTAGACACTGAACAAGAAGGAAAGTAGCTGGGCAGGTATTTTAAAAACTATATAAAATGGAATTCATTTGTTAGAGGTTTTGTTAATTGAGATATGTCTGTATATTCATTCACAATGTGTTCAGTGTACATTTCTGTCAGGTAAGTGAACAGGATTGCATGGTTAATAAATTCAATGTTGCTTGGGTCTTTCTGGCAGTGTCACTCTGTTCATGGTTTGTTTAATCTGATACAGTCAACCCTCCATATCAACAGATTCAACCATCCACAGCTTGAAAATATTCAAAAAATATATAAATTCCAAAAGGCAAAACATGATTTTGCCATATTATATAATTGTATTTAATGAGATTTGACCATCCATGGATTTTTTTATCTGGGGGGGGGGGGGGGGGGAGGGTCCTGAACAAGGGCCCACTGTACTAACAGGCCACTGTCATAGCTTATTCTTCATTTAGCTCTGGGTTGTCACCAGCAGTTTTCCTATATTATATAGAAGCCATATATGTTAGTAGGTCGATCTGTAGCTTGTTAGACTGAAATGGTATGTCTTGTTCTAAGGATAGGAAACAAAGAGCTGTAACTTGTTCCAAGGATAGGAAACAAGTAGAGGGTAGTTTAAAAATAACCCCACACTCTTCTGTATGTAGGATATATGGTATGGTTTGAAGCCACATATTTTTGAGAACAACTACTAAAGTTCTGTTTGTTTACTTGTATCCCATTTTTCTCCCATGGCTGAGAAACTCTTAGCAAAAGTGCATCATTTATGCATGCTTTGCAGCCAGATAATTGAGTGTGCAATTCTATACATGTCTACTCAGAAGTGACTCCCATTGAATTCCCAGGCAAATTAGTCTTGGATTTCAGCTTCATATTAACTTTAATGAACAATGCCAATGAACAGCTGGCATTAAACTATAAAAACCAGCTGTGCAAGTTTTCCTTAAGTTCAACAGGTTCTTGGTGCACACAAGGCATTCCTGTATGCAAAAGGATATTGTAGCCCCTTTGAGACAAAGAGGCAAAACAGACAGGCCTCCAGGAGCGGCCAGGAGCCGCTCTTGGCCTGATCGTCCCGGGGCCACAGCAAACACACACTGCAGCCCTGAGGGCGCCTTCTGCCACAGTCCTAAATGGAGCTGGTTTTGGGCCGCCTTAGGCTGCCCCAAGATAGCTTCCAGTCACTCCAGGGGCATGCATCATCTACACACCACGCCCCGGAGCAGCCGGAAGCTGCCCCCATCTGTTTCAAGCCATTGTTTCAAATATGCTAGAAGATCCATTTGCATACTGATTCCCTTGTTTCTTCAATAAGAAATAAGCTCTGTGTGTAAAGATATATGTACAGAGCTTCAAACTTCAGTGAAGGGAATGGGAAAGCTCCTAGGTAAATGTGTGTATTAGCAGTCACCCCTACATAGACAGAAGATAAAAGCTACAAAACTGATCATAGATTCATAGAGTTGGACACAAGGGCCTCCAGTCCAACCCCTGCCATGCAAGATTACACATTCAAAGCTCCTCTGATAAATGAGATGGCCATCCAGCCTCTGTTTAAAATCCTCCAAAGAAGAAGATTCCACTACATTCCGAGGCAGCGTGTTCCACTGTTGAACAGCTCTTACTATCAGGATGTTCTGCCTAATGATGAGGTGGAATCTCTTTTCCTGTAGCTTGAATCCACTGTTCATGTCCTAGGCTCTGGAGCAGCAGAAAACAAGCTTGCTCCATCCACAATATGACATCCCTTCAAACAGTGCTATCATATCACCTCTTAACCGTCTCTTCTCCAGGCTAAACATACCCAGCTCCCTAAGCTTCTTCTCATAGGGCATGGTTTCCAGACCCTTCACCATGTTGGTTGCCCTCTTCTGGACACACTCCAGCTTGCCAACATCCTTTTTGAATTGTGGTGCCCAGAACTGGACACCGGATTCCAGATGAGGTAGAATAGAGTGGCACTATTACTTCCCTTGATCTAGATTAGACTTGCATGGCAGGGGGTTGGACTGGATGGTCCTTGTAGTTTCTTGCAACTCTCTGATTCTATGATTATAACATACAGCCCATGGGCCACATGCAGCCCACCAAACTATTTCAGGTGGCCCGCAAGAACTTCAAGGCTCCTCCACTGCATGGTTTTCTCCCTGGAAAGAGCCAGGCTGTGGAGAATGCAGACAGGCAAACAGGTGCTTCCTGACCCTCCTCTACAGCCGGGTTTTCTTCAGGGGAGAAGGCTGGGCTGAGAAGGAAGGGTGAATGCGTGCCCTCAAGCCTGCTCCTCAGCTGGGCTTTCCCAAGAGGAGAATGACAGGCAGAGATGGAGAATGGGTAAACATTTGCAGCTTAAGGTTCCTTTGCCACTCGGCCTTCTCCCAGGGTCAGGGCCAGGCAAAGGAATTAATACTAATATTAATTATTAAATATCTGATAATGAATGATTAAAATAATTTATTCATTAATTATACATTTGCTTACAAAGTGCGCCACTAAAAACCTATCTGAGGCATGAAGAAGTTTAGTCTATTTTAATTTTGGCTCCTACCTTTTGCCAGATTGTACAGGTCTGATCTAGGCACTATACTATTACAGTGGGCCCTTGGTATCCGCTGAATTTTGGTTCCCAGACACCACCACCGCCCTTGTCTAAAACAGCAAAATCAAGGTTTGCTTTTTGGAATTTATACATTTTTAAAATATTTTCAAATCATGGATGCTTGAATCCATGGATAAAAAATCTGTGGATATGGAGGGCTGACTGTATTGATGCAGCCTAGAATCACATTGGCTTTTTTAGCTACCACATCATACTGTTGACTCAACATGTGGTCTACTAGGACTCTTAGATCCCTCTCACATGTACTCTTGTTAAGTCAGGTATGTACCATGTACATATCTTAGTACCATGTTGTGCCATGTACAAGCCTTGACTTTGGAAAACAAATGCCTAACATGTGTACACTTGGTCCTTGGTATCCGCTGGGCTTTGGTTCCAGGACCCCCCATGGATTCCAAAATACTCAAGCCCCATTAAATACAATGATGTAGTAAAAAAAAATCCCTTATATAAAATAGCAAAATCAAGGTTTTTGGAATTTATATTTGTTCTGAATATTTGCAAGCCATGGATGGTTGAATCTGTGGATAAAGAATTCATTGATACAGAGAGCTGACTGTACTCTAAAGCCACAAAACACTCTGTAATTTTAAAAATATTTTGTGAAATGTGGCAGTAACATGGTTGTACCTACAGTATTGCTCTCTTGGTGCCTATTTAAAATAGAAACACAGTAATTATGTTTTATCAAATAAAACATGTAAGCCTACATACCTATGAACATATTGGGGAGTAAGCTGTTGGCTCTCTTCTATGTCCTGCTGATGTGCAGTAACAAAAAACAAAAACTAGGCCCACCAGAGATGCCAACTTTCAGCACTGTCTGAGGTAATTATCCTCAACATTAGCTATTAACAGCAGAGTGCAGAAGCACCAGCTCAGTTTACAGTATTTGGCAATGCACCGACCAACCTTAAATGATTTGCAGACACAGTTGTTTTCTTCCAAACTCCTTGGAGGCTCTTTTATCTGTAGTTGCGGTATATACAAGGTATTTACAAACACTCCTACTACTCTTATCAACATTCACTGTCTGCTAAGCAAACCACTTCAACAACCACCAACTCCAACCCACTCTCTCCAACAATCCACTATCTTCAACCCACACGTGCCCTGAGTCTCAGAGCACTTATATACAGTGGAGATAGCTAAGGGTCGTCACCTAGTGTTACTTATCATTTCCAGCCATACAAAATATTTTACAACATTTTAAAGGAACATTGCTTCCAACATAAGCTTCACTGAAGCAGATCTTACTTCTGATTAAAAAGTACATAGGATCAATTTGTCTAATTTTTTATCCATATTTTGTACTGAATATGTGTTTTCAATCCGTGTACTAAGATTAAAAATTCCAAGTTTATGCCTGTGATTTCTGTAACAAAATTGATTATATCTGATTCATGGTTTATTCATGATTGTTTTTCAAGTAGTTTGAATGAGTGCAGGAACGAGTCAAAAGTGTTTCCTTTGCATCACTTATGGTGTGGCTAACACCCATACTCTACATGCTTAGACTTGGCTGGTAATTATAATGAAGCTGTAAAATATTTTGACAGTTTTTAACCATTGTGTGGTAGTTCACAAGCACTTCTATGGGATTAAAGTGCCCCAGTTTGATTTATGTTGTTTGACTAGGTTTTTGTTATTTTGACTAGGTTTTATTTGTTAAAAGAAAATAACAAGAAATGAAGTGATTAGATCACTACAGTATAACATCTCTGCAGCTACTGACAACATTTCTTTTGCGTATTGTTCTGAGTGTTGCCTGTGATTCCAAACAGATTGACTTCTGAAGAAATAATGGTCCCAACATTCCGCAAAGGATGCTTTTTATGTATATGTTTTCATATGATCAATGCTAAAATATAACCATGTCAGATGTTTATAATTAAACAAAGTGTCATAAACACTAAGCTTTTAATTGGGAGATAGATCTCTTAAAACAGATATTCCATCTTGGTCCTCAGAAGAGCAGTTCTTAAAACTACAAAGGAAGGTCGGAAAGAGAGATGGCAGAACTGGAATATATACAAGAACTTCAGTCCATTGACAGTGCATTGATCAGTGGTTTCCTGGCACACAACCCACTTTAGAACACTAGTTAACGCCCAACCTCATGAGGGCTTTCTTGGCCAGTTCATCAAATCTCCTTTCTGGTTCTCAGCCAGTATCACACTACATTCCAATAACTCCCACCACTATCCATATGATTATCTACTCACCTTGGCATTAGGCAACATCCTTCTTCCTGCCTTTGTTCCCCAACCATTGTTAAAACTGAACTTGTCACTGTCAGTATGTGGATGATGGGTGTTGCAGTGACAAGTTCAGACACAAAAGATGAGAGAGAGAAAACAGGAAATTTTATATCAAGGAGAATTCATAGAGTGCAGAAATTACCAGACAAATTTATTATACAGGAAACAAGAGTTTGTACAGTAGTGGCTGGTGAGCCCGGGAGTTTCTGAGATTTAAAATGTTTTTTTCCTGTTGAGGAAAGAGAGAAATGGTATTTTACAATACAGCAGCCAGCTTGTCCTGCAGATTCTGCTGGGTGTCAAAGAGCATCACTGCAACACCCATCATCCACACACTGACAGTCACCTCATCACCACACCCACAAGTTTTGCATTTCTGTTACTATTCACACACACAGGTTTGTTTCTAGGTACTTCATTCCATGCATCTGAAAAAGTAGGCTCAAGTCTACGAGGGATCCTGCTATCAAGTTATTTCTTTCTCTCAGTCCCAAAAATGCTACAGGATCCCTTTGTATTCTGTGTGAGATGTTTGAAATTTGAGGAATGGTGTACAACCATGTATTTGCTACAAATACAGATTCAACAGCATATGAACTAGAAATGTAGATCTATTTTTCTTTTTCTTTTTTTCCTTTTGATTTAGCAGGTGTTGTTTTTTAAATTACCAACAAGCTAAATCAAAAATATTTGCAAGAAATGTTGCAGATCCCAAATAGTAAATGGTAAGCCTCTTAACCTGGCTCACAGCCAATTCAGTTAGAAGAATGCATATGTCTGAGGTGGGGAATGTTAACTGTTCAACAAATGCTATTAGTTAAATCAGACTTTAGAGTCAAAATTGATAGTACCTTCTTACACCCATTCAATGCAGCACTGTATCTTTTCCTTTGAGGAGGTGGAACACAAGCCTTGGGCCAGCTGTATGTTCCATGCAGTGCAGCCAGAATGTGATGAGAACCTGTGCACTTATTTAGGGTGGCACTGCTCACTTGCAGTCTTCCTTCCCTTCTGCATTTTCAGTGTGCAGAATTAGCTGGTCACCTGTTTAGCATCTGTTCCTAGATTGACCTAAGGAACAGGAATTTTATTTTGTCTACACTTCACAGTGGAGTAGCTGAGATGATTAAATGGCACTTTTATATTTGCACTCTTAAGCCACAACTGGCCTTCGTGCAAGTGGAAAAGTGGAGAAAGACTGATGTTAAATTGATGTATATAACTCCAAGCTTCAGAATGATAAAGGGAAGCTTTTCCCAATCACTGTTCATATCTATAGCTTGTGACATTATTATTATTTGTAATAATATCTCACTAGTTTTTTAAAAAAATATCTAGTTAATATTAATTATTATTTACTGGTTTGTTACTTATTAAATACTTTTTTTCAATTAAATCCCATCAGATGACACTTCCAAAGCAACACATTGGGAGTAATGAGTGAACAGTGATTACATTAAAAGAATATTGATGCTAGCACTCATTGTATTCTTTTTAATATATATACACATATATATATATATTATATATATATGAGATGCTATTATGTCCTCAAGAGTCATGCAGTATAGGTAACATCATTTCCTTGTAAGACATTATTCTCAAATGCCACTCAACTTACCCAGACTCACTGGTTGAAGGACTGGTAGCACTTCCTCAGGAAACCTCACTAAAGTGCTATCATTACAAGCTTTCACAGTGGTGATGATATAGCTTCTCTTTCCTTTTTTCTTTTCTTGTGTAGCCACTTGCTTAGTACCCTAGATTTTCTGAACTCCTAGAAAATTAACTGTGTTCTCTGCTGTTTTCAGACTTTTAAAAAAAACGATTCTTGGACTCCACTCAGACACCACTAAGGCATAGCACAGCTTTAGGTTTCAGTGTAATCCTTGCTGATCTACTGGCATTAAAGCCAGGATAATCAGAAGAAACAGAGATGCTAGGTGGCATGCCACACATCTTCATATTCTGGGTCTAGTCTGTGACACAGAGTGAGAGTGCTGTTAAGAGTCCAATAATATTTCTCTGCTCCATGCGCAAGACTTATTAATTTGGTGTGCAAACATTTCCTGTAGTACTGGCATTCCCAAACATTACATATAGTGCTGGTGATTTCTTGTTTGGATTTCTTGTTACTGCTTGTTTGTATAAATTTAATTGAGAGTGTTACCAAATACTTAAAATATACGTAAATGTTCATTTAGGATTGTGATGCCTGAGGAGATGAATTAACATCAGAGAAACTATGTCTTGGACAAATGCAAAATTATGTAAGCTTTCACATAACCCCAGTGGGATTCAAATCAAATAATTATGCAGATATGTCACTTTAAAAAAAAACTCTACTGATACAGAGTTACGTATAGAACCTTGGACAAGTCACATGCTCTCAGCCTCCGGAGAAGGCAATGGTAAACCTTCTCAGAACAAATCTTGCCAAGAAAACCCAATCATAGGTTCTACTTGGAGTCACCATAAGTCGCTAACAACTTGAAGGCACACAACAACAACAAACATCATGGAATAATGTGAATAATGGAATGATGGTAACAGCCATATGATTCTCACCCCTGCGCTACATAAATGAACTTCAGGAAAACTTGTTCTTAGCCCCTCTCTCCACCACTACACACACATATTAGAACATCTGGCGCAGCTGCAATGAGATTGTATAGGTCCCTTCCATTTTTAAATCAACTATCAGATCCCCAGTCTGCTAACTTTAGAAACTCAGGTAACTTTAAACTGGCTTGAGAACAAGCTTTTACAAGTTATATTGAATACTTCTGGAGGACCATAGTGCTGCTGTGTAAAATCAATAGAGTTACATTTTATTCCTTATAATTTTATTAAATAAGATATCACACTAACGGACATCATTAGCAATCCATTCCTGCAGATCTGCAGTGGCCATAAAGCCATCATGTGAGATTAATTATGTAGTTTGAGTCCAAATTTCTACTTTCACCCTGTTTTGCATTACTTTCCTTATTATTTAGTGGAATATGTGTATGGCTGTTTTGGTTAATAAATTATCTAAGGAATTCAGGGAATTGTAGTTTGCTGTGGTGCCAGAGCTCTCTGACAGAGAAGCCTAAGTGTTTTACAAAACTACAATTACCAGAATTCCATAGCATTGAACCATGGCAGATAAAGTGGTATCAAACTGGATTTTTTTCTGTAGCGTGGATGCAACTTGTCAGTCTCTCTTTCTCTCTCTCTCTTGGACATAGCTTGTGTCTCATTTATTCCTTACTTTCTGCCCAAAAGAAGAGTGGCTGCTGATAAGGAATGTGTGGTAATTAGACGGATCTTTGTGGTTCATTTGCTGACTACACTGGCTTTGCATAAAGTTAAATATCTAGCGGATTCCAATGTATGTATTTACTGGGATCGGCGGTATCAGCTGGTCAGTTGCTCTCTCTGTAACTTGGATTTAAATAAACTAAATTTAGCCAAATATTTCCGCTTAATTCTAGTATGGATCATAAGTTTTCTGAAGCCCTGTTCAGTATGTTTCTTTGTGTGTGGAAGAAGAGAATGGGATTGTGGTGGCAGGTGCTGTTGTTGTTTTTTGTGTGTGTACACTGCAGGCTATAAGCTACGATATGATTTGCTCAGTACATTTTTTTCAGATTGCATGCAAATCAGTTATTTGTGGGCACTGGTTGTTGTTAAAGGCTCATCTTCATGAGCTCACATATATGGAGAGTGCTGATGAACATCTTCATAGGTCTTTTTATTGATAATTTTTTTATATTCACAATTTCCATCTTGATAAAACGTTTGCAACTAACAAACAAATCTGATTACTATCGTACCCCGTCAACCTTGAGTGTGTTTCATTCCAACAAGTAAAATGTACACCCATTCTTACATGAAAAGCTGTCTTTTTAAACTGCTTCTCTGGAAAAATAATCTAAAATTGAAATGTAAACTACATAAGATGAAAACTGTTAAGAAATATTAAGGGGGAGTAATAATTGTAAAATGACTAGCTTTCAGCAAAAGTAATTGATTTTTTTTCTGACTATTGGGGTAAAATACGGAATCTTAAGTAATACGTACATATTCAGAGAAAACAGAAGAGAAACAATAGATATAGATAATATTTAAACAATAGATATAGATAATATTTAAACATTATAAAATGTATTCCCACAAATATATTGCCCTAACTCAAATGTTGAAGATTAAAGAAGCCTAATAAAGACAGATTCTAGAATTCTAAAGACATAATTAGGCTATTGTGGCCCAAGGAAAAGTCAAGAGGACAGAGTTCTTGGTTAGTTGGGATAGCATGTAGGTAGTCTTCCTGCAAGACAGCAAGGCTACATGTGTGGGAAAAATTATCTCTGAAACTCTAGTGCCATTAAAGACCAATATGGTTTAAAATCTAACTGACTTCTCTCATTAGGGTCAGTAATATTGGGGCTGAGCAGATGGACAGGAAACACCGGGCTGATCCTGGGTTTTCCCAAACCAATTGGAAATCTTGCTGTCTGCATGGCCCACTCTGAAGGCAAACCAAACAACCATGAATAGTCCACATCACGCAGTGTCAAGCCACACCTCTTGGGTTTTTGCCCCCACCTCCCCACCATACATGCGCACCATCACACAAACACTCCTCCTGAGACCAGAATTACCTCCCTCTTCCAGCCTAGCTGCCATCTCATTGGTCACTCTGTGACTGGCCACACAGTGACATGAGCGAATCACTGCTTGTGCATCAGTGTGCATCAGTGTGCATCAGTGTGTCCAGTGACATATTGGTAAAGCGCAATCGTGGAGGGCCCCCATATATGCCGCCTTTCCCCCTCTTCACCCTATGCCCTCCTGATGGATTATCTGGTTTGTGTATGTTTTGATTACATCCACTGCAGTATTGTTGACCTGCCATGTTTGTCACACTTTCACATCATGGGGTGTGTGATATGTCAATGGTGCAATGGGTTGATGGTACAGATGGCTACTCATGTTCCTGTACGGTCAAATGAGAAAAATGTATGGCAACAATGGTGCCAGCGGCTGCATCTTATTAATCCCACGGTGCATGGTCCAGAGACCACTTCTGTATGCCACCTTGGCTTTCCCACATTCACACCATGCTCTTTATATGCATGTACAATTATGTGCATTTACTGCATTAAAGCAGAGTATAAGAGCTTCTTTTTGCTCTGGTTTTTAGCCCTGGAGAGTGGCTTCATGTCAGTTTCCACCTGGTTTTGCGCTGTACGTCATCTGGACAGATAGCCTTCAAATCAGTTTAAAGCCGCTTTCTTTTGCCAGTGCAGACAACCCCCATTGTTTCACTAACAAGTTACATGCTACAAAGCATCTGTCCTCGTTATGTAATAGGAAGATATTTTTTTAGTGGAAGTTTTGTTTTGCTGGTTCTGCTCGCCTTCTGAATACCCAAGGCAGACCAATAAAATAGTTGTAATACTCATGATTTATTAGTATAGCATATGCTTGGAAATGAGGGTATTAATTCTGGAACAATCAAGAGCAACTCCTGAAAAGTATACTGCTTCACTCAGTCATTCCAAGCATTCATAGAGGGTCAGTCGAGATTAAAACTGCTTGTATGTATGCACTGCAGGAATCAGCTACATTGTGTATATGTATATAATATATGTGTGTGTGTGTGTGTGTGTGTGTGTGTGTATATATATATATATGAACATCATATATTCATATCCAGTCATCACAGAGTGTCTTGAAAGCATGAATGGAGGACCTGTGGTCTTAGAAACATTTATATCAACAATTGCTCCTTTCTAAACTGTAATAACAGAACTTAAGACTCCATCAACATCTGAAAATCAAGACGTTTAGCAGCCTTTAGGCTAGGGGAGGGCAACTACAGCCTTCCACAGGTTTTGGACTGCAGCTGCCATACTATTGACTGTACTGGTTGGGAGTGCTGGGGAAGTCCAAAAACATCTGGGCTTCTCTTTAACACCTTCTGTTGATAAACCACTAAAATACTTTTATCCCATTTTTAAGTATTTAAGCATTTGCTGTGAGCAGAAGTGTTGATTTTATTACTTCTGGTACTTTTGAAAGAAATTTTGACAGTTTTGGGATAGGTTCCCTTGAAAAGCAATTTTCTAAGCAAATTTTGAGACTAAACCATTATATCTAGAGCTGATTTATTTATTTATTTTGCCTAAAAGGCATTGTTTAGCCAATGTTTTTAACAATTTCAGAGTCTGAGCTTGGATTCCCCCCCCCCCCCCCCCGGGCTGTATGATTTCTCTTACTCATGGTCTCCATCAATCATTCTGTAATTCAATTAATGTTATACAATGTATTGCATTTTGTATGTGTTCTTTGTCCAATTTCTTACCTATTCTGAGCAAATATAATTTCCTCAAGGCAATCCAAGATTATTCTTGGATCTTGCAGTTGTGGAATTCTGTATGTGCGACTGCTTGAGAGGAAATTTCAGACAATGCCCTAAGAAAATATCAAGAATGCTTTTCTCCACATGCTGTGCTCCTGTTAATCTAGCAAAGTATGCATGCCAGAAGGTGTACTGCTGCTACTGCTGTTGCTTTTGTTTTCATGGTTGTTACTGAGAATATAATACATTTATCAAACAAAAATAGTTTGCATGCTTCTTCTGGTTTTGTCGGAGAATTGACAATAGGATTTTCCTTCTGTCCCTCCAGCTGTCATTCATGTTTTCATTTAAGTATGATTATTAATTTTTGCTGTCTTCACACACACAAAAAGAAACTTTACAAAGGTATGGATAAGTGCACCAGTCTTTATTTCTTCTGCTCTTTCTACTGTACTCAGGGTGCTATATTCAGAAAAATATTGGCATTGTTAGACAGAGGCAAGATAGTATCTGTAATTAAAGAATGCAGCTTCCCTGTTGCATGCTATGGGGTGTGGTTGGATGCATGCCGAAACTATACCCATGTTTTAAATGCATCATTGGAATTTCATTTTATTTTGCCATAGGAAAATGATGTTATGGAAAACTTGTTTCAGTTCTAATAAAAATATATTGATTTGTAGAGAAAATGTAGAAAATTAAAATCATACTGTCCCATGCTCATTTAAAAGTAAATTGACTGGAATATCATAATAGAATGCGTAATCTAAATTATATAAGGTTTTTTGTTTTGTTTTAAAAGGATCAAATATAAACCTAACATCCTATCACTTCTAGTAGTGCTGTTCACTCTCAAGATCAAGATCTGACTCTTCATGCTGATCCTTAAAATAACATACCAGTGATTTTTAAAAATGATCTGCATATTATTTCATGTGGGGGTTTTGATTTTGTTTTGTTTTTTAATCAACGAAAAATCATTTTTAAACAAAGTATTTAAAAGTCTTTGCCTGGATCTTAGGCCACATGTAACTCAGTTTTTGTACTAATTGGCCCTAAAGCACTAGGCACTTTGGATTGCATAAACTATTATGTTGATATCTTGAAAACCAGACTCATTTGTATTATGTTTGTATATCTTGATCAGAATGGCGTTTGGGCCTTAAAACCAGTTTTAGATCTGTCTTCATTTATATCTGATCTGAAAAATTATTTGGCCCTTAAAGACTTGTTTTAATCTGTTTTTAAATAATGTTTTGAACTTGGTATGCACCATTGGAAGCCCTTGCCAGTAGAGTGGCAGGAAACAAATACTTGTAGTAAATTAATTAAACCAAACGTTAGTAACCTTTCATACTGATGGAGAATTTACATCACATGTATGAATGGGGCTTGTGTTAACAGGGTAAAGTTGAAACTATTCTTGCTAAAATGTTTGTGACAAAATACCACACATTTTCATTTACATATATTACCTTCATTTATCCCTCATAAAAATATCAGATAGCCAGATAAAAATATTTTATTTTATTAACTTGTGATGTATAACATATCACATATTATGTTATACATAACATGTGATATAATACTATGTAATATGTGGCTCCATCGATTAATTCAGGAAACAGAAAAGCAATAGCTAGAGGTGGACAAGAATAACACTGAAGAATAAGAGGCTGGAGGAGGCAGTGGCACTGAGCAAATTGGCAAAAGTTGAACACGCACAGGATAAATTTCTATCTCTATCAAATCTGCAAGTTTTGGTCCAGAAATATCCACCACAGTGAAAGCATTAGTAGGATCCATAGCTTAGGCCAAAGCACTTGACCTGAAGTTTATTTGCCTCCAGCTATCATGCATTTCAAGATCATGGCATTTATTCACAGGTTTCACATCTGTAATGTATTTAAGGCTTGACTCCTGGTCTGATTGGGGTGAGTGAGTTTTGCTCCAATAATTTTTGCTTAGATTATGTCTTTCAGCAGTGATCAAGTCACCAGTAATATTTCACTATATATAAGTAAATATCATGCCCAAGACATTTGCTGCCTGAGGCTAGGGACAAGAACCTACCACCAACCCTTTCTAACATACAGAAGCCAATAAGTCTGCCAATCGTATTCTTCAACACTGGTGGTGAGATGGAGTCCTCTATACCTGTCCTCCCTGCTTCCAGGAGTCTTTTGAGCTTACATAAACTATGAGCAAGTATATCATCCTGCTATCTTTATAGGACAAATGGGATAAAAATGTAGGAATTAAAGCATTTAAAGTATCACTGTTTTTCATTGCTCTGTGCCTAACTTATGACTGTTTGCAAACACCTTAGGTCCACAAAAGTCCTTTGATTCTTCATGCATTTGCACTTGTTATTTATATTTAAGGAATCATCACTACTATAGACATACAACAAGCATGAAAACTTTACATAGCAATCACATAACTCATTTTGCAGATTATTTGGCAGTATGTATCTGTGCTGCTGAAGGGTATGAGAATGAGATAATATCACTCTCCCTTATCTGTGGGTTTGTTTGTATAATTGTAGTTTATTATTCTAGCAGTCAATAAAAATGATAAATTACCTTTGCGGCATTTCTGTTACAGTGGCTGTTAGCATCCTTCCCCACAAGCATTAATCAGGCTATGTATAAAGTTGACAGTTCTAATTGCTTAGCACTGGCATACTTTAGTCAAGGGGGGGCATCGTTGGTCTTTCAAAGATAGGCAACCTGGATAGAATTATATCTTTGTAAATGTGTACTGCTAAGAACAACTTTTTCCCCCCTTTTAGCCTTTCAGTGCACTTGGAATACTTGGTGTAAACATTTATAAGAAGAAGGGTTCCCCCCCCCCCCACAGCCAAATAATCCCATTAACCGTTTATGAATGAATGTCTTCCCTTTTTTCTCACAGTAGTGCTTGAAAGCTTTGGATGTATTCCATTTGAAAAGCTCTACTTGTTTAAGCACATTTTAGAAACAGTCTTAAGCTTAACAAAGTCAACAAATATTTTGTGTGATTGCTGGATGGATTTTATATTTTAAATATAGAAAACTGAATGAATAGGCACTGGTGTCTTTAAAATAACATTGTTTACAAACTTTCCAGTTTATAAACATAACCATAGCATGGTAATTCATATTCTAACATTAATCTTTTCTGCCAGAATATTAGTGGTATGGTTTGTTTTTGGTTACTTAGAATTATATTTTCATTAAATGAGGGGAAAAGTTATGAGATGCTTTATAATTATGAATTTTAAGTAAACTTTGTAAGGGTATGTAACTAAGCACAGACTACCTCATAATATGCTTTAAGACTTGAAATGTTAATATTTCCATCTATGTAATTGTCTTGTTCTCATGTGTGTGTAGTATATCCTTCAGAGACAAGTGCCAAAGGCTAAGACTGGAGATAATGACTTGAGATTTGTGTCTGTTTTCAAGTTACAATGATTGTAAACTGACAGCTTTGAAGGACCTAAACTGACATCAAAGGATGCAGATTATCTAGTTAAGTCAATTAATGTTAATTCTCATCTCCCATTAAATTCTTTAATGTTTCCCCTTCCCCCTTTTTTCTGTTTTCTTTTTCTAGCAAAGCCCAATACCAAGTCCTGTTTTGGGGAAGAAGCCAAACGCAAGTCAGTCACTGCTTACTTGGTGCAAAGAAGTTACAAAAAACTATAGGGGAGTAAAAATCACCAATTTCACTACATCCTGGCGGAATGGATTATCCTTTTGTGCAATATTACACCATTTTAGGCCTGACCTAATGTAAGTAGGAACATTGTTCCCTTGTGCTTACACTTCTGTCTTACTGTCATGAAACCAAACATGACAATAAATAATTCCCGCTTTCTTTCTTGTTTGGATCTCCTTGTTCTTATGTGCCTTCAAGTCATTTCTGACTTTTGGTCATGGGGTTTTCAGAGAGGATTTACCTTCGCCTTCCTCACAGGCAGAGAGAGTGAGTTGTCCAAAGTCACCGAGTGGTTTCCATGGTTAAATTCAAACCTTGTTCTCATTGTCCAACACTCAGGCCACTGTAATATGCTGGTTCCCTAAAAGTCAAAAGAGATTCCTTGGGTCTTTTTTAAACACTGAAACAGAAATGAAACAGTTGGGTCTCCTACTATTTCATATCTGTTTCAGTGTTTAAAATATCACTTTGTAGAATGGAGCAAACATGCATAACTTGCCCATACCTTGGGCCATTGCTGGGATTTTCCCCATTTCCCCCCCATAATTTTGATATGTGTTTTTTCTGTGCAAGAAGTAACCTCAAGATGATTATGAAAATTGTTCTGGTATTGAAATGAGATGAGATAAGCCTGTAACTCTTTTGTATGTTGAGGGGGGGAAATTATCTCATGGCAAATTTGGTTGTCAAAGCTAGCCTCCAAGTCCCTACCTTAACTCCTCTTTTTAGATGGAAAGCTTCAGGCAATGAAACATGCAATCTCTGTATTTATATTTGTATATTTTTTATTTTAATTTTCCACACTATTAGTTTTGCTGATTGGATTACTGTGAAATTGCTAGTTACTGGACGATGCTGTTTTTGTGTTGAATTATTTTTTTTTAAATAGTGGTTTGTTTTATAAACGGCTGCTTTTATGAAGTACTTTACATACCCACTGTGCCATTTTCTCCCTCAGTGACTACAAGTCCCTGAATCCTCAAGATATTAAGGAGAACAACAAAAAGGTAAGAACTGCCAGAAGGAATGTGGAAAATGGATATAGTTTCATTTTGGAGCATGGCAGGTTTTTATAATTTGGGGAAAGTGAGTTTGTTTTGTAAGGCCATGACTGTACCTTGAAGAAGGTTTCAAGCCTCCTGTAGCACATATTGGATGTATTATTGTCTCTGTTTGACATAGATTTTAATATTCACAAAATATGCCATACTGGCATTAGGGTTTCATGTTTATATGGGCCAACGTTAACTGAGGAAGGGCAAAAAGAGAGGTAGAGAAAAGAAGGAGCGGTAGGTCTCTTTTGATCATTCTAATTTTAAAAATAATAATTTAATTAAACATTAAAAATATCATTGTACAGTAATTATCATGTTTCAAGGCTTGCTTGGCCAATACTTTAATATAAAAAAATTCATTGGTACAGTTATAATAAACTCTGTTTTCACTTTGGCTTTTTATTTAAGAAAGAGAGAAATGGAGATAAAACTTCACATAGTCTTTTATCCGACTCACTCAATTAAACTAAGCAGTAAGGTGCATTGAGTTTTATATTATGCAAAGTATTGTACAATGTTTTTGGCTAGTAACAAGATATTTTTGAAAGAAGGCAAAAATATTAATGAAATACCGTCTGATAGTGTTCTGGGTCCAGGTTTATAATCCTCAGTAATATTAGGTAATCTAATATCCTTTTGATGTAAAGGTTATAAAAGGGACATTCTGAAATGAGTTCAGTGATTTGAGACTCAATCTAAGAATCACAAGGAGACATGTTGGTACTTAATGCTGCTTGTTACTTAAGTCTTTTACTGTAGTTACAAATTTTAATTTCCATAAGATTCTAGGGCATTGGCCCTAGAGGGATCCATTTAAAAATTGCTAATTTTCCACTTGATTTGCCTACAACAAAACTAACTGTAAATCAACTCAAATTGTTGTATTAGCTTTTTTTTCCATCTGGGCAGTGTGACTTTCTACTTCTCTGACTGATTTTTTTTAATTGAGCTTACAAAATCCAAGATAATATGCAGAAAAATGAAATCCTCTCCTCTAAAATTTCCTCTTTTCCTGTCTACAATGAATTTAAAGAATTAGTCTGGCAAATCATATATTTTGTACAGGAAACTTGAGTCATGATTAATGGAGTCTTGATACCTAACTTTGCTGAAATCATTTTCAGACTACTGTGTATATGCTTTCAGTGTTGTAGGGCAATACTTTTAAGTGTTCATTTGTTAGCCATATGTTCATGCTCTCTAAACACAGAAGAGTAATCAAAAGTCATGCCATCAGTGCAGTGGCAGTTAGGTACATCAAATTTTTGGAAGAAATAATGAGAAATTTTGAGCTAAAAGTGGATGCTTTTCAATCATTTTCAGAATTATGTGTTCAACTGTTTGATGACCTATGGGGATTATTTGTGACATCATACTGATTTCTGTTGCATTGTGTTTAATGTCAAAATCCTTTGATTGTATGAGCTAATCAAACATGACTTCAATGTCATTTGAGTATAAAAGGTAATCAAGCATGATTAGAAGCCATGGTAAATAGAAGTTTGATTTTTGAGCAAATGCTGATAAAATATACAGGTCAATTAGATGACTTTATTTATAAAAACTGCCTGGAAATGGGGAGGAGTTATCACAGAAGAATTATTAGCCCATTTCTCTGACATTAGAGCAGTCACTTATTAAAGAAGCAATTGTTGTTGCCATGCTGTGGGTTTTTTTCTTTCATCACCTTGCAACTCTTTGCCTGACAGCGACACTGAGTATCTCAGTTGCTTCCTGCAGATTTATTTCCTAGGCTCACACAGTTCTGCCCGATAACCCCATGTGCCCTTGATTGGAATGAACACAGCCCTGGGAACAATTGCCCAGTATAAAGTCCATGCAGATGTATAGGACATTTGACAATGCATGACTCCTCCTAACCAATTAAAATCTTATTCACAGATAAATAACACCCTTTTTGTCCCTCTATGTTGTGTTGTCTTGTGTTGTATAAACTGAAGGGAGAGGAAAGTAAATTTCCACGCTGCAACTTTAGTTGTAAGCACTGACTTTAAACAAATGCAACTTTAAGATATATTAGAAGAGACTGTCTGTGAGTTGTAGTTTTCCTAATCAAATAATGTTTGATTTGAGTAATTAATGATTGAGTCTCCCTTATCTGAAATGTTTTGGCTCAGAGATATTTGGGATTTGGGGTATTATTGTTGTTGTTGTTGTTCTTGGAATTTGGAATACCTGTATTTCTTGATAAGATATTTTGATAAGATATTTTGGAGATGAGACCCAGTATAAGGACAAATTTCATTTATGTATATCTTGTACATATAGTCTGAAGATAATTTTATGCAGTGTTTTTAATAATTTTGTACATGAATCCATGGTTATGTACATTGAACCATCAGAAAGCAAAAGTGTCACTATATCAGCCATCCATGAAAAAAGGTTTGGTTTTATTGGAGTATTTTGGAGATAAGGGAGACTCACCCTATATTGGAAATTAGAGAAACAAGAAATATTAGAAATGGATGGTATAATTATACAGTATAAGATAAAAGAACTATAATATAAGGGAAATATAACAAGCTATAAAATATAAGCATTTCTTTGCATTAACAAATTACTTTCTAAAGCTGTACCTAGGTTTTTCTTTTTTCTTTTGTTTATAATCTCTCTTTGCCAGTCTGTCACCCTATGATTATTAGAACTGGTTATTGTTGTGCTGACATTATTATAATAAAAGTGGATAAAGGGAATAATTAAATATTAAAACATGATTCCACAAAATGTTATCACACTGTCTCCTAAGCTGTTCCCCATTCTGAGCCTGCAGTCCTCTTTCCTGAATTTACTAGAACTTTTGAGTATTTTGAGTAAACATGCATAGGATTGCCTGCAATAGAAGTTTTTGAAGGGACTGAGAAGACACCATTGACATCTGACCTTGACCAATATGTCAGTGTGTTAGGAGATGTTTTGAATACTGCCTCTGGTGTTTTGTTGATAGACTGCAGTGAAACCTGTCAATCATCTGGTCAAATTATGTTATTGTTAAAAAAAATAGGTAGGAAATCTCTTTAGTATCAAATGTTGATCTCCAGTATCTTACAAACTTTTATAAAATCCTGTTAGAGCAGAGGAAAAATTGATTCCATACGCTGAATTCTGCCACCTAGGAAACAGACACCACTGCCAAGTCTGTAAAGTCACTCATGACTGCTGGGTTCTTCTGAAGAGGTTTTGAATCTTAGGGCCTTTGCAGACTGCCAGAAATAGTGCACATTAAATTGAGGCACTGCCCTGGCTCAGTGCTAGGGAGTCATGGGAATTGTATTTTTTTTCTGGGACATTGAGCCTTCTCTGTCAGAGAGCTCTGGTGCCAAAATAAATTACAGTTCCCATGATTCCCTAGCACGGAGCCAGGGCAGTGCCTCAATTTAATGTGCACTATTTCTGGCAGTCTGCAAAGGCCCTTAGTTACAGCAAAGTAGTTACAAGCACAATACAGCAATATTTACACCAACTGACATAATGCACTGCCATCAATTGACATCCGCAACACCACACTGTGTACTGGAGCATTCATCCTTATATACACAAACACAGCTAGGATTCTGATCTAACCCCCTGCTAGTGTTTCATCAGCTTCCTGTCATGTATCCAAAGTGACAGTGCAGTTTGGACCTGCTATGGCTCATCTTTATTCTCAAGTTGCATCAGCTTCCTCTGAGTCAGCATTTCCTCTTTAACCCATTGCATGCACCTGAGACATTTTACACAGCCTGGGACAAAAATATACTAATTTCCTCCAAAATGTCTTAGTTGCCATGCATGATAAACAAACTGCATCAGAATACCTTTTTACTCATACAGTCCCAAGTGTTTTCATTGAGTACAGTTCTTTATCCCAAGGCCCAGCCTACCTGTTAGTCTCCCATGATTTTCTACAGGTAATGCTTTTGTCAGTAAATCTGAATGTTTTCCTCAGAAACACAGTATTGCAGTTTTAGGATTCCACCCTGTATTAACTCACACACATTCTGGTACCTTACCTCAATGTATTTCATTCTGGTTTTGAGATTTTCTGCTTCTGCCATCACGATGCAGGTTTGTGAGTCGTCATTGATCACTATTGAGATATGGCATGGTTCACCAAGATCCCCCAATAGCTTCCTGACCCAATGAACTTTACTAGCCATCTCCGAGACTGAAGCGAATTCAGCTTCTATGGTGCTCAAAGCTACAACTTTGCTTTCTGGATCTCTACACAACAGGACTGTCTGCAAATCTGATGGCTATACCAGAAACTAACTTCTTGTCTGCTACCTCTGATGCAAAGGAGCTGTCTGCATAACACTCTAGCTGAGACACACCTCCAGTCATCACCAGACATCTGTCCCTTGTTCCTTTGAGGTATCGCACCACACACTTCAAAACAGTCCAATCCACTAACCTGGGTTTTGAGGTTCTCCTTTTCAGCAACCCCACTGCAAAGCTTATATCCGGCCTAGTGTTGTTTGCAATGAACAAAAGACTACTGAGCACTGAATGGAGCAGTTCAGAATGCTCAAACACTTTTTCGGACTCTAAACTGCCAAACTCAGATGTCATGAGACTTCTGACTATCTTTGCATTGCTCAATCCACACTTCTCCATAATCCTGTCAATCTTCTTTTTCTGACACAGCAGAATCTCCCCATCCTGGGTTCTCTCCACTTCAATTCCTAAATAATTCTTCAGACTACCCAAATCCTTCAGTTTGAATTTTCTTGCTAGCTCCTCCTGCGCATGCTTCACATCATCCAAACTACTTGCAGCCACACAAAGATCATCAACATATATCACTAGAATAAGACTACCCTCGGTATACACACACGCATCAGCCACACTGCATTGCTATCCAAGTTTGACAAGCTCATCACAAATGCACCTGTTCCAGCATCTAGCACTCTGATTCAATCCATGCAGGGCCTTCTTCAACCTGTATACTTCGTTGTTACCAAAATAATCATACCCAGGAGCTTGTTCCATGAACACAGGGGGGTTGCAGACTGCCAGAAATAGTGCAAATTGAGTCCACTTTTAGGGTTAGGGTTAGGGAATCATGGGAACTGTATTTTATTGTGGCACCAGAGCTCTCTGACAGAGAAGGCTCAATGTCTCAGAAAAAAAACAATTCCCATGATTCCCTAGCACTAACCCTAACCCTAAAAGTGGACTCAATTTGCACTATTTCTGACAGTCTGCAACCCCCCACAGTCTCCTTCAAACACACATTTAGGTAAGATGTCTCAATATCAAAATGCCTCACCTCAAGGTTCCTTTTTGCTGCCACTGCCAACATGATCCTCAAGCTCTCAGGCTTGGCTGTTGAAGAAAAAGTTATGTCATAACTCTCAAACCTTTCTTGTGAGAAACCTTTGGCAACAAGTCTGTCATTGTACTTTTGAGTACCATCTGGCATTTCTTTCTATACACCTATTTGCATCCTACAATCTTGTGATCTCCTGGCCTATCCACCACTAAAACTTTAACTTTCTACAATTGACTCAAATTCAGAGTCCATGGCCTGATTCCACTTTTCCTGTTCGTCTTGAGACATTCTCAACATGTCCTAAAAACTTTCAGGTTCTTCAGCCACTACGGTGCAAACCCTTGCCTCTTGAATCACAAACCTATCTGGTTCTCTTCTGACTCTATGAGTCCTTCTAAGAATGATCACCCTTGTCCTTCCTGACTCATTTTCACTATTCACACTACTAGTCTGCACAGGTTTCACAACAGAACTTTGCTTAGGAATAAAAATGGATGTTGAAATGTTTTACAAAGGTGTTTGTGTGTGTGGCATGGAGGCAGTGTCCTGTGATGTGCCTGGCTTTACATCTTCTTCTGCCTTAGGCAAATCCACCCCTCCATTTCTGGCATTTTGTGGCACAATGTCCAGTGCAACAAACACATCCTAGTTACAATGGATTCTCTCCCAATCACAGTGTTTTTCAAAATTTACACTTCTAGAGAACATTACTTTGCCATTGCCCATCAAAAACCTGTATTTGTTCCCTTCATACCCAAGAAAGTGAAGCTGCCTCTACTTTGGCTGTCCCTTTTTACGAAATTGTGGTGGAACAAGTACATGTTCGTATTGCCCAAAAATTCTCAAATGGTTCAAATCTCTGCAGAGTGCAGCTCTCTTACCTCCAGATGTTGTGGTAGACATCTTCACATCGTGGATGGTTGGAATCTCTCTCTCTCTCTCTCTCTCTCTCTCTCTCTCTCTCTCCTCACTGAACTCTGCTGCCTGGCCTCAAAATCACACCTCTGGACTTCCTCCAGAATCCGCCCTGATATCAGGTCCAGGGTCAGGTCTCTCTCTGCAGTGCTTTGCAGGCTGTACATCAGGATATCCCACTCCTTGGTCAGACTTCCTAGCAGGATGTACACCTTTTAAGATTCTGGGATGTTTACACTACAGATAGCAATGTGCATAAACATTTGCTGCATGCTGCTGAGATGTTGCGTTACAGATGCGCCCTCTTGCAGCTTGCAGCTGAGATGTTGCGTTACAGATGCGCCCTCTTGCAGCTTGCAGCTGTACAAATGCTTCATCCAAATCATGCGAGACAAGGAGTTATCAGGCTGGTGGATGGCTCTCAAAGCATTCCATAGCTCTAAAAGCAGTTCTTTTCTCTCACACATGGATCAACTGAGATGGCTCTAAGGTAAGCAAAAGAGTTGCTCTTGTCCTCCTGTCCTCCTCTGCCTCTTTAGCCAACACACGTGCCTGCACGACTCCTCATAAACCTCTGATCAGCAAAGCTTTGGCATAAGCTGACCAGGAAGAATAATTCTCAGCTCTTAATTTCTCAAAACAGAGGCTTGACTCCATGTTTTGCTTTTGCTCTGCAACTTTCCAAGGACACAGTCTTTTGGCAGACCTGCAAACCACAGCTCACAGATAAAGATTAGCAAACAGGCACTTAGGGCCTTTATAGACTGCCAGAAATAATGCAGCTTGAAGCCATTTTAACTCTCCTGGCTCAGTGCTAGGGAATCATGGGAATTGTATTTTTTTACTAGGACACTGAGCCTTCTCTGTCAGAGAGCTCTGGTGTCCCAATAAACTACAGTTCCCATGATTCCTTAGCATTGAGCCAGGACAGTTAAAGTGGCCTCAAGCTGCAGTATTTCTGGCAGTCTGTAAAGGCTCTTAGTCTTTAACTATTGCTTTGCCAAATTATCTGGCTGCTTGAGAACTTTGGCTGAACATGCACAAACTGGTTGAACTCCGAGCGTTGTCCTGGTGGCTTCTGAGCCCATAACCCTTGTTAGCGCAGAGGAAAAAATGTCCGTACACTGAATTCTGCCACCTAGGAAACGGACTCCATTGCCAAGTCTGGAAAGTTACTCACAACTGCTGGGTTCTTCTGAATAAGCTTTTTAATCTTAGTTGCAGCAAAGTATTCACAAGCACGATACAGCAATATTTACACCAGGGGTAGGCAACCTGTCCCCTTTAAGGGCCAAGGGACTTCAGCTCCCAGAATCCCAGGAGCTATTAGCCAACATGGGACTATTGGCCAATATGGCTGAGGCTTCTGGGAGCTGAAGTCCCTCGGTCCTTAAAGGGGACAGGTTGCCTACCCCTGATTTACACCAACTGACATAATGCACTGCCATAAACTGACATCCACACCACCACACTGTGTACTGGAGCATTCATGCTTATATACACAAACACAGCTAGGATTCTGATCTAACCCCCTGCTAGTGTTTCATCAGCTTCCTGTCACGTGTTCACAGTGACACTTCAGTTTGGATCTGCTATGACTCATCTTCATGCTCAAGTTGTATCAGCTTCCTCTGAGTCAGCATTTCCTCTTTAACTCATTGCATGCACCTGAAACATTGTACACAGCCTGGGGCAAAAAATATACTAACAAATCCATTAATCCCAAAACTGAATCTAAGCCCAGGATGCCTTAATTTGTATCCTCTGCTATAGCCCAATCCTAATCACTGTATTTATTTAGCAAATCTCATGTGTTATGCTATGCTTTTACTATAGTAATTGATACACAGCATGTCAACATGGTAACATAAAACAGAGATTTCCAGAAGCACGCCAAGCATTTGTTATTACCCATCAAAGATCATATCAGAAGATGTAGATGAAGTAACTAGAATGTAAAAAGCAACCTTGTGAAGGTGAATTGCCACCACTCCTTTCCTCTGGGTCAGCCAGAGCCAGGAGGTAATTTACAGGACATCCTTTCACTCTAAGGCTGCAAGGGGCATGATTTCTTTACATTCTATGTACAGCTGGACCTTAGTATCTGCAGGGGATCTGTTCCAGACATACACACACACACACGGATACCAAAAAACATGAGATCTCAAGACCCATTTTCCCTAATGGTGGTGTGATGTATGCATGCCCGCTAGAGTAGCTGCCATTAGAGACAATGGGGGCTTGCCGTCCACAGATGCTGAACTCTGTAGATGGCAAGTCCGCAGATACAGAGGCTCTACTGTACTATGTACTTGTGATACAGTCTAATGCCTGACTGTAAAGCAGACAAAAAGGACATGTCCTCTCATCTACTGAATCTAGAAAGGTAAAAGGAGCATGCTTTAACTAAAGCAGGGGGAATCTGGGATTGTGGCTTGCAGATATCATAAAAACAACCTCTATTTTTCCCTCCATAATTCAAACACTGTGTCCTGTTCCAAGATTGGTTCAAGAGCATCTTTCCACATCAGTTTCTCATACTGAAGTTCAAAGCACTAGTTTAGCAGCAAGCATGGCCTATATACATGTCTGATGATAAATAAAAAGTTTTGTGGCACTTTAAAGACACATACATTTTATTTGGCTCTCATGGATCAAGGCCTGTTTTTGCAGATTCATCTTTGTGGGCTATACTGCATGAAAGCCTATGCCAAACTCAATTTCTTAGTTCTTAAGGAGCACAAAACCTTTTCCTGTGATAGACTAATATGGCATTGCTAACAGAAAAACAGATAGATAGGCAAGCAATATTGTTTCCTCATGTTTAAAGAAACAATTTTACCAAGATAAATGTTGTGTGATTTCTAATAATGACTGCTTAGAATAACTTCTCCATTCAGCAGTCCTTAACAGAAAATAGAGGATAGTCTGAAAACACTTTGGGACTGTATCCCTTTTGCAGTTTTCCCTGGATTTTTCTATGGCTGTATTGATCCTCTTTATTCATATTTGATTATGTCTACCATCAGTCCATGGTTAGTATGAATCCCTCTTTAACAGCAAGCCCTGTTACTATTATGAAAACTGTTCAGGTGATCTTACAAGAAATCTTCAAGGCTTGTGAAACTTGTATGTGCCTTAAAATGTCAACTAAAGCTTTCCCAAATGGTATAAATATTTGTTTTCTGGATTTGCTATAAGTCATTTGTTTGTTTTCAAGATTTATATCTCACCTTCTTGCTAAAGTCTCAAGGCAAGTAAAAACAAAAACACTAACAAAAAAAGAGAAAAACAATTACAAAACATGGTGCCTTGTCTATAAAACCATCCCACACCGAATTCTATCATGGGTGATGTCTCCCAATCAAAGTCACTTGTTTGCCCCAATTGATAAAGTCCCAATGCCCCAATTGATAAAGAAAGTAGAAAGTTGGATCTCTTTGGATGTCATTTTTACTCTTCAGCCTCCCTGGCAGAGAAGGTCAGAAATATGCAGACGTGCATGTCAGTGTACCAAAGATTCTTGTGGGACAGCATCATCCTCCATAATTGACTCTATCCATCCAGCATGTAGTCTTCCTCATTTTATTGCCATCTACCTTTCCTAGCATTATTGTCTTTTCTAAAGAGTCACGCCTTCTCATTATGTGGCCAAAGTATGACAGCCTCAATTTAATCATCATGGCTTCCAGGGCAAGTTCAGGCTTGATCTGTTCAAGGACCCATTTGTTTATCTTTTTGGCTTTCCATGGTATTCTCAGCACTCTTCTCCAGCACCACATCATAAATGAGTTGATTTTCTTTTTATCTGCTTTCTTCATTGTACAGCTGTCACATCCATACATGATGATGGGGAATATAGTCAATCATTCATATCCAAGAATTCTTTACCCACAGATTTAACCATCCACAGCATGAAAATATTTTTTTAAAAATATAAATTACAAAAAGCAAATCTTGATTTTACTGTTTTGTATAAGGGACACACTTTACTATACCATTTTATTTAATGGTGCTTATTTAATGCTATCCATGGTGGGTCCTGGAACCAAACCCCAGCGGATACCAGGGCCCCACTGTGCAATGAACTGGATAATTCTAAATTTAGTGATCAGCTACATTTCTTTACTCTTTAGGATTTTGTCTAGTTCTTTCATCACTGTCCTTCCAATTCCTAGTCTTCTGATTTCTTCTTGACTGCAGTCTCCTTTCTGATCAGTGTTTGATCCAAGATACAGGAAATCTTTAACTATTTCGATTTCCTCATTGTCTAGGTTGAATTTATGTAACTCTTCCATGGTCATTATTTTTGTTTTCTTATGTTCAGCATTAAGCCTGCCTTTGCACTTTTTCTTTTACCTTCCTTAGTAATTGTTCTGAGTCCATGATGTTTTTTGCCAGTAGTATAGTGCCATCTGCATATCTTACCTTGGTGATGTTCCTTCTTCCCATTTTTACTCTTCCTTCTTCTGAGTCTAAACCTGCTTTGCATGATAATTTCTGCACACAAATTGAGCAAGTAGGGTGACAAAATGGCAGCCTTGCCTGACACCCTTTTCAATTGGGAACCATTCTGTTTCTCCATATTCTGTCTAACAGTTGCCACTTATCCTAAGTACAGATTTCTCATCATGACTATCAAATGTACTGGTACTCCCATTTCTTTAAGAACATTCCATAGCTTTTTGTGATCTGTGCAGACAAAGGCTTTGTTATAGTCTATAAAGCACATGCTGATTTTCTTTTGGAATTCCTTGGTGCACTCCATTAGCCACCATAGCTTGCTATGTGGTCCCTAGTGCCTCTGCCTTTTCTGAACTCCACTTGCACTTCTGGGATTTCTCGCTCTCATATATTATTTGAGTCTATGCTGCAGAATTTTAAGCATAATTTTGCTTGCATGAGAAATTAATGCTGTGGGCCTATAATTGCTGCAATCTTTTGTGTCTCCTTTTTGTGGATCAGGTTAACCTTGAATGTTTCCAGTCTGTTGGTCACAGTTTTGTTTCCCCTATTTGTTCAAATATTCAATTTAACATGAGTTGATACTGCCTTTGTGGATTGTATCAGTTCAAGTGGAATATCATCTGTTCCTGGTGATTTATTCTTCCAGTTTCTCTTATTGTAGCTTCCACCTCACTTTGTAGAATTTGGGTATCTCTTTTATATATATAGCTCTTCTACCAACGTGTTTTTATTTCTTCTTGGTCTTGTAATATGTTCCTCTTCTTATCAGAGTATCCCAGTCTTTGGTTTGAACATCTCTTTGAGTTTTCTGTAAAAGAGATCTCTCATTCTTCCTTTTTTGTATTTGTCTTATACTTCTCTGCATTGATTATTATAGTAGTCCTCTTTATCTTTATGCACTAGCCACTGAAAAGTTGCATTCATGATTCTGATTTTGTCACTGTTACATTTTTGTTTTGCTTCTCTTATTTCCTTTACTTCCTGAAGTATTTCCTCTGTTAGCCATTGTGTCTTCTCTTTCTTTTTGGACATCAAATGTGTCTTCTTGCATTCTTTCTTGATTATTTCCCCAGCTTCTGACCATAATTCTTCTGGTTTCCAGTCAGTTATGCTTAATAGCACAAATCTGTTTCTTGCATTGTCTGTCAATTCTGTTGAGATATTGTTCAGATTGTATTTTGGGATGATGACTATTTTCACCTTCCTCTTCAGCTTTACTCTATTTTTTTATACAAATAGTTCATGATCAGTACCACAGTTTGCCCCTGGTCTAGTTTTGGCTGCAAGAATAGAGCTTCCCCATCTTCTGCTTCCAGTTATATAGTGTATCTGATTTTTGTATTGACCTTCTGGTGATGTTCACATCTAAGTCTCCTTTCTGGTTGTATGAAGCAGATATTTGTAAAGAATAGATTGTTGGCCTCACAAAATTCTATCAGTCTCTTTCCTGCTTTATTTCTTATGCCTAGTCCAAATCTGCCTACTGTTTTTTAGTCTTCTTTGCTACCTGCTTTAGCATTCCTATCGCCTATGGTTAGTTTGAAGTCCTGTGTTGGTGTGTTGTCAATTTCTTCCTGGTTTCCTTCATAGAATCTCTTTCAGTTTCTTATTCCTCTGCGTCTGTGGTTGGCACATATACTTGGATTATGGTAATGTTTATAAATTTTCCTTGAGGTCTTATTGACATATCTGATCCGATTTTGCGTTGTATCCTTTGACTCCTTTTGCTATATCTCTCCTTCGTATGAATGCTACCCCCTGTCTTTGTGTCTTTTCATTTCCTGAATAGAACACCATGTAGTTATCTGATTCAAGGTGACCCATTTTAGTGACTCATTTTAGCTCTCTTACCCCTAGTACTGTTATGTTTATGCATTCCATTTCCTTTTTTACTGTGTCTAGCTTTCCTTGGCTCATGGTTTTCACATTCCATGTTCCTATAATATGTTTTGTGCTGCTTCAGATAAGCTTTGCCTTGTTGAACATGTCTGCTGTTTGGCTCCCCATCTTTGAATTTCTCTGTGCCCTTGATCATCTCTGTGTTGTGATCTCCCAGTGTTGCTCCTTTCTATCTCTTTTTGTGTATTACTCTTTCCTTTTGTTTCATTTGGGGCTGCCTCATCACAGGCTTTTCTTGGTAAAAAGGTCTTGCAAGGAAGTTCACCTTTGTCTCACTTCATGCAGTACTAACACGTGTTAGCTTTGTGTCACTGTTGTTCTCTCTGTGAGATCTTACATCATTGTCACCTACCACTACTGCTGCTGTCCAGTAGCAGTTTGTCCCTCTATTCCATTAATTCCCTTGTTTTGGCTGAGTTGTTTTCCCTCCCAGAGTCCTCAATTGATCCTCTCTTTATTTTTCTCAGATCCTTCAGTTGCCACTAGTCTGTCTGGGGGGTTTTGTCCTTTCTCCTTGTTCTTCCTCCCTTCAGTGGTGACTCCCTCAAAAAACAGCTTTCTTCTGTCTTCAGAGACTGAGCTCAAAAGGTTGAGGCAGCAATTCTATAGACCTCTGCTAGTTTTGCCTCCAAGGGCAAAGAGTCAATAGCAGCTTCATTTTATATACTGCTTCATACCACACTAAGCAGTCTCTAACTGTAAGCTAATTGCCCTCAACAATCTGGGTACTCATTTTAGTGACCTCAGAAGCCAGAGTTGAGCCTGAGCCCTTAGCCAGTATTGAACCCAGAACCTTGTGATTTGTGAGTGAGTGGCTCCAGTATTGGCATTTAACCACTGCGCCACTTGGGCTCCTGAGTCCACGTGCCTGACCAAGAGTCAAAGATGACCCTCCCCCCCCCCCCCCCCCCCCGAAAGTTCACATTCAGACTGTTCGTCTCCTGGAAAGAGACTTTGAATATGCTTGACTTGCCCAAGATTGCTTCCTGGATACTCTTGTTAGTATCCAGTTGTAAAAAAAAAAAAAAATTGCTCAATAAAACCTTATAAAGAATGCCCATTAATGTTCTGTGTCATTGTCCACAGAGCACATAAACCTATGAGAACATCTATTTTGAAGGCTTTTCAAACTTTTGAGCTAATCATTACCAGTAAGGTAGGATAAGTAGCTACAGACAACATGACAACTGCATACAACATCACAGATTCCTTCCCCTCCCCTGGATCTCTTTCCTATTACTTTGGAAATTGTTTATGTGGGAGAAATGTCAAATTATGTTATTAAAATATTATTTCATTTCAAATGAATGTAGGGTGACATTGGATGTTTCTGTACATGGCCAGATGATGTACAGTCAGCACTGTTGCTGATGGTATCGGGGTGGGTATCCTTGTTTTCTTCAGATTCTGAAAAGGGTTTATGACATACAAAAAGCTTAGGAACCAAACAAAAATACTGCACAACAAAAAAAGATAGCAGCCAATTTCATTCTCTCCTTGACCTCTCTCTTTCTAGTTTTGTAATGGTGCATCACAAAGCATGTTGTTCTGTTACAATCTGTTCAACAGAGAGGGGCCCATTGTAGATTGCACATTCTCTAAGGGCCTCTACAGACTGACCCAAAGGGCCAGCCTGGAGGCAGAGATGGGGAGGGGCAATCGCATGCTGACCACCCTAACTCCAGCCCAATGACATCCTGATGCCACACACTGTTACGCACGGTGCTCGGCATCAGGACGTCCTCTCGGTGCAGCGTTTTTACATGCTGTGCCGGAACGGGTGCTAAAGAGCCATGCGCTGGTTCTTAGGGCACCCTTTTTCAGAGGCAGCAAACTAGCAGAGGCAGCCCAAAGCCACCCATCTGCATAGCCTCTAAATCAAGATGCTACCATCATACATGAATCATTCCTCTGACAAATGGTCTTTTGGTCCCTAAGAGGGAGGTGGGTCACTCTCACAGACATATATGCTTCATACACCAACAGGAAGGGCTTGTCTCTGGGGATTCCTTCATATGGGGTGAGAGAATTCCTTTACCCATTTACCCCATTCCCTCTCATAGCCATCGTGGTAGCTAAATTCAGAGAAGATCTGACAAGAATACATTCCCATCACTTTATGGTGATCTCATCAAGTCTAGTTCACCACGCTGCCACTTCTCTCCAATCATGAGTCCGTCATACTTCAAGGGGATCCATATCTTAACATGGCCAACAGCATGGTCAGACATGTGGACCTTGACACCTTTAAGATGACAGCTTATGGAATGAGACCATACTGAACAAAATGTGAAAGTTTCTGAGATCTTTGAGAGTGCAAAGTGGCATTGTTTCATTTTCTTTATAAATCATTCTGTGACCATTTTATGAATGCTTTGTGATCACGTTTCTCTTCTTCCTTCTTTTGGAGCAGTCTGGATTGTCATTCTCATCTTTAAAAGTTTACCTGGCTGCACTTTCTTCAAATACCTGTCCTAGTTAGGCTTTCATTTTACAGTCCCATTGGTCAAAATGTTATTAAAATGTCTTTCTCACTTACATCCACATATTTCCTACATGTTTTCCTTCATCGTCTTATGTCCTGATGGTTCCTTCTTGCCTAACATGGCAGTTTCACATAACTGTGGATATTGGTCCTCCTTATTTTCTTACAGAGATGATGCTTCACTCTCTGAGTGTTCCAGTGTGTGCTTCAAAATCTGTTCATCTCTTACTCCAGGCCCAAGCAGGGCCTTATTCTTCATTATCACTCATTGAAAATGGTGGCAACATCTTCAACCCTGCTACAAAGCAGCTGCTGGGTCACTAGTGTCTTTGTGCATTTCATGTTGCTGTCTAGAGATCTGTACCAAGGCTGATGCTTTCTTTGGTCATGCAGTCTTGTCCATCCTTTCATGAAACGCAGTGCTGTTTTTGTCAGATGTGCCTTTGATAATCCAATCCAATTAATTGGAATTTACTAAACAGCTGTGATTTTCCAAAACTAGATAAAAACTTGAAACATGTGCATTCCTAAAAGGGCTGACAGTAGAAGAAGTGGTCTTGTTTCTTAGCAGTTTGCTAGAAGTGAGATAATCAATATCTACTGGCAATATAGGCAGCTAAGTAAATTTTTGATAGATCATTTGATCAATGGATAAATCAATTACTATGAGAGGGACAGAAATGTAAATAGGATGAATTATATCAGAGCATGGGGGGGGGTCCTACTTTCCTAATTACACTTTCAAATTAACTCAAATCACTGCAATAACATTTCTGGAAGATGTCTAGTACCAGTGATAAATCCTATAATGGATTAGTGTCATTTCTTTATATCTTTTTTTGTTATCTTAGTTTCTTACCTTAAAAACACATCAGTAGGTGTATTTTTCTTCTTCACTTCAACATAAAGCTTTTTTATTGCTTGTTTCCTTCATGACTGCAAGTTTAAAAGAATACAATTTATTTTTCCATTATAGCACTTATCATTAGAATGAGTGGTAGGTATGGCTTTTATATTGAAAGGACTTTGGTGGAATGTTGTTGTGGAGAGACAAACTACAAGATTGTTGTCAGTGAGGATTGCATAAGTGAAGTTTATAATTCAACAGAGATAAAAGCAGAAATATGACTGGAATAGCAACATAACCAAATTTAGGCACTAATTCTTCATGGAGTTACAAAACGAGACTTATACTCGTGTATTAACCTCTTTTTATAACTCTTTGAATAATTATTGTCTAAATTTGGTTATGTTGCTGTTCCAATCATATCTCTTCCTTTTCCATTCTCTAAGCAGGGACTGTTTTGCTAGAAAAACAACAACGTAACTTCAACTGAAAGGGGAAGCCCTCAAACTCATCAAAGCCAAACCATAAATACTAAAATGGAAATCCAGTCTCATGCTGCAGGAGGGGGAAATCTATCAACAGCAAGTGACATCTACCTCAAAATAAGCCTCATTAAGCCCAGTGTTACTGTAGCATCTTTGAGACTGACTGAGAGAAAGAAGCTTTTGTAGACTGAGTCTTCAGGAGAGACTTAAGGAGATGGGTATGTTTAATAATAATAATAATAATAATAATAATAATAATAAAATTTATTTGTACCCCGCCCCTCTGAGCACAATCGGGGTGACTGACAACAATTAAAAGTACATACATTATAATCCAAGAGAACCCAATACCCACCCACCCTTAAAAAAGTATTAAACCAACATGAATTAAAACATCTTAGGTTAAAATAACACACAATAATCAACCAGAACAACAACAAAAATATAATAGGGCAACAAGTGTAGCGGCAGCATCCAATTTGGGAGAGAGCATAGTTCCTGAGGCCGGGAAATCTATTCCGGAAAGGCCTGCCGGAAGAGATCCATCTTAACAGCCTTGTTAAAGCTGTTTAGCATTGTAGTCTGACGGATATCATCCGGCAGGGTGTGGATAAGAGGTGATATGATAGCCTTGTTTAAATATTTGAGGGGATGTCATACTGAAGATGGAACAAGCTTGTTTTCTATAGCTCCAGAGACTAGGCCATGGAACAATGGATGTAAATGACAGGAAAAGCGATTCCACTTAAACATTAGGAGGAACTTCCTGACAGTAAGAGCTGCTCGACAGTGGAACACACTCCTTCTTTGTAGGTTCATGGAAGTTAATGTTAGGAGGGAATATATTCTTATTTGACATCTACATGTTTACTGTCTCACTACATGTGTTTTATTTGGAGGAAAAGTAAAAATATATTTTTTTAAAAAATCAACTTGTCACCTCATCAACAAACCCATTAGTTTTTCATTTCTATTAGAGTAGTATTCACAGACACACCTTCCCATTCCTGAACATACAGTCAATGCACCTGATAAAGTAGACTCAGGCCTGAAACAGACAAGCCAAAAGTGCCACCTTTGAGCCAATCCAGGGGCATGGCAATCAGATGACGCACACTCCTAGGTTGGGCCAAAGCTGTCCCATAACCAAAACCCAGCGCAAAAAGGAGTGCAAAAACGCACTCCTTGGTGGTGGTCTGTTGCGGACTGCAGCGGCAGTCAGCTTTGGGACCGCACTGTCTGGTCGCCATGTTCCCATGCAGAACAGGGAGTGATCGGGTCGGGAGCGGCCTCTGGCCACTCCTTTTGCCTCATCTACTCAAGGCCCTAGTTTGTGAAAGCTTATGCTACAAACTTCTTTCTCTCAATCTGTCTCATAGGTGCTACAAGATCCCTTTGTGTATTGATCCAGACTAACACTGCTATGTCTTTGAATTCTAAGCCAAGTGTTAGTTACTTTTGAGTAAACATGCATAGGATTGTGCAGTGAAGTTCTAAACCACTTCAGTCTATTTACAGGCCTGCTTCGTGGATGTTTTACTTACAGTAATTTTCCCCAATATTTCTTTCACTTTTACAAACAGCTTTGACAAACAGCTTTACTTGAAAGCATAATGACACTTTTAATAGTTGCAAACAGCTTGTAATCCCTATCTCATTTGATGTTAGTGGGGAGATTGTTAATCTTAATGGAGTTGAACTGAGAACTCACAGGAAACTTAATTTAGAGTCATGAGCATGCTAGACAGTATTATATAATATTTCTTCTTCGTGGTCTCTGCGAATCACACAAATGGGTTTTGGCTGCGCATGCGCAAACAAAACCCATTTGTGTGAATTTGCAGATGACCACTCGAAGAAATGCTGTTACAGGTGTGCAACCTGTCCATTTCACTGTGTATTAGCCTGCTTGTTTATTTTATACTGAATATTCCATTGTCATACTTTTAAAATTAGCATCCAAGATAACAAAAACACTAACTTTACTTCTTTTTATTTTAAGGCCTATGATGGATTCGCCAGTTTAGGAATATCTCGGCTACTAGAACCTTCTGATATGGTTTTGTTAGCAATTCCTGACAAACTTTCTGTTATGACCTATCTTTATCAAATACGGGCACATTTCAGTGGACAGGAGCTAAATGTTGTTCAGATTGAAGAGAACAGTAGCAAAAGCACATACAAAGTGGGCAACTATGAAACAGACCCAAACAGCTCTGTGGATCAGGAAAAGTTTTATGCAGAACTTAATGACCTAAAAAGAGAACCAGAACAACAGCAGCCTGAAGGGAGCTTGCCTGGCTTTGTTTTTGATGACTCTGTATTTCTCAACCACAGTGGAGTTATGGAGTCAAATAGTGAGCACCAGACTTCACACCAGCATCAAGCAGCAGATGATAATCTTGGCCCATGTGTGACTTCCCCTTCCTCTCACAGGACTAGCAGTGATATAGGCCAACTAAAAAGCCAAGAGAACTTGGGAAGGGCTTCTGAATATGAGGAAACTGAAAAAAGCAGTAAGGCTCAAGGACCACCTCTGTTGGGTAGGAAGAAACTACTAAAGGCAGATACTCTGGATCTTAGTGATTTGGCACAGGTCAGTGATCCAAAAAGGGACACATTCCCAATGTTATGTGAAGATACTGACAAGAAAGGACACAAAAATTCTGGCACTAGCATTAATTTTTCAGAACCAGAAAACCATGGATGCACAGATCTCAAAGAAAGTGGGAAAATGGATTCTCAATTGCATGTTCAAAAATCTGACTTAGAAGCAGAAAGTAAATCTGGATATTTCCACAGTAAGAATGAGGATAGTGATAAAAAATCCTATTCATCTGAGAGGCAAATGGAGACTAACTCAGATTTTGAGACCAAGACAGTTCCACGTCCAATAGATCTACCTGCAAAAACCGCACAGGTAAGAGCAGAAACTATTTTTTAAATACTGCAATTGTTTATTGTTGCAGTCAAAAAAACAGTGTTTTCCTTCATCATTGTTGTCTTTAATGCACTGTGAATAATGCTGCAAGCAGAACTTCCCTTTTATTGTATTGCTCAACATATATATTCATGAGGTATGCAGACTGTTTCAAAAATAGACTACATTGAAAGCAAACCCCAAGGTTGTCTTTTGGTTTACTATTGTTTCTTTGTGTCTCTATTTGTCTCTCTCCTATTAGAGCTAATTATTTTGTATAATCAACTTTCTCAACAATGCACGGTTTAATGTTCTTTTACTACTGACTGTGGAACATACACAAACTCACACACCATTTTAAAAGCAATTTATGATCCATAACATTTAACAAGTAAATGTAGTATTTTTCCTGAGGATTAGTCACTCGGTAAGGACAACCAGTTTGACTGTGGCAAGGAAACAATGGTATACTTAAGTAATCTACTCAGTGAGTTGATGACTGATGTGAAATTTCAGTTGGGCTTGACCAGGTTGCAGCTCATGCTGTATGAGTCCTTTAATTTAAAAATAATGTTAGAATTGTTAAAGAAAATCCTTTGCCTTGCTAAGCTCAATGGATGTTTCAAGCACACATAAAGAATGTGTATTAGAAAGGTGTACTGAAATGTTTACATGGCCTCCTAACTTGTTTAAAGTTCTCTATACCAGCAAAAAGATCACACTTAAAAATAATTTCTAACAGTACTAATGACTACTGGAAAATCCATTTTAAAGGTACACACAGTTCAGAAATAGATTCTGCTTTTCTTGTTCCTGTATTACAGTGTCTTCAGCTATGTTTCATAAAAAGGTGCTCTATATGTCACTGCAAAAATTTCACAGGCTCACCTCTAAAGCACTTCTACCATGGTTTAGTAAGGGCTATGCTGCAGTGTGCAGCAGCAATATAAGGGCCCTGCACTTGGTTTCTTCACAAAAGTCCAAAAAGTTACAAAAATTGATTCAGAAATTCTATACTAGAATCATAGAGTTGAAACAGGCCACCAAGGCCAGCCAGTCCAACTCCCTGCCATTTAGGAATACACAAAACATTCCCAACAGGTGGACATCCAGCCTCTGTTTAAAAACTCCATAGAGGCATCTCTCAGGCATCGTGTTCTACTGTTGAAACAGCTCTTACTATTAGGAAGTTCTTCGTTATGTTTAGGTGGAATCTTTTTTCTTGTAGATTGAATCCATTGCTCCAGGTCCTAGTCTCTGGAGGAGCAGAAAATGAGCTTACTCCATTCTCAATATGACATCCTTTCAGATATTTAAGCATGGCTATCATGTTACCTCTTAACCTTCTCTTCTCAGCTAAACAATACCCAGCTCCCTAAGCCATTCCTCATAGGGTATGGTTTCCAGACCTTTCACCATTTTGGTCACCCTCTTCTGGACACACTCCAGCTTGTCTGCATCCTTCTTGAATTGTGGTGATCAGAACTGGACACAATATTCCAAGCAAGGTCGAATTAAAGCAGAATCGAATGGTACTATTATGTCCCTCAGTGTAACAATATATCCTGATTGATGCAGCCTAGAACTGCGTTGGCTTTCTTAGCTCCCTTTGCTCCCTCATGTTCAGCCTGTAGTCCAGGTGTCACCCATCCCATATAGGTGTATTTCATTTTTATTGCCCAAGTATAATATACATTTCTCCCTGGTGAAATTTATTTTGTTAGATTTGACTCAGCTTTCTAATCTGTGATCCTGTCCTGTGTGGGTATTAGCAACCCCTCCTAATTTAATGTAAACTGCATATATGATAAGTATGCCCTCTATTCCATCATCCAAGACATTTTAAAGATGTTGAATAGCACTGGGACCAGGACAGAACTTGTTACTTCTCTCTAGGATGAGGAGCCACTAGTGAGTATCCTTTGGGTTCATTCAGTCAACCAATTACAAATCCATATGACAGTCACATTGTCTAGTCCACATTTTACTAGCATTTTTGCAAGGATATCATGGAGGACCTTATCAAAGACTCACTGAAATAAATATACACTACATCTGCAGCATTCTCTTCATCTACCAAGCTGGTTATTTTGTCCAAAAAAAGAGAGATAAAATTAGTCTGGCATGAGAAACCCATGCTGACTTTTAGTGATCACAAAATGTCTTTCTAAGTGCTGACAGATCAGCAGTTTAATGATCTGCTATAGAATCTTTCCTGGTATTGATGCTAGGCTGACTGGGCAGTAATTATTTGGGTCCTCCCTTTTTTTCCTGTTCTGAAGATGGGGACATTTGCCCTACTCCAGTGTGCTGGGATCTCTCCTGTTCTGTGAGAAATTCTCAAAGCTGATGTGATTCTGAGATTACATTTTCAAGCTCTTTTAATACCCTTGGATGTAGTTCATCTGGCCCTAGAGACTTGAATTCATTAAGTGAAGCCAGGTATTCCTGTTATTGTTGTTGTGTGCTTTCAAGTCATTTCCAACATGACAACCCTAAGGCAAACCTATCATGGGGTTTTCTTGGCAAGATTTGTTCAGAGGAGGTTTGTCATTGCCATCTTCTGAGGATGAAAGCATATTACTTGCCCAAGGTCACTCAGTGGATTTCATGACCAAGTGAGGATTCAAATCCTGGTTTCCAGAGTCGTACTCCAATGTTCAAACCACTATGGCACCTTTTCTGTGCTGCATTTCCCCTACTGCCTCATCTATTCTATTTTCTCATGTTGAGCACTGTGCTCTTTTTCAGAGAAGACCAAGGCAAAGAAAGTGTTGAGTAGTTCTGCCTTTTCTCTGTCTCCTGTTAGCATTTTACCATCTTCTTCACACAGTGGCCCTATTATTTCCTTGTTTTCCTTTTGCTATGGACATAACCAAAAAAGCCCTTTTTATTGTTTTTAACCTCTCTAGAAAGCTTGAGCTCATTCAGTGCCTTAGCTTTTCTGACTTTTTCCCTACAAAAGCTGGTTATTTGTTTGAATTCTTTGGTGATTTCTCCCTTTTTCCATTTCTTGTATGTGTTCTTTTTGTGTCTTAGCTCTGTTGAAAGTTCTTTAGACATCCATTCTTCTTACTTCAGATACCTTGCATTTTTCCTTCTCACTAGAATTATTTGAAATTGCACCTTTAATATCACACTTTTGAGAAATTCCCCATCCCTTATTAATCCCCTTCTCTATTAGTATTCCTGACCATCAACGCTAGTGTTTCCCTAAGATTACTGAAGTCAACTTTCTTAAAGTCTAGAATGCATGTCTGGCTAGGCTTGGCTTTCCCTCCAGGAGGGGAAACTCCAGAAGAACATGGTTACTCCCACCTAAGGATGATGCCACTTTCACCTCATTAGCCAGATCATCCCTTTTGGTTAGGATCAGATATAAAATAGCTGATCCCCTAGTTGCCTCTTCCATCTTCTGGACACCCCACAATGTCATCCCTGTTGTTTATCTCCCCTTCATTTTTAACCAGATGCTCTCAACTTGGCTTCCAGGATTTAAATAATGGATCTGTTCATGGGAATACCCATCCTTAATGTTAGTAGCATCCTTAATGCTACTCACCTCCCTTCCCATTTGGCCTATTTCTCTGAATTACAAGGCTCATCCCACCAGGTTTCAGTGATGCCTATTATATCATATTTGCTTTGCTGTGCTAAAAGTTCAAATTCATCTTGTTTATTTCCCATGCTCTGTGCATTATTGTAGAGACACGTAATACCATGGGCTATTCCCCCATCTGATTTTTAAAGAGTTTTTTTCTCCCCATTGGTTGTGTGCTTGTGCTATTTGCCTAGCTCTATAACATTTGGACTATTGTCACCAACATGAACAAATGAACTTCTGCCCTCAAGAATACTGTCTCCCTCACCCACAGAACTCAGTTTAAAACCCTCCTGATATAAGATCTTTCAGACTCTTAGCAAGTACTATGAGGTGCAACCCAGCCCTTGCTAAAAGTCCACCTCCATGAAGCTGCACACTATGAGCAGTGAAGCTAAATCATTTCCAGCTGCACCAGTTCCAGAGCCAGTTGTTCACCTCCACTATTTTTCTCTCCCTAAGTGGGCCTTGCCCTGCCACTAGAAGGACTACCTGTGCCTCAGACCCTTCAGCTTCCTACTCAGAACCTTGTAATAATCCCTTGTAATATTCTTAAGGCTGTGCCTTGCAGTAGCATAAGTTCCCACGTGGACCAAAAGGAAGGGATAGTGGCCAGTGAGCTTGGCAGGTCTTATCAGTCTCTCCATTACATCACTGGTATTTGCTCCAGGAAGACAGCACACCTTGTGAGACCGCTTGTCAGGCCCACAAACTAGTGATTCTGTTCCCATCAACAGAGAGTCCCCTGCTGCCACCACCTCCAAGGTTTGGCAGAGGCCATTCCATCTGATGAACCTTTCATGGTCTTATATACTTTCTCTGAGGACTAATACTGCTGCTCTTCTTGCTTCCTCTTGTCATTACTGATAAGGGATTAAAACCAATTCCAAACAGCTCCAAACTCAGAATGATCCCTGGTTCTTCTATGTCTACATGTCACATTCCTCCAACTGTCTATCTTCTTGTGTATGGGAACTGACCTCCTCCCCAGACACATCCACTGTGTGTTTTTCAACCAGGACAGTCTATTCCACTCTATCCAAGAAATTCTTCTGCTCCCTAATATGCTGCAGAGGGGATAAACAGGCCTCAAGTTGCTGGACCTTCTCTTCCAACAAAAGAACCAACTTGCACTGTAACATTACCCACATCATTCAGCAAGAACACAAACATACCACAGCTGTGGCAGGTGACTGCAGCAGCTCCAAGTAGACAGTAAAACAGAGCCTCCCCCTCAAAACACCCCTGTTAATCATACCTGTTAGCAAGCTCTGTTCACCAAATTCTAAAGACTGGAGCTGCAGCTATATAGAGAGCTAGAGGCTGCTAGCTCCTTCTTCCACCATGTTTCTGACTCACTTCCTCTGAGCAAAAGCCCTGCTTCCCTAAGACCAGGTGCTCAGGAAGGGGACCTGATGCTACACACACTAAAACAACACACTGCTAATGAACACCAATTACACCTCCATTCAGCTCACACAATCAGCCTTGGCCCTAACAGACACAAGATCACCAAACTACAGTAAAACAATAGACACTAATGAACACTCAAGCAAGCCTTCATTAAGCTCAAACAAACCAAGCATCCTTACCCCAACTGACCCTCACTTTTGACCCAACAAGCTCTCCCAGCTTTCATCCAGACTTTATTTTTATCAAAGGGAGCACCCCCAGTATGGAATTCCACTCAGGATGCTGACACCAGTGGAAAGCAGTGGGGAGGGGATGGAGACAGTTTTTGTCATCCATTTCCCCTTCAGCCAGCCTAACCTCTGATTGTGTTCCAGAGCAACCTCCAGCTCTCCAGAGCATATTGTGGCGGGTGACAGGAGCTATAGAGAGAAGGTAAAATAAATGAAAACCAAACAGTTCTCTCTCCCACTCGAGTTCCTCTACTGGATCAAAATCTTTCCATGGTCCAAATGAGGCCATGTTCTGTTCAAAAATATAATGCACTTGATAGTATTATTTATAGTAGGCTCACTAAATCTATGGGATTTACACAAGTGTTGATTTTCCATTCAGCAGTTAATTCAATGACTCTGTTCAATTTGGGATTATCAACTGGGATTAGGGCAAAGTTTGGATCAAAAACACCTGGGAAAGAAAACATTAATAAACATTAATTATCAATAGTAGTAAGTATGAATGTGGCCTCACAAAATATAGTTGCATTAAGTGTAACCAGGTGGTTTGTATTTGCCTTTTACCATGCTGCACTAGTCCAGTCCACTGAAAGAATTAGAGATATTTGTTGCACATATCACCATAAGCACCTGATTATACTGATTCTGTATTATTTCCATAAATAATTATTTCAAACATGTTTAAAAGATTTAAAAATGTGCTAGGCCATCAAAATCACTGTCAATGTATCCATGTTCAGAGCAGAGGAAAAAACCCTTATATACAAACTCTGGAGACAGATTTTTATCCTGTCATGAGAGAGTGAACAACTAAGGTTTGCTTTTCTTAATAAGCATTGAAGAGACTGATTTCCTTTTTATTTATGAACTGTAATTTAATGCAAATGAAATCATTACGTATACCATCTGCATTCTATGTCTGTTGGGCAAATAGTCAACACATTGCCTGTCTTCAGGCTTAAACCAGAGAAGGTGTTAATTTTGGAGGGACTAAGGAGTGCGCTCCTCTACACACCTCTGTACCTGACATCCCTATGGTGGCAAGGAAGTTACAAGGGGAATGTACTTACGTTGGTTTGAATATGCTTACATTCCTTCACAGGACTGGGAATCTTTGCTTTTTTTCATGGAAAATTTCAAGCTGCGTAATAATGTGTGATCACAATTAATGTGCATAGTGCACAACAGTATAACACACAAAACTCTGTGTGTGTGTGCATGTGTCTTGCTATTTAGAGTCACATTCCACAAGATTTAGGCCCCATTCACACTCCAAAAATATTGTGGAATGAATCCATGTTATTTCCTTGGTGTTCACACTCACCCCAAACGCACTCGGGGCACTGGGGGGGAGGGCTACTGAAAAAAAAAAACTTAATCAGGATATTTGATAGCAGGTTTTTTCCTGAGTTTTCCTGAAAGAGACGCATCAATCCACATCTTCAGCAGTGTGAATACACTTCTGAATTGATTCAGATCACTCTGTGTCATTCAAGGGAATGGAGGCAGCTCCATTTTATCACAAAACAATGGCATATGTGAATAACACAATGGTTAAAATGACTCAGAGATTTGTGAACCCAAAACATAATGGGAACAACGATCCCAATATGCATCAGCACAGCGATCCACATCTCCTCAAGACAAAAAAATTGAGTGTGAATGCCCCCTTAGAAATCTATGCAGAGTGGCAGGAAATCCTTAGAACACAAAGTATGACGATCCTAATGCAGAACTGTGTGCAGAACTGTGTAAACTTTACTTGGAATAAAGGAAATTAAAAGAACTAGGATGAATAGTAGGAGGAGCAGAAAATGACTGTGTTTTATCAGGATAGCAGATGTTAGAGAACCACTGACTTTGTTTATTCACATGCTAGTGAATCATCAATGCTAGTCTCTAGATAGTCCACAACTATGGAGCACTAAAAAAAAAAAAACCAAACCCTACTAAATGAAGACTACTGATCAAAAGCATACAAATAGACAGTGTACAAAGTAGAAATTATACATATGGGAAAGAACGAAAAGCATTATGGTCAATCATTTAATTTAGTTAGTGAATTCTAAAGAAATATAAAGTGTTCATAGAACAGTACTTAATATTCAATATTATAAAGTAATTGTAGTGAAACGATTTTACTGAAATCCACCAAAAATCCTTTTCTTTATCCCTTTGGCAAAAAGGTGCATTGTTAGTATATAACCTACAGTATAATTTACTACTGTATTACTCATTTCGTTGTGGCAAAGAGGCTTATTGTTTTCATTTCATTGTTGCTGAGGAAATCTTAAAGATGAAATGGAAACTATAAATTGCTGGAGTTGTCTGTCCTATGACTAATAACTTTATGGTTTACAACTACGACTGTGGTTTTTTACTCTATGGTTTACTATGAGTCCTATGAATCTACAAGTTTGAATTACTGCTACGGCATAGACTTATACTGCTGCTGTTGATTTTTGTTCAGCATTTCTGCCAATTTATTCAATAAGATAAAGCATTTATCCTATTGGCAGAATTTCAGCATTTCTGCCAGTAAGAGTAATTGATATACCATAATGATTGCCTTTTGTATAAGACAGGGGTAGGCAACCTTTCCCCTTTAAGGGCCGAGGGACTTCAGCTCCCAGAATCCCAGGAGCTATTGGCCAACATGGGACTATTGGCCAACATGGCTGAGGCTTCTGGGAGCTGAAGTCCCTCGGCCCTTAAAGGGGAAAGGTTGCCTACCCCTGGTATAAGAGCTCCAAAAATTAATTTGTTATTGTTTAAATTATTTGTGAGAATCTTTAATTTTTGCATAAATTGTTACATTAATTTGTAAGTTAATTGTTTGTTGTTGTGTTCCTCCAACTGATTTTTGACTTATGGTGACCCTACAGTGAACCTGTCATGGGGTTTTCTTGGTCAGTTTCTTCAGAGGGGGGTTGCCATTGCCATCCTCTGAGAATCACCACTTTCAACTTTAAAAACTATGAATGGTCTATTAATCAAAAGCTAATGTACCATGCAAAACCTTGCCAGTCCTCACATCTGAATCTGTTTCATGTGAAATTTTCTAGGGCTACAAACTAGAACTCATTTCACCACCCAACTTTCCAAATTTTCAATACTATGTCTCATTATCACTCATCAAAGATGAAGGCAGAACAATGAAGTAATGCATCAAAACCTTCTAGTAAAACAAAACAAAACATGAGAATGGACCTTACTACATTCAAGCTAGGGGACTGCAGGTAGAGGAACACTGGCCAGAGTGTTCCAGTGGATGCTAACCATAACTTTTTCATGCCTTGAATTTTGAACTGCACAATTTTCCTTTGGAAACTGCTCATCTTTTCTGGTGCTATGCATTTGTGTCTCCTTGCACCAAGCCCCAATGAGTGGTCTCAGAGGACAAGTCTACTGTTACTAGAAGTTCTGGTGGCTGAGCAGCAACAAGATCAACGTGTGGTAGATTGCGTAGTTCTGTCAATCCAGGGTTTCTCAGTGATGGACATGACTTGACAACATATTTCCATGCATAGCTTAAACCATCAGTTCTTTGCCTGTTTTTCCTTCACTCCTGTTCTAGACCTCAATTGCTTGCAGTGCTTCTACAGGCAAATTCATGTATCCTTCCTGTATTCCCAGCACACCAGGAAACTGTAGAAGAGGGGTGAGCGTCTGCATTGGGGCCCAGTTTTCATAGCTACACCAGCACATGCAAGTGATATCCCATAACTTTCAGTTACCATTTTCTCCAGGTTCCTGCTGGAAAAGGGCTTTTGTGAAGTTGGGGGAATCTAGAATGTGGGTAAAAGGAAACAATTGTGTTATCAGACAGTTTTGGATAGTGAGTTTTTAATTAACATTTGTGTGGTGGGGGTCATAAAACTGGAGCCCATGGGCCTAACTTTCCCCACCTGCACTATATTACAATGTTGGACTATGCTGCAGAACTGTCATTCATTATTCTAATTCCTCCCAGAAAAAAAATAACTTGTATAACAATAGTGGGATAGTAAACCACACTATCTTAATGAAAGCCTTGTTTCTTGTATTATCATGATGGACTTTATTTGAAGTGGAATTGGCAGGGCAATCTCCTAAATATTTATAGATTCAAGGAGATAATTATTACTTTTTATTAGACCTGAGTTAGAAACATCACTAACTTCAGTTACCTTTTATTTTTTGATAGGCACACTATTTTGATAGGCACACTGTCTGGATTTCTGATATTTACCCACCTGTATGGTATATTCTACCAAGGAAGATGGGACACCCCACTCCCACCCCAGCTGCTTAAAAATTAACTAGGAAGTTTCTTCTGCAGATAGTGGATACACCAATCATTTGATATAACGTCATTCTTTGGGTAAACCACTGAAGGGCTAGAACAGCTTAGTTTCTCACAAACTGAATAAATAGAATTGTCCCTCCCCAGTTTGCTTCATATTGAGGGCTAGAGATTAGGGAGTTTATCGCACTCACTTTTGTTAATGATCCAGGCACTGCCTGGGGACATACGTGAACGAGGGAAAACAGATTTTATCACACTCAAAACAGTTGGCAAACCGTCCCCATGCCATCTCTCAACCACAACCGATCCCCAAGCCACGCTAAGCCAGCCGATTTTGCAAGGACAGAAGCTTTCTGGATGTACAAAATCATCTGGCTCAGCGCGGCTCAGGGATGCGTTGTGGTTGAGCGATAGCATAAGAACAGCTTGCCAACTGTTTTAAGTGCGATAAAATCTGTTTTCCCTCGTTCACACAGGTCCCCAGCCAGTGCCCGGATTGTTAAGGAAATTGAGTGCAATAAACTCCTAGGTGTCAGTTTTGTTTCAATAAGGCTATAGATTTGGGGATTATGGCTCATGGTGAGGCAACACTTTCTCCTGCACAGACCAGTGATCAGAACCAAAGTACTGGTATTCATTACATGTTTTTAAAAAAAACATAAAACGGGAATGTAGCGTAGTTTATTTTGTCCCCTCATCAAAATCAATATAATTTTAAAGCACTTCCCCAGGAACAATTTGGGGGAATCATGTTTTCATTTGCTATGTTGTAGCCCATCCCTTCACCATTTGTCCTGTTGTCTTTACCAAAGTTTTCACTCCATGGCACCCAGTTGTGAGCATGGACAGCCACCTAAACAGGAAGGAAGGTGGGAAGAGCAGACAGAGGAAGCCTGCAGCAATTTTCAGTTCCCGTATGGTGAATGCTACTGCTGACTATCAGTTGCTTGTCAGTTGGTCCTTGGTTACTGTTTGGTCTTCTTCTGAGCATCTCTTGGTTAACTACTCATCACTTTGTTCCTTTTTGCTCCCATTAACCATTTTACTTAGCAGCCAACCAGCTGTTTTTCAACATTTTTGACGTGTCGGTACTATTCTACCCACCTTCCCTTGCATTGTGTGTGTGGGGGGGGGGTCTCCCTCCTTTTTTGAACAGCACTACAGCTTGAGCTCCACAGGTGTACTGTGTTGGTCTTCTTGTCTTCTCCTGGTTGCCACACTTCAAGTTTGCTTCTGCTGATTGAATGTGGCTTTTGTTTGCCCATTCAGTCACATCAAACAGCAGCAGCAGTCTACCTGTTAACCAACCACCAACCAACTCTTTTGAGACTTTTCAAGTATTGCATTGATAGTGGAGAGGGAGGTTGGAGCTTTGTTACTGTAGGTGTTGGTTGTTTTTTATCTACAGTATTAATATCTGCTGGGGATTCTTGGGAGGTTGGGTTGACCTTTTTTCTGTCCATGAGTTTTGTCACAGTTTGTAGCTGGACTAGCTTTAGACCAGATTCTCTGTCTACTATAGCTCTTTCTCTTGCTCCTACTTGTTTATTGTCATCATGCCACCCAAGACACTTTTTGTTTTTCCTGTGGGTTTGTATGTATTTACTTTTCACCCACCTAGTCAGTAATGAGTGAGAAACGGTGTTTGAAAATTCGGGTAGCTGTTGCCTCCTAAACACAGGGCCAAGAAGCAGGGGGGAAAGAAAATCATGGCTGGGATTATTCTTTCATTCTGGCAACGCTTTTAGTGTAGTAATGCAATGTAAATTTAAACACCAACCCAAATTAACAGTGCAAAATAAACAATCCTGCTTTTCAACTTAAACAAAAGTAATATAAGCTTTTTTTTTTTTTTTAGTGTAAATAGAATGTAGTGGCTTTTCCCTATCTTTGCCACAGAGTGCTATATTTAGAGGACAGAGGCTTTGATGCTACACAAGGAGCCCAAAACTGCCTTTATATGACTGGATGTTGGATTGAGTTATATCAGGGGTAGGCAACCTTTTTGAGCCGGGGGCCGGGTTGCTGTCCCTCAGACAATTGGGGGGCCGAAGCACCCAAAATAAATAAATAAATAAATGAAAATAAATGAAAATAAAAATAATTTAAAAAAATATTTAAAAATATGCATGCACACTCTCTCAGCCCCAGAAAAGCCATGGCAAAACCCCTGTGGAGATTTTGCCAAGAAAACCCCAAGAACAATAACAACAATAATCAATATCATCATGGCGGGCGGCAGCAGGACCGGCTTGGGGCCGGCCCAAAGGCCTCGTGGGGCCACATTCGGCCCCCTGGCCTTAGGTTGCCTACCCCTGAGTTATATCTTTAGCTGTAATGGCTGTACTTCATGTCTTCCTGTGATTTATTGTGGTATTCTTGCTGGGTGAAGCATTAGATAGTACGGTATAATACATTGTGTCTAAGATAGTTTAGGGTATCTTTGTCATTAATTATTTCAGTTTTTAAAATTATTATTATTATTTTTAAGCAACGAATGTTATCAAGACAGGAAGAATTAAAAGAACGGGCAAGAATCCTACTTGAACAGGCAAGAAGAGATGCAGCCTTAAAGGCAGGAAACAGACAATTGTCCAGCTCGACGACATCAGGACGCTCCAAACAACTGAATGATGTAAGGAATTTTGGTCATGATGGACCATAGGAGAAATCATATGTTTCATATGTGCCTTTTTAAAAAAAATGTTAATGAATTGCATTGCTCTTACTAGATCTTACATTGAAACACTGCAATATATGGAGATGGCAGCAGGATATTATTTATGGGTGACTCTTCCTATCCTACAAGTGCTGAGCATTCATCTCCTCCCAACAAGAGCTGATTATTTTCCTACTGACTGAGGCCAATGAAAGATCGAAAGCCCGTTGAAAGCAGTGCTCTTTGAGTGCCAGCCGATTTAAGATATTAGTCAGATGAAAGGCAAAGTTATCTGTCACATTACAGTGTTGCACCCAGTACTATTTCTCACAGTGACCCTCCTTTTATCATCAGAATGAATTATTTTGATGGCACTGGAAAGCATAGCTAAGCAAACCTGGGTCCAATGGGGAAGCAGCTGCAGTTGCCTATTGCTCCACCAATAACCTCAATGGTGACCTGGAGGGGACTGTAATCTCTAGAGATGAAAGCTAATTAAATTTTTATGCAATCCTTTCCAAAGCAGAGGTTGCCTGTTGTGTCACATTATGTGCTGTAATTTTGCAATTCTAACCATTTGCACATGAGAAACAGTGCTAGCGCTCTGCAGCTCTCACTTTGCTAATGACTGCAATATGGCCAAATAATTCTTTCAAGCCTTTGAATAAACAGTTGGTTTGTTTTTGCTAGTATAATTTGGCTTGCCCCAATCCTGCATACATTTATTTTATTTTTACTTTTAATTGAATTTATGTTTGGTTATTGTTTGGAATCTTTTAACTATATTCTGATGTCTTTGTGGAGTAAAACAATTTTAAAAGCATTCCTTGTGTCAGAAAAAAACATGCATACATTGCTTGTGAACACTTAGAGGGCAATATGATTGTCATATGTCCTGTACTTCATGTACCTATACGACTGCTGTAGTATTAAGGTCTTATATCATGTAGATACTAACTGTTATGGTGTTCTGTATAATCACCTTGCAATATTCCTTGTCTCATCTATTATCAAGTCACTCCTTCTTCTAGCAGAAAACTTGTGTTCCTTAATTGTGTGTGTTTGTTGTTGCAGCTTGTACCACATTTGTTTCTTGGCAAGGGTTATGTTTTTTTAAGTGATTTTTATCCACATAGCTGTAAAATGTTTCATTTATTTAAAAGCCATACCACAACATGAATTATTTCTGGGTCCCAAGTTAAATCAAGAAGGGTAGCCTTGCGTGCTCTTGGTGCTGATGTTCCCATTTGCTTTAGCACTGAGAAATTTAATTCTTACACTTTGGTGCTGCTCTGTTGTTGTTTTCCAACAAGAAATGTTAACTGAGTACAAATTGTTCCAGGGTGTATTGTGTTTGTTTAAGCATAGCATCTCCCTTACCAGTCAGTCCGTCCCTAGAAAGACTGGAGGTTTTTGATCCAGTGATTGTGCATTTTTGACTGCATAATCATACAGATCTGCATTCAGATAAAAACAAAATACCCCAATTTATCTATTAATTTCTCTAGGAATGGGCAGGACAAGGCTTGAATATGCTCGCCAGAAAGTAATGAACGAACAGTTCCTTTGACTGTGACATCCAACCAAGTTATATTTAGTCATCCCCTTTATTATTCCCATTTCTATTAAGCTCACCTTATCTCTTTAAATATTTCACACACATGCAATCATCATCATAATAGTTCAGTGTTTTGCAAGTGGTGATTACCTAAGTAGAAGTGATGTACTTTTTTCCAAACTTCAACTCAGTTGTAAAAAAACAGACATCTTTTTTGTATTGTCATTGTTTTCAGCTGCTTCTCTTTGTAGATAGGTAATTCATAATTAAACTAAAGAAAAAATTGTACCACAAACTTAAAATGGATTTGAAGATTATTTAAAACAATGTGTTCTTCTAACAAACCCTAGTTTTGTATTTTTGTGAGGCTAGATAGCATAGTAGAACTATTTACCAGTGTCAGAGAGCTATAATTCCCTGGGGTTCCCTGGAATAGGTGAACAGCAGTTTAAAATCCTTAAACTGAGAGATGTTTGTAGTGAAAATTTGGCCCAGCATAACTAACTGTGCCTTTTAAGCCTTTTCTTCTGAAAAGCTGACAGCAGTTAATGTTGAAAGGACATAAATGCCTCTTCTACTAGAACTATGTGACAGAATTACTTGTCCTTATAAGTGTATTTAAGGGAAAGGATTCTCCGCTGCAGCAGCACTCTCTTCCTTAGAAGCAAATGGCAGTATCTAATATGGGAAAAGTAAAGGCAAGTGCTTAGAGAAGTTAGCCTTCTGTGCTTGGTAATCCCCTGGACAAAGAGATTGTGCTTATCTCCCATTACTTTTACCCATTTCAGTCCATTTGCTTTTCCCCAAATAATTTAATGGAAGCCACTGAGGCTGCTACCACACTGTAGAAATAAAGCAGTTTGATACCGCTTTAATTTCCATGGCTCAATGCTATGGAATTTAGGGGGTTGTAGTTTGCTGGGACACCAGAGCACTCTGACAGGGAAGGCTAAATATCTCACAAAGCTACAAATCCCAGAATTCCATAGCACTGAATCATGGCAGTTAAAGTAGTGTCAAACTGATTTATTTCTGCAGTGCGGCAGCAGCCTGAGAAGTGACTGTTCCTTTGACTACCATTGCCCCTCTCTGGGATTAATTCTTGGTCTAGGTGTAGGTACAAAACCAAGCAACTTACTTTTCTGTTTATGATGATTCTATGATTTCTATGTATGATTTCTTTTCCATGCAGCTCATATATCAGGATCTTCTTACCACAGCTTTTGGGCTCTTAGGATTTATAGTGTATAGCTTTTAGAAAAATCTGTCACAGTGCATCCCTTAGGAGTCTATATTGGCTACGTTTATAGAGTTATTAAATTAATTCATATTGTCTTGTTTTGCTTAATCCAGCGCTCCAACATGGTATTCTCTACAAGAGCTAAGGTCTTTCCGAAGCTGTCTACACTTGGGGGAAGGTTAATCTTAAGGCCCTTAACATTACTAAAGGAAGTAGAGGGATTCTCCTGATCATCTTGCAATTTGAGTTCATTATGCATGGAGTATGATAAATTCAGTAAAATGAGAGTACTGTTTTTATGCTCTTCTCATATGTCACAGTAGCTCTTGACCTTGGCAAAGGAGTCTTGGGCATATTCTAGGATGGATCCCTATTTGCATACGGCTTTCATTAATTATTATTATTATTATTATTATTAATAATAATATATCCCGCCTCTCCCAATGGATCGAGGTGGGAGTACAGCAAGAAGGATAAAACAGCAAAGTTAAAACATAGCAGTAAAGCATAACAAAGGGGGGTTGCAGACTGCCAGAAATAGTGTGAATTCAGTCCACTTTTAGGGTTAGGGTTAGTGCTAGGGAATCATGGGAACTGTTATTTTTCTGAGACATTGAGCCTTCTCTGTCAGACAACTCTGATGCCACAATAAAATACAGTTCCCATGGTTCCCTAACTCTAACCCTAACCCTAAAAGTGGACTGAATTCACACTATTTCTGGCAGTCTGCAACCCCCCAAAGTTACAACAAAATTTAAAAACATTAAAATTATATATACCATAAAAAAACAATAAAAATTAAAATTTCAATTACATCTACTAATACAATTCTATGCTATAGTGGAGGTCATTAGGCCTGTTGGATCTACCTGCTGTCCTTATATAAGTAGCACGTCAGGAACAGAACATACCTTCTGCGGCCATATATTGGAAGGGAAGATCCCTGCTGAAAAGCCAATTGTCACCTTCTCATTGTAGGATAAACTCCAGCATAACCAGAAGGCTTTTTGGAACACAGATTAAAAACCCTGTAAATTGGAGGAACAATGTAGGAAAAAGCAGTTGAACAGTGCTGAGCACTTTAACTGTAATGCTTATTTCCACAGTGTCAGTGCAGTGTTTAAAGCAAAGTATCTCCATGGTTAGCAAGTTTATGTTACCAGCTTTTATATATATCAGGAAAGCATGGAAATACACATTTTAAATTTTAGCATGTAGGGACAACATAGTCCTGCTAACTAGGATGGAGGATGCAGATGTTCACAAAACAACAGCTACTTATAAACATGGAAATCTTTCATGCAATAAATAGGCCCAAGGTTTATGCTAAAAAGACCGTCAGTTTGGAACATCTCTTTATATTTCTGTCTTGCTCAAAATACCTTTTTCAACTGTATCTAATGTATACTTAATAAGTACTTTGTACACCAGGCTTTTTTCTGTTCTGTCCATTACTTAGCATTTTTAGAAGTAGGAGATATTTTAAAATAGAAACTTTTTAAACATACAAACTGACTTATATGAAGTATAAACTTTCCGTGGCAGCCTTCATAATTCAACAAACAACCTATTTGAAAAGTTTTTTATAAACATCTTTGGGTTTTTCTTTTAATTTTAATACTGCTTTAGTAATAAACTCAGAAATATATTTAGTATCCATTAAATCAAACAACTTCTTCTTTGATCCAGTGCACCATTATCCCTAATAACATTATCAGTACCTCAGACATGTAAAGATATTTAGGAGCTGCTGTTACGTCTCTGACAGGATAGACAAGCTAAAAGCTATATTTGAAAATTGGTGATTTGATATTCATTAGACACTATTGTAAGTAAAGTTATATGTGAATTATATAACAAAAAGCAAAACAAAAGGAAACAGTTACAAATGAAAGCCATATTAGAGAGTGGATGGGTTTAATGTACTTTTCTTGACTGAAGCAAAAATAAGAACATATTGGTTGACTACAGTTGGCTCCATCTTTATAAGCAGAATGGCTATACACATCTTGCTATCCAGAAGGTAAAGACATCCTTGTTTAACTGGCCTTAAGAAGCACAACCAAGTTCCTATATTATTGGGATTTATATTATTAATAAATTATTTTTGAGAAATGAGAAAATCAACAGAATAAGGCTAGCTGCTATCAATTAAACCTCCAACAGACTCTCTACTACAACTATCTTTTAAAAATATTGAAGAGTGGGACCTCATATATGGCAGCCATGGTCCTTTGATGATAATTGGAAAATATTGATTGGAGAGGGGAGACTAATCTGCCATACTGATAATTGTGGCCAGATTTAGATATGATCACTAGATTGCCTTTAGATTATAAAAGAAGCACTTGCCACCTAATTGTTAAAGAGATTGAGTATTATTTTGATAATCCCTAAATGCTGGTAATTTATTCACTATTGGGCATATTTGTCTTCTGTGTATACCCTTTAAAAGCTTCCAAATGTGGCCTGATATGGCAGTTTTCCATTCTGTTTTAAACTTTGTACCAATATAGCCTTAAGTAAAAAAAAAAAAATACAATGACTACAAATCCTTTTTTTAAAAAAATAAACATTAATTTTCTGACTAAAACTTAGAGATCTGTGCAATCTGATCTTGTTGTATTAAAGGCAAAGGGTCAGCTACCCTTTTCACATGAATACCATAATTTAGAAGAAGCATATTTGTTTTAGGTTTTACATAGTCTATTTAATTGTCATTTAATTGTGATTTTGTGTAGACTGAAGAGGGAAGGGAGAATGCACCATTTAAAAGCACAAGATTTGGCAGATACAGCTTCCACGTACTGAAAGTAAATACATGACACTTTGCTGAATATTTTAAACCAGTCATTGTGCTCTGTTTTCATCAGAACAAAGCAAAAATAATTGTATACTGTAAACTTCTGTTACTTTGTGGAGTCAAGATTGGTTTTAGATTTTCAATGAAGTAGTTAATTCTATAGCTGATTACTTTTTATCTTTTCTAAGGTGTGGCTTACATTTCATCACTTAGGTTTTATCAATTGTTAATTATTTTTTCAGTTGACTTGGCTTGCTGTCTAACCTGTGTTTTTCAAGACCAAGCAATACTAAAAAGGTGT